>OU744727.1:31605082-32342582 GCA_916613615.1 Steromphala cineraria | reverse complement strand
GAGAAGTAGGTTTTGAGTATTTTCTTAAATTTTGCGACTACGGTAATCAACAGAATATCATATTCGTGTAAATACTAAAATTTAGCCACTTGTGTCGTAAACATAGAGTATGACATGAACACTCATATAACATCCTCTATTTACGAAACGAGTGTGAATTTTTGTATTAGGGCTTACCCGAGCGAGAGCGAGGGTTATACATACACTTGCACGAGCTTCGTAAAAGTCATATGACACATTTCAGAGGGTCATCATTTCT
This sequence comes from Steromphala cineraria, assembly GCA_916613615.1. Taxonomy (NCBI): domain Eukaryota; kingdom Metazoa; phylum Mollusca; class Gastropoda; order Trochida; family Trochidae; genus Steromphala; species Steromphala cineraria. The sequence goes on along the minus strand of OU744727.1, from coordinate 32,342,323 downwards.
TTATTACCGCTTTAAACCAATATTTCATTCTCAATTTTCATTCAATTTTAAGAAATATCTCGTCACAGGTCAATTGTGCTCATAATGATGTGAAAATATGTCACTACTTGTTTTCAGCCAGGTATATGGGTAATAATACCGTATAAATATTACACTGCGGTATCTTACACGGGCGAATAATAAATCAATATCATCAACAAGCGATATCTCATGTATGCGCAATACAGTTTGGGATATATATGCTCTTTCACGTAGAGACATTTTTTATACGTTATCGCTATAAAGCTATTTGATTATTCTGAGAAAACGATGGATTGTAGTATGGACACGTTGAACGATATGTCGTCAGTTTTATTTCTAACGTAGAAAAGAACAGGATTATGGCGTTTGGATAATGGTTGAAGATGGAGAATGCAATAGACATTGTGTCGTGGATTCGTGAAAATAATCAACTCGCCACCCCGGGACTCGATAATTATTTTCACGAATCCACTTCCTATCATGCATTTTCTATTACTTCAAAGCCGTATGGTGAAAGATTTTGTCATCCCAAAGTTCTTTTAAATGTATTTAGATCGACAGTAACGTTCCGTATTTGTTATATTCAGATTGATTCAGTGTTTTTATTCATAATTATCACGTGATTTTGTATACTTATAGTTTTGCCCTGCGAAGCTTCATGTAAACTTTATGTAAAATTTCATTAACTGATGTGAGTGTATTTACTCGTGTCCGCATATAATAAATTTTGTCGTCAAATGGTACAGTCTTAATCTTAAATAATTGCAAAACATGAATAACTAAATCTAAGAAACAAAAGAAAAGTATCAACTTAAAGTGAATGAATTTAAACCAAATGCAATCTGGCGACAATGTTTCAACATTCAGAATCATTCATCTAGATCTATGACAAAGCTGGTATCATCTTAAAAACTAGCGAGGGTTACGATAGATACCAGCTAGCAAACAAGTAGCTTTGGGGCACCCGGTTATGTATCACTATATAGAACCAGGACCCAGTTTCACAAAAAATCGTAACTTAAGTTACGTGTAACTTTCACGTGTAACTTTCACACGTAAACGTAAATCTACGATTTTCTCAGTTTCACAAAAAAGTGCAGGTGTAAGTTATAGAGGATACTAAACGACCTTCCATTAAATACTATTTTTATTAAACGAGTAAATGATTTTGTATAAAACGAGCGAAAGCGAGTTTGATACCAAATCATTCACGAGTTTAATAAAAATAGTATTAAATGGAAGGGAGTTTAGTATTCTGTTTATTACTTGCCCAAAAAATCACGCAAACTTGCCGAAAATGTGCTGAAACTAACAGTTCCGCGACTCGGCACCCATTGTGACGAAGCGCTTACATTGTGACGTCACAACAGCTCACTTCTGTGACGTCATACTTGCATTGTGATATTACACTAGTTTAATATTGCCGTATAAATATTACACTGCGGTATCTTACACGGGCGTGTAATAAAGTAGCGATATCAGTCGTAAATCTAGGGCTGCTCATTCCCACTCGTAAGTCCTTACGTGTGAAATTTATTTCCTACAACGGGTATTTCCACGCACCTGCAAATAGTTAGATTTTGTTTAATTTGGCAGCAAAACTTCCGAACGAGTGTCGGAGTGACCGGTGACGTGTCAAAATTGATTCCGGTGACTCTTTTCATTGGGAAGTGACAATATGTTCAAATTTAGAGGGTTATCTTGCCGATAATTATATTTCAGGTTGATAAATAGCATTACAAACAACTATAAAACATTAAGTTATATTATCAAAAACTTAATTAGACATAAATTTTCAGTAAACATGAAAATTTGGAGTTGCGTCCCTTTTATTCGAGTGACAAGTGAATTTGAGCCCTGTGAAAAATGGAACCAATAAGTATCACCGCGAATCGGAACCAATAAGCATCACCGCGAATCGGAACCAATAAGCATCACCGCGAATCACACTTTCAGAAAACAAAGATATTAAATTTATAATGATAATTTTAAATGTGCACATTATGTTGAATAACATATTCACACTAAAAGTTCTATTCAAAATATTTTTTAATTTTGTTTCCAAATGAAGTGAAATATTTTCATCAATTTACATAAGCAGTTGATCAGTTTTTTTTTTTAAATATAAGATCTTACCTCAATATTATTTCACTAATTACAACAGATTACCACAGAAAAAGATGTTGATGAGAGAATGTCATCAACATGACATTTACATGAAATTGGTGACACATCTACTGCAGTAAGAAAGTCATGGGTCACTTGATCCAAAATTGCCTATAATGTCATATGGTGATAAAGTGAGATGATATGATATATATATATAAGAATTATCAAGGAACTTGTGAGATGTTAATCTGATATTGTGGTTGGCTGATGCAAAGGTATATTATTTCATGTACCTAAATGAAAATTTTCATTGCCTCCACACATATTCTTAGATACTAGAGTATCATAAACAGGATGTGGCAAAATCAGTGAGACTTTGACCTCAAGCATATGTAAAATCATAAATATGGTAAACAATTTGTGTTGCCATTTTAAATCAATCTGAAAATTAAACTAAAACTTATATTTGATATGATATAAAGCATTAATTCTGAAATGAGGTGAATAACCTTGTAATATGCATTATATTGTATTGCTTCAATTTATCACAAAACATGTCCCCTTGGTTCGCCACCACATATGCCTACCAGCACCCCCCCCCCCCCCCCCCCCCCCCCCCCCCCCCATTAAATAACTAAAAAACAAGGAAGAGAAGAATAGACCAATCCATTTTATTTCCAAAAAAGGGTTCATATCTCACAGTAAATTTATCCATTTTATAATATTTCATCAATGGCATTATAACATTCAAGCCCACGAATAAAAGATTTAGGTTAGGGAGGACGGGGACTTTTACTTGAATATTTAAATTGTTCCAATCGGAGACGCATGTTCTTTGTTTTGATAGTTATCAGTACACTATGTAAAGTAAAACATCTCGTTCGTTCCGCTTAAATTCCAACAATGATAGAAGCGTCTCCTAACTCAATTATGATAATATTTTTTAAACATTAATACGGTAATTCAAATTTTCTGTTGCTTTAAAAGATAGCTGACGGTGAGTTTAATACAAGAGCCAGAGATTAATTAGAAGATAAATTGTTTTCCAATACCCGCAAATTTAGTTAAAACCCGACGAATTTCCCATTGACTTTCAGAATAATTACATGTTGCAAGAGTAATTTTCCTTAATTGAGTGTTGATCGAATTACAGCCGAAAGGTGCTGATAAATTTAGAAATGATCTCAGCTACAAGTTCATAATTTTCATTATGTTATAGGATGACATTTAAGAAAATTTTATGATACTTTAGGCCCTATATGTCGATACTTTCTTAGAAAGACACCTTAAACGTAAATAGATCATTCATAACGTTATGTTTTGAAACATGAAATTTGAAAATGGCCTGTTCAGTACCAATTTTTTCGTGAGGCGATGAAATGCATTGACTGAACGATCAGTCATTGACAAGTCGGGACATTCAGCGCTCGCGTTATAGTAAAGGAGGAACCGAATTCCTAGTTGATACAAAAATGAAATGTCGTTTCCGAATGTGGAATGCAAAAAAATACACCGAATAACTACAAAACAGCTCACATTTATATTTATTACGGGTGTAAACGCTCATCCATATATTGTTTAAAATATACGATATATTTTACATCATAACATTATCATAATAATCAGTTTCCAAATTAAAGCTTGCCAATTATTTCGTACCACCGACATGGTCACGTGGGTATAAATTTGCTACAGCTCTGTCCATTGATGATTCGAAATACCAGGATATGCTTAAAACAAATATCATTGGCTGAAACTTCTCTTTGAAGTTTCCAAGAGTAATATAGAGAGAACCTCCTGCCATTAGTTTTCAATATCAAATGTTACATAACTTTGGGGTCTCTGGACCCCAAAGCAATAAGTACAACTTTGTTGCAACGCCATATTGAAGATAAGGGCAATGTGGTGAAATAAGAAAAAGCAACAATGTTTTAAAATAAGGATGTAAATGCACCATATTTGAGCTAACTAGGTCACTATTGATGCTTCAGAATGAGTTTGATATTTGAGATCAATCACAAATATCAAGAGATGAAAAAAACAATCAGTTTATATATACATTTTAGACATGCAGTTGGTGATTCTAGTTATTGATTTAAACCACGTTACAATTACAAAAATGGTAAGCATCTGTAAATTTCGACAGTTACATCTAAATATATTCTTATAAAAACATATTTTAACCGAACTGGACAAAAAACTATCATTTGCATCATAAATAAAGAATCTAACAATGTACAAATGTAGATCTTTTATATTTTCATATGGTAACAGCTAGGTTGCAAAGTTACTGTATGTGTTAAATTATTGTTTTCATATTCCAAGAAGTTTTCTGTTCTTTTCGACTCTTGTCAGGACAACATAAACTGGCAAAATCCTCCGGAAATGTGTGAGATAAATTACCATACAACTATAACCCTATCTTTTATTTAGGAAAAACTCAACATCAAAGACGTATCTCAAGAAATATAGTTCGCGATATAGAGTATCCTCCCTAGCATCTTAACGGCCTCGAAACCCAGAATCCTGAGTTTCGGGGCTCCCTAGACTTACATGAAGTAAAAAAATATTAATCCTCATATACGATTAGGAGTCTCAGGGCTACAGGTCTAGACTTGCTCATCAAGAGGTCTGTAGTGTCAAAACATTCTTAACTACAGTCTAGGTGTAAGACTATGATGTTCATAAATCTACTTGGATCGTAGAGTAGGACTCTGTGGGAATGCGCACTTGAAGGTAATTTCACGACGTTCTGCAAGTCTAAGGGGAAGTGACGTCAGCCGCATCTAACGCCATGTGGTATGACGTGTTCCCCCGGCGTTATCGAGTTACAAGACGTAAATTCATATAAGGCCTACATTAGTTTGGCTGGTGCAAAATTCGAATATAGTTAAGCTATGCATTGTTTGGAGAGCAGAAAGACGACTATTGAAACATCACGACCAAATTTGACCGTTGTGTTTGAAAACTGGGATCGAAAGACTGGACCACGTGTTTGTTCAGGTATGTGTGTCTTCTAGCTTGTTCAATGATTCCCTTGAATTTTCCTTATTTTCCATTAAAATTCATTAATAAAATAAATCCACATAGATTAAATTTATGTTAAGAATAATCTAGATGTTTTCTTATATTTGAAAGTGTCGTTTAAAAATTGTGACAGATGACTTAGATCTAACCTTTGCATAAGTTAGCTTAAAATTGGTTTCAACTCGTTTCCCTTTCAGCAATATGGCAATGTAATCTCCCCATCCAGTTGCACATGTTATCATGCCTAGTCTAGTAGATGATCTTTGAATGCAGAGGATACAGCACAGCAGAAAGTGTTTCAAACGGCAACGGCAAAGAAGGTATGTAATGAGCGGTAGACTTCTTGGCCCGTAAGTTCGAAGCTAGATTTAAGGTGGTTTAAGCTAGTCCGGGTTTAATTTTAGAGTTAAACCACGATCGGTAAGTTCAAAGCTGGTTTGCCCTGAACCTGGTCTAAAATAACCTAAACCACCTTGATTTCAGAGCAAAATTTAAACTAGCTAGGGGGCTAGTTTAGAAACTAGCTAGGGGGCTAGTTTAGAATGACTTTTCCCCCTTTTGGATGATGTGTTAACAAATATTATTTTGAATAGAATACGGATTATGCAAATTTATGTCTACATGAAAATATCTGCGTCATTCCACAACGTCTTCCCCTTAAATTCAAATATTTTGAAATTCTATCTGTGTTTCAAGAGCCATCAAAAGATCAGAATATTTATCTGTATATAACCCATGAAAAGACTGACAAAAAAACAGTTGTAAACAAGCAATAAGGTGAGCGCTGCTCACTAATACCCCCGACAATGCATCCCAGACCAACTACATTACTGCTTACTTCCCAAAAGTTAGACATCCCATTATCCAAACCATTAATAGACATCTTACACAGAATTTGACACCCACTAACAAAGAATTGAAAAATATTTTATGAATTCTGCAATTGGTCAGACAAATTCTGATCTTGGAAAATGACTGAGTACAAAATATAGAAATAGGTTAAAAAATTAAAAAGTCACAAAATCGCTCGCTATATGGCACTGCACCCTACACGGTAGGGAAGAAGACATGTGCTAATTTTGAAAACAACCGGATGAATAGTTTTTCAGCAATTGGTCAGACAAATTCTGATTGAAAATGACCAAGTACATAAAAATAAAAATTCTAAAAAAAATAAAAAAATAAACAGAATCACTTGTAAATTGGCACTGCCCCCCTACTATGTTAGAAGATAAGATTCGAAATGAATTAGATGAATAGTTTTTCTGCAATTGGTAAGACAAATTCTGATATTGGAAAAAGTCTAAGTACAGAACACAGAAATTTGTAAAAAAAATATCTAAATTAAACGAATTTGTTTGTAATGTGGCACTACACCCCTATAAGTCGAGTAGAAGACTTGTGGAAAACAAAAAATTCCCTCGGACGGGCGGGAGGACGGACGGACGGAATCGTTGGTATGACTATATACCCTCGACCGTCGGGGGTATTATAACTATGCCAAAGATGAAAATTGGAATCAATCTTTCAACAAGTCTTAAATTGCTTTTATTATTGTATTGAAAATTCTAATACGTTATTGGAATGTATGAAAAGAATTATCCACAAGGCGTTTGGCTTCCACTGAACTATCATGGTCATCGCTTTTGTATAGAATAGCCAAAACAAAGATTCCAAGAAGTTGAAAATCCCAAACGGTACATGTCAAATATAATTAAAGCGCAACTCCCGGGTGATTTTGCTCCAACTTCGTTCATATATCTTCGATATATGCGATTGTTGCCGATGGAATGTGTGACATCAACTGTGGAAAACACGGCTCGCAAAATGGCGTCTGTTGTATTATTAGCACTGACAGACAAATAAACACCGAGGGTTGTAGCGGCCATACCACTCGACAAATCCATGTAAAAACTTGCAAAATGTCTGTAAATAACTCTCTGAAGCAACGGTTGAAAGGAATAACCCCAACATTTGACCATACAATTTGATAACTATCTATTAACCAACCCGGAAATGAATCCCTTCAATCAGAGACGTATATATAACAGAGACCCGCAACTCAGCTTCAACTTATCACTAATTCTACTAATTGACCAAGGACTCGTCATGGTCCAACGCACACGGGACTTGGTACAGTCCGAGCGCTTCAATTATCAGCGCACGGCTTCCGAGTAACCAGTGATATCATACCGAGTTTTAGCGACTTTAGCCGGCATCGTTCGCTAATCTCCGTAAGCCCGGAAATTAAATGCTTTTGTTTATTCTTTTGTGATTATACCATCATATTACCATGCTAGTGTTCTAAACCTAAAAACTATTTACCAACAATCAATACTTTAAACAAAATTCTTTCAAACTATTAACTTGCTTCTCTGCATCCAAGTATTTATTTTATTCCGTGCTTTTATTTTACATGCTTTTATTGAATATATTTTAGAGTTAGATGGGCTTCCCACACATCCCGATACAGTATCCAGACAAAGTGCCACATTGCAAATAATGTTTCTCTTTATTTATTATTATTTGCACTGTGGCACTATCTCTATAGACTTTCATGTTAGGGTCAGGGACAAAATATATGATGTATGTATTTCCCTGCTTCAATGTAGCTTATAGGTTTCATAGATTTAGCTTTGGTCATAACCTATTCGAATATTGCTCTTAGCTACAACCTCTTAGAAACAAGAACATTTTAAACATCATGCAGCCAGTAGTAATAATTGCTAAAACTTTGATCCTGGAGGACTTCTTTTATCTATATAAATCTGGACGTAAATTTGATAGAATTAGTAAATACTTTTCAGCAACCTTTAATGGAAATATGTACTTCAAGCTGACTGATTTTTCTTAAAACTGCGAAATTTCAAACAAATTTTTTTTTATGCCAGATTTATGATATTATTGATTGCAGACAAAATTGCAAATTTCCACTCTAGTTACAATCGCTCGTACATGTTGTAAAAAAATTTGCATCTCTAAACCCATAATTCATTTTAATTGCATGTTATTAAAAAAGAGTGTAATGATTTAAATAGAAAGTTTTTAGAGTTAAACTAACGGCATCCGGTCACATCTCGATATTATAGATTGCAGGCAAAATGGCTGACCCGGTAAATTTCAACTCCATTTACAATCGCTCGTACATGTTGTAAAATATTTTTTTAAATTTTTTAACTTGCTTCTCTACATCCATAATTCATTTATCTTTAATTGTATGTTATTAAAAAAGAGTGTTATGCTTTAAATACAAAGTTTTTAGAGTTAAACTAACGGCATCCGGTCACATCTCGATATTATAGATTGCAGGCAAAATGGCTGATAAATTTCAACTCAAGTTATAATCGCTCGTACATGTCGTAAAAAAAATTTCAAACACTTTAACTTGCTTATCTACACCCATAATTTAGTCCATCGAAAATATTTTACATGCTAAAATTAAAAAGTTTTTAGAGTTTAACTAAAGACTTCAGGCCTGAAGCCAGTCTCGTCTCATTATTATGGCATACGAGGATACGTGCAGGGCTCTTGTTCTTTTTAAAAAACTTTTATGTTACAAATAAGAATGAAAATTCACAATGGGCTTGTCATAACAAAATAGTCATTATCTAACTTACCTTTCACTTTGATTTCCCGCGCTGACACTAAATACAAACAACGTTTTTGTTTAATCAATCTCGCTCGGCATGGTCGAACTTCTCTGCTGCAATGATTTGTTTACAATGGTCACCTGGTTCTCAAATTGCTATACCAAGGCACTTATGCGCAATGACAGCGCCCAGTCGCCCTGTGCGTTGGACCATGACGTGCGGCACAAGTTAGATGATTAAGCCAAGATGCGGGTCCCTGTTATATACGTCTCTGCTTCAATGGAATCGTACAGCGAAACAATGCGATTTTCAGTGCAAATACATCTAGGAAAACATCGGGGTTTTTTCATAAATAATTTCTAATGTATGTGGGTTTGTTTATTATGGAAGGGGATGTGTGCCAAAAATGAAGTCATGTACTTTCGTAACTTGCAAGATGTAACATGTCGTTCTCAACCATGCACTTCTTGAAAAGACAAGTCTAATCGTGCAAAACTAACATTTCAATCCTGTAAAACTCAACTTGTTGTTCTCAACTTTACAAAGTTGAAATGTAATTCTAGAAATGTCAAAGACAATACCCGATTTTATATCTTGAATAAGAGTAATATTCACTATAAGCATTGCTGAAAGTTACGTTTTACAAATGGAAAATTAAGAGTTGTAAAATCAGCTTTTGAAAACCGACCTTTGCTTTTCGAGTTTTACACGATTTCGCATTGACGGGGGATGTGTGCCAAAAATTATATGCTATGCTTGATTCGTTAAAGCAGACATTTGACCGGTGCGCGCTGATTCTGCAACAGGCACGAAAAAGGAACACGTTTACTTTTTGTAAGCGGCTGACCTGGCTAACCGAAACAAATACCTAAATGACAGAATAACTGACCAATATACGTATTAAGAGTAAGCAGGAGTATACAGCGTTCAATCTGTCCGTCCATCCTTCTGTCTGACCGTCACAAAATTTGTCTGGAGAATATCTCAACAACTATTTACCTGCTAGCTTCACCAAACTTCATACACTTATCAAACGTTATCCCTAGATGTGCCTTTCCAGGGTTAGACTAACAAGTTTTTTTTGTTTTTGCAGTTTCCATTGATATAGGACAAACAAGATTATTCGGTAATAAATTTCTTTGTCCAGATCATATTATCTGAAATATTCATCTCCGCTTCATCCCATTTGCTACACATGTCAATCATCATTTTGGATATGCCTTTCGATAGTTAAACAATATGTCAATTTTCTTTTCTGTGGTTTCTTTGGGAAATGTTACTAACAAAGTGACTCAACGAAACTATTTTGTCCTCAGCACATCTCGTAGAATATTCATGATGACTACCTCAAGCTTGAAACAAAAGTCAACCACTATCCCCAGATGTAACCTTTTAATGGTAAAATATATTAATGGAGATAATTAATTTTGTGCTTTCAGTGCAAAGGAGACTGACACAATGACTTATCTTTAAGACTGTATACTCAACTATCATACAACTTTAAACAATGTTTATCAATTTCACTGTTTGAAATTCTTTGAGCAAATTGGGGAGCATGGCTATGTGAGCTCTACTCGGATCTTCACTTGTTGATTAAAGTAATCCAAATTATTGTTAATGTTGTGAGGGTAATATTTGTATGCCACTATATTGGCATTCTATCCCCACAGAGGCAGACCAAGTCATGAAATACGATACAGCCCCTGTTCTTTTACGCCGACTTTGTGGGATAAAATGGGAGATGCCTGATCTGAGGCAATAAAAATTATTTGTGCAATCAGCGAACGCTGTTCTAAAATCATCAATTTGGCTATTGATTCATGGTGATGTATAGTGAAATGAACCACGATTTCCTTGCGAGAAGCGTTGTCATGTGATAAAGAAATTCAAATGGATTGTAATGCAATTTTTTTCCACCGGGGGAAACTGCCAGAACCCATTGATTTCGGGTTGTTAGAAGAGAAGCTGTATCAACATTTCATGACTTCATCTGCCTATGTCGGGAGAGTACGGAACCGTGGAGGGGACATTGAATGATAGTAAGTCGTAGCCACGAGGTATTAAGTTTTGGCCACGAGATGATATGTCTTGGCCACGAAATATGTCGTGGCCACGACTTATGTTAACCATTAGATTTTCAGTATGAGTCGGCCAATTTGTTGAGAGATAAAACGTAGCAGAGAGGTTATGATTGGTGCTTTAAGCCCCTCAAAGAAAGGGCAGGGGTGTAAGGCCGAAACTAAATCTGGAGGTTCTGCTTCCCTCTTAATGAGGGTAATTTTATTCAAATCATAACCTCTCTACAATGGCTATTTTAACGAATATATAAATGTTGGTCATTTATCTGTGTGTGTTCTCCAAAACAACTTTTTTATTGCAATGAAACGTTATCAGTAAGTCTATGAAACCTGTCTTACGCTGTTTGTCGTTCATATCTCATTCCTTATTCAACATTTCACTTTACGAGATAGATGAAAGAGCACTATGCATATGACATGTTCAACTAGAAAGACTTATATAAGTTCTATCCAATGCAATCAAGGCCAATTGATGGATCCAAAGAATTGTGTTTCCAAAAAACGAACTCAGTATGCACAAATATTACATTGTCAACCAAGTATATTTAATTTTGTTACTCTATAAAGTATTCAATACAACAGAATTTATCAATAACCCATTAATAATTTCACTATCACTTAAAATAAACATGCATGTTAAAACTACGCATGTGTAATAAATTATACAGAAGTAACACTCAAAATCCTTAAGATTTACTATACACTTAATATACTTTTACAGTTTTATATATCTTTTGCTTTGATGAAAGTTTAACTCATCAAAATTTATGTTATAAAGTCACTATTTATCATTCATCTATATCATATGTTTCATCCAAGGACCATTTTCCTAGAATAAAAAATATATTTATCTTTGAAAAAAATCAAACAAACAGCATGGTCTTCTATGCATAAATACCACTTAAATACATTCTATAGAGTATACATGTGCATAGCTTGCATTGAATACAGAATATCAATCCAAAAGGCTGGCAGCTATCTATCTGCACAGCATGCATCTATATACCGTAACATACCAAAACCCATTATATAGTACACCCTATATTGTAGTAGATATCAGACTGTTTCAACAACAACTTCTGAAGATATAAGCGATATATATATTGCAATATATTAGTATTAATTTTATTCAAGAATGTGCACGCTATCTTGTCATAAAATGAGCGTTAAGAGCTTTCATAATTTCTCAGCTATGAGCCGTTTTGGAAAGTGTAATGGAACGGAATAATAACCAGAGGGATAAGGCAAGGCGAGGGTTATGGTTTGCTATACAATAAAATAAGTTTATGTAAACAAGTGATGTTTAGAGGGTACGGGGGTTGGGGTGGTAACAGATGGGTATATAGTTAGTTGAGGGTTATTGAAACCGAGGTTTACAAAGAAGGTTTGGGTTGAAAGAGGTTTAAGTAATTAAGTACATGTAGCTTGTTAACATAGAAAAATTCGAAAATTCGAACATTTTCTTGTTTCTGGATTTTATCTTTTTTAAATTGATAACAATCTAAAATGTTACACGTCAATTTGTATATGTTGTTGACCATCTTCTTACTGATCAAGGTGATTCAAACACAAAGGTTTAGGGCAAGGCGAAGTATTAGATAAGTATAAATTAAAGTGTTATACTGGTAGTTATGATATGCACGTTTATCATAAGTGATTGTGAAATTTTAATTGGTTATTGATAAATCCTTTTTGATTGAACTCACGAGAGAGTAACCAAAGCAAATATACTTGGTGCATTGTTGGACAATATAGTATTTGCAAACTGAGTATGTCTTTTGGAAACACCATTCTTTGTTACAACAAATCATATGCGTAGTGTTCTTTCATGTATCTCGTAAAATGAAATATTGAATAAGGAATGAGATATGAACGACAAACAGCGTAGGATAGGTTTCGTAGACTTAATTATAACGTTTTATTCAAATAAAAAGGTCTTAAACAACAAAATGGCCAACTAATACTTATAATCTACTGTTTGTGACCACGATTTAAAAATCTCAAAATAAAATTCATTCAGTGTCCCTCTAGGTTCCGTAGTAGAGAGTGCTATACTGGTATTTAAATATATCACGTTTAAGAAATGAATAGAAATGCTATTTTTATGATGACTGACGCTTGCTTTTATGTTTGAAAGTGAGAAGTACAACCACGATATTTGTAAATCTAAACAAATCAAATGAAGAACATTTAAGTGAATTTAACTTAAAATTGAATTAACTTTAACGAAACAAATTTCTAAATCTGTTTTGGTATATAATATCGCAATGAAGAAAATGTATGGATGTTTAAAACATTTTTACTCTTACTAAAATTGGTTTATTAAATAAATATATGCCAAAATCGTAGCCCTAAGAGACTTTCATAGCATTACAATTCAAAGGAATTTTACATATATAGCAAACTATACATTGTTATCGCTTCAAATTCAAATTTCAAATACTCACTTAAACTAATATAAGAATATTCAATGCAGCCTTACATTTATTGTCATTTAAGTTTACTATTTTTGTTTCATTTTTATGTCCATTTTATATAAAATTCAACAATAGTCCAGGTAGCAATATCTGGAAGAAAATATGCTTCAAATGTAAATTGGCCAGTTATTCTGCCATTTAGGCATTTGATTCGGTTAGCCAGGTCATGCAGCCGCTCACAAATAGTAAACGTGTTCCTTTCTCGTGCCTGTTGCAGAATCAGCGCGCACCGGTCAAATGTCTGCTTTAACGAATCAAGCATAGCATATCATTTTTGGCACACATCCCCCGTCAATGCGAAATCGTGTAAAACTCGAAAAGCAAAGGTCTGTTTTCAAAAGCTGATTTTACAAATCTTAATTTTCCATTTGTAAAACGTAACTTTCAGCAATGTTATAGTGAATATTACTCTTATTCAAGATATAAAATCGGGTATTGTCTTTGACATTTCTAGAATTACATTTCAACTTTGTAAAGTTGAGAACAATAAGTTGAGTTTTACAGGATTGAAATGTTAGTTTTGCACGATTAGACTTGTCTTTTCAAGAATTGCATGGTTGAGAACGACATGTTACATCTTGCAAGTTACGAAAGTACATGACTTCATTTTTGGCACACATCCCCTTCCATAGTTTATCAGTGAAATTGCGTCTTTTGTTTCTGTCTTTTTGTAGTTTGATTTTGCAAAATACAGCACGATACCAAAGTCCGGGTTAGAAGGACTACTTCCACAGAACACCGACAGGAAATACCAAATTATAAGAAATGTTTAGTTTTTTGTTACATTATACGTATAAATAAAACAATTTAAAGTTATCAAAACAATATGTTATGAATTGCATTGCAATGTCGTAACAGGTGGACGTGAAATCGTCCAGAATATCCTTCAATAATTTTACAATTTCACTAAATATCTATAAATTTCATATTATTTACCGATCATGTTACGATATATGCGAAGTCTTTATCTAATATATATATCAACATAAAATTTGATTTTATATCTGCATTTTATAAGTGTTTTTATCAGTAATTGATATTAAATATCCTCGATTTCAGTCAATAATAGTTCAGAGTTTTGAAATTAAAAATAGTCCTAAATTTTTCTCTATGTTAACAAGATGCTACTCTGCTGTAAGCTGGGCAATATAAAACAAAAATTATTCAGATTTGTTTATTAAATGAATATCATATTTAATATCATTATAGAATAATTACAATATTAGAATTATATATTAATCTTCTTTTTTTTTTATTTCCATTTGATTTTATTGCTGTTTTGTGGACTCTATTGAGCATTGCCTGTAAAACTAATATTATAAATCGTTCTGGATTCTGAATTAATACATGCACAAACACTAGATATTGATAGAATAAAATTATTTCTAATATTCAATAAATATTTTGATAATTGTTTCAGACCTCCTGGTAAAAACACATATTTGTTAATAAATTAAATGTTTTTGAATTTCACATAAACAAGATAATTGACTGATGGAAGGAAGTTATTTTTCATATCAAATTAATACTTTTAATTTTAATTTTTTGGGGGGATATCAGAGTACAGAAATAAATAAATAAATGTTTTCGAGAAAAGCTACTCCAAATATTTATACCTGTCATTATTACTTTGAGTGATTGCTCAAGAAAATATGACATATTTTATTTTGACATAAAGAAAATAAATGTGCTGTTCATTCAAATAACAAACAACTTTTAATATGGAACATGAAATATTTTTAAAAGAAAACAGTTGAGAGAAAATACACATGCATTGATTTTTTTTAGTTTCAATTATATTTAACAAATGCCTCGTATTTGTAAATCATGGGAAAATTCATATGAACATAAATAAAACATAAATCATTATTGTCCCAGAAATCACTGGATAAATATAAATTTTGTTCAGTCACATTTATTTCCAAATGAATATTTCCATTTTATGTTTTACATAAAACTATTCTTGAAGGATCGAGTATTCTCTTCCAATAAACATATTATATGTATTTATAAAAATTAAAACTCTACTGCAAACACGGAGAGCCACGTTTCGAAAGACGGCAGATGATATTTTTTTCAAGGCTAAATATTGAAATATTTTCACACATGCAAAAGGAATTTTAATACGAAGATGGTAAATGAAAGATTCCATACACAAACAGATGATAATATATATAAGGAAAAAAGACACAACGACTAACTCACCAGAGGCAAAACAGTGCAGCCCACAGGTTTTCCGAGTATGGCATTTTCAATATACCGGATAATTGACATTTTAATTTAACTGTTTCCGTAAAATTTGCCGAAATAATCATATAGCTTTTCCTTCACTTAGAATATCCTTTCATACAGCAGATATTAAAATGTAATCACTAAAACTTGGTTTGATGGGCCAATATCGACAAGAACATGATCACTGAAATAAAACGTGGTGTTGTTTACGTTAGTAATGGCGGCTACGTCACTCTTGTTTTCCACAGTTGACGTAACTTCCGGTAAAATCTACGGAACAACACGATCGAGGCAGGAAGCTTACTATTATTTTTAAAATCGCAATTAATCACTTTTATGATTAGTTTAAAAATATAATGACCTCACGTAAATTCATAATATGTACTATATATTATGAAAACACCATCATAAATGTACAGTTTGGCTTGGATAAATTAGTCTAAATTATCCGGGAGTTACGCTTTAAGGTTTTGTTTCAGTGCCCAGCAACAAATTAATGGGCGCAGCCATTTTGTCAAAGAGAGATTACTCCAATGGCCAATTAACGTGTTATTTTATATCTTAAAATATATTTTGAGTTAAACAAGAGTTACCTCCCCTAGACCAACATTTTTCCTTCAGTGGTTTACTAACTCCGATTAGAGTTACGTCCCTTTGATTATAGCTCGACCTACGCTTAGGCGAGAACGACGTGCACGCTTGCACAGACGGCACAGTTTTTACAAAATTGTCTTATTATTCCTGGCTTGGTACGTTTATAGTTAATACAAGAAGATGTCTGAAGGGGACGTGAAACCGAAGCGTAAAGGTGCTGGGGCGAAGATGCCTGAGATTATGGAGGCTTTGAGAGGTTCTCCCATGGAAAAATTGAGCGCCATGAGTCTGTCCCCGGCGTTTGGCAAGGCAGACGGGGCCGTGAGAGAAAAGACAGTTTCTGAAATTGAAGCGGAATGTGCGACTTTGGAACTGACTCTTCAACCCCTAAAACTACAGGACAGACGGCGCGACTTACAGTTGCAGATAGATGGACTTAAAGCTTCTACACAAAACACGACAATGGACAGGGCCAACGAAAATCAACATGGCGGCGATATCCAACATGGCGGATATCGACAAGGTCAACAGACGTTTCGTCGAGGAATGGATACACAACGAGGTAACGAACGCAATATCCCTCCAAAACGTAAGATCTCTGATTATTTGTGGATAGACTCTCTTGATGTAGACACGGGCACGGTCGAGATTGCCGAGGGCATTACTTTGGGAATGAATACAAGGTCACGTGAAAAATTGAGCAAAATCACCATCGACATGTGGAATTATGCAAGTATGGGGATTCTTCAGGATATGATTGACAAGGGAGAGTTGGATACGACAGGGATTAGTGATTATCTGAGATACGTGAGAAATGTGTGTAGGTTATCTTCAAAATATGTGTGGGGAAGTGTTCTCTTGTATGATCAAGAATACAGAGATTTGCAGCACCGTGATCAATTCCGATGGGGAACCCCATTACAGGATATTCGCGAATTTCAACTGGTCCCAAAACCAAACTCCAATACAGCGAGGGCATTGAAGGAGATGGATAGGTCTAACATAAGTGACAGTGTACAGAAGGGCGCGAACAGTCACCATGGCAACAGATGGAGGGGCCCCTTTACCGCGGATGGAATGGAAATTTGTCGACGCTACAATTTTGGCAGTTGTTTCCGAGGGGATCAGTGTAAACTTGTACATGCATGTTCCGTGTGTACGAGAAGGGGTCATACGATGCAGGAGCATAATGGCACTGACACAGAGTCTAGCAGAGCAAACGATTACAATGGTTTACACCAGTCAAAAAACTTTTAACGGAGACGTTGTGTTATGATTCGTGGGAGGCCCTCTTACCACGTAATGACGTTGATCGGGACTATATTTTGACAGGTGTAAAAGAAGGGTTTAAATTAGCTGACGTGTCTACTGTTGTGATCGAAGATGTTTTTGTTTCAAATCACAGATCAGTAGAAAATCATAAAGTAGCAACTGAAAAACAGATACAAGAATAGTTAGAAGCTGGAAATTATGAAATTACAGAGACAAAACCAAAAATAGTAAGTGCAATGGGGGCAATTCCAAAGTCTGATAAAAAAATCAGACTTATTCATGATGGTAGTATTCCCATCAACCATGGAATGAACAGTTTCATGAACAATTGTGACTGTGAATACATGGATATTAGAGAAGCAATGAAGCACATAAAACCAGGAAGTGTTCTAGCAAAAGTAGACTTAAAACATGCATACAGATCCGTCCCCATACATCCAAGTAATTATAACTTAACAGGGCTAGCCTGGCAATTTGAGAATGGTGATTTTGTGTATATGTATGATAGGAAGCTTCCATTTGGTGCATCCAAGAGCCCCCAGATTTTTCAGACTCTAAGTTCAGCTGTAAAACTTGTAGAATTATGAAAGTGAGCTTTGGTTTTACAGTTATTGCATATTTAGATGACTTTTTGGTGATTTCAGATAGTGTTGAAATGTGTAACCATGCTCTTGGAAAACTTATAGAAGTACTACGGGCCCTGGGTTTTATGATTAATTGGAACAAAGTTGAAGGTCCAAGTCAGAGTCTTCTTTTTCTCGGAGTTGTTATCAACACATGTGACTGTACTCTAGCCTTACCTATGGAAAAGGTTAAAGACTTGCAACAATTATTGGACCTCTTTGCAAATCGAAAGAGAGCCAGTAAACGCCAGATTGAAAGCCTGATTGGGAAGCTCAACTGGGCCTGTCAGGTAATTCAAGGGGGAAGATCGTTCCTGAGAAGACTAATTGACTTGAAAACTACCCTACGTGCAGGACAAGATAAAGTGCGGTTAACAGATGACTTTATGAAGGACATCGCTTGGTGGAGATCTTGTCTTGTATTGTTTAATGGTTCAAAGCAATTCCTGGATAAACGTCCAATACGTACTGTTGAGACAGACGCTTCTTCAAAAGGTGCTGGTGCTTATTACATGGGAGATTTCTTTTATGTAAACTGGCAATGTGACATGCCAGATGTGAGTGAAATGCACATAAACACTAAAGAGTGTTTGGCCATAGTTTTATCTGCTATCAGATGGTCAGGTGCATGGCAAAATAAGCAAATTATTGTTAAAACCGATAACATGTTTGCTAAAGCCATAATTAACAAGGGTTCCTGCAAACTACCTTTTGTTATGCAATATTTACGCTACTTGTGTTGGCTACAGGCTGTTTTTAATTTCTCAATAAAAGCAGAGTACATTCCAGGTCTACAGAACAAGATAGCAGATGCTGCGTCCAGAATGCATGAAAATGACAGTCTACAAAGACTATATGAACTCATTTCAAGTTTATCTCTGATGGAATTCTCACGCCGCAATCTAGAGAATTTCATGTCGCGTTTTTTCCTTAACTGCAGATGGGGGAATGATGCGCAAGTTTAGAAATTAGTGGTTTATATACTAGTGTTTCTTGGATAGTCATGCTTTAACCTAGTAATCAGAATATATATTTATTTGTTATCAAATGCTTGTCATTCCATTTTTGTGCAGATAAGGTTCACCAAGTTGTTTCAGTGCCCAGCAACAAATTAATGGGCGCAGCCATTTTGTCAAAGGGAGATTACTCCAATGGCGTATTAACATTGCTTAAAAATAATTATGCCTGTTTCGTTACTCGTACATATAAACGAAGATACGTTATTGCAGTAATCAAATAATTTTCATTAACTCAAATTAATTTTATAACTTAGATAATAAATTCTTACAAATAGATTTCTCAGGGGGAAAATATATTAAGTGACAAGGTAAGTTCATATCATTTCAACTGAACTTTTACTGCATCCAAAACATCTCTTCACTCGCTTCCCTGATTGTTGAGTTAGTCCATTTTAACAAGATTCTATACCAGTGATTAATCGCAAAAGTTATCTTTCGAATTGTTCATATGCCCATAGAATATGACGTTTGTGAATTTCGTCAATAATGTGATTGGTTGCTGAAATGTCATATGCCTGCACTCTGGAGGATATTATATAATGTCGCGAGGAATGTGTTCACAAGTAATTGTCACAAAATTGAATTTAACAACAATGTATAGAAAAATCCTATCGACTATTATCTGCGTATCTACATGTAATTCATTGATCGGAAATAAATAAAACCCAAACTATGGTGGTTTCAGTTGTTAAATTAAAACCTGTATGAAACCCATTTTACAAGCAACCACAAAGCAAAATGTTGAAGAATATTTTAACATGCTAACAATGATTGACTCGATAAAACCGTATTTAAGAAAATTGGGATTAGCCTAGGCTTCTCGATCAAATCCAAACGTGCATTTATTTAGTAGTACAAAGCTTTTGAATTTAGAATACTATTATTTCTATCGGTGTATTTTATCATGAATAAAATAAAACAAGCTCACCTTGAATACCTGGAAGAGAGATCAGTATACTTCATGTACAGCTCTCTGCATCTATATGAGTTGACGTCTAGAACATATCACAAGTTATAAAGTAGCAAAAGATTAATGCCCTCACGTGGTTTGCACATTAGCAAATCAACCACTCCCCACAATTCCCTTATATGGCGATTGTTACCTGGTAAGACTTGATCTACATACGTAGTTCCTGATATATACACAAAGAACTTAATTAAGCATCCCCCACTTTTTCAAACAGAAAAACACTGCTGATAATAAACAAAACAAATGTACAATCAAACAATTAGGATTTTTAAATAGAACGATCATCCAGCATTGTGGAAACATAAACTTCATTCGGCTTATGATTCACCGTCGCTGAATAACTGGTTTTACTGGTAACTTTCATCTCATTCATATGCGATGTTATTAATAAATATCGCATGTAAAGCATCTATATACACAGCCTTAATGTCATTCTAAATACACAATGTAATTTTTCATGTACCACGGTGAGTGGTTTTTGTGAAATAAAGATTGATTGATTGAGTACAAAAACTTGGTATTTTTTAGTCAAAATCCAAGTTACTTTAAAATTGAAAAAGGAAGTCAATATTTTTTGCTGCAATGTGATTATTATCATTCTCTTGAATTGATGAGTTTTAGGTAAATAACCTCATAGCAAAAGTCAATCGTTAAAGCAGTATGAACCTTCAAAATCACAAAATTATCAAAATATGAATTTAAAGAAAACTGCACAAAGACATTAATTGGCCACTGTCAAAGAAAATGGATTATCTGAAGGAAGGAGAACTGTTTGGTCAACAATTTCAACTAAAGGAATCTAAAATTTACTTACAGATGTTAAGATTATAGGCATTTTATCAATTTTTGATGAAAAAAGTCCTAAAAATTCAATGTCTTGCTAGCCTCTTATCATGCATGATAAAAATGGTTTTTGTGTATGAATGTCAACTAGCGATCAAAATTGTTATTTTTGATTCATAACATCCAAAGTTTAATGTGTAGTTTTCCCCCTATGACAATAGTTATATTTGGCCAAATTTCAGTAGTCTCACAGTTTATCTCATATTTTCGTTATTTTTGCTCATTAGCGATCTTAAGTTCAATTAAATAATCAATAAAAAAGCAATTGTTATATCTGGAGTGGTCAATAAATCAAATTAATCCAAATAGTCCAAGGCAACCCAAATTCATTTTATAAAATAGGGGGGTGCAACCGTGCTTAATTAAGTATATGTATTTTGTGGGGATTTGTGTATTCCTGAAATCCGCCGCCTCCTCGAGAATACGCAGGGAGATCATTGGACCTATTCAGCATAGATGAATTACCTGTTATTCAACCCTCACAAGCATGATGCTGCAATATTAGTTTTGGTGAGAAATCGTAATTATTTATCAGGATATGTATTAGATATTTGAAACAAACTTAACATGAAATTTGTAAAAAGAAATACCTCGTGAACACTTTGCTACTTCAACGTGGCAAGTTGGTCTGGTTAGAATAATGCCCAATCATGTCAGTATAAAATACTATTACTTTTCCGGAATGAATTTGCAGGTTGCACTTGTTCAGAATAATTTCTTTGGAGTTTTTGTATCTGCTATTCAGCTCCGCTCATCCGCGCAAAATTACATCATGTGATATATGAGTTCAAGTTACGCTCTCATAATCTCATATTTTTGGACAAAGACATGCTCAAATAGCTCACTGTAGACTGCGTCTAGGTTGTAGTGACCTTAACTATCATAAATGTAATAGACATATATCAAATTTACCCACATGTTCATGTGGCTACTTTTCTGAGGATTGTGTCCACTTCTTCTTTACATGCCCATTATATAATGATATCCGACAAAACAAATATTTCTATGTTAAAAGATATGACCTGAAATCAATCAACAATGAAAAATCAGCAACCATAAATCAACATATTATACAATCCGTACACGACTACATTGCTGAAACTTTACGGTTTAAATAAGACTGTTAAAACAATATGCCTTGCTTAGAGGTTACTACTAATTATGAAATTTTATCATGCTGGTAAAAATGTCGCATGTTTACATATTTGTTTCTGTGTTTGTATGTATTAAACATGTATTGATAAAATGTTCAAGGGAGAGGCCTTGACATTTATAAGCACTGTCAGATTGTTGGCCGATCCC
Source organism: Steromphala cineraria (assembly GCA_916613615.1). Taxonomy (NCBI): domain Eukaryota; kingdom Metazoa; phylum Mollusca; class Gastropoda; order Trochida; family Trochidae; genus Steromphala; species Steromphala cineraria. The sequence goes on along the minus strand of OU744727.1, from coordinate 32,320,166 downwards.
ATTCACAATATGTACACCATTTGTGAAATAAATATGTTTAAAACAATCTCATATCCATGAACTAGCGTTTTACTTTAATATGACAAAGAGTAGGGTGGATTACAACGACTTTATTGTATTTGCATACGACGTTTCAAGGCAACTCCGTGCCCCTTCATACTTACCCGATGAAGGGACACGGAGTTACCTTGATGAAGGGGCACGGATTTGGCTTGATGGAGGGACAGGGAGTTGCCTTGAACCGTCGTATGCAAATACAATAAAGAAGTTGTAATCCATCCTACTCTGTCATATGAACTACCAACTTCTATATGCCTCTCAAGAATTTGTTTTACTTTAAGCTATGTTTTGGGTAATGTAAATGTAAATTTTAAGTATTGACGAAGCCCTAGTCTCACGTTCTTCTTCGTCTGCAACGGAAATTTAATTCCAGGCCACTCATTGTCACAGTCATTGTCATTTCCATTGTCATAATGTGATACATTTAAACCTGGTCTGAATGCTAGTTTAACTAAACTACCTTTCAAAATTACGGTTTAAGTTAGACCAATGGTCTTGGTTTAACTAAACCACGACTAGCACTAAACCTGGTCTAGAAAAAACTAGCTTCGAACTTACGGGCCCTTATCTTTATTAATAAATCTGACAGTGGCGGATCCAGGGGGGGGGGGGGGGGGGTTCAGGGGGTCCGGACCCCCCCCCCCCCCCCCCCCCCCCCTTTTGAAAATCAGTTATAGATCAAGTCAATAAAAAAATGTAAAATGCAGAACAGTGGCGGATCAAAGGGGTTCCCCGTAAGGGGCTTTTTAAAAATCACAAACTATATATGACAACAAAAGGTCGTTGTGTTTGAAAGACTATTTTCTGTCGTTCTTTACTTTTGAAAACAAATCATCGTTAATTTCTGCTTTTTGATTCACCCTTTGACGAATAAAACGGTAACATGCGGCTATTATTATTAATTTAATTGATGCCATAAAATTCGAATTTGAATAAAATTAATGATACCATTATTGTTCATTTCTGCTGCTATTTTTATGCATTATGATGTATCTTTGTATAAATACACAAAGAACTTAATTAAGCACCGGCCATTTTGTAAAATGAAATTTGGGAGCTCTTTGAATATTGTGATATGTTTGATGTATTGACCACTCTAGATATAACAATTGCCTTATTATTTACTATTTAATTGACGTAAAAATACTTATAATACAATATAATTGAAAATATGAGAAAAAATGTGAGACCACTGAAATTTGGCTAAATATAACTATTGTCATTGGTGAGAAACCATGCATGAAAATTTGGATTTTTAAAATCAAAAATAACATTTTTGATCCCTAGTTGACATTCAATTAGAGAAACCTTTTTTATCATGTACGATAAAAGCTTAACAGGACATTGAATTTTCAGTACTTTTTTCAACCATAATTGAGAAAATTTCAAAAATTGTCAAATCTGTGTGTAAATTTGAGATTCTTTGAGTTGGACGTGTTGGTCAAACACTTCTTTTTCCTTTAGATAAGCCATAATCTTAAAGAGTCGCCAGTTTTTTCTTAGGGAAGATTTTTTCAAATTTGATATTTGATAATTTTGTGATTTTGAAGGCTCATACTGTTCTAAAGACTAACATTTGCTATGAGGTCCTTACTAAAAATTATCAATTCAGTCAAGAGAATTATCATTGCCATATTGCAGCAAACATTATTTACTTTCATTTTCAGTTATAAGTAAATTTGGATTTTAAAAAATACCAAGCCGGGGAAAAAAAGTTAACCAGAGACAGTGAATCGTAAATTGAGTGACGTTTTCATTTCTACACTGCTAAACTCTAATGGTTTTTCTGGAACTTTGTATGGTTTATAAGCAGAAGCTTTTTATCTGAAAACAGTGGGGGTGCTTAACTAAGTTCTTTGTGTATATTATCATATGGGGGTAATGTCCAGGTATTTGTCAAGCTGTTTTGAAAAAGGGGATAAACTGTACATGCTGAAAATATGGACATAATCGGACCATTGCTAAAACAACGCTCATCTGTTCGCTTTGAAAATATCCAAGTTAATAATCTAGCACAGACTCTTCTGCCAGAAGACATTTAGTCAACCTACACTGCTTTGAAGATACTTGGAGATGGAAACTGTTTGTTTAACAGTATTTCTGTGTTGCTGGTGGGTGACTGTTCCTTGTCATCGTCATAGCGTATGCATACTGCGTCAGAACTTTATCTAAATGTGAATGATTACATCAAACATGAAATCATGTCTTTTGACCACACATGAAGATACTCTGTTTTCAATGATGTTAACCCCATAAGCGACAGATGTGGTTGTATCATGCAGATTTTATTTGTGACACTGACAATAGCAAACTGCACCAATAAATTAATTTCACTATTTTCCTTTGACTGTTATGTTGTGCAGAAGAACATGAGAAAATCATTACAAAAGAGACTTCAGTAAATGACTGTTACCTATCATCTTGGTATATGGTGTATGCATGAGACTCACACGTGTACGATTTACTTGCCAACAACATAACATAACATACCCCCCCCCCCCCCCCCCCCCCCCCCTTATAAAATCCTGAATCCGCCCCTGAATCTGTACTCATTTAGATATTTAGCTGCGAGTCCTGGGATGCATATTTTTTGTGTGTGATACTATGTGCTTACTTATTAAAGGACTCATTTAAATCAACTTGGACTCATACGACTTTATGGTAGCGAGCGAGTCCCTTGACTCAGAGGGTCAATACCGGGGGCGTAGCTCAGTGGTAGAGTGTCCGCTCGTCACCCGGAAGACCGGGGTTCGATTCCCGGTCGCGTCATACCAAAAGACGTTAAAAGTTGGGAGTTGTTGCTGCCTTGCTTGACACTCAGCATTGTAAAGGCAGAACAACGCATTAACTGGCGCTGCACCGTGGCTGCCGGGTGCTTAGGCACAACCCGAATTTCCAACATTGTATGTATGTACTGAGGATAATAAAGTGATATTATTATTATTATTATCTGTAGATTGATCATTGGATAAGTCATCAGAATAACAATAATGCATTATGCAGTATGTATTTGTAATTATCATTTCATCTCAGTTACCAGGAAAGTTGATCATATAACTTAATATTTATCTTTGGTCCCTACTAAATATAGTTAAACCCTAAAATGACCGATTGAGGGCCCCTGTGTAAAGATAATTAAACAAATCTCAGCTTCTCAGAAAGACTAACTTTAATTTATGCAATGATATGTTGACATAAGTTTAATAGAAATTTAGGAACAAGGGGTATTAAAACGGGTACCATCCCTCCGTTACATCTACTCATATCTTTCGTTCATTGTACCTTATCGACCATTTTATTTCAAATTGAATTGGACATTGTTCTTTTGGACATTAAATATATAGTTTAGTTTAAAGTGACACAGAGTATCCTTTTTAAAATTTCATTTTGTTTTGCTTTGATAAGCTACAAAATATCTAATATGAACTATTGAAGTTCATATCTCATCACTGGACTTGCAAATATATCCATTTATGCATAATATTTCTAAAATGCTTGATTTTATGGAAAAATCAAGAAAACATCTCAAATAAGTTTTATATTCGAAATTATGCATCCAGTTAATCTACCTATTAGTTACAATACCTAATACACAAAATCGATTCGAATATATCTTCCTGTCAGCTTATGACAAGGTTTCAAAATAACGTTTGGCAAATTTGCGAGTGCCACTCGAGCCACATTGCCCGGTTGTCACTCAAAATTCCGACTTTGAATGGTCGTATTTCGCTCAAATGTACTGATTGACCTTTAACTTGTTATTTTCAGTAACAGTTAGTGGTTACCAATGTAGTAACATCGATTTCAAAATGTGACATACGTGATCCTTTCAACATACTCTGTGTCTCTTTAATAGCTCAATTATTGTTCTCAAGAAGAGATTTTATGAATGCTTTAATTGAATTTGACATTTTTAGAACTCTCCTGTTTGGGAAAAATTCCCCTCGAATATGTCCAGACAAAGCAAACAAATTGCCCTAAAACAGAGTGAGTATGATCGTTGAAAACTTATTAGAGAAATTCAAGCCTAGCTAGTTTTTGGAAGGTTGCTCCACTTCCATGTATAACTTAATTTACTTAAAGAGGTGTTACGAACCATACTGAAGGAAATCCCGATGCACAGTAGACTAGAGTACAATATTGTTTTCACAAAATATTTGGATCAATTAAATTAATTAAATTAATCAATTAAAGAATTTGATTTTACTTGGTTTGATGTAATTTTGATATGAGGTTCTTGTGTGCGTAATGTAGTATTAATAAGTATCTTTAATATCTCTTTCTCAGTTTTCACCATGTGCATTATACAAAATATCCTGGATCATTTTTTTCGCGATATGATACTGTGTTGCGGTATCGTTACACCTCTAATAATTCAGGTTTTGTGCAGTTTCCGCCGCCGCCGCCGCCGCGCACATACTAATGGCTATAACTTTTTTCTACTAAGCTTTCCAGAACTTGTATTCATAACTTACTGCTTATACCTCGGGGGAACGATTTTGACATGTTCACTTTCAAGGTCAAAGGTCAAGGTCACGAGCTATAAAATCACTAAAAAATTCCTTGTAAACGCGATAACTTGAAAAGTTTTTGTGCTATGAAGCTCTAACTTAGTATGTATCATCCTTGGAAGAGTAAACAAATTTGAAAAGGTTTTCACTACAATCTGTCCAAGGTCAAGGTCACAGCAAGGTCACGACTTTAGCATGGTTTTGCGGAAATGCGTTATTTGAACTATGAACACTTTTAATCAATAGATGATTGTTATACTCAATGAAAAGTGTTCATAGATTGTGTAACCTTGAAGGTCAAAGGTCAAGGTCATGAGATTTGTGTTATTTAAATGTGCAACTAATATGGATAAAACTTTATCCCATTAAGCTTTTCAGAACTCATAAACATGTATAAGTGTTTACACCTCTGGGGACTTAGAATGACATGTTCACTTTCAAGGTCAAAGGTCAAGGTCACGAAATATAAAATCACTCAAAAATTCCTTGTAAACGCGATAACTTGAAAAGTTTTTGTGCTATGAAGCTCTTACTTGGTATATATCATCCTTGGAAGAGTAAAAAAATTTGAAATGGTTTTCACTACAATCTGTCCAAGGTCAAGGTCACAGCAAGGTCACGACTTTAGCATGGTTTGCGGAAATGCTTTATTTTAACTATGAACACTTTTAATCAATAGATGATTGTTATACTCAATGAAAAATGTTCATTGATTGTGTAACCTTGAAGGTCAAAGGTCAAGGTCATGAGATTTGTGTTATTGCAATGTGCAACTAATTTGGATACAACTTAATCCCATTAAGCTTTTCAGAACTCATAAACATGTGTAATTGTTTACACCTCTGGGGACTTAAAATGACAAGTTCACTTTCAAGGTCAAAGGTCAAGGTCATGAGCTATAAAATCACACAAAAATTCCTTGTAAACGCGTTAACTTGAAAAGTTTTTCTGCTATGAAGTTTAAATTTTGTATATATTATCTCTTGAGAAGTACAAAATTATGGAAAGGTTTTGGGTACGAACTGTCAAAGGTCAAGGTCACAGCAAGGTCAACAAATATTGAGAAAATGGATTATTTTAACTTTAAACACTTTAATTCGATACATTAATGTTATTTTCAATGAAATGTGTTCATTGATTGCGTGACCTTGAGTGTCAAACGTCAAGGTCACAAGAAAATGCCCAATATGCTGAGGCTTGTAGAAGGCGGAACAGGGTAAGGCGAAACCCCAAGTTTCGGGGCTGCTCTGTTTTTGCGGTGTCCCGCAAACACTAATCTAGATTAAACAGAGGTTTTCTATGAATATCATTCATCTGTGCATACATGTAAATCAGTGTGACAATGTAAAGTAAAAATACTGTCTGCAAAAACAAACTTCATTGAAGCTTATCCTCCTGTAACATTGATGTATGAATGAAAGGGGTATTTGTAGTTTTACATTGTCAGCTAAGGATATATACTGCACAATGAGAGAAATACAACCTTAAAAGTTCTTGCAAACCTTTTCAAGATTTATTAAAATTCTTTTAGACTTTGAAGATTTGGACTAATATCCCAAAATGAAACTCCTGTTAGAGGTGTGACTAATGACTTTTTTTAACATGATATCAATACATTGAGAACAAACATTCTTGACCATAATGTGACAATATACAACAGACTGTGAAATCTGTTTAATCTTAAAAACAAGAATGTTTTTTCAAGCTTTTTATCTATATAGATATAGTTGTTGGTTGTATGTCTGTCTGTGATCACAATGTTTCCGGGGCAGAATTTGAAAACCATTACAGCTAGCTCAATGAAACTTGGTATATTGACTCATCATAGCATGTAGTTGTGCCTTTTGGGGTTTTCAACTTTCTGGAATTTTTTATTTTTCTGGGTTTTATTCACTTGAGGAAGTTGACAAAGGCATAACATAAGCAATTTAACTTATTAAGAAGATTTATCTGTGGTTTATCATAGTTTTTTGTTGGTTTAAAAGTCGAACAAAACTAGCTGCATGTATGAATACAACATTATTCACACCATCAGTATATCAAAATATATATGCTTAAAGTGATCAACTTCGGTGGGGCCGGGGGGATAAGCCATCTCTTCTGATGGCTCTTGTTTTTAGCTCACCTTTACAAAGTAAATGTGAGCTTATGTCATGGCGCTTCGTCCGTCGTCCGTCTGTCTGTCCGTCCGTCCGTCTGTCTGTCCGACCGTCTGTAAACTTTCAGGAAAAAGACTACTCCTCCTAACGAATCGAGATATCATTCTGAAATTGTAGTATGTTATACCCATGGTGATTCCTCACAGAAAGGTAGACGTTTCAGTTTTGAGAATCCAAGATGGCCGCCATGGCAGCCATATTGAATTTTCAATTAGATTTCAGGAAAAAGACTACTCCTCCTAAACGAATCCAGATATCATTCTGAAATTGTAGTATGTTATACCCATGGTGATTCCTCACAGAAAGGTAGACGTTTCAGTTTTGAGAATCCAAGATGGCCGCCATGGCAGCCATATTGAATTTTCAATTAGATTTCACGAAACAGACTACTCCTCCTAAACGAATGTAGATATCGTTCTGAAATTGTAGTATGTTATACCCATGGTGATTCCTCACAGAAAGGTAGACGTTTCAGTTTTGAGAATCCAAGATGGCCGCTAAGGCAGCCATATTGAATTTTCAATTTGATTTCAGGAAAAAGGCTACTCCTCCTAAACGAATCCAGATATCATTCTGAAATTGTAGTATGTTATACCCATTGTGATTCCTCACAGAAAGGTAGACGTTTCAATTTTGAGAATCCAAGATAGCCGCCATGGCAGCCATATTGAATTTTCAATTAGATTTCACGAAAAAGACTACTCCTCCTAAACGAATGCAGATATCATTTTCATATTGTAGTATGTTATACCCATGGTGATTCCCCTCGGAACGGTAGACGTTTCAGTTTTGAGAATCCAAGATGGCCACTATGGCAGCCATATTGAATTTTTAATTAGCTTTCATGAAAAGACTACTCTTTCTAAACTAATCTAGATATCATTCTGAAATTGTAGTATGTCATAACTATTGTGATTCCGCACAGAAAGGTAGAGGTTTCAGTTTTGAGAATCCAAGATGGCCGCGATAGCAGCTTTATTGAATTTTCAATGAGATTTCATGAAAATGACTACTTCTCCTAAAACAATCTAGATATCATTTTCATATTGTAGTATGTTATACCTATAGTGATTCCTCCAACAAAGGTAGACGTTTCAGTTTTGAGAATCCAAGATGGCCGCGATAGCATCCATATTGACTTTTCAGCTGCAGATGACACATCATTATTACTAAATTTTAAGCTTTCATCAAGTGATCACTCGCACTATATAATTCTCTAGTTTGAACTTACTAATCATAATTTTATCTTGAATATAGAATATTTAGATTGTTAGCAAGTTGTTCTATATTTTAAGTGTTTCTAAAACATTAAGATGAAAGACAAACATAATTAATTAATTTGTTTAAAATATTTATGGCAACTAGCTGCAAAAACCCAATGACATTAAACATCATGTTAGATTTTGAACAATGGTATCTCCCTTGTATTCCTTTAAATACCACACATAAGGGGTCAACCAGAGTTCAGATATTTCTGTTGAGTCCACTATGCTGTCTAATACACATCCCAATACAGGCTGCTAGCATCATAGTGTCAGCTGCTAGTCTGTTGCATAATCAACCTGACCCAATTGATATGGTAGAGCATTATGCTATATGGCCATGTGTATGCAATAAGAGTTATGGAAATTAGACTTGTATTCTCATGACAGCGATATGTTCTTTCTAAGAATAACAACTTACACAAAACTTGTCACTTGTTTTGTGTTTAGCAATCTACATGATAAGTTGGAAAGAGTTATTTTGCATCAGGTTCCAGTTCCTGTGTTTTACTCATATTTGTACCATTTCTATATCTAACAGCAGTTTTTCTTGACACAAAATCAATTTAGGACATAAGCTACCTATATTTTGTGAAATTATATATATTTTTCACAACAATTCATGTTCTCTCCCGTCAAGTCTATTAATACCACACATAAGGGCTTAGCCAGATTCAGGTTTACATGCACACTAGAATGATTCTCCAAATATACGTACACAAAGCCAAATACACAAATTGCTACACTCTCCTTAAGGATCTGGGGCTAGCAGCCCTGCCTGCTTGTATATTGCATAGTAATCCTGACCTAATTGATTGATAGAACATAATGGACTTTATGGAAAGTATATAAATTGTCTTTATGAAAAGTATACTTGTATTCTATTAATAGTAATACTTTTTACAAATAAAAATTTAGACAAGTCAAGAATCAGCTTTTGTGTACAACAATCTGCACGATGAGTTAATATTAACAAGTCAAGAATCTGCTTTTATGTTCAGTAATCTACATGATAAGTTAATAATAGAGGTATTTTGTATCAGGTTCCAGTTCCAATACCATGTGTTTTATTTTGTATCAGGTTTCAGTTCCAAATAAAAATAAATGATAATTGTATCATGCTGAAGGGGTTCTGGGAACAACATGTCATCATAGAAGTCATTATTTTTCAATTAGATACAGCATACATAATTCCTGACACTTCATATATATGGCAAATAACATAGCCAGTGAGGGATAAATATACATTTTATAATCATCTATATCTGATTACGGTCTGAACAATGATTATCTAGATAATTATAATGATCATTCAATTCAAACAAATCCTTTTCAAAAGCATTTAAAATGATTAAATTTGTTCACTCCCAACACTAACTGTTAGGTTTTTTACTCCTTTGTTCCCGTGCAATTAATTTATTCCAAATTGAAAATTTTGATTAATGAATAACAAATTATCTTTTATTTTGTTTGTCATGCTAATAAAAGATATCATTTAATATTCATCTTCAAAACTAATTGAACAGCTGTCTGAACAATTCTTTTTTTACAAAGTCTTTCTCACCAATTCTCTCTGTTTGTTAAGATACTTCAATAAACATATTACTGAGTTGACCTCCAGATTATTTCCATTGCAAACCTCTCTTCTACCTCCACCCCTTCTATCCCCCCTTTCCCTCCTCCCCTTTTTTCTCCTGTCCTTCCATTGCAAACCTATCCCACATTCCTTCTATGTTGCTAGCCTATTCTGACCAATCAGATTGCACTAACATAGGTCAAGATTTAAGATATTCAGAAATCTTCAGTTAGAATTACATGAGACATTGACCTGGACAGTTTACTTTGGCAATTGGACCTATCACTAGCTGAATTTGTGATTTGTGTCAGAGGGATATATTCCAAATGTTTATGTGCATCATCTTTTTAGTTCTTTGGAAGTTGAGAGTGTGACTAAATGAATACTCCTAAACCAATCAAGATATCATAATGAAATTAATACAGATGCCCACATAAAAGTAGCATTTTGAAGATTAAAAAGTCGAAGATGGTCACCAATTTAGCCATAGATATACAAAAATGTTATACAAAAACCTACTGCTTGTTAACAAATCATGATTATATCATTCTTGTATTAATGTTTGTTCAAACTCTAGTGGTTTCCAACAGAAGAATAGCATTTTAAAAGATAAAAAAATCATGATGGCAGCCATAATCAATTATCATAATAAAAGATGGTTACACAATTAAACCATATTACCACATCATTCATTTTAAGGTGAGCTTCTGTACCCTCGGTACTTTTATTTCTATTACATACCTTGAAAAGAGTGTGCTGTGACATAACTGTGTCGAATCATAATCTTTCTTTAATATCATTGCGATACCTATTGAATCGGGACATTGACTGTATTGTATTGTCAGAACGCTTACAAATATCGAATTTTATTATTCTTGGTTTCAGTGGACACTGGACAGTATAAAATCAATAAGTCAACCTTTAAGATAAATTTCATTATAGAATGTTTCTTTGTAAAAATAAAAATGAAATTGTGTAATCAAAAGGTTTATTATACTCAATGAAAGGACTGTATATCAACTAGATTTTGCACAATTAATAAATCTATTAATGTTGAGAAAAGGGAATCATTACACTCCACTTTACTTTTTACTCATGCACCAATATGCAGCGATGAATTGTTTGTCAGTTGAGAAGCAGTGTTGTTTCTAGGGGGTCAGGTAAGGGGGTCATTTTGACCTCTTTTTTTAGGCGATTGGTCCCCTGGCAAAAGTAAAAGTATCCTATTGCTCCAAATTTTAAGGTACACCAATCAGGACCTGCTCTAGGTACAATGTACAACACCAGAGAAGGCAATTTGTTGTATATCTGAACATCATCAAGTGAGACTCTTTTGTCAGTCTTACTTCTCTTTAATCATACCGACTGTCATTTAAAAAAATCAGATAAAAGATTAAGAAATTAAGATTTGATTTGCTTATTTGCTAACCTGATTGAAGTTTCTATTTTGCAACCTTTACTTGTTTCACATGCTTAATTTCTTTGATCGATCATTTCAGTGTTCACTGTTGACTGAATAGAGTGATCTTGTGTTGGACAGATTTGAGCTGAATATGCTGGCATCATCAACCGATATTCAACCTGAAATTCAGCTTCTTTGGGTACATTATACTTGCAGTCTTACAACAATGTAAGTTATCAATCTTTGTTTTCTGATTTCAATGAATTTCTGAACTTGATATTTAATGTTACATTGTGATAACTTTACACTTAACTTGAAAATATCCATTGGCGGCCATTTTGTGTGAACACCTTTAATTCATTTTGTGTAAGAAAAATTAATTGCATGGCTAAACTTTACATTATGTTTGAATTATTACTGCTCCATTTAGTTTAAATACATTTTCTTTTAATTGGAACAATTAAATTTCATTTTTATGACATCACCTTATATTCTCCCTTAAAACAAGCTTACTGCCCCTTTAATGACGTGTTGACAAAAGTGAAATGTGAATTTTACTTATGCACCAATATGCCGCGATGAATTGTTTGTCAGTTGAGAAGCAGTGTTTCTAGGAGGTAAGGTAAGGGGGTCATTTTGACCTTTTTTTTTGCAGATTGGTCCCCTTGCAATAGTAGAAGTATCCTATTTCTCCAAATTTTAAGGGACACTATGTGACCAATCAGGACCTGCTCTTGGTACAACACTAGAGAGGGCATTTTTTGTAAATCTGAACATCATCATGTGAGACTCTTTTGTTAGTCCAATAATGTTTTGAGGTTCTTACCAAACCTTTTTTTGACAATTCCAAATAAAGATATAACTTCTATTTTTTTATTTGTTTGGTACAGACTTGTTTCATCTGCAGAATTTCATATTTCACTTTAAATTAATAAATGCATCATATTAAACTGACCAAGAGTTTCTCCTTGTTATATTTGTTAACAATATGTGTCATTTTCATTGCTTACATTCCCTGTAAAGAAAAATAACATGTCTGTTATATTACTTCTCTTACATCATAACGACTGTCATTTTAAAAAAATCAGATAATAGATTAAAGAAATTAAGATTAGTTTTGCTAATTTTCTAACGTGATTTAAGTTTCCATTTTGCAAGCTTTACAATGTTTCACATGCTTCACTTCTTTGATTGATCATTCCAGTGTTCACTGTTGATTGAAGTGGGTGATCTTGTGATGGACAGATTTAATGCTGGCATCATCAACAGATATTCAACCTGAAATTCAGCTTCTTTGGGTACATTATGTTTGCAGTCTTACAACAATGTAAGTTATCAATCTTTGTTTTCTGATTTCAATGAATTTCTGAACTTGATATTTAATGTTACATTGTGATAACTTACACTTAACTTATTAAGGCTGGACCTTTTCCAGCATGTCCATGTCATAACTTTTAACCTAGTTTATAATGTCTAACATTCAGCTAGGATCATTAATCAAATACAAATTTATTACATGATCAGCGATGAAACACTTGAGTTTTATCAGTGAAGTAAACTAGGCAACACCAAAGCTCAAAGCTATATTATATCTCTCTGTGCTGACCAGTGAGGATAAATTCATTAAATTGTATTGTCACTGGTCAGGTGTCAGAACTGCTTTCAGCTAGGTTACTAAGGTGAACAAATGGGGCTAACTTTCCAGCGTTAAAGTCATTTTAATTACATTTTTCATTGAAAATCATATAATGAAAAGAATAGTACTTCCAAATACCAGGTTTATTTCATCTTGTGACATTGGTACAGTTGATATTTCATGACTAATGCTAGAGGACTTGTGAAATGTCAAATTTACCATGATGACACTGGATGAAATAAACCTGGTATAATGGAAAGTAACATTACTGGTATGTATCCTCTATATATCTAATTGTTTAAGGCCATTTTATTATCCACAGATTCAACATGGACTATGAATTCATCAATTCAAATACTTGCCACTCAGTTATTGGCAGAATGCAAAGTGAAATGACAAGGCCTTGAAGGTAAAACACATGAAAATAGTAATATATTAGTATGTGATATTGATGACAATAATAAATGACTTAAATGTTAGCACTTATCTATAAATGCTTTTTTGAAGAATGTATGACACCTGTCCATGAAATTTTTGCTTTCCCCACTTTTTCACTTTAGTAATGTATGGCTGACAGGGATTGGGAAAGACAACGTTTGCAAAGGGCCATTTTCAGGGTTTTTGGTAATGCCTGTAAGGCCCGATTGGCTTATGGCATGGCATGGTGTCCGCCATCCGTCCGTCCATCCGTAAACTTTGTGGAATTTCGACATCTTCTCCACAACCATAAGGCCTAGAAAGCTGAAACTTTGTGTACAGACTCCTTGGCTAGTGAGGATTATAAATTGTAGCTTTGGGCGCCCTGTGACCCCTAATAAGGGCCACATATGCCACGCCCTAAAAACCTATTTTCATCTTCTTCTCCAGAACCATGTCAGAGGCCTAGAAAGCTGAAACTTTGTGTGCAGACTCCTTGACTAGTGAAGATTATAGATTGTAGCTTTAGTGGCCCTGTGACCCCTAATAAGGGCCACATATGCCACACCCTAAAAAGTAAAAACCTATTTTCATCTTCTTCTCCAGTTGCACAAAGCCTAGAAAGCTAAAACGTTTTGAACAGCCTCCTTGACTATAGTTAGTGGGGATTGTAATTTATAACTTTTGTGACCCTATATTGCTTAATAAGGGGCCACTCTGTTAAAACTTATTTTCATCTTCTTCTCCAGAAGCATAAGGCCTAGAAAGCTGAACCTTGTCTACGTACTCCTTGACTAGTGGGAATTAGTGACCCTGTGGCCTCTGTTAAAGGACAACAGGGGCTACACCCTTAAATCTATTTTCATTTTCTTCTTCAGAAGCATAGAGTCCAGAAAGCTGAAAACTTGTGTACATACTTCTTGACTAGTGAGGATTATGGTTCATTGCTATTTTGACCCTATGACCCCAAATAAGGGCCACAGGGCATGTCCTTTAAAACCTATTTTCATCTTCATAGGGTCTAGAAAGCTGAAACCTTGTATACAGAAATTTTAGGTAATTTGGATTCTTATAGTAATTTAATAGATACATTTGGTGACCCTGTGATCCTTATAAAGTCTCAGGGATCAACATTTGCCACACCCTAAAGCAAAATTGATTGAAGCCGGATGAGCTACATAAGTAACTTTATTTTAGCATTGGTGACCCTGTTGCTGCTACTGAAACCTTCTGCCTCTTTTTCATTGTCTTACCCAAAATCACTAGGCATAGAATGCTGAAATAGTTTGGTATAGTATTAGGGTGGTAAAAAAGTACCCTGGCTTCCATCTCAAAATATTTCAGTATAATTTGATTAGACCTGAAATGTGGTTAGACTCATAGATGGAGTGGACCTTTTTACTCCTTGCACTACTTTTACAAATGAGTGTATAATTTGCATTTTAATTTTGTTCAAACTTTTTTTCAAATTTATTATAAGATAAGAAACAAGGAATACGTCGTAATGTTGATTGCATTCAAACATGCACGAGTCAGTAGAGTACTGCTGTAAGTGTAGCAGGCGTGGAGCAAATCTCAGCTTTAGGACCACGAAAGGTAACTTCGATGATTCCTTGATAGCGGAGTACAGAGAATGCACTGCACACAAAAATAGTGACAGCTGCCTGACATGACTTAACGTTGACATTGGCAGGGAGATCACTCGCAGTTCCTGTGTAACTCTATTGCTGGGACCATGACGATTCTTTAAAAATTTAATATTGCTGTTACTTTTGATTCTCTGTACATTGTAGTGACTTCATATCTGCATGAATTTGGTAGGAGGAATGCTGAATGATTCGCAAATCAAAATAAATCATCTGATTAATCCATAATAGTATGCATAACATTTCTGTCAACACCAACAGGCTGACTTTTGAACAAGACATGATTATTTTCAGCGTAATGTTAAGTTACTTTCAGCTTGTGAATGTCAAGAATGGAATTTCATGAATGACAAAAAAATAGTCTGGTTAAATTGACCTTAGGACATCACCATGGAACAACCACTTGGAAGTTTTGTTCACAGTATCTCACATGTTAGATGCCAAGAATATCTCACTTGCATGAGTTTAAGAATGTCACATAAAGGCCTAATTAAAAAATATATTGTCTCCAGTATATGGTCATTGCATTCCCATAGATAATTGATTAGTTAATGGAGATAACAATCTGTCATTGTTATGAAGAATGCATTACATCTCCTCTTTGAACTTGTTTTCAATCCTTAAATAAATATGTATAAATAGATTAGAATGTTTTTGATAATTTTCAACATTAGAGGCATGTTGTTAAGCCAGGGCATCTCAACACAACAACAACTGAAGGATGTTCATATGCTATCATCAAGTGAGCAGAAACTTGTGACAGCATGCTGCTCTACTACATACCCAAACATACAACTCTCAAAATCTGGGTAACACTTCTTGGTAAGTTCAATGCCAAATAGCTCTTGGTGATGGCAGAGACGGGATTATCCCGCATAGTGCTGTGGTTAGTGTGTTCGGCTTTGGATCAAGAGGTCTGGGGTTCAATTGAATCAAATCCTGCCAGGGGCTCAGCAACTTTGTCTGCAGTAGAGAACTATTCTACAATAAGTAAGATTTGAGTGCAATGCTACACTGAATTTAAGTGCTGTACCACCAATACTCATATACTCTTAAAAACAGGCTAAACTCCAAATCACTTCACCTATGATATACACTGTTTTCTGATAACTTTAAGAATGTGCAATATTATTATATTGGTATAAATAGTGTTATCCGATCAAAACACATTTCTGAAAATATCCATTAATGTATAAACAATTTCTACCTAAACTTTCAGAAGAACATTGCTTAACAAATTAATTTACAGGAAGTTATATAGTGTATAGTGTAAACGTATCACATTTGAATAATGCAAATATTTATTTGGTCATTACCATCTAGTCATGGAGAAATCTTCTTATACATAAATCCTTTCAATTCATAGGCTGTTTTTTAAATAGAGATTTTGCAGTATATTGTTACGCTGACATGACAATGCTATCGGCTCTGCACATGGTTCGGTGGTTCTAAATGCTTTTGTTCCCCTGCCATATTTTGAAAAAAAATTAGTATATTTTTAGCTCATCAGGCATGTAAGGCCCGATGGGCTTATATGCATTATGGCATGGCATGGTGTCCGGCGTCCGTCCGTAAATTTTGCACATTTTCGACTTCTTCTCCAGAAGCATAAGGCCTAGAAAGCTGAAACTTTGTGTACAGACTCTTTAGGAAGG
Organism: Steromphala cineraria; assembly: GCA_916613615.1. Taxonomy (NCBI): domain Eukaryota; kingdom Metazoa; phylum Mollusca; class Gastropoda; order Trochida; family Trochidae; genus Steromphala; species Steromphala cineraria. The sequence continues at coordinate 32,303,842 of OU744727.1, read as the reverse complement.
GGTATTATAATTTATAGCTTTTGTGGCCCCTAACAAGGATCACAGGGGCCACGCCCTTAAAATATATTTTCATCTTCTTCTCCAGACCTAGAAAGCTAAAACTTTGTGTACAGACAGGGTTATAATTTGTAGCTTTTGTGGCCCTGTGGCCCCTAATAAGGGTCACAGGGGCCAATGTCCTTTTCTATTTCTAACAAGGAGATGTTTACACTGCAGCATTGAGGAAAGATGATATTTTACAGCAGCTTGAATTGTAGCTTTATAAAAATAATAAAGGCATCAGGAACGTCCTTCAAATCTATTTTCATCTTCTCCTGAAGCATAAGGACTTGAAAAATGAAACTTGTTGCCTATATACAGTGTTTAAAATATTGCTCGTCTGAGCCAGTCCTTGAACTGGCTACTTTTTGCCAGGACCGGTTACTTTTTTGGTCAGGACTGGTAACTTTTAATTTTTTTTCTTAAATTTGCCAAAGGAATTGACCAATGAATTTTCAGGACAGGCTAGATTTCCAATCTATTTTATACACTACATGCTATATATATTTTATGATTGGTGACCCTGTGGCCTCTACAAATAGGAAATCACATTGGCCACACTCTACATCATAGTTGATGATGAAGCCTGATGAGCTACAGAGCCAATGGCTCTATTTTCTTTGGTTTACAACTTCTTCATACATATTTTATAACCTCACTTCGAAGTAAGTGTGGGCACTCTGTCCTTCCGTTCCGTCAATTATCTCAAAAACAGTTAACTCTTACTTTAGATCGACCAAACTTTTGTACACAAGTTGACAATAACTTTGTCTTGAGAACAATGCTTCTGGAGAACAATTTTGAATTTTCTGGAATTAAGTTTTCTTGTTGTTTCAATGAACATCACTTTTTGAACAAAAATTAATATACCTAGATGAGAGAAAGTTTCGTACTAGGATACACTTGATAATACGATAAGTGGAAAGCCATGTTATGCCAATTGATTGTGCAGTTTGACTTGGAGTGATTACTAGTTCTGATGCGCCAATAACACCTATGTGAATAAAATATTGGTAATGGGTACACCTGATAATAAATCTATTTCCAGGATTATTTTTGATAGAATTATTACTCTTGATTTTGAAATAGGACCTTGAGTCCAGGTGGGACAAGTTTACTAGACACCTAGGTGAATAAAAGTTTGGTTTTGGATACCCCCATATGATACTTTTAAATGAGTTTGAAAACCATCCGAATGTTATTTTGGACGGAGTTATTGTCCCTGATTATGCAATTGTACTTTGAGCCAATAACACATTTGAAGCTCAATGTTTTCTCAAACACTATTACACTTTAGTGAATATAAATGTTGTTTTTGATACACTTACTTTAATACTTTGATCAAATTTAAAAGAAAGTTAAAAGAATGTATACAATTTCAGTGCATTGTGAAAAGTTGCCTTTTTTCGATCAGATTTTAGTGGCAAAAGTGTCATTCCTTGTGTTTTCAATATATCAAGTAAAGGTTATTTTTTTCTTCATTCTTTTTTTAAAAAAAACCTTTGAATATATGTTTGTCACGACATATAAAACGACTTATAACTGCAAAAATTTAGATTTCAAAAGAGATTTGGAACCCTATGGCTCGAGGGGCCACATCCTAAAACCTATCTTCATCTTCTATAACAGAATCAAAGGGTTTAGAAAGCTCAAAAGACAGTCCCGAGCAAATCTTTAAAACTGCAAGACCTAGCTCAATGAAACTTGGTACATGGATAAGTCATTATGTGCAGATGTGCCTTTTGGGGGTTTCAATTTTTTGGGATTATTATTTTTAGCAGTTTCCATGGAAACGTATCTCAGAATTTTGTTTCAGGAGCAAAGCTCAAAAACTGTAAGACTCAACCAAACTTGGTATATGGATCAATCAGTTTGTGTAGATGTGCATTTTGGGGGTTCTTTCGGTTATTATAGCCATTTGTACACAAAGTTTCAGCTTTCTAGACCTTAATGGTTCTGGAGAAGATGAAAATAGGTTTTTAGGGCGTGGCCCCTGTGACCCTTATTAGGGGCCACAGGACCACCAAAGCTACAATTTATAATCCTCACTAGTCAAGGAGTCTGTACATAAAGTTTCAGCTTTCTAGGCCTTATGGTTCTGGTAAAGGAGATGGAAATTGGTTTTAAGGGTGTGGCCCTTATGTTGCACAGGGCCACCAAAGCTACAATTTATAATCCTCACTGGCCAAGGACTCTGTACACAAAATGTCAGCTTTCTAGGGCTTGTGGTTCTGGAGATGACAAAATTCCATTAAGTTTACGGACGGACAGACGCCAGACGCCATGCCATGCCATAAGCCCATCCGGCCTTACGGGCCAGATGAGCTATAAATGAATTTCTTTTCAGTAAATCTCATAGAATAGTTTGCTTGTTCTTACTCAAAATAAATTAAAGGTGTTCAAACAAAAATGTCTGTCAATGAATTTTATGTAAATCTTTATAACTTTTTCTCTGACTATTGATGATAGTGTCAAAAATCTCATTACACAGTTTTTAAACAATCAAAGTAATATTTTTAATTATCAATGAAGAAGTGAAGATTTTAAATTTACAAAAATAAATTGCAACTGTCCCTTTAAACATTGTGTTTACTGATGACATTGTATTCAGCAGTATCCATACCACGATCAACAGGATTCTTGTGAACGATTTCACTGATAGTCTTAAGTTAAAGCCTAAGAATAATGTTGTTTTGGACGTTTGTTTATGACATTCAGGGGAGGTTATTTCACAATGTTCATGATGTAACAAACGTTAGTAGAACATTGTGAAATAACCTCCCCTGAATGTCATAAACAAACGTCCAAAACAACATTATTCAAACGTTTGTTAACATCATTCAGAGGACGTTGGTTTACGACATTAAGAGGACGTTTGTTGACAACATTCAAGGTATATTGGTTTACAACATTCAAGGGAGGTTTGTTTCCAATGTTAAATTGACGTTTTTTTTGCAATGTTGAGATGACGTCAAACATAACGTTTGAATCGCATAAGAAGGACAACGTTACCTGAATGTTGGTATTGTAATGTTACAAAACAATGTTAGAATGACGTTAAAAGGAATCTATTGGTAACGTTTGAAAAAAACCGTTGCCAGAACATAAGTTTTGTAACGTTTTAAACTAACGTTAATATAAATCTTCAAATAACGTCATTATAACATTAGAAAATAACATTACTCGTATGTTGGTTTTAAAACGTTATAAAACGACGTTAGAATTACGTTCTAAGGAATCTACAAATAACATTAAGAAAAAGGTTGTCACAACATAACTATTGCAACGTTAAAATTACATAATAACGAACCTACAAATAACGTCATAATAACATTAGAAAAGAACATTACCTGGATGTTGGTTTCATAACGTTATAAATCGACGTTTGAATAACGTTTTAAGGAATCTACAAATAACGTCTAAGAAAACGTTGCCAGGAAGTTGATTTTGTAACGTTACAAAATTACGTAAAAAGATGTCCACAAATTATATCATGATAACATCAGAAAATAACGTTACGTGGATGTTGGTATAATAACATTACAAGTCAACGTTTGAATGACGTTAAAAGGAATCTACAAATAATGTCCAAGAACAATGTTTCCAGAATGTTGGTTTTGTAACGTTACAAAATTACGTTAAAAATACGTAAAAAGGAATCTACAAATTACGTCAAAATAACATAAGAAAACAACGTTGCCATAACATTGGTTTTATAACGTTATACAATTACGTTAAAATTACGTAAAAAGGAATCTACAAATGACGTAAAACTAACATTAGAAAATAACATTTCCCCGACGTTGGTTTCATAACGTCATTAAACAACATTACAACAACGTTTGAATGACGTTGTGAGGAATCTACAAATAACGTTGGGGCAAAACGTTGCCACAACATTGGCTTTGTAACGTTACGAAATTACGTCAAAATTACGTAAAAAGGAATCTACAAATAACGTCATAATAACATTATAAAATAACGTTATTGACACCTTCACACGACGTTGCCACAACGTTGTGACAACGTAAAATTGTTTGCTGGGTGACCGTTTCTTCTGAAACACTGCTGAAGGATGAACGGCATGTTCCGTTGAAATGGGTATCAGCAAACTGTGCAGTTTGATTGATAGGGGCGGAATCGATGTTATTTCAGATTGTGTCTATTTTAGAAGTGAAGAACTTTGAAAATACCTCTGGGAGATCCTTATCTGCGATGTTTGATGGAAGTGCTGAGGTTTTTGATTTACCAATCAGGTTGTTAGTAATGTTGTAGAGTTGGCATGAGGTAGTCGAGTCAATTATTTTTTGGGAATAAAACTCTGTTTTGGCTTGAAACACTAGTTTGGTAATGGTGTGATTTGACTGTTTCATAAACTGGCGGTGAATGTGGAGTCCATATTTGACCCACTTTCTCTCCGCCTTACTTCGGTCCTGCTTAGCTTGTCTCAATTGTTTAGAAACAGACCTGTACCAAGGACAAGGTGGCCGTAAAGACACCTTACAGCGTTTAGCAGGAGCATGGTCATTTAATACAGACATGAGGATAGAATCCAGTTCAGATGCACCAGGGGACTTGTCTTGAGAAGAGAGAGAGTTTTCGAAATGAAAGTTAAAATCTCCTTGAATGATTAACTCACCATTTAGGGTATTAGTGTAATCTAAGAAAGCATGGAATTGTTCATAGAAGAGTGAATCCGAGAGCTTATTCTTTTTATTTGGAGGAGGACGATACAATGTAAAGATGTTGATAACTTGCTGGGGTAGGATGACTGTCAACTGAACCGACTCGAAAGAGGAGTGATCCAAGAGAAAATCTGATTTTACCCTATATTTCATGTTATTGTTGATGATAACAGCTATTCCTTCCCCTCGCGAAGCCCGGGGGTAAGAGAGAGTTTTGTATCCGGGAGGTGACAGGTTTTTGCATTTCCCTTCATCACTGGTCTTTCTAAGCCAGGTCTCAGTGATGCAGAAAATGTCAATGTTGTTTTCTAAGATGAATGGGTTAATTGATGGTATCTTTTAACACAAGCAGCAGATTGAGCATTGAAAACACAAATTGCAAGGTTTTCATTATTCGTAGAGACTTCAATGAGTGGGACATATATCAAGTTCGATCTACAAACAGAACGTGGTTGCTTATACTCTAGTCGAGGTTGACGCTGGATAATAGGAATGTGATTTAGTTTCCTTCTTCCACCACGTTTCGTACGTTTGCGTGGAATGTTAGATCCAATATTAAGCTGACGTAGACAGCAAATAGTGTTTCGGGTCAATGGTGCTGGTTTGATTGCTAATGGAGCCTCTCTTTCATAATACAGACGCTTAAGTTTGGATTTGTTGGTCACTGGGTCAGTGGGATGCTGACCTGGATTTAGGGCACGTGCAGCATGTAATACTGGAGGTGTCGTTCGGCAAGAAGCATGATGTAGCTGACCTACTAACACACTGTGTGTGGCTTGACATTCACGTGCTTGACATCACCCTGCTACATCAGCGGATAGTGCTACAACCTATCCCCTGATATCCTCCTATAGTATTCTGCCGTATTGCTGACGGGTGGTTACTCAGGGCTAATTATAGAATTTCTGTTTTCAGTCAAACTATTTCGAACTCCATACACTGTTGTCTAGTGATGTCGCACGTGGAAATCTAAGAACGCGCAATTTGGAGCTCAGCGGGAGCCTGCAATGAGAATCAGATTTGTTATCTAATAGCACTCCCATTGGTTAGTTTGAATCACGAGGTGAGCACGCGGAACAAAGCCAAGAAACTAGTGTGCCGCTATCGCTGAAAGGGTATCCTTTGATTGGCTTGCTATATATAGCAATACGGCAGAATACTATAGGAGGATATGAGGATGCATGAACACGCATACGCGTGTTGGCAAAAATCGGGCAATTTTGACACCGTTATCAATTTGCAAAACATGATAGAGGAATGATTAATTCATTGCCCAACAAATATTTTATTCTTTGAAAGAATATATTTAAATCCTCCACTTACGAAGTTTTCATAAAATTGCTGAAATCATAAAGCAGTTATTTTTACCATGAGGTGAAGAACAGGTGAAATTTTTTTTTAGAATATTGAAATCAAGTTTCCCCATTATTCATAGGTAACATCCATACCAAATTTGATGTTTCCAAATCAAATAGGTTTAAAATAATGCTTCAATCATTATATACCACCGACTACATAGTATCATAATGCGCCGGAAACTAACCCTACTCTTCAAAATGATAAAGTCCAAACTTTTGCCATGAAAACCATTAACCATAAAATTGAAAAGAAGTTGAAATCACCAAAAGGTATTTTCTACATGATATGAAAAGGATATAATATACCAAATTTTGTGAAGGTTGGTCTAATATTTTCAGAGTTATGCACTGGAAACTAATGGGAATGTCTACCTTTCTGTGTGGAATCACCATAGTTAAAACATACTACAATTTCAGAATGATATCTGGATTCGTATAGGAGGAGTAGTCTTTTTCGTGAAATCTAATTGAAAATTTAATATGACTGCCATGGCGGCCATCTTTGAGATTCTCAAAACTGAAACGTCTACCTTTCTGTGAGGAATCACCATGGGTATAACATACTACAATTTCAGAATGATATTTGGATTCGTTTAGGAGAAGTAGTCTTTTTCCTGAAAGTTTACGGACGGACGGACAGACGAACGAACGGACGGACAGACAGACGGACGACGGACGAATCGCCACTACATAAACTCACATTTACTTTGTAAAGGTGAGCGAAAAAGTCACTTCTACAATTAAGAAGTTGAAAATCTAAAATAATGATCCTGGCAACTGACTGAAATTAACAAAAGGCACATCTAAGGACTGTAGGGATTACATATATAAAGTTTCGTGACATTTGAACATATAGTATTCGAGTTAAGAGCGAAACAAAAGGATTTCCTCAAACAGTCACATCTACAACAAAGAAGTCAAAAATCTAAAACGATAATGGGGGCATCTGACCGAAAAATACAAAAGGCACATCTAGGGACCATAGTGATCACAAATATGAAGTTTTGTGACATTTGAACAAATGATATCCAAGTTAAAAGCGGAACAAAATGACTTCCTCAAACAGTCACTTCTACAACAAAGGAGTCTGAAATCTAAAAAAATAATGAGGGCATCTGACTGAAATATACAAAAGGCACATCTAGGGACCATAGTTATTATAAATATGAAGTTTTTTGACATTTGAACACCCGGCAAACAAATATCTTTAAAAAAAGGGGGATGGGCTTTAAACCGCGAGAGACCCCAACCAAGAAAGTCATTGATGTGAGTTGCATTGAAAATTGACATCGATACTTTTGACTGTAGTTCAGGTCTTCTTAAATATCAAATGACACTTTTTCCAGACGTATATTATTAAAAAGAATCATAAAAGAAATTGTAAATGCTAACTTACATTGTTTGTTGTTTGTTTTAATCAGATTACATAATATTATTCTCATGAAAAACGAACGTGAATAATCAGTCGACAGCTTTTGCTGCATGTGTTTACGGATAGAGAGATATTTGTTACAAGCCTTTTTATGGCCCAGAAAAGTAGGTAAACCAATCAGCAAGTCGATTTGAAAATGATGTATGAAACTTAAATGTGGTTGTAATAAATTCATGACAACATATTGTCGATACAATATTAAATGTCTAAATATTCAAATATTTGTTAAACATTTTCAATATATTACATTTTCCAAAACAACATGCAGTTAATTGAAATATTTACTGATATAAAATTCGAAGAAAAACTTGCATAAATTATGTTACTGAGCACGAAAGATTATCATATAGTGTTATTTGTTGTCAATAAATTACGATTGAGATTCCAAGTACAGTAAAACTTGTAACATGCTTTTGCGAAAGTATTTTTGACAAGATATCTTTGAACTTTGATTAAATATGATAAATAAGTTTGGAAATATGCCATATTAAACATTTAGAATGGATAACAAGCCTTAAAAAGCGATAGTTCCTTATAATATTTTGGGAATCAAATATTTCAATTCCCGATCATTGATGCAAGTGAAGCCACATACATGACAGAACAGAACAGAACAGAAATTTATTTCTCATAATTCACAACAGTGACATAGAGAAAAGTTAAATATATAACATACACACATATATATACATGGAACATAACTGTTCCGAGGTAAATACACCATTGGATGCACCTCAACTGAAGTCAATAAATTAATTGTATATAGAGGATATCTTTTGTTTTGAGTGTGATATCACCTATCTCTCATCGAGTGACGGGGTAGAGCCAGTATTTTCACGAGTGGCGCAGTGATATCACACTCAAAACAAAAGATATTCTGTTTATTATATATGCCTATATGGTCGAAAATGTGGCAATTTATGTCCAAAAGGTCTTGACTCGAGAGTTTTCTGGCGACGTCATACCATTGTTGATCGTTACTTAGCGACGGCGATGACGTCGCGTTGATTGTAGAAGTGACGTCAGACCATTGTACACATGACGTCATCCCCACTGTGATATTTTCACGGACTCGAAAAAGTGATATCACACTAAGTTGCGAGATCACTTTTCTACAACTGAGAAAACTCAGTCACTCACCGCTTAGTAGTGTTGGGAATCGGTTGAAATTTTGTAATCGATCATCAGTTGGGGGTAACCAATCGATGATCGATTAATAATCGGTTACATGTAGTTGCATTTTGGTGTCTAAGATTGATTCCTTCATAAGGGTAGAAAAGTTTAAAAAATAAGTTTTCTATTTTCTTGCTTGCATTTTCACTTGATCCTATATTTGGAAAACAAAAATAACATGTTTTAGTAATGAAATCAATCAGAATCATTCTTTTAGTAATATTACTGACAATTACTGTAAAAATATCTTGATTTTTATCAGTAATCGATTACAGGCCCCCCTAACGCACGGAAATAAAAGTACCGAGGGTACAGAAGCTCACCTTAAAATGAATGATGTGGTAATATGGTTTAATTGTGTAACCATCTTTTATATGATAATTGATTATGGCTGCCATCATGATTTTTTTATCTTTTAAAATGCTATTCTTCTGTTGGAAACGACTAGAGCTTGAACAAACATTAATACAAGAATGATATAATCATGATTTGTTAACAAGCAGTAGGTTTTTGTATAATTTTTTTTTTATATCTATGGCTGAATTGGTGACCATCTTGGACCTTTTAATCTTCAAAATGCTACTTTTATGTGGGCATCTGTATTAATTTCATAATGATATCTTGATTGTTTTAGGAGTATTCATTTAGTCACACTCTCAACTTCCAAAGAACTAAAAAGATGATGCACACAAACATTTTGAATATATCCCTCTGACACAAATCACAAATTCAGCTAGTGATAAGTCCAATTGCCAAAGTAAACTGTCCAGGTCAGTGTCTCATGTAATTCTAACTGAAGATTTCTGAATATCTTAAATCTTGACATATGTTAGTGCAATCTGATTGGTCAGAATAGGCTAGCAACATGGGGGTTTATGCTAATTACTAGATATGATGACCTATGATGACCTCTTGCACCTGCATGTAGCTTATGTAACTTATCCTCTTATGTAAGTTACTGTTATTCCATATAGTGAGTGTCCCCCCCTCATTTCAATATGCAATACAGATACCCTTTAGAGGAGAGTTGCAGGAGAGGGGCTGGAAGGATAGGAGGGGAAAGGGGGTTGTTTTTGGTTTGGGGGGGGGGGGGGGGGGGGGGGGGGGATAGAAGGGTTGGGGGTAAAAGGGAGGTTTGCAATGGAAATAATCTGGAGGTCAACTCAGTAATATGTTTATTGAAGTATCTTAACTAACAGAGAGAATTGGTGAGAAAGACTTTGTAAAAAAAGAATTGTTCAGACAGCTGTTCGATGAATGCTGTTTTGAAGATGAATATTATTTCTTTTATTAGCATGATAAACAAAATAAAAGATAATGAGTTATTCATTAACCAAAATTTTCAATTTGGAATGAATTAATTGCTTGGGGACAAAGGAGCAAAAAAACCTTACAGTTAGTGTTGGGAGTGAACAAATTTAATCATTTTAAATGCTTTTGAAAAGGATTTGTTTGCATTGAATGATCATTATAATTATTTAGATAATCATTCAGACCGTAATCAGATATAGATGATTAAAAATTTTATATTTATCCCTCACTGGCTATGTTATTTGCCATATATGAAGTGTCAGGAATTATGGAACCCACTGATGGAGTGAACAACTTTTATCAAAATATGTTTTATTAAAAGGATTTATTAATACAGTCATGCTTCAGGCTGTTCGCAGATAAAGATGATTCATACATTTTTTTGTAACTGTTTTTATAGTGTTGATGAATATTACAACAAGCATATCAATACAAATATAATGACATTGATTTGATTGATCAGGAAATGTATTCTTTTCAATGAATTTCATGAAATCTAATTGAAAATTTAATATAATTGACATATTGACCATCTTGGATTCTTGATAATAAAAGAAATGTGTCTTTGTCAGGAATCACTATATAAAAAAATATTCACTTTTCAGAATGATATCTTAATTGATTTAGTAGGAGTAGTACTTGGCCTGAAATCTAATTGAAAAATAATTACTTCTATGATGACATGTTAATTGTTCCCAGAACCCCTTCAGCATTATACAATTATCATTTAGTTTTACAGGTATTTATAAAACACATGGTATTGGAACTTGAACCTGATACAAAATACCTCTATTATTAACTTATCATGTAGATTACTGTACATAAAAGAAGATTCTTGACTTGTTTAAATTGTTATTTGTAAAAAGTATTACTATTATTACAATACAAGTATACTTTTCATAAAGACAATTTATATACTTTCCATAAAGTCCATTATGTTCTATTTATCAATTAGGTCAGGATTACTATGCAATATACAAGCAGGCAGGGCTGCTAGCCCCAGATCCTTAAGGAGAGTGTAGCAATTTGTGTATTTGGCTTTGTGTACGTATATTTTGAGAAGCATCCTAGTGTGCTGAGCATGTGAACCTGAACTCTGGCTAAGACCTTATGTGTGGTATTAAAAGACTTGACGGGAGAGAACATGAATTGTTGTGAAAAATATATATAATTTCACAAAATATAGTTAGCTTATGTCCTAAATTGATTTTGTGTCAAGAAGAACTTCTGTTAGATATAGAAATGGTACAAATATGAGTAAAACACAGGAAGTGGAACCTGATGCAAAATAACTCTTTCCACATCAACTTATCATGTAGATTGCTAAACACAAAGCTTATTGTTGACAAAATTTGTGTAAGTTGTTTTTCTTAGAAAGAACATATCACTGTCATGAGAATACAAGTCTAATTTCCATAACTCTTATTGCATACACATGGCCATATAGCATAATGCTCTACCATATCAATTGGGTCAGGTTGATTATGCAACAGACTAGCAGCTGAGACTGTGATGCTAGCAGCCTGTATTGGGATGTGTATTAGAAATGCATAGTGGACTCAACAGAAATATCTGAACTCTGGTTGACCCCTTTTGTGTGGTATTCAAAGAAATATAAAGGAGATACCATTGTTTAAAATTCAACATGATGTTTAATGTCATTGGGTTTTTGCAGCTAGTTGCCATAAAGATTTTAAACAAATTAATTAATTATGTTTGTCTTTCATCTTAATGTTTTAGAAACACTTAAAAATATAGAAAAACTTGCATGACAATCTTAAATATTCCATATTCAAGATAATATTATGATTAGTAAGTTCAAATTAGAGAATTTATATGGTGCGAGTAATCACTTGATGAAAGCTTAAAATTTAGTAATAATGATGTGTCATCTGCAGCTGAAAAGTCAATATGGCTGCTATCGCGCCCATCTTGGATTCTCAGAACTGAAACGTCTACCTTTGTGGGAGGAATCACTATTTATTACCCACGTGGTACTTCGTAAAGGGGTTTCATAACAATTTGTTATGACACATATGGGTCATAAAACCTCAAAATGATTTGATTGGCTTGCGGTGAACTTTGACATTGTCCGGACTACTTTATTCATTCATAAAACGAACGTGTTTTCATTCACAAAATCGAATGGAACTGAGTGAGTCGAAGTCATTTTTCAAACTTTCAGTTCATTTTTTTAATCTTCCTTACCGAATTGTTAAGGAATAAATCGGAGGACAATAAATCATCTTACTGATATCTCAAGGCTAGTATAAACACAAAAGGGTTTAAATTCAGCACAATTTATTCACCGAATTTCATTAATTTGATCCATGTCGCTCCAAAATGACACATACAGTTATTGCTTGTTATCTATAGAATATAAAGACAACTGAATATTCTTAAGACAACATTTCTTCAAAACAAAACGCGTTTGAACAATGATAAGCATCTTAAACTTACTTTGAAGGCGGTTGTTTACACATTTTGACGAAAAGATACAGGCAAATGGCGGCCGCCATGACATGCCGTTGATCAAAGAAAGATAACTCTGACTGTTCTCGCGCAGTGAGATTATATTTTCACGTACGCTTCGTTCACGACAAAAGTGCTTATATTACTTACATTTCACCAGACAGTATGAATTAACGTAGGGTAGAATTTAGAAATGTAAATATTTAACGTCGTAATAGTATAATAATTGAGGCTGTGACGTGGTTTGATATTCATCCGCCGTTTCGTCCCTTTATAGGCGTAATAAAAAGTTGTTTAAAAAAGCAATAAATCGTCTGAAATGCAAGTTGGTAATAAATAGGATACATAACTCGTTCCCCTTTCATATCAAGTTTATGTCCCTCGTGAAATAATTTTGTTTTGTCACTCGCCAAGGCTAGTGACAAAGCAAAATTATTTCACGAGGGACATAAACTTGATATGAAAGGGGAAGCTCGTTAGATATCCTATAAAGGTATAACATACTACAATATGAAAATGATAACTAGATTAGTTTAGGAGAAGGAGTCATTTTCATGAAATCTAATAGAAAATTCAATATGGCTGCCATGGCGGCCATATTGGATTCTCAAAACTGAAACATCTACCTTTCTATGCGGAATCACCATAGTTATAACATACTACAATTTCAGAATGATATCTAGATTGGTTTAGAAAGAGTAGTCTTTTCATGAAATCTAATTGAAAATTCAATATGGCTGCCATAGCGGCCATCTTGGATTATCAAAACTGAAACGTCTACCTTTCTGTGAGGAATCACCATGGGTATAACATACTACAATTTCAGAATGATATCTGCATTCATTTGGGGGGGGGGGGGTAGTCTTTTTCCTGAAATCTAATTGAAAATTCAATATGGCTGCCATGGCGGCCATCTTGGATTCTCAAAACTGAAACGTCTACCTTTCTGTGAGGAATCACCATGGGTATAACATACTACAATTTCAGAATGATATCTGCATTCGTTTAGGAGAAGTAGTCTTTTTCCTGAAATCTAATTGAAAATTCAATATGGCTGCCATGGCGGCCATCTTGGATTCTCAAAACTGAAACGTCTACCTTTCTGTGAGGAATCACCATGGGTATAACATACTACAATTTCAGAATGATATCTGCATTCGTTTAGGAGGAGTAGTCTTTTTCCTGAAATCTAATTGAAAATTCAATATGGCTGCCATGGCGGCCATCTTGGATTCTCAAAACTGAAACGTCTACCTTTCTGTGAGGAATCACCATGGGTATAACATACTACAATTTCAGAATGATATCTGGATTCGTTTAGGAGGAGTAGTCTTTTTTGTGAAAGTTTACGGACTGACGGACGGACGGACAGACGGACAAACAGACAGACGGACGACGGACGAAGCGCCATGACATAAGCTCACATTTACTTTGTAAAGGTGAGCTAATAAAAATGTCATTTTGGAAATAATCTCCTCCTGTTTGGTACAAAAAACAACCAAAACAGAAAAAATCTCCTCCACTTTGGAAAAAATGCGTCAATTTTACATGCACGAGCGTTAATTTCGGCAGCGATAATGTCAATTCCAGTGACGATACCTGCCATTCCGGTCGCAAAAACAGCCTTTACGGAAATATAACGGTGCGGTACGGTTACTGATCCGGTTTTCTTGGTGACCAATCGGCGTAAATGGAGACCACACTGTTCTTTCCGGTTCATTCACGGCGGAAAACATTGCTGATATTGCGACGTATTTATCCGTTTTATCAGCTACAAAATTATCTTTATTTAATTTAATGATTGCATTGAACAAGAACAATCATTAGCTTTCAAAGAATTTTACCTTTTATTATCGAATGTCTAAAGATCGTTGTTAAAACGAGCTGCAAGGTGTCAGACGGGTGACCTACATAGCGGGGGATAGTTATGTTTATCACCCGTCTGACACTTTGCAGCTCGTTTTAACAAAGATTTTTAGACATTCTAGAATAAAAGATACCTGAATAGGATGATCATAGGATGATACTTGGCCAGGAGAGTTGAGTGATATCATGGGAGCTTTATGGACATACATCAAATGGTATATTATTTCGAAATAAAAGTACCGAGGGTACAGAAGCTCACCTTAAAATGAATGATGTGGGAATATGGTTTAATTGCGTAACAATCTTTTATATCATAATTGATTATTACTGCCATCATGATTTTTCTTATCTTTTAAAATGCTAGTCTTCTGTTGGAAACCACTAGAGCTCGAACAATGATATAATCATGATTTGTTAACAAGCAGTAGCTATGTTTTTTATGCCCCCGAATCGGAGATTCCGGGAGTATATTGTTTTTCACCTGTCCGTCCGTCCGTCTGTCCGTTTGTCCACAAAAACTTTAACCTTAGTCATAACTTTGATTGGTCAGAGCTAGGTCTTTGATACTTGACATATGCATCCGGGGGCATTCGTGTTTCACAAACACATCTTGTTTGTATACATTTTTCGTATATCCATGGCTGAATTGGTGACCATCTTGTACTTTTTAATCTTCAAAATGCTACTTTCATGTGGGCATCCGTATCAATTTTATTATGATATCTTGATTGGTTTAGGGGTATTCATTTAAATGTCATTCAATAATTACAGGATGGTGGCCACTTACATTTGTTTTGTAGTGACTCATTAATATGATTTCAATCAATAATTACAGGATGGTGGCAACTTACATTTGTTTTGTAGTGAATCATTAATATGATTTCAAGATTATTTCAATGATGGTTATGCTGCATTGGATCTTGAGAAAAGTACAGATTTTTCAAGGAAAGTCATAAAAACAGCAAAGAATAAGACACGTTTATTTTGTTCACATAATATTTACATGTCAAGTGACCAAATCAACAGAAAGATATGACAAATCAAATTTTCTTACTTTTCTTACTAAACCCTTTTCGATTAAACTCTGGCTAAGCCCTTATGTGTGGTATTTAAAGACTTGACGGGAGAGAACATGCATTGTTGTGAAAAATATACATAATTTCACAAAACATAGTTAGCTTATGTCCTATAATGATTTTGTGTCAAGAAGAACTTCTGTTAGATATAGAAATGGTACAAATATGAGTAAAACACAGGAACTGGAACCTGTTGCAAAATAACTCTTTCCACATCAACTTATCATGTAGATTGCTAAACACAAAGCTTATTGTTGACAAGTTTTGTGTAAGTTGTTATTCTTAGAAAGAACATATCACTGTCATGAGAATACAAGTCTAATTTCCATAACTCTTATTTCATACACATGGCCATATAGCATTTGCTCTACCATATCAATTGGGTCAGGTTGATTATGCAACAGACTAGCAGCTGACACTGTGATGCTAGCAGCCTGTATTGGGATGTGTATTAGAAAAGCATAGTGGACTCAACAGGAATATCTAAACTCTGGTTGACCCCTTATGTGTGGGTTTTAAAGGAATATAAGGGAGATACCAGTGTTTAAAATTTAACATGATGTTTCATATGATTGGGGTTTTTGCAGCTAGTTGCCATAAAGATTTTAAACAAATTAATTAATTATGTTTGTCTTTCATCTTAATTGTTTTAGAAACATTTAAAAATAAAGAACAAGTTGCATGGCAATCTTAAATATTCCATATTCAAGATAATATTATGATTAGTAAGTTCAAATTAGAGAATTTATATGGTGCGAGTGATCACTTAATGAAAGCTTAAAACTTAATAATAATGATGTGTCATCTGCAGCTGAAAAGTCAATATTGCTGCCATGGCGGCCATATTGGATTATCAAAATTAAATTGTCTACCTTTCTGTGCGGAATCACCATAGGTATAACATACTACAATTTCAGAATGATATCTATATTGGTTTAGAAGGGGTAATCTTTTTCGTGAAAAATTACGGACGGACGGACAGACAGATAGACGGACGACGGACGACGGACGAAGCGCCACGACATTACTTTTATACTAAATTATTTACTTTGTAAAGGTGAGCTAAACAGGACAAATGACAAGGAAGATGTGATGTAGTACAGGAGTGATTTTAGACCACCTCCACAGGGATTCGAACCTTGGACCAGGGTTTAGACTTCTACACTCTACCTGTTCAGTGAAAGAGATCGATATCCCTCTAGCCAAAGCAAGTAGGCTAGAAATGCTTATATCACTCCCTGTAACAGTACTACTATAACAGGCTTCAGAAACTACTCTAGAAGCTGTAGTTTTATCTTTATGAGATTTTTTTGATTGTTCGTTTGTTCATTTGTAAATTCAGGGAGCATTTGAAGGTAACATCGATGCCTTAAGAATAGAGTAAACCAGTGTTTTAAGTCAAAAGTGACTTTATGGCCCTTGTGCATTGATGAATTGATTGGCCCTCCTCGACATGGCACGTATCAGTTAGATAAACATGAAATGAACTTCGTTTTCAACTGCATCTACATAATGGACAGAGTCTTTGGTTTCTTTCTATTGACATCTTTCTTCCCTCATTTACCATTAATTTCAATAATTCTAGTCTAAACTTAATCAGGCTACACCTCAAATCTTTACATGCAAGATAGATTTTTTTAGATATTAGATATATATTAGAGATTAGATATTTTTCTGACTGAAGTAGACTTTTAAACGTCCTATAACAGTCATAGCGTGTGCTATTATTCAAACTCGATTGCCATTCCTGGTGAAACATTCTTAAACAACAAGAAACCTCATTATTTTCCCCATGTTAATTGGTAAATATGTACAGAAAACATTGTCAACTTCAAAAAACACCAAAAAACGTTTTCATCGGTCCTCTAATAACAAAGATATCGCCCTTCAAAGTGCGCAAATTTTAGGTACTCAATTTGACAGTCTGAAAAGGGATTCTACCTGATGAACGATATTGCCTTTACTGCGCATGCGAGAAAGGGCGATGTGATGTGGCAGGTTATGATTGGCTGAGAGAAGTTTTACAGACTGTGTATTATTACATCATATACAGAACGGAAATGGGCCTAATCAATGTAAATATAACAGACAATGGTGGTATATAAACAGAATAAACATGTTTTAGCACGATTTAGAAGCTTCAACTGTCCGGCAATAAAACAGAGTAGTAATTAAACAGTTATGGCACATCGTAACTGATTGTGTAATTACAGGCCTAGGGAGTCGCGCTTGGGATATTTCACACTCTTTGACAATGTTGTTACAAGAAGTAGGGGAAGTTGTTTTAAAGATCAAGCATGTCTGCCCATCTATGACTCGCCCAGTTGTCAAAGCACTAGTCATCCATTGGTCAACAATAAGACAAACTAGATCCAATCAAAAATTAAACATTTAGAATTTATCATATGCATTGCATCTGTCTTGAGATGAACACATTCAGTACAGACACATGAGATGGAGTATTTTGCGTTAACAGTGACTTCAATAAGGTAGGCTTTGGTCACATGATATGTAAACTAAACTTTGTGCATTCAAACTTATATGTATACATATTTGTTATTTCAGGCAGTTGTTTGCGTTAGAAGTTTAAAAATATTTAAAATTTAAAATAACATTATCTCAAACAAAGATATAGAATGGTATTTATTTTACGCTGATGAGTTGTCTCTTTGTAAACTAACATCGTTTCTTTATTTGATTGAGAAACGCTCAAGACATGATGAAACATGGTGTCAAAAGTGTATCAAATTGTATTGCGAACTTAATACAATTTCATGACATGATGCCTCAATGACACTCTCTTTCCGAATATTTCGTAGTGTGTATATAGCGAAACCTCATTCAGATTATATAAAATTACTTCAGGATTATTCATAAGTTCCTTAAAACATTTCACTAACTTGTTTAATTTGTCTTCAATTTTATCTGGCCACTCATCACAAAATGTAAACTTAGAACTACTAAATTCAAAACATAACTATACCGTAATATCTAAGAGATTTTCAAAACACGATTGAATGTTAAGAATTTGCCTTGATGAAATATCCTTATGTTTATACCATTAATGAAGATATAACCTTAGCATTTAATTGCTTTGTTGTATGTTTTCGAAAATCGTTGTTTCAATACGGTCACTGTATATGATATGTGTACTGCTCTGTCCATGTTTACGTTACGTCACTATTTTGTTAGGGAGCAGCATAAATATAAACATATACCCCGTTTCTTTTTTTAAAATAGATATGCGAAACATAGTTCTATGACAGGGCTATGACATACCTTGTAGTCTCATTGATGAATTGACTTTAGATCCCTCTGTAGAAGCCGTGATTAAGCTATCAACAGTCAAAAAGATTCAACCAAAATTAGTAAATGTCTTCATTATATGTCTCACTAACTAACATCATACTGGAAAGTTGTTTTCTTTGTTTGTATAGTAATTATACGCCAAGTAAGTAAGTGACCGCTTGACTCAATACTGTAAACAATAGCAATAGCCTGACCAGTTTGGCGAGAAAGGGCGATGTGATGTGGCAGGTTATGATTGGCTGAGAGAAGTTTTACAGACTGAAAATATGATGTTTGTTTTCAAAGTCATTAAATGACTATTTTGCGCATGTTTTTGAACAAACAAAATATCGATGTTATCTCAAGATATCTTTCTATATCCGTTTCTGCATTGTGTACCCCCTCGAATTACATGTTGTTTAAAGCTCGAATAGGAAATATTTTCATAAAAGCATCAAAATTACCAACAGTTCGATTTACCGTAGCCAGACAAAGCCAAATCCATGAGAAAACAATAAATATCTTACGCTTGATGCCCAAGTTACTTTACCAATACTGTCTAAGTAAAACATCATATTATATGATAACTTTGGAATACGATGATAAGGCATGAAAAAACTTTGAGCCAATATTTCAGACATCTGATTTGCGAGTTGATGTAGAGGGGGTGTCTACCACATTCTCCATACACCATAACATTCGGTGTAGAAGGCACAACTCTTAAAAACTTTTTACATGCTAGTAAATGATTTTTTCTAAATATTGGAAACCCCATATTTCTGACCCGTATAACACATTGTATTTGGACATCAAAGATTTTAACGAATAAAACAGGTGTTATTATTAAGTTTATATGTTACCGAAATCAATTGAAAAAGAGATTTTTAGCTCGAAGGGCAAGATCCAAAACGCCTTTTTTTCATATTGAAAGTATAATAAAATCGAACACCTAGATAAGTATAACCATCGACTATTTTTCACAGGGTATTTATCTAGAAACCACTTCTCTTTATGGGATATCGGACCACTCCTCCGAAATATGACATTAGCTTTATCGATATTTACTGAAGCCTCCTTTCTTTAGAATAATTATATAGAATGTTAAGTTTTCTCTGTAACCCCGCCACTATTCTGATAGTAAAATAACATCATCGGCAAAGAGAAGCATTAATATTTCTATGTAATCTGGAACCAATTGAATACCATGTTTTCCATTACATGCAATTTAATGATATAGCTCACTGATAAAAAAAAGAGAATAGGATGGGACTAAGTATGCATCCTTGTCTTTAACCAAGAGGACAATCAAAAATAGTCTGTAACACCACTTTCTCAGCGGACACAGGATTTTATATTTGAATACATTTCTTTTAACATACAGAACATTTTACCCCTCAATCCAGTTTTTCTCAAGCACTCCCAGAGTTTCATCCTATCAACCGTATCGAAAGCTTTTTTTTAAAAATCCACAAACGCTACATACAATTTATGTCTTTTTCGAGACAAACATTTTTGAATTATGACATATAACGTGAAGATATGGTCAGTCGTGGAGTAGTTCTGCTTGCGTTTCTGGAATTGTACCTGTACCGCATATTTGCCCACTGTGAATTTCTATGTTCAAAATTGTTTTAAATACCTTACCTAACATGCTCATTAATGATATACCCCTATAATTTTCAAGCATAATTTAAGCATTTCAATGACAACGTTATCCGGCGGATTTTCCTCGCTTCAGTTGTACAATAGCTTCACTAATTTCAATTTCTGTAATAGGAGAGTCCAGCACTAGTTCATCAACATCCTCATAGTTATCGGAACAAGAGCCAAAATAATCACTTAGGGCCAAGGGTCGCGTCGTTATTAATATTAATATACCGTGAAGATGTGGTCAGTCGTGGAATAGTTCTGCTTGCGTTTCTGGAATTGTACCTCGCATATTTGCCCACTGTGAATTTCTATGTTCAAAATTGTTGTAAATACCTTACGTAACATGCTCATTAATGATATACCCCTATAATTATCAGGGTTATTAATGTCACATTTTTTGTGAAGTTGAACAATGACAGACCAGCTAGGTGGAAAAATGCCACCGTTAAAAAGAAAATTGAAACATTTTAAAAGAAATGGCATAATTTCATTTTGTGAATATGTAAGCATTTCAATGACAACGTTATCCGGTCCGGCGGATTTCCCTCGCTTCAGGTGTGCTATAGCTTCACTAAATTTAATTTCTGAAACTAGGGGAGTCTAGCACTAGTTCATCAGCATCATCATAGTTATCGGAACAAAAGCCAAAATAATCACTTAGGGTCGCATCGTTATGGAATATGTCACTACTTGCATACAGGTCTTTGAAGTGAATAAGCCACTCGGATTTAGAAATAGATGAACGTATTTGTTTCCAAAATTTGAAGGAATATTTAGCAGATTTCCTGAGATTATCTAAACGTGCTTTTGCAATATCAGATTTGTATTTCCTACAGCAAGTCTTGTATGCGTTCCTCTGTCCACAATAAACTGCAGGGTGGTAATCTGTGCGCTTTGTTCTAAAGTTCCTGAGAGCTCTACACGTTTAGCATTTATGCATTGTGTATTCCTGTACTGACCTGCTAATTGTATGACGGTAAAATCTCTGCTTCATACAATCCGCAGAGTCTATAATAATCTGTAATCATATTTACATCAATTGTCACACTGTCACTCAAACTTTTATACTACATGCCGATAGGCGTTGATTGTGAAAAAAGCTTTCGGAGAATGATTCATTCCAGACAATCTTTTCATCAAACCAAGTTTTAGTGTTACTCACTGTCGAATCAGAAAATGGACAGGTTAACTCTAACGGAAAATGGTCAGAATCCAACTTATCGGAAACATTGAAGAAATCAATATACGTGAAAACATTTGGTTAACAAATAAAGTAATCATTCCCACTTGCGCCCTGTTGACCGCAGTAAGTATATTCTCCTTCACCGTCTCCATCTACAATAAATAGGTTAAACATGTAGCGCAGATCGATTAGGTATTGTCCGAACTTATTCAAAACTTTATCATGGGATTGACGAGCGTCTCTTCATACCAAGGGAACTTATGTTAACATTTCTATCATGATCATCATCTTGAATATTCGAATTATGAATTTCTCCAGTTCTAGCATTCAAATCGCCGCAAATAATAGTATGTGATTCCTGTATAAGTGATGAATAAGCAAAAATGAATTCCTCAAGATATTCTAAACCACATTTCGTGCTGTAACTATCATAATAAGAAGAACCAGAAGGTGGTACATAAGTACAGATAAGATTCACATGGTTGTCTGCAAGCAGGCGACAGTAGCATTGTTATGGCTTCCCGTCCTAGATTCTGTGCTACAACTCTGTGGGGTCTTGCATTGTCATCTATGTAGAACTGGTCTTGCAAGAAGACGATGCTTGTAGAATAGATGTGTTAGCTTGGCCATTCACAATATAGCTTCCTTCACTCGAATCGGTGCACTGTCTTCATGTACAGAGGTTACTGAACTTATTGCAACTTCAAATCACGTCAATGCACACCTGTCAATGCACACCGTAGGGACGTGCGCGCATGTAATTCGTTACACAACTGGAAGTGAACAAATTACTCTGTTGGAGATACGTTTATTTTGTGCATTCGGTGTAGTTATTTGGTCTATAAGTTGTTTTATGAGAACAAATAATTATGGCTATAAAATTGTAGACTGTAGTTTGCACAACTTTGGTTTTAGAAATTAAAAGCTGGTCAGCATTTGGATATAAGAGGCATATTTTAGTGAAGTGTCATCCTGCACAAAGATATGTGCACATAAAAAAAAATCGGTAAATTGCTTTAAATGAAGAAATAAGTATTTTAAGTATATTTCCTAAATCACTGATACATATTGATGACAAGTTAAATTTTTTTTTCAAAATCCAACTTCTGTCGCTGAGATAATTATATTCTGGTATGAAACCTTGGTGAACGAGAGGTTTGCGAATTTGCTTGAGTGAATGAGTTACAGGGTCAACTTTTAGAGTATGTCAAAGAATATGTTCACAAAGTTTCAGCTTTCTAGGCCTTGTGCCTCTTAGGGACAGACTGATGGACGACAGACACCATGCTGTGCTATAAGCCCATTGGGCCTTTCAGGCTAGATGAGCTAAAAATTTATTCAGATGTTGTTTACATTATTTATGTATCAACATTCACCATAAGGGAATGAATTTTTGAAAACAATACATCCTAATACATCAGTGTACATGTCTCAACATTTTTCTATAATTTATACCCTTATAATCAGGTCATCAGGTCAAAACCCTCGTTTAGTTGGTAGGTCAACTATTTATGGTCTGTCTGTTTTCAGCCAAACTATTCTGAATTCCATATAGTGTCTAGGGATGACCTCGTGAATTTCTAAAAGAATGCTGGCTACAAACTCAGCAGAAGCACTTACGGCACTCTCCTTCGTTAATTTGAACTACATCCTGAGAGCGCAGAAGACAGACTGGGCACTCAGTTTGCCGCTATCGCTGAAAGGGCACCATTTGATTGGATGTACAGGCAACCAAGGGTTTTGCGCTGATGGATATAAGGATATTTGTTGGAGCATCATGCAGAGACATTTAAATGCTGATTTCTTAAAGTAGATCATACAAAAATCGATGGATAATGAAAAACACCGCTGATCAATATAAAGATTCAAAAAGGTTTGTGAACTTTATTTCACAAGGACATCTTCAAGAATAAAAGTACCGAGGGTACAGAAGCTCACCTTAAAATGAATGATGTGGTAAAATGTTTTAATTATACATGTAACCATCTTTTATATAATTGATTATGGCTGCCATCATGATTTTTTTATCTTTTAAAATACTAGTCTTCTTTTGGAAACGACTAGAGCTTGAACAAACATTAATACACGAATGATATAATCATGATAAGTTAACAAGCAGTAGGTTTTTGTATAGCTTTTTTGTATATCTATGGCTGAATTGGTGACCATCTTGTACTTTTTAATCTTCAAAATGCTACTTTTATGTGGGCATCCGTATTAATTTCATTTTGATATCTTGATTGGTTTAAGTGTATCCATTTAAATGTCATTCATTACTTACAGGATGGTGGGCACTTACATTTGTTTTGTAGTGAATCATTAATATGATTTCAAGATTATTTCACTGATGGTTATGCTGCATGGGATATTGAGAATCCCAAAAGTACAGATTTTTCAAGGAAAATGAATGACTGATTGAGAGGAAAGTCATAAACACAGCAATGCATAAGACACGTTTATTTTGTTCACATAATATTTACATGTCAAGTGACCATGAGATGTCTTTCATTAAAGTATCAATTTATTTAACACTCATACAGTACTATAATGGTAAACATTTTTGCATTGTCAAATCAACAGAGAGATATGACAAATCAAATTTCCTTACTTTTCTTACTAAACCCTTTTCGATTTTCATCTGCATATTTATTCCACATCAACTTATCATGTAGATTGCTAAACACAAAGCTTATTGTAGACAAGTTTTGTGTAAGTTGTTTTTCTTAGAAAGAACATATCACTGTCATGAGAATACAAGTCCATAACTTTTATTGCATACACATGGGCCATGGCCATATAGCATAATGCTCTACCATATCAATTGGGTTAGGTTGATTATGTAACAGACTAGCAGCTGACACTGTGATGCTAGCAGCCTGCCTTGGGATGTGTATTAGCATAGTGGAATATCTGAACTCTGGTTGACCCCTTATGTGTGGTATTTAAAGGAATATAAGGGAGATACCATTGTTTAAAATTTAACATGTTTAATGTGATTTGGTTTTTGCAGCTAGTTGCCATAAAGATTTTAAACAAATTAATCAATTATGTTTGTCTTTCATCTTAATTTTTTTTAGAAACACTTAAAAATATAGAACAAATTGCACGACAATCTTAAATATTCCATATTTAAGATAATATTATGATTAGTAAGTTCAAATTAGAGAATTTATATGGTGCCAGTGATCACTTGATGAAAGCTTAAAATTTAATAATAATGATGTGTCATCTGCAGCTGAAAAGTCAATATGGCTGCTATTGCGGCTATCTTGGATTCTCAAAACTGAAACCTCTACCTTTCTGTGTGGAATCACTTTAGGTATAACATACTACAATATAAAAATGATATCTAGATTGGTTTAGGAGAAATAGTCTTTGTCATGAAATCTAATTGAAAAGTCAATATGGCTGCCATGGTGGCCATATTGGATTCTCAAAACTTTAACGTCTACCTTTCTGTGCGGAATCACCATAGGTATAACATACTACAATTTCAGAATGATATCTGTATTCGTTTAGAAGGAGTAGTCTTTTTCATGAAATCTAATTGAAAATTCAATATGGCTGTCATGGCAGCCATCTTGGATTCTCAAAACTGAAACGTCTACCTTTCTGTGAGGAATCACCATGGGTATAACATAATACAATTTCAGAATGATATCTGTATTCGTTTAGAAGGAGTAGTCTTTTTCATGAAATCTAATTGAAAATTCAATATGGCTGTCATGGCGGCCATCTTGGATTCTCAAAACTGAAACGTCTACCTTTCTGTGAGGAATCACCATGGGTATAACATACTACAATTTCAAAATGATATCTGTATTCGTTTAGAAGGAGTAGTCTTTTTCATGAAATCTAATTGAAAATTCAATATGGCTGTCATGGCGGCCATCTTGGATTCTCAAAACTGAAACGTCTACCTTTCTGTGGGGAATCACCATGGGTATAACATACTACAATTTCAGAATGATAACTGAATTCGTTTAGGAGGAGTAGTCTTTTTCGTGAAAGTTTACGGACAGACGGACGACGGACGAAGCGCCATGACATAAGCTCACATTTACTTTGTAAAGGTGAGCTAAAAATGATTGATTTAACCCCCTAGGTTCCTGCAGGCATTTTAACCAATATTTCAATAGTCAATAAATATTGGTTATTGGTTTAGCAAATCTACTCTGGCAAAACTTTTTGGGAAGGGAAGAACCTTTATCAAAGAATGTTAGTCAAAATATTTCTCTGAAGAAATCAAGATATTTTCTGAGGAAATTTGCATTTGTGATTTAAGTGATTTGTCTTTGAAGTATCTTTTCTCTAACTTTCATTTATGCTCAAAATCCCCAGTGTGAGTTTCCATGTGTTTCTTAAGCAAACCTGGCCTTCTATATGTTTTACCGCAAATTAAACACTTATGTTCTTTCTCTGCTGATAATCCTGTGTGAATTTTCATATGTGACCTGAGATTACCAGCTACTGAAAATGCTTTGCCACATTCAACACACTTGTGTGGTTTTTCTCCAGTATGAGTTCTTGTATGTGTTATCAAATGTCCACCACATATAAATGATTTATCACAATGACTACACTTAAAGGGTCTCTCTCCAGTATGAGTTCTTGAATGTCCTTGAAGGCCAGCTAATGATGAAAATGTTTTACCACACTCACTACACTGGTATGGTTTCTCTCCGGTATGAACTCGGATATGTAACTGAAGGCCCTGTGATGATCTAAACTTCTTATCACAATCACCACACTCAAAAGGCGACTGATCAGAGTGAAGTTTCAGGTGACAATTCAGGGCACTTTGTTGTCTGAATGCCATATCACACTTGTTACAGTTGAATGGTTTCTCTTCAGTGTGAATCATTATATGGGTTCTCAAAGCTGTCAAGTCAGAAAATGCTTTATCGCAGTTGCTCCAATTACATTTGTTGTGTCTGAATTGTTTCTTTCCATAATGAATATTTGAGTGTCTGTGCAGATGTGATGACTGTGAAAATGCCTTTCCACACTCACTACATTTGTAAGGTTTCTCCCCAGTGTGACTCCTTAAATGTACTTTCAGACACGTACTAGTTCCAAATTTCTTATCACATTGGGTACAACAAAATGATTTTTCGCCAGTATGTAACCGTAAATGTCTTCGTAGGCCCCCATTCATTCTAAATGATTTACCACACTCAGTACACATGTATGGTTTCTCTCCAGTATGAATTCTCATATGAACTTGCAGCACTCCTTTTAACCTGAATGTTCTACCACACTCACTGCACATGTATGGTTTCTCTCCAGTATGAATTCTCATATGAACTTGAAGTACTCCTTTTAACCTGAATGTTCTACCACACTCACTGCACATGTATGGTTTCTCTCCAGTGTGAATTTTCAAGTGTAACTGCAGAGAAGAGAACTTTTCAAATTCTTTACAACACTTGCTACACATGTATGGTTTCTCTTTAGGCAACTGTAAAGTGTGAATTCTCATGTGTAGCTTCAGTGAAGTTGATCCTGGAAATGATTCACCACACTCATAACACTTATATTTTTTCTCAACAGTATAGACATTACGGGTTCTAATGTGTTGCTTCAGAGTAGAAGACAGTGCAAATGATTTACCACAATCACTACACTTGTATGGTTTCTCGCCAGTATGGGTTCTCATGTGATCTCTTAAGTATGAAGACATCATGAATGATTTACCACACTCGTTGCATCTATGCGGTCTCTCCACAGTGTGAGTTGTCATGTGTTTTTTCAGAGTAGAAGACAATGTAAATGACTTATCACATTCACCACACTTGTACGGTCTCTCTCCGGTGTGAATTCTCATGTGACTCCTCAGACTACTAGAACATGAAAATGTTTTATCACACTCACTGCACTCAAACGGTTTCTCTCCAGTGTGTATCCTCATGTGTGATTCCAGGTCTCTAGAAGCAGGAAATGCTTTATCACACTCACTGCACTCAAATGGTTTTTCTCCAGTGTGTGTCCTGATGTGTTTCTTCAAGGTACTTGAAGTAGTAAATGCTTTATCACACTCGCTACACTTGAATCGTCGCTCTCCGATATGAGTTACAATGTGTAACTGCAGTTCACTTATGTCTGTGAATAGTTTACCACAGACACTACACGTCCATCCACTCATTTTAAAGGGTAATTTGATATCTGGTTATCAAAAGGTCCTCTTTTTGTCATCCAAGCCTTTTTCCTCCACTAGACATTAACTATTTTATTTCCTTCAACAGCTTCAACCTTTGTCCTACGTTGGCAAGTTCTGCGGTAGTATATCATATTGGGAGAAGTCAATCTGCAAAAGAATCATTCCATGATTAAATCAAAAATATTAAATGACAAAACCGACATATTTTGGAAGGCTAAGTCTACAAAACTGATATTTACAAAATAAAATATAATATCTGTTTGCCACTAACATGGCAGTGTTCCTCATTGTCATGAGATATTTAGTACGGTTATTATAATCAAGAGATTGAAAAGCTGTCAAAATGGTAATCTCATGTACCGGTAGTGAAGGTGAAGTAATGTAGTGAAGGTCATCATAGTGAGCTTGTTTGTGTAATCTGCCAATATAGGCTATAAATAAACTTTACTCTGAGTGGAACAGTTCTAAGGAAACACTTGTCAAAGTGCTGTGGTGACTTTATAACATGTAACAGTAAGCAGATGTTTATTTGCATATGCTGTGACCATAGTTAAACACATTTAGTGCATTATGTTCTATACATCATTGAAATCTTAATCATTTCTTAAAAATGGGTTTTGTGATGTTGTTTATTTCTTTCCAAATTGTTTGGCCTGATTTGTGTTGATGAAGCTTAACTACCTAGGCACCGAAATATTATCAAATTTCCACGGCAAGAGGAAGAGGGTCCTGGTCTGACAAAAACAT
The DNA here is from genome assembly GCA_916613615.1 of Steromphala cineraria. NCBI lineage: Eukaryota > Metazoa > Mollusca > Gastropoda > Trochida > Trochidae > Steromphala > Steromphala cineraria. The sequence goes on along the minus strand of OU744727.1, from coordinate 32,275,402 downwards.
CTTGAACCTCTTATTTTAGTAATTCTGTCAGTCAAGGTATTTTAGTGTTGTTTATAAAATTGGAGTTTTTATGTAGTACAGAATAGATAAGTAAGAAGGATATATTTCAACCCTCCAGGTCTGGATTTTTCAAAAAATTGATAAAATCATAAAGAAGTTATTTACCATTAGGTGAAAAACAGGTTTTCACATCATTCATAGGTAACATCCATACCAAATTTAATAGTTTTTAAGTTATGTTTTGGAAACAAACCAAAGTTAGAAATTTTGCCGTTTAAGGGCAATAATTTCAAAATATTTAGGTACCCTTGTATTCAAACCCCAAAAGGCACATCTGCTCCATTGATTCTAAGGACCAATGGTTTTCAAGTTATGCTCTTGAAACGACGTCGGAAGGACGGATGGATTGACGGGAGGACCTGTGGAGCGCTATATATCACAGACTACATGGTAACAGGGTTTATTTATGCTCCAGAAACTTACCCTACTCTATCAAAATGATAAAGTCGAAATTGTTGCCATGAAAAGTTGAAAACCATAAACAAGAAATTTGAAAAGAAGTTGAAATCCCCAAAATGTACTTCTACATGATATAAAAAGGATATATACCAAATTTGGTTAAGGTTGGCCTAATAGTTTCAGAGTTTTGCTCCGGAAACTACTGGGAATGTGAATGCCAAAGTCAAAGTCCACGCTGACGTGAATGCCAAAGTCGATGCTGACGTGAATGCCAATGCCGACATGGAGGTGGGCACGGACGGGAACTCAGCCAAAATCAATTTGTCTCCCCAACCTCAGTGGGAGACATAATTATCAAAACAGAACTGACTCATGTAGTGTTGACATTATTTATTTGAAACAGTTAAAATTAGGGTATTTTTGATCATCAATACATCTCTCAGCATAATGCTCAAACTAATACCCTGATATTAATCGGGCCAAAACCCATACTCCGTTGTTTACTTAACGCTATGTATTGTCTTTCAAACTATTTTGAATTCCATATAGTGTTACATAAGGATTCCTGATGTGAAAATTTAAAACAACACTGCCTACAACTTAAGGAAAATAGTGCAGCAGGACACGAGATATTATTCAATTTTTGACTGGTGATGAGGTCAATATGAATTTTTAAAATTACCCGAGGAAAACAATATTGGCCGAGGTCTATATTGATTTACTCGGAATAACAACAGGTATACCAAATTCACCAGTCCAGAAATGTTGTATTAGGTTTCTTATTCAGGAAAAACATTTCAACTCGATTGTTTACAAGGAAGGGCCTGTGACCTCATGATAACAATAACGGTTTTAGTCTGATGGATATCAGGGTATAAGTTGGAGAATAACGCAGGGACATAAACGCTGATGTTGCATCATGTAACAAATATGTGTTTAGTATTGATGCAGTCATATCACATAGAACATCATGCAAATATCGATGGATCATGAAACATCACACCAATAACCCGTTTAAACAGAGTATATGTAAAGTTTAAAAATGTTGGAGAACATAATTTTACAGGAACCTCTTCAAGAGGGATGGTCAATTAAACCCCTTAGGGTGTTCCTGCAGGCGTTTTACCAATATTTCAATTGCAAATCAATGGTGGTTTTGGTTAAGAAGGAACTTTACACCGGCAAGAACTCTCCTCAAAGAATGTAATTCAAATGATTCCCTGAAGCAATTTGCATGTGTGATTTATGTAATGTGTCCTTTTGTGCTCAAAATCCCAAGTGTGAGTTTCCATGTGTTTCTTAAGCAAACCTGGTTTTCTATATGTTTTACCACAATTCAAATAGTTATGTCTGCAGAAAATCCAGTGTGAATTTTCATATGTGACCTGCTACTGAAAATGCTTTGCCACATTAAACATACTTCTGTTTTTTCTCGCTTGTATGGGTGTTATCAAATGTCCACTACATATAAATGATTTATCACAATGACTACACTTATAGGGTCTCTCTCCAGTATGAGTTCCTGAATGTCCTTGAAGGTCAACTAACGATGAAAATGTTTTACCACACTCACTGCACTGGTATGGTTTCTCTTCGGTATGAACTCGGATGTACGTAACAGAAGCGCCTGTGAAGATCAGTAGAATTACTCCTGCAAATGTTTACCACACTCACTACACTTGTAAGGTTTCTATCTGGTATGGCTTTTCATGTGTCTTTTCAGGGTAGAAAACAATGCAAAAGATTTACCACACTCACTACACTTGTATGGTTTCTCGCCAGTATGAGTTCTCATGTGGTTTTTCAGGTTAGAAGACATAATAAATGATTTACCACACTCATTGCATCTATGCGGTCTCTCCCCAGTATGTGTCATCATGTGGTTTTTCAGGGTAGAAGACATTGCAAATGACGTATCACATTCACCACACTTGTACGGTCTCTCTCCAGTATGAATTCCCATGTGACTCCTCAGACTACTAGAACATGAAAATGTTTTATCACACTCACTGCACTCAAATGGTTTCTCTCCAGTGTGTGTCCTCATGTGTTTCTTCAAGATACTTGAAGTAGTAAATGCTTTATCACACTCACTGCACTTAAATGGTTTCTCTCCAGTGTGTGTCCTCATGTGTTTCTTCAAGTAACTTGAAGTAGTAAATGCTTTAGCACACTCACTGCACTTAAATGGTCTCTCTCCAGTATGTGTCATCATGTGACTCCTCAGACTACTAGAACATGAAAATGTTTTATCACACTCACTGCACTCAAATGGTTTCTCTCCAGTGTGTGTCATCATGTGTTTCTTCAAGTTACTTGAAGTAGTAAATGCTTTATCACACTCACTGCACTCAAATGGTTTTTCTCCAGTGTGTATCCTCACGTGTGATTCCAGGTTTCTAGAAGTAGTAAATGCTTTATCACACTCACTGCACTTGAATCGTCTCTCTCCGATATGAGTTACAATGTGTATCTGCAGTTCACTTATGTCTGTGAATAGTTTACCACAGACACTACACGTCAATCCACCCATTTTTAAGGGTAATTTGATATCTGGTTATCAAAAGGTCCTCTTTTTGTCATCCAAGTCTTTTTTCCTTCACTAGACATGAATTATTTTATTTCCTTCAACAGCTTCAACCTTTGTCCTACGTTGGCAAGTTCTGCGGTAGTATATCATATTGGGAGAAGTCAATCTGCAAAAGAATCATTCCATGATTAAATCAAAAATATTAAATGACAAAACAGACATATTTTGGAAGGCTAAGTCTACAAAACTGATATTTACAAAATAAAATATAATATCTGTTTGCCACTAACATGGCAGTGTTCCTCATTGTCATGAGATATTTAGTACGGTTATTATAATCAAGAGATTGAAAAGCTGTCAAAATGGTAATCTCATGTACCGGTAGTGAAGGTGAAGTAATGTAGTGAAGGTCATCATAGTGAGCTTGTTTGTGTAATCTGCGAATATAGGCTATAAACAAACTTTACTGAGTGGAACAGTTCTAAGGAAACACTTGTCACAGTGGTGTGGTGACTTTATAACATGTAACAGTAAGTAAATGTTTATTTGTATATGCTGTGACCATTTTTGAAGACATTTAGTGCATTATGTTCTATACATCATTGAAAACTTAATCATTTCTTGAAAATGGGTTTTGTGATGTTGTTTATTTCTTTCCAAATTGTTTGTTTTGTGTTGATGAAGCTACCTTGGCACCGAAATATTATCAAATTTCCACGGCAAGAGGAAGAGGGTCCTGGTCTGACAAAAACATCTTGAACCTCTTATTTTAGTAATTCTGTCAGTCAAGGTATTTTAGTGTTGTTTATAAAATTGGAGTTTTTATGAAGTACAGAATAGATAAGTAAGAAGGATATATTTCAACCCTCCAGGTCTGGAGTTTTCAAAAAATTGATAAAATCATAAAGAAGTTATTTACCATTACCTAGGTGAAAAACAGGTTTTCACATCATTCATAGGTAACATCCATACCAAATTTAATAGTTTTTAAGTTATGTTTTGGAAACAAACCAAAGTTAGAAATTTTGCCGTTTAAGGGCAATAATTTCGGCGGCATCCCATTTTGACTACCGGTACTCCCAAAATGACTACTCCTTATATAAACACAAAACCAGTGTTGCATGATAAACCTCTCCCCTATTTGATATAATGGACTGTACAACAAGTACTAATGAAACAGGTTTATTATCAAACAACATGGTATCCGGAGACTGAAAACTTTGTTCTTTTAACAATAATAATTTGAATGATTTTATTCAGATAAGGAGGAGTCTGTTCTAAGACATCAATCCATGTATATTGTACAGTGTTTGTTGGGAGAAGACCCTCCCATAACTTATGACACAGTTGAAAGCAATAACAAAATCAAAACTAGATTAGCGTTTGCGGGATACCGCAAAAGCAGAGCAGCCCCGGAACTTTGGGTTTCGCCTTACCCTTTTCCGCCTTTTACAGGCCTCACCAAATTGGGAATTTTCTCGTGACCTTGACCTTTGACACTCAAGGTCACACAATCAATGAACACATTTCATTGAGTATAACATTATTGTAATGAAATAAAGTGTTAAAAATACAATTAATCCATTTTCTCCATATATGTTGACCTTGCTGTGACCTTGACCTTCGACAGTTAGTACCCAAAACTTTTTGAAAATGTTGAACTTCTCAAGAGATAATATATACAAAATCTAAACTTCATAGCACAAAAACTTTTCAAGTTATTGTGTTTAGAAGGAATTGCAATAACTCATATCTCATGACCTTGACCTTTGACCTTCAAGGTCACACAATAATTGAACACTTTTTATTGAGTATAACAATCATGTATTGATTAAAAGTGATCATAGTTAAAATTAAGCATTTTCGCTAAACCATGCTTAAGTCATGACCTTGCTGTGACCTTGACCTTTGACAAATTGTAGCCGAAACCTTTTCAAAATTTTTTACTTTTCCAAGGATGATATATACCAAGTTAGAGCTTCATAGCACAAAAACTTTTCAAGTTACCGTGTTTACAAAGAATTTTGTGGTGATTTTATAACTCGTGACCTTGACCTTTGAACTTGAAAGTGAACATGTCATAATGATTCCCTGGAAGTATTAACATTTAGACATGTTCATGAGTTCTGAAAAGCTAAATGGGATAAAGTTATACCCCAATTTAGTGCATTTTGTAATAACTCATATCTCATGACCTTGACCTTTGACCTTCAAGGTCACACAATCATTGAACACTTTTTTTTGAGTATAACAATCATGTATTGATTAAAAGTGTTCATAGTTAAAATAAAGCATTTTCGCTAAAACATGCTTACGTCATGACCTTGCTGTGACCTTGACCTTTGACGGATTGTAGCCAAAACCTTTTCAAAATTTTTTACTTTTCCAAGGATGATATATACCAAGTTAGAGCTTCATAGCACAAAAACTTTTCAAGTTATCGCGTTTACAAGGAATTCTTAGTGTGAATACATAGCTCGTGACCTTGACCTTTGACCTTGAAAGTGAACGTGTCAAAATCGTTCCCCCGAGGTATGAGGAGTAAGGTATGAATAAGAGTTCTGGAAAGCTTAGGGGGGAAAAGTTATAGCTAGTAGTACGAGTGCGGCGGCGGCGGACGCGGCGGCGGCGATGGAAACTTCACAAAAACTGATAGCAGCCCCGTCCTTAGACGGGGCTGCTAATGAAAGTATTTTATTTAATGGAAGCACAGCTAACATTCTGATTAGATTTGAGGCTTCCATCTTGTCTAGTCCCAAGCCAGAGACACAGAAGTAGTAATATAATTATTTTATATTTTTACACGCCTTAATCAACAATGTTTTGTTATCATTTATAATATTTTAAATTCTATATTGCCAGTGCCTCATAAGCCAATTTATGGCTGGATGTCAGTTTTTACTCATGTATATTTGTTATGTATATATATTTTTGTAACTGACCTGTGACACTTTAATAAAATATTTCTGTCTGTCTGTCAGTATTACAAATCATGATATCATAAAGCTAGCTTACTACATACATGAACATGTATACCTGTAAGCTAACTACACTTGTTGTGAGAGTCCATTTCAGAGTAGGTAAGCAGTGACCCTTTGTTGTTTTAACTAATAGGATTAGAGTAGTCATTTTGGGAGTACCCGTAGTTATTTTGGGAGTAGTCCAACTGGGATGTAACCGAAATCCCCAAAATGTACTTCTACATGATATAAAAAGGATATATATATACCAAATTTGGTTAAGGTTGGCCTAATAGTTTCAGAGTTTTGCTCCGGAAACTACTGAGAATGCCAAAGTCAACGCTGACGTGAATGCCAAAGTCCACACTGACGTGAATGCCAAAGTCGATGCTGACGTGAATGCCAATGCCGACATGGAGGTGGGCGCGGACGGGAACTCAGCCAAAATCAATTTGTCTCCCCAACCTCAGTGGGAGACATAATTATCAAAACAGAATTGACTCATGTAGTGTTGACATTATTTATTTGAAACATTTAAAATTAGGGTATTTTTTATCATCAATACATCTCTCAGCATAATGCTCACACTAATACCCTGATATTAATCGGGCCAAAACCCTTACTCGGTTGTTTACTTAAAGCTATGTATTGTCTATCAAACTATTTTGGATTCCATATAGTGTTACATAAGGATTCCTCTTGTGAAAATTTAAAACAACACTGCTTACAACCTAAGCAAAAGAGTGGAGCAGGACACAAGATATTATTCAATTTTTGACTGGTGATGAGGTCAATATGAATTTTTAAAATTACCCGAGGAAAACAATATTGACTGAGGTCTATATTGTTTTATTTGGGTCAATAAAAACAGGGATCAACCAAGTTCACCAGCCCAGAATTGTTTTATTATGTTTCTCTCACAAAACCAAAAGAATACATAAATCTACAGTCAGCACTTCAACTTCAAACTTCAAAGCATTTCAACTCGATTGTTTACAAGGACGGGCCCGTGACGTCATGATAACAATAACGGTTCTAATCCGATGGATATCAGGGTATAAGTTGGAGAACAACGCAGGGACATATACGCTGATGTTGCATCATGTAACAAATATGTGTTTAGTATTGATGCAGTCATAAAATCATGCAAATATTGATGGATCATGAAACATCACACCAATAACCACTATAAACAGAGTATGTGTAAAATTTTAAAAAGGTTGGGAAAACTTAATTTCACAGGAACCTCTTCAAGAGGGATGGTCAATTTTACCCCTTAGGGTATTCATGCAAGCGTTTACAAAAAAAATAACCCATATTTCAATTGTCAATCAGTGATGGTTTTGGTTTTGGTTTTGCTTTAGAAGGAACACGACTCCGGCAAGAACCTTCCTCAAAGAATGTATTTCAAATGATTCCCTGAAGCAATTTGCATATGCCCTTTTTTGTGCTCAAAATCCCAAGTGTGAGTTTCCATGTGTTTCTTACGCAAACTTGGTCTTCTATATGTTTTACCACAAATCAAACAGTTATGTCTGCAGAAAATCCAGTGTGAGTTTTGATATGTGACCTGAGATTACCCGCTATTGAAAATCCTTTGCCACATTAAACAAACATGGGTTTTTTCCCCCGCTGGTATGGGTGTCCACCACATATAAATGATTTATCACAATGACTACACTTATAGGGTCTCTCACCAGTTTGGATCCTTGAATGTCCTTGAAGGCAAACTGATGATGAAAATGTTTTACAACACTCACTACACTGGTATGGTTTCTCTCCAGTATGAACTTGGATATGTGACAGAGAGGCCTGTGAAGATCAGTAAAGTAAATTCTGCAAATGATTACCACTCTCACTACACTTGTAAGGTTTCTAGCTGGTATGGGTTCTCATGTGTCTTCTCAGGGTAGAAGACAATGCAAAAGATTTACCACAATCACTACACTTGTATGGTTTCTCGCCAGTATGGGTTCTCATGTGATCTTTTAAGAAGGAAAACATCATAAATAATTTACCACACTCATTGCATCTATGGGGTTTCTCGTCAGTATGTGTCATCATGTGTTTTTTCAGGGTAGAAGACATTGCAAAAGATTTACCACACTCACTACACTTGTATGGTTTCTCGCCAGTATTGGTTCTCATATGATCTTTTAAGTATGAAGACATCATAAATGATTTACCACACTCATTGCATCTATGGGGTTTCTCGTCAGTGTGAGACATCATGTGTTTTTTCAGAGTTGAAGACAATGTAAAAGATTTACCACACTCACTACACTTGTAAGGTTTCTAGCTGGTATGGCTTTTAATGTGTCTTTTCAGGGTAGAAGACAATTTAAAAGATTTTCCACACTCACTCCACTTGTAAGGTCTCTAGCTGGTAACTGTTCTCATGTGATCTTTTAAGTATGAAAACATCATAAATGATTTACCACACTAATTGCATCTATGGGAATTCTCGTCAGTATGAGTCATCATGTGTTTATTCAGGGTAGAAGACAATGTAAATGATTTACCACACTCACTACACTTGTATGGTTTCTCACCAGTATGGGTTCTCATGTGTTGATTTAGGGTAGAAGACCATGGAAATGATTTACCACACTCACTACACTTGTATGGTTTCTAGCCAGTATGGGTTTTCATGTGATCTTTCAATTTATAAGACATCATAAATGATTTATCACACTCATTGCATCTATGCTGTCTCTCCCCAGTATGTGTCATCATGTGTCTTTTCAGGGTAGAAGACGTTGCAAATGACTTATCACATTCACCACACTTGTACGGTCTTTCTCCGGTATGTGTCATCATGTGACTCCTCAGACTACTGGAACATGAAAATGTTTTATCACACTCACTGCACTCAAATGGTTTCTCTCCAGTGTGTGTCCTCATGTGTATCTTCAAGTTACTTGAAGTAGTAAATGCTTTATCACACTCACTGCACTCAAATGGTTTCTCTCCAGTGTGTGTCCTCATGTGTTTCTTCAAGTTACTTGAAGTAGGAAATGCTTTATCACACTCACTGCACTCAAATGGTTTCTCTCCAGTGTGTGTCCTCATGTGTTTCTTCAAGTAACGTGAAGTAGTAAATGCTTTATCACACTCACTGCACTCAAATGGTTTCTCTCCAGTGTGTGTCCTCATGTGGTTCTTCAAGTTACTTGAAGTAGTAAATGCTTTATCACACTCACTGCACTCAAATTGTCTCTCTCCAGTATGTGTCATCATGTGACTCCTCAGACTACTGGAACATGGAAATGCTTTATCACACTCACTGCACTCAAATGGTCTCTCTCCAGTGTGTGTCCTCATGTGTATCTTCAAGTTACCTGAAGTAATAAATGTTTTATCACACTCACTGCACTCAAACGGTTTCTCTCCAGTGTGTATCCTCAAGTGTGATTCCAGGTTGTTAGAAGTAGTAAATGCTTTATCACACTCACTGCACTCAAATGGTTTCTCTCCAGTGTGTGTCATCATGTGTTTCTTCAAGGTACATGAAGTAGTAAATGTCTTATCACACTCACTGCACTTGAATCGTCTCTCTCCGATATGAGTTACAATGTGTATCTGCAGTTCACTTATGTCTGTGAATAGTTTACAACAGACACTACACGTCCAGCCACTCATTTTAAAGGGTATTTTGATATCTGGTTATCAAAAGGTTCTCTTTTTGTCGTCCAAGTCTTTTTTCCTTCACTAGATATTAACTATTTTATTTCCTTCAATAGCTTCAACCTTTGTCCTACGTTGGCAAGTTCTGCGGTAGTATATCATATTGGGAGAAGTCAATCTGCAAAAGAATCATTCCATGATTAAATCAAAAATATTAAATGACAAAACAGACATATTTTGGAAGGCTAAGTCTACAAAACTGATATTTACAAAATAAAATATAATATCTGTTTGCCACTAACATGGCAGTGTTCCTCATTGTCATGAGATATTTAGTAATTATTATCAAGAGATTGAAAAGCTGTCAAAATGGTAACCTCATGTAGTGAAGGTTAAGTAATGTAGTGAAGGTCATCATAGTGAGCTTGTTTGTGTAATTTTCGAGTAAGGGCTACAAACAAACTTCTGAGTGCAACAGTTCTAAGGAAACACTTGTCAAAGTGCTGTGGTGACTTTATAACATGTAACAGTAAGCAAATGTTTATTTGTATATGCTGTGACCATTTTTGAAGACATTTAGTGCACAATGTTCTATATATCATTGAAAACTTAATCATTCTTTCTTAAAAATGGGTTTTGGTATGTTATTTATTTTTTTCCAAATTGTTCGGCCTGATAAAATAGCGATGAAGCGTAACTACCTAGGCACCGAAATATTATCAAATTTCCACGGCAAGAGGAAGAGGGTCCTGGTCTGACAAAAACATCTTGAACCTCTTATTTTAGTAATTCTGTCAGTCAAGGTATTTTAGTGTTGTTTATAAAATTGGAGTTTTTATGTAGTACAGAATAGATAAGTCGATAAAAATATAATGATGCAAATAAACATCCAAGCTGGGAATTCCCTGAACCATGATGCACCCAAGTCTAGCTGTGTTGACTAAAATCGGGCAATTTTGACGCTGTTATCAATGTTTCAAAAAATAGAGCCATTGGCTCTGTAGCTCATCAGGCTTCATTATCAATTATGCTGTAGAGTGTGGCCAATGTGATTCCCTCATTGTAGGGGCCACAGGGTCACCAATAATAAAGTTAAGTATATAGGCGATAAGTTTCAGTTTTCTAGGCCTTATACTTCAGGAGGAGATGAAAATAGTTTTTAAGGACGTTCCTCACTTGTCAAGGAGTCTGTTCACAAAATTTCAGCTTTCTAGGCCTTATGCTTCTGGAGAAGAAGATATAAAGAGCCACATAGTGCAAGATGTCCAGCAGTATATCTTGTGTCGTCTCGACCAGGAGGAGGCACTTCGCCAACACCTCAGTCGTGAAACTGCTGAAATGCTTAACCAGCTTCATATAAAAAGTAATGGCTGTTTCATGTACCTAGAAAAAGTTTTGGACGGAGTGGGTGAGAACTTCATAATGCTACGTGAAATACGAGAAATCCCCGGCACGCTGAATGGCTTATATCTCTAGCTGTGTCAGCGCCTGTTTGTGCGGAAGCAATTTGCTAAAATACAACCAATTTTGAACGTTATTTTGGCGTCGCGCCGACCTATGACCGAGGACGAATTGTTCTCATGTGTTCACTCGTGCTCTCAGAGTCTCAACAGAGAGGAGTTTGACAGACGTCTGCGGCTTATGTCAAAGATACTGAAAGACGGTACAGGAGGAACTAAAATACTGTTTCATCACAGCTTTGCCGAGTGGTTACTTGACGTAAAGCACTGTACCCGGAATATCTCTGCAATGCTAGTGAGGGTCATGGGATGCTTGCAATGCATGCCACTCGTAATGCGGCTCATCTCTCGTCAGCGGAAGTTCAAGATTTCGCTCTACATCTGGTGAGAACTAACTTCCAGCCTCCAATCCAGCATTACCACATTGTGCAGTGGTTGCTCTTATCAGGGGCGAACGTTGAAGATAGCTTGTCTGCTGGCCTCCCGAAAGATCAGAAAGTAGTTAAACTCTTACAAGACGCCGGGGCCAAAATGCCATCAAACGAGATACGACCAAGCACTATAGTTGAACCCACGGAAAAGGACGAATCTGAGACTGCGAAGGATATCGAAGACATTGATGTACCTCTTGACCAGCTTGACAGTAATGGCCGGACTCTGATACACACCGCAGCATTTCAACTCGATTGTTGACAAGGACGGGCCTGTGACGTCATGATAACAATAAAGGTTTTGGTCCGATGGATATCAGGGTATAAGTTTAAGAACAACGGGTTGACATAAAAGCTGATGTTGCAGGATGTAACAAATATGTGTTAAGTATTGATGCAGTCATATCACATAGAAAATCATGCAAATATCGATTGATCATGAAACATCACACCAATAACCAGTATAAAAAGAGTATGTGTAAAGTTTTAAAAAGGTTGGAAAAACTTTCTAGGCCTTATGGTTCTGGAGAAGAAGTCGAAATTCCAGGCAGTTTACGGACGGACGGACGCCGGACACCATGCCATGCCATAAGCCCATTGGTTACAGGTAGTTTCAGTTCCAAAATTTCAAAACTATTTGGTACCCTGGAATTCAAATCATCAAAAGCCACATCTAAACAACAAAGGTAACATCCATACAAAATTTGATGTTTCTGAGTCAAACAATTTACAAGTCATGCTCCATAACCGAAATCAAATTAGAAATGTTGCCATTTTACGGCAAAAATTTCAAAATGTTTTGGTATTACTCTGGAAACAATGTCGGACGGACGGACGAACAAACACGCTGAGCATTTATATACCATCGACTACAAAGTAGCGGGGGTATCATTATGCTCCGGAATCTAACCCTACTCTTCAAAATGATGAATTCCAAACAGTTGCCATGGAAATCATAAACTATAAAATTGTAAAGAAGTTTAATGGGAATGCCAAAGTCGACACTGGACGTGGGGCGGACAGGAACTCAGCCAAAAACATAATCATTAAAATTAAATTGACTCAAGACATTTTTTATTTTGCAACATTAAAAATTAGGTTAATAATGACTACAATAACATCTCTCAGCATTATGCTCATACTAATACCCTGACATTCAACGGGCCAAAACCCTTGCTTGGTTGTTTACTTAACGCCATTTGTAGTCTCTCAAACTATTTTGAATTCCATATAATGTTACATAAGGATTCCTCTCCTGAAAATTTAAAACAACCCTTACGACTTTAGCAAAAGAGTCCAGCAGGACACAAGATATTATTCAATTATAAACTAGTGATGAGGTCAATATGAATTTTTAAAATTACCCGAAGAAAACAATATTGACCGAGATCTATATTGATTTACTCAGAATAACAACAGGGATCGACCGAATTCTCCAGTCCAGAAACATTTATATATTATACATTGTTTCATTAGGTTTCTTTTTCAAAACACAAAAAATACATAAATCTAGTCAGGAACAGCATTTCAACTCGATTGTTGACAAGGACGGGCCTGTGACGTCATGATAACAATAAAGGTTTTGGTCCGATGGATATCAGGGTATAAGTTTAAGAACAACGGGTTGACATAAAAGTTGATGTTACAGGATGTAACAAATATGTGTTTGATTGTGTATGTATTGATGCAGTCATATCGCAGAGAAAATCATGCAAATATCGATTGATCATGAAACATCACACCAATAACCAGTATAAAAAGAGTATGTGTAAAGTTTTAAAAAGGTTGGGAAAACTTAATTTCACAGACACTGCTTCAAGAGGGACGGTCAATTTTACCCCTTAGGGTATTCATGCAGGCGGTTTAAAAAAAAATAACCCATATTTCAATTGTCAATCAATGATGGTTTTGGTTTTGGTTTTGGTTTAGAAGGAACACTTCTCTGGCAAGAACCTTCTTCAAAGAATGTATTTCAAATGATTTCTTGAAGCAATTTGCATGTGTGATTTATGTGATATGCCCTTTTTTTAATCCCTTCCAATCCTTATTAGGGGTCACAGGGCCACTAATACTCACTCGCCAAGGAGTCTGTTCACAAAATTTCAGCTTTCTAGGCCTTATGCTTCTGGAGAAGAAGATGAAAATAGGTTTTTAGGGCTTCGCCCCTGTGGCCCTTATTAGAGTTTACAGGGCCACCAAAGCTACAATTTATAATACTCACTCGCCAAGGAGTCTGTACACAAAGTTTCAGCTTTCTAGGCCTTATGCTTCTGGAGAAGAAGATGAAAATAGGTTTTTAGGGCTTTGACCCTGAGGCCCTTATTAGGGGTCACAGGGCCACCAAAGCTACAATTAATAATCCTCACTAGTCAAGAAGTCTGTACACAAAGTTTCAGCTTTCTAGGCCTTATGGTTCTGGAGAAGAAGTTGAAATTCAACAAAGTTTACGGACGGACGGACGGACTGCGGACAAGATGCCATGCCATAAGCCCATCGGGCCTTACAGGCCAGATGAGCTAAAAATGATAGAGGAATAATTTATTCGATGACCCCCAACTATTTTATCATATGTAAGAAGGATATATTTCAACCCTCCACTTCTGGAGTTTTCATAAAATTGATGAAATCATAAAGAATTTATTTTTACCAATAGGTGAAAAACAGGTTCCTCACATCATTCATAGGTAACAACCATACCAAATTTAATAGTTTTTAAGTTATGTTCTGGAAACAAACCAAAGTTAGAAATTTGGCCGTTTAAGGGCCAAAATTTCGAAATATTTAGGTACACTTGAATTCAAACCCCAAAAGGCACATCTGCCCAATTGGTTCTAAATCAAATGGTTTTCAAGTTATGCTCTGGAAACGACGTCGGAAGGACGGATGGATGGACGGGAGGACCTGTGGAGCGCTATATATCACAGACTACATCGTAACAGGTTTTTTTATGCTCCAGAAACTTACCCTACTCTTTCAAAATGATAAAGTTGAAATTGTTGCCATGAAAACCATAAACAAGAAATTTGAAAAGAAGTTGAAATCCCCAAAATGTACTTCTACATGATATAAAAAGGATATATATATACCAAATTTGGTTAAGGTTGGCCTAATAGTTTCAGAGTTTTGCTCCGGAAACTACTGAGAATGCCAAAGTCAACGCTGACGTGAATGCCAAAGTCCACACTGACGTGAATGCCAAAGTCGATGCTGACGTGAATGCCAATGCCGACATGGAGGTGGGCGCGGACGGGAACTCAGCCAAAATCAATTTGTCTCCCCAACCTCAGTGGGAGACATAATTATCAAAACAGAATTGACTCATGTAGTGTTGAAATTATTTATTTGAAACATTTAAAATTAGGGTATTTTTTATCATCAATACATCTCTCAGCATAATGCTCAAACTAATACCCTGATATTAATCGGCCCCTAAACCCATACTCGGTTGTTTACTTAAAGCTATGTATTGTCTTTCAAACTATTTTGAATTCCATACAGTGTTACATGAGGATTCCTCTTTGGAAATTTAAAACAACACTGCTTACAACCTAAGCAAAAGAGTGGAGCAGGACACAAGATATTATTCAATTTTTGACTGGTGATGAGGTCAATATGAATTTTTAAAATTCCCCGAGGAAAACAATATTGACTTAGGTCTATATTGTTTTACTTGGGTCAATAAAAACAGGGATCAACCAAGTTCACCAGCCCAAAATTGTTTTCCCCAAAACCAAAAGGATACATAAATCTACAGTCAGGAAAAGCATTTCAACTCGATCGTTTACAAGGACGGGCCCGTGACGTCATGATAACAATAACGGTTTTAATCCGATGGATATCAGGGTATAAGTTGGAGAACAACGCAGGGACATAAACGCTGATGTTGCATCATGTAACAAATATGTGTTTAGTATTGATGCAGTCATAAAATCATTATGTCTGCAGAAAATACACTGTGAGTTTTCATATATGACCTGAGATTACCCGCTACTGAAAATGCTTTGCCACATTCAACAAACATGGGTTTTTTACCCGCTGGTATGGGTGTGCACTGTCCTCCACATATAAATGATTTATCACAATGACTACACTTATAGGGTCTCTCACCAGTTTGGATCCTTGAATGTCCTTGAAGGCCAACTGATGATGTAAATGTCTTACAACATTCACTGTACTGGTAGGGTTTCTCTCTGGTATGAACTTGACTATGTGACAGAAGCGCCTGAAGATCAGTAGAGTCAATTCTGCAAATGATTACCACACTCACCACACTTGTAAGGTTTCTAGCTGGTATGGCTTTTCATGTGTTTTTTTAGGGTAGACGACAATGCAAAACATTTACCACAATCACTACACTTGTATGGTTTCTCGCCAGTATGGGTTCTCATGTGTTGATTTCGAGTAGAAGACCGTGCAAAAGATTTACCACACTCACTACAATTGTATGGTTTCTCGCCAGTATGGGTTCTAATGTGATCTTTTAAGTATGAAGACATCATAAATGATTTACCACACTCATTACACATGTATGGTTTCTCGTCAGTATGAGTCATCATGTGTTGTTTCAAGGTAGAAGACATTCCAAAAGATTTACCACACTCATTACACCTGTGTGGTTTCTCGCCAGTGTGGGTTCTCATGTGATTTTTTAATTTATAAGACAATGTAAATGATTTATCACATTCATTGCATCTATGCGGTCTCTCCCCAGTGTGAGTCATCATGTGTTTTTTCAGGGTAGAAGACATTGCAAAAGATTTATCACATTCACCACACTTGTACGGTCTCTCTCCGGTATGCGTTCCCATGTGCTTCCTCAGACTACTAGAGCGTGAAAATGTCTTATCACACTCACTGCACTCAAATGGTTTCTCTCCAATATGAGTTACAATGTGTATCTGCAGTTCACTTATCTCTGTGAATATTTTACCACAGACACTACACGTCAATCCACCCATTTTTAAGGGTAATTTGATTTCTGATTATCAAAAGGTATTCTTTTTGTTATCCAACTCTTTTTTCCTTCACTTGATATTTACTTTTTGATTTCCTTCAATAGCTTCAACCTTTGTCCTACGTTGGCAAGGTCTGCGGTAGTTAATCGTATTGGGAGAAGTCAATCTGCAAAACAATCATTCCATGATTAAATGAAAAATATTAAATGACAAAACAGACAGATATTTTGGTACGCTAAGTCTACAAAACTGATATTTACAAAATAAAATATAATATCTGTTTGCCGTCCTTCGCCATTATGAGATATTTAGTAATCATTATCAAAAATTTGAAAAGCCATCAAAATGCTATGGTTACCTTAGAATTGTGGTAGGGTCAATAAAGTGAACGTGTTTGTGTAATCTGCCAATATAGGCTATAAACAAACTAAACTCTGAGTGCAACAGTTCTAAGGAAACACTTGTCACAGTGGTGTGGTGACCTATAGAAATGTCACAACAAGCAAATCTTTATTCCTGAATTTATGTTGTGACCATATTTGAGGTAATGCCTTAACAGGAGTTTAAAAGGTGGTCAAAGTGCTGATGTGACCTTGAAGATAAGGACAAGGTCATTTTAAGTGACTGGTGTACGCAAAATCCCTCAATGTAGCAATGACTAAAATTGTAGAATTGAATTAATGGTTCATGAGATATTAGGTAAATACAAGTTTCAAAAGTGTCAAATTTGATATCGCGCTAACAACATTTTCAAAACTGGTCAAGGTCTCGCTGTTACCTTGAAAACGAGGTCAAGGTCACTGAAAACTTTTCAGGTCTGCGTATTCCCCAGATGAAGACTGGTACCAAGTTTGAAGATTCTAGGTTGAGCGGTTCATGAGATATGGCGCTAACAACATTTTCAAAACTGGTCAAGGTCTCGCTGTTACCTTGAAAATGAGGTCAAGGTCACCGAAAAGTTCCGAGCGGTTCATTAGATATCGCGCTAACAAGAAGCGGGACGGACGTACGGAGCTGAATACTATATCCCCCGCTTCGCGCTAAACGCGCGGCGGGGGATAACAAGCCACTCAATGTTGATCAGATTACATGAATAGAAATAACAATACATCTGTATTTCCATCAGGTTTAGTAATAAATTAAATGGTTGTTCATTGTAAATCAATTCAAAGGATACTTTCCCAATCAACCAATCAGATTATCATCAACATGATGAATACACCGTAATGATGCTAAACTATTATTTACAAACGGCTATTTCAAATGGTTTTTAAATTTTGTAGTCAACATGGGACATCTTAACATTTTTTAATTTAGGCTGGCCGCACACTACATCCGATTTTCCTTGCGATGCGTCATGCGATGCGTTAGAAAAACGCATTCAGTGCATTTATCATAGACCGCGCACACTACATCCTATGCGTCAACGGATGCGATGTTATGCTATAAAAATAGGTGCTGCACCTATTTTCATCGCATAGAAACAAAATCGCATGAGGGATTCCCTTCTGACGTCATATTTCCCACGTCATGGTTAAGTTTTTTTTTCTTCAAACCACATGGAACTAAAGTTCTAAACAACTATGAGTATGTTAGGTATGTATCACGGTTGCATGAAAACATGATTTGTACCATAATTCTAAGTCTGGTTATTAGATATGTTATTGAAATGATGTTTGATGTACCTGTACCGACATATATATGTGTATATTTTTGTCGAATATGTCCAGAAAATCAAATTGTCTGATCTGTTAAGTAAAGACTGGGAGCACACTACTCAAATATGCTAGGCTTGAGAAAAAACGCATTAGCAATCACCTATAATGTGCGCAGCATAATCGCAACGCATCGCTTCGCAATCGCAATAGAACCGCAAGGGAAATCAGACGTAGTGTGAGGCCAGCCTTAGCCGAAAAAATTATTTTTTTTGGATGTTGGAATTTATTGTTCACTGCTATAGAAGTGTGAATTGATTCAAAACCTGTGTGACTGTTGTGCTTGGTTGAAAGTTTGGTCACTTATATTATTGGAACCGAAATCAAATTAGACAAATTTTATAACAGCATGATCAGCATACATTGTTAACCTTAGAGAAATTTTAAAGAAGCATAAACCAGTAAGAAATTGTTTTGGATAAGTGTTGATCAATCATAAAATAAAAAAAATAATACACACAATAATCATAAGCAGTGTCACAGAATATTCATTAGCATATAAAGGTTGTAAAACCTCAATAATGGCATTTCTTAACAAGAAGACATGGTCATCAACATCCCTCGCCAAATGAGTTTTCTTCAAAGCTCCCAATATTTTCCTAAATGGGCTGTTACTCTGTAATAAGTAATTGCATTTACCTCAATGCTCATTTTTGAACTCCATCAAGGTATTGATACCCTTAAGACACAGTGCAAATGTAAGTAAAACAGTTTTTGAGAAAAGTTGTCCCCTTTGAGGACATCCTTGAACAGAGTCCAAAACACCAAACACAGGCAATAACTCTGTAAAAAGTAATTTTGTGGTTATGATTTTCGAACTCCATCAAGGTATTGATACAATGAAGACACACAGCAAGTTTGGTTAACCTATCTTAAATAGTTTCTGAGAAAAGTTGTCCCCTTTGACGACTCCCTTGAACAGAGTCCAAAAACACAACATAAGGGCAATAACTCTGTAAAGAATAATTTTGCGGTTTTGATTTTCGAACTCCATCAAGGTATTGATACAATGAAGACAAACAGCAAGTTTGGTTAGCCTATCTCAAATAGTTTCTGAGAAAAGCTGTCCCCTTTAACTCTGCCGGAAGGACGCACAGACAGAGGGAAGCACGGGGCCCAAACCTATATCCCCCTTCCACTTTGTGGCAGGGGATAACAACATAAATCAATAGAGATCATTCAATAAAGAAAGAGAGGAGAGATATAGAAAGGTCATAAAATCTAAGTCAGGACCGTTTTTGTTTGGGTGGACAACAAGTGTCATTTTAGTATATATATATACCTTGGATTTTAAAACCTGACTGAAGTGAAAAGTTTACAATATGTTAGTGTGACACTGGAAACGATTGAGCTTTTTGTAAAACATAACGTTTATTTAAATAATTTTCAGGAATAGAATGAGTGTGCCACACACAAATTGTACGGTTATGTTGGGTACAAACAAATATTATTCTAATTAGTTGTATTCACTTGACATGCGTATTATCAGTCCACCATTACTCCGTTAATAAATTCAACAGAAAAATTATACTCACTCATAGTTCTTTTAATGATCCAGTATGAAGATGTCCCCACGGCATAGAAAATATAACAAAAAAAAGCCTTTTAAAGCCGCTAATATTTAGCATAATTCCTTAAGGAATGCACAAGCATATACTGCTCACGAACAAATGCACACGCACACGGGTGTGCCTCATAATTGTGAAACCAACTACCAGGTAAGATGTTTCTTGGTGTCCCTACTTCTTGTCATCAGAATTTAAGTGGGGACGAGATTTTTTTGTTGGTACGAGTTCGCTTTGATTACGAATTCATCCCCTATGAATACAACCCGTATCGAACCCGTTTTGTCTCTCCTGAATAAAAAAACACGTAAACACATGCAGCAAAAGCTGTCGACTGATTATTCACGTTCGTTTTTTATGAGAATAATATTAATTATATTATGTAATCTGATTAAAACAAACGACAAACAATGTAAGTTAGCATATGCAACTCTGTTGCCCTTATCAAGTAAGACACAAACACGATGCTACTGTTACTGTTCTAAATATTTGCCGGTCATCATGGCCGGCAGTCTTTATAAATACCGGATTTTGATTTTTTTTTACCGGCCAAAAGCCAGTATATACCGGATAACGGAAACACTGGTCTTTCAGCACCTTTAGAATCCCTCACCAGTTCTGTTAGAGCACGCGCCTAGCCATTCAATGTTCTAGCCACTTTCTAAATGAATGTTATGAATTTTTACCTTCTGGACGTCGTTTCAAAATTTGGCATTTCAAAACTAATAGAAGTACAAAATCATTTGTTCCATACAGTATCAAGATTTTAAACTTACATACAAAATTGTAAGTCTAACTAACCGTCGCACTGTAATCATAAATGTAATGTATTGTTCAATGGGCGAAACCTCATTATCGGTGGTTGGGCACTTTCTAAGGGAAGTAACTCTGATTGAACCTATGAAAGCTATGCAACTTAGTTCCGTATTCACAAATAAATAAATGATTACAATTAAATTAAGACATGCTAGTACTAACTACGTTTATCATGTTTTCTTATTTAGTAATAGTGACTTTATCAGCAAAGTTCCCTCATCTTCTGGGTTATCGTAAATGTGGGCCCACTTGAACTGCTTCCTATATAGAGCCGAGATGACGTGGGCCCACATTTGTTATCTTCGCGGTACCGACGATTTCGCATATTGTCAAGCGTGTAACTGTAGAAAAAGTAACTTATTTGGAGGGGAAACATTCTAGAAACAGTACTATTATGTTCTCATACGAAATAAATATACCAATAAATACTATTCTCGTTTTTTTCCCATCAGAAACGACATTCAAATTCTCCGCGAAAAGAAGGACACAGCTCATGCATATTAATGAGTGATGCGCTGTCATTGGTCACATCAAAGGTCAGGACCTAGGTCAAGGGTCGTGACATTGACTCTACGTGTTTATCGACAATTTCGGAGATATTGATTCACCAAATAATGTCTTTTGGTAAATGTGGGCCCACTCGTTTGGTCTCTTATAGGGAAGTGGGCCCACATTTTAGATTATCGATCTTGAAGGGAAATGTCATAAAATGTTGAACCTTTTCCATCAAAACTAACTGAATTTGCCTCGTCAAAATTTATCATTAACATGATTAATATTGTAGAACGTTGATGTGGGCCCACTTCGGCAGCTCCTAATAGAGGTCGAAACGATTGGGCCCACATTTACCAAAAGACTTTATTTGATGATCAATTTCTCTTAAATGTTCTAATGATGTTGTTGAAACTTTTCCATTAAAATTGCTTGATGGAAAATATCATAGAATAACATGGACCTTATTTTTCCATCCAAACTATTTGAATTTGCCTCGTCAGTATTTAATCGTAAATATTTTAGAATGTTATACCTTTTCCACCATAATTACTTGATGGAAAACATCATAGAATGATATGAACCTTTTCCATCAAAACTATTTAAATTTGCATCGTCAGTATTTAATCATAAATATTTTAAAATGTTGAACCCTTTCCATCAAAACTATTTGAATTTGCCTCGTCAGTATTAAATCATACATATTTTAGAATGTTGAACCTTTTCCATCCAAATTACTTGATGGAAAATATCATACAATGATATGAACCTTTTCGATCAAAACTATTTAAATGTGCATCGTCAGTATTTCTAATCATTATAATAATTCTAGAATGTTGAACCTTTTCCACCAAAACTATTTCATATCGGTGAACCTTTTCCATCAAAATTAATTGATGGAAAATATTATAGAATGTCAATACACCACAAGTATTACATTATTGAAAAATGTGTGAAAATACCGAAAAATTCGATTTCTGTAATTGTGGTCCCACTGTCGACTGAGCATAAGGGGAATGAAAATCAGTGGGCCCACATTTGAAACAATCACTCTGCAGTTAGGAAATGTCACACGAACTATCCCAAAACATACTCATAATCTTAGGAAAACTACTCACCCTAAATCACCTTTATTGTTGACTGTAAGTGCCATTTTACCCAGAAATCAAGGAAAATGTAACGGAGATAGGATACAAACACGCCATTGGTATCCATTGCGCGTGTGACTACGTCAACAACGGCCGTAGCTCCGCATAAAAGTGGGAAAACAGAGTTACTTCCCTTAGAAAAGGCCCAACCACCGATAATGCGGTTTCGCCGTTCAATGTAACACCCTTAAATTAGGCTTAATTGTTTACAATGCTTAATATTACTGCTTGTAGAGCAAAATGTATTTGTTGTATATATTTTATGTATCTATTTTATTGTGATTTTGAAAGCTCTTTGAATGTAAAGCAAATTTCCCCGCGGGGATATAAAGTTTATCTTATCTTAACTTTGCGAAAAAAGCACGCAGCACAGTCGCCTTTGCTACAAATTAAAGCATGTATTAGCACGAGCCGAAATATAACCGGATAAAGAAAAGGCATGTTTAATATGATTACCACTCAGATGTCCGGTTAATCACAGTTTCCCTAATTAAACCGGTTTTAAAGTGGAAACGATCACGACCTGGAAACAAAAGAACTGAAGTTCCAGAAACTCACTTACTCAGACCATGGATTTACCGTTTTACCGTCCTTGGATGGCCAGACCTTTCAAGTTACAATAGTAAAGTTAATCACGTTACTTAACTTACCTTTCCTACTCAAGTGAATTGAAACAGTCTCATCAAAGAATTGCTGCTGTTTTGTCAACAAATATCATTTTGGTTTCTGCTTAGCCGCACATCGATAGAGCAAAGGGACGCAACTCTAAAAACTCAATCTATTGAACCTGTGCACAAAACGGTACAACAATGTTATTGGAAACGGCATTTATTTAGAGCTTTTCAAAATATATGTCAGGTCAAACAACAAATACATTATTTTTGCTAATTAAACATAAATGATATGCACAGACTCGGTTCAGAGAGAAATTTGGTTATAAGCTTATCTGAAAAGGACTGTCTTGAGAGCTTTCTTTTGTAAAGTGTGGCAGACCATACTCCATAGGGGATTTTACAAACGCTGAAAACGTTTCTAACCAAACGCTGCAAAATTAGCCTGATAACTGTAAGATGGTGTTGACTATGGGAACGGAGTGTTCAAGAGGGCACTTACTGGGCCAGGAGAATTGAGTGATAAAAAACTGATATCATATTTATGGTCGTACATCAAATAGTATATTATTTTGAAAAAAAGGACCAATGTCAAGGAAGGTGAGATGTAGTACATAATTGATTTTTAGACCACCTCCACAGGGATTCGAACACGGGACCTCTGGGTTTAGACTTCTTCACTCTACCTGTTCGGTCAAAGAGATCGATATCCCTCTAGCCAAATAAGCAAGTCGGCTAGGAATGCATATATCTCTCATTGTCACAGTACTACTATAGCGGGTATCAGAAACAACTCTAGAAGCTGTAGTTTTATATTTCTGAGATTTGTTTAATTGTTCGTTTGTTCATTTGATAATTCAGGGAGCTTTTGAAAGTAACATTGAGACCTTAAGAATGGATAAACCAGTGTTTTAAGTCAAAAGTGAGTGTATGACCCTTGTGCATTGATGAATTGATTGACCCTCCTCGACATTGCACGTATCAGTCAAATCAAGTTTATATCGTATTTGAGGCCTCCGGCACATATACAGTTTCAAGAGTTTACATAAGGATTGAATAAATGACAGTGTTTAATTATTTATTTTACAATTCATCTCTTTAACTTACAAGCATATTTAGCTGCTTTCAGTATTTGTGAAGTTTCCGCCGCCGCCGCGTCCGATCTCATACTAATGGCTATAACTTTTTTCTACTAAGCTTTCCAGTACTTGTATTCGTAACTTACTGCTTATACCTCGGGGGAACGATTTTGACATGTTCACTTTCAAGGTCAAAGGTCAAGAGCTATTAAATCACTAAAAAAATCCTTGTAAACGCGATAACTTGAAAAGTTTTTGTGCTATGAAGCTCTAACTTGGTATGTATCATCCTTGGAAGAGTAAAACAATTTGAAAAGGTTTTCGCTACAATCTGTCCAAGGTCAAGGTCACAGCAAAGTCACTACTTTAGCTTTATTTTAACAATGAACACTTTTAATCAATAGATGATTGTTATACTCAATGAAAAGTGTTCATTGATTGTGTAACCTTGAAGGTCAAAGGTCAAGGTCATGATATTTGTGTTATTGCAATGTGCAACTAATTTGGATATAACTTAATCATGAACATGGATAAGTGTCTACACCTCTGGGGAATTACAATGACATGTTCACTTTCAAGCTCAAAGGTCAAGGTCACGAGCTATAGAATCACTAAAAAATTCCTTGTAAACGCGATAACTTGAAAAGTTTCTGTGCTATGAAGCTCTAACTTGGTACATATTATCCTTGGAAGAGTAAAACAAATTGAAAAAGTTTTCGCTACAATCTGTCAAAGGTCAAGGTCACAGCAAGGTCACTACTTTTGCATGGTTTTGCAGAAATGCTTTAATTTAACTATGAACACTTTTAATCAATAGATGATTGTTATACTCAATGAAAAGTTAAGGTCAAAGGTCAAGGTCATGAGATTTGTGTTATTGCAATGTGCAACTAATTTGGATATAACTTAATCCCATTAATGTTTTCAAAACTCATGAACATGTATAAGTGTTAACACCTCTGGGGAATTACAATGACATGTTCACTTTCAAGGTCAAAGGTCACAGCAAGGTCCAACAAATATTGAGAAAATGGATTATTTTAACTTTTAACACTTTAATTCGTTACATTAATGTTATATTCAATGAAATGTATTCATTCATTGCGTGACCTTAAGTGTCAAAAGTCAAGGTCACAAGTAAATGCTCAATATGCTGAGGCTTGTAGAAGGCGGAACAGGGTAAGGTGAAACACCAAGTTTCGGGGCTGCTCTGCTTGTGCTGTGTCCTGCAAACGCTAATCTACTTTATATACAAAGACAAATTTTTAATATTTTGTTCATTACATGATGATACTAATGATCTAAAGGCTACTTCCGGGGATTTTGACAGGTAATAATCAAGTAAAATATTCTTTCTGATTTCATCATATGGTTCACAGATAAACATGAAATAAACTTCGTTTTCAACTGCATCTTTACATAATGGACAGAGTCTTTGGTTTCCTTCTATTGACATCTTTCTTCCCTCATTTACCATTAACTTCAATAATCCTAGTCTAAATTTAATAAGGCTACACCTTAAATCTTTACATGCAAGTATCGATAGATATTTTTCTGGCTGAAGTAGACTTTTAAATGTCCTATAACAGTCATAGCGTGTGCTATTATTCAAACTCGATTGCCATTCCTGGTGAAACATGCTTAAAGCTCGATTACGAAATATGTTCATAAAAGCATCAATATTACCAACAGTTTGATTTTAACCAGACAAAGCCAAAGCCATGAGAAAACAATAAATATCTAACGCTTGATGCCCAAGTTACTTTACCAATACTGTATAAGAAAAACATCATATTATATGATAACTTTGGAATACGATGATAAGGCATGAACAGAATTTTGAGCCAATTATTCAGACATCTGATTTGCGATTTGATGCCTACCACATTCTCCATCCACCATAATATTTGGTGTTGAAGGCCCAACTCCTAAAAACTTTTTCTCAGACTCTCAGACTCTTTATTTCGTAAATGATGGCCTGTGAGGCCTATAGTACATTAGCATAAATACAGATTGATCATTGGTTTGTTACGAGAGCGCGAGATGTTCACATCGCATATTAAACATTTTTGATATATAAAGTGCTAAATTATATATGATTGTAGGATTTTGACTGGACAGCAATTGAATAAACTTTTGGTTTGATGGATACTTGTGAAAATACATTGGTATATATTTATTTCGTATGGTAATGTATAATGGGCAAACTAATAGAGTATGGTATTCATCTTCAAGGTCATCCCCACAACAAGGGCACATAGCGTCAGTAATAGTTGTCGAAATGGAGCGTCTATAAGATACAATCTTTAGTTCAGAAGCTGAGCAGCGAAATTTGGAAAGAGTGCGACGCAATTTAATTGATTTAATTTCCGTTAAGTATGGCTCGTATCGAAGGATGGTCTTAAAGGTGCAATAAACTTGTAAAGTGGAAGATTCACTCACACGGGCAAACCAATCTTGCATACATACATCTTTCGTTCTTAATTTAAATATTCTAATAAATTGTTTTACATCGCCGACGTCCTGGGCTTGCCAAACATATGCAAAGCCATACGAGAATAATATGGATCTAACACAAGATGCCCAATTATAATAGCCTTGATAATCAAAAGTTTTAAGCATATAGTAACAATGTTTTGTTAAACGATTTTCTGACATTCTTACAATTCTTAGCCAGAATTTTATTACACGAAAATAAATGTTAACAAGAAGAGGCGTGCGCCCACATTCACCTAATACTGCGGCATTGGAAGATCTATAACCTAATCTCAAAGCATATTTACAAAATTTTGTATGAACCCTCTCAATTTGTTTATTTACAAAAACACCCCATAATTCTGACCCATATAGAAGGATAGGCTGTATTTTGGAATCAAATATCTTAAAGTAAGTGCTAAATGAAAGATCATGGAATCGATTAAACAATTTCCAAACGGGCCCTAAAGCTTTATCTGCTTGTTTTGCCAAAGTGCTACATGCATTTGAAAAGTTATTTCTGCAAGAAAAGACTACCCCCAGGTATTTGAAATGAGAAACTACCTCTATGGGTTTGCCGTTTAATGACCATTTTTCATGTTTTGATAATTTGCCACCATTTTTAAAAACAACTATTTTACTCTTATCTATATTTACCGTTAATCCCCATTGTATACAATAACGAGAGAGAATATCAATCTTACGTTGTAGGTTAACTACAGTGTCTGCGAATAATGTAACATCATCGGCAAATAACAGGAGATACATGTATATTTCCTCGATATCACAGTCAATAAATATTCCGTGGGTATCTTCCGCCAGCATCGTATGAACTAACTCGTCAATGTACATAAGGAACAGAATTGGTGATAACAAACACCATTGTCTCACGCCTGCATTTGAGGAAAACATGTCTGTAAAATTATGGTGGCCACTCCGAACTGCTGCTTTAACATTTAAGTAAATATTGTCAATAACAGAGAATATTTTACCATGGATTTGCTTCTTGAGTAATATGTACATCAATTTAGACCTGTCTACTAGATCAAACACCTTTTTAAAGTCCACGAACATACAGTAAAACTTTCCTCATTTTCTTCTTAGATATTTATGAGCTATACTGTATAAAATGAATTGATTGTCAGTAGTTGAGTAATGTTCGCGAAAGCCAGACTGTGATTCAGATATAAGGTGTTGGAGTTCCAACCACAGTTTCAGCCTCGAATCAATAACTGCAGTAAAAAGTTTACCCATAATGTCCAAAAGACTGATTCCTCGATAGTTTCCTGGGTCCGCTGTGTCACCCTTCTTGTGGATTGGAACTATGAGGCTAGTTTTCCAAGAACCAGGATATATACCACTATCTAGTATCGAGTTGAATAGTAACACAATATATGGTATAAGTTCGTGTGTTGCAATCTTGATGGCTTCCGGTGGTATTCCATCAAGACCAGGAGATTTATTTGATTTTAACTGTTTAATTACTTTATTAATTTCCTCTTGTGTTATAACCCCTCCAAGAATATCATCACAGTCACCACATTTCTCACAAGTAAACGTGTTATGGTCCGACAGAAAAGATTTTACATCCTTATCGAATTCCGGTGATGTACCGATTTCCGGATTCAGGAGAGCTTTAAAATAATCGAACCAATCGTCTGGTGGTATATTGTTCGTTTTGGATTTCCCACCACTGTGTTTTTTCACTAATTTCCAAAAACTTTTACAATCCCTATCCCTTGCTGCTGTAGTTATGTCATCCATAATCTTCTGTTCATATGCTTTCTTCTTTTTATAACATAATTCTTTAAATAACTTCTTGTTGATAATATATTGTCTGTGATGTTTATTTCTATTTGTCTTTCTGAACAAATTTAGATATTTGTACTTTTGTTTTTTCCTAAAAATACAGTCGTTATCAAACCATGGGGGTTGTGTTTTCACTTTGAAAGTCGACTTGTTGGTTGAAACAACTTCGAAGGATAATTGAAAAAGTTCTTGTAGATATCTAACACTTTCGTTTATGTTTGAGTTTAACAATTCTTTAAACTCATCAAATTTGTCTCTCAGTAGGTTTCTAATGGTTGAGGTAAACGGATCCCTGTTGTTAAAACGATACCTAGTTAAGGTGTGAACTCCCGTCTGCGACGCACGTGATCCACCGTGTGAGTGAGACGGCATGTCAATTTCAGATTGACGCGAGAAGTAGGTCACGATAGGCAAGTGATCTGACAACGATACGGCTGAAACCTCAAAATCAGTCACTTTATCGAAGATATCGGAGGACACTATACAATTATACAATAATCCACAACACTTTTTCCGTTGGTGCCTATAAATGTGAACTCGCCAAGTTGATCACTTTGTAAGCGACCATTAGTAAAATGGATATTAAAGTTACAACAAAGGCTGATCAATTGTTGACCAAAGTTATTGAGTGTCCCATCTTTGGACATCCGATTACAATTGAATGAATCACTGATATATGTAGAATCGTCGATTGGTATATAGTTATGGTTATCCTCTAGAATAAAGTCCTTAACAGTACTGGTCCTGGCGTTAAAGTCCCCTTGAAGTACTATGTTGTAGTCTGGATACAGTGCAGTTAGTTTTAGTAGATGCTCTTCCAATTGCTCTAATCCAGTGTTAATATTATTGGTGTTAGGCGATATATATATGAAGCCTAAAATAGTTTGTGACTTTTGATTTGGGAAATCATACACTAGGAAAACACACAGTCCTCCCATTCAGGGTATACTCTATGACAGTGATGGACTATGTTGGACCTGATGTTCACTAATATGCCACCACTGTATCTCCCTCTTATCTGAGACTTCTTTCTTACACACTGATAAGACGAGTAGTTTTCAAATAGGTTTTGGAAATCCTGTTCATTTTTCGCCCAAGTTTCTATGAAGGCACAGACGTGTGATTTTGATACAAATTTTTTGACATCATTGAAAGCATTAGATAATTTTGAATAAAGTCCATTTATATTCCAGCAAGAAATAATTGGGTCTGTGAAATTGTCATAACATATTCTCGGTTGTTGTTCATGTTCCTGTTTGTCGAGGCCTCGGCCGCAATCCTAGGTGTCGTTGTGTACATGTCGTCTGCTTCAGTGTGTCGTCTGCTATGGCTGCTGGTGTTATTCTGTTCTCTGTGTTGAGTAGGGCTGTCGTAATTCTTACGTGTTCCAACTCTGATCAGCTTCTCCTTGTCCGAGTCGTAAGTGTAGATCTTGTCTGCCACTATCAGCTTGTCAAGCGAGATGTAGCTTTGCTCCCCATTTTCTCTAAACTCAATCTGGAACTCTCGCAACTTTGCTCTTTTTTCTCTCACTGCTTTTGTGTAATCTTCTGTAAATCTGTATTTTCTGTTTGTTTTCAACTTATCTCTTGAAATGGACTTAATTGTTTCTTTATCTTTGAACGATGAAAATTGCATGACTATTGGTCTGGGGGAGGTTTTTGTATTTAGTCTATGTACTCTTTCAAAATTGATAGATTCTGGATGTTCAATATCAAGTTCGGCCTTTATGAAATCTCTTACTTTCTGTTCACTGGCTTCCCATGTTTCAGCCCCATTTTCTTCCAAACCAAAGAGAATCAAGTTCTTCCTTCTCATTTGACTCTCATTTCTATCAATTTTGACCTTCAGATATTCTATATCTTTGCGCATTTTCTCATTTTCATTCCAAAGAATTTCTTGATCATCCATATATTCCTCAGCATTATTACTCACTACACTAGTAAGGTTTCTAGCTGGTATGGCTTTTAATGTGTCTTTTCAGGGTAGAAGGCAATGTAAAAGATTTTCCACACTCACTCCACTTGTAAGGTCTCAAGCTGGTTACTGTTCTCATGTGATCTTTAAGTATGAAAACATCATAAATGATTTACCACACTCATTGCATCTATGGGGTTTCTCCTCAGTATGAGTCATCATGTGTTAATTCAGGGTAGAAGACAATGTGAAAGATTTACCACACTCACTACACTTGTATGGTTTCTCGCAAGTATGGGTTCTCATGTGTTGATTTAGGGTAGAAGACCATGGAAATGATTTACCACACTCACTACACTTGTAATGTATGGTTTCTAGCCAGTATGGGTTTTCATGTGATCTTTCAATTTATAAGACGTCATAAATGATTTATCACACTCATTGCATCTATGCGGTCTCTCCCCAGTATGTGTCATCATGTGTTTTTTCAGGGTAGAAGACGTTGCAAATGACTTTTCACATTCACCACACTTGTACGGTCTCTCTCCGGTATGTGTCATCATGTGACTCCTGAGACTACTGGAACATGGAAATGTTTTATCACACTCACTGCACTCAAATGGTTTCTCTCCAGTGTGTGTCCTCATGTGTTTCATTAAGTTACTTGAAGTAGTAAATGCTTTATCACACTCACTGCACTCAAATGGTTTCTCTCCAGTGTGTGTCCTCATGTGTTTCATTAAGTTACTTGAAGTAGTAAATGCTTTATCACACTCACTGCACTCAAATTGTCTCTCTCCAGTATGTGTCATCATGTGACTCCTCAGACTACTGGAAAATGGAAATGCTTTATCACACTGACTGCACTCAAATGGTTTCTCTCCAGTGTGTGTCATCATGTGTGATTCCAGGTTGTTAGAAGTAGTAAATGCTTTATCACACTCACTGCACTCAAATGGTTTCTCTCCAGTGTGTGTCATCATGTGTTTCTTCAAGGTACTTGAAGTAGTAAATGTCTTATCACACTCACTGCACTTGAATCGTCTCTCTCCAATATGAGTTACAATGTGTATCTGCAGTTCACTTATGTCTGTGAATAGTTTACCACAGACACTACACGTCCAGCCACTCATTTTAAAGGGTAATTTGATATCTGGTTATCAAAAGGTCCTCTTTTTGTCGTCCAAGTCTTTTTTCCTTCACTAGACATTAACTATTTATTTCCTTCAATAGCTTCAACCTTTGTCCTACGTTGGCAAGTTCTGCGGTAGTATATCATATTGGGAGAAGTCAATCTGCAAAAGAATCATTCCATGATTAAATTTAAATTAATAAATGACAAAACAGACATATTTTGGAAGGCTTAGTCTACAAAGCTGATATTTACAAAATAAAATATAATATCTGTTTGCCACTAACATGGCAGTGTTCCTCATTGTCATGAGATATTTAGTAATTATTATCAAGAGATTGAAAAGCTGTCAACATGGTAACCTCATGTAGTGAAGGTTAAGTAATGTAGTGAAGGTCATCATAGTGAGCTTGTTTGTGTAATTTTCGAGTAAGGGCTACAAACAAACTTTACTCTGAGTGCAACAGTTCTAAGGAAACACTTGTCAAAGTGCTGTGGTGACTTTATAACATGTAACAGTAAGCAAATGTTTATTTGTATATGCTGTGACCATTTTTGAAGACATTTAGTGCACTATGTTCTATATATCATTGAAAACTTAATCATTAAAATGGGTTTTGTGATGTTTATTTCTTTCCAAATTGTTTGTTTTGTGTTGATGAAGCTTAACTACCTGGGCACCGAAATATTAACAAATTTCCACGGCAAGAGGAAGAGGGTCCTGGTCTGACAAAAACATCTTGAACCTCTTATTTTAGTAATTCTGTCAGTCAAGGAATTTTAGTGTTGTTTATAAAATTGGAGTTTTTATGTAGTACAGAATAGATAAGTCGATAAAAATATAATGAAGCAAATAAACATCCAAGCTGGGAATTCCCCGAACCATGATGCACCCAAGTCTAGCTGTGTTGACTAAAATCGGGCAATTTTGACGCTGTTATCAATTTTTCAAAAAATAGAGCCATTGGCTCTGTAGCTCATCAAGCTTCATTATCAATTATGCTGTAGAGTGTGGCCAATGTGATTCCCTCATTGTAGGGGCCACAGGGTCACCAATCATAAAGTTAAGTATATAGGCGACAAGTTTCAGTTTTCGAAAATAGATTTTAAGGACGTTCCTCACTTGTCAAGGTGTCTGTTCACAAAATTTCAGCTTTCTAGGCCTTATGCTTCTGGAGAAGAAGATATAAAGAGCCACATAGTGCGAGATGTCCAGCAGTATATCTTGTGTCGCACCGACAAGGAGGAGGCACTTCGCCAACACCTCAGTCGTGAAACTGCTGAAATGCTTAACCAGCTTCATATAAAAAGTAATGGCTGTTTCATGTACCTAGAAAAAGTTTTGGACGGAGTGGGTGAAAACTTCATAATGCTACGTGAAATACGATGGCTTATATCTCTAGCTGTGTCAGCGCCTGTTTGTGCGGAAGCAATTTGCTAAAATACAACCAATTTTGAACGTTATTTTGGCGTCGCGCCGACCTATGACCGAGGACGAATTGTTCTCATGTGTTCACTCGTGTGCTCAAAAGTCTCAACAGAGAGGAGTTTGACAGACGTCTTCGGCTTATGTCAAAGATACTGATAGACGGTACAGGAGGAACTAAAATACTGTTTCATCACAGCTTTGTCGAGTGTGTGACTGTGTTTCTCATAATGGTGCAATATCCTCATTTTTCTCATGCGAAATTGGAGTAAGGCAGGGCGAAAACTTATCCCCCTTCTTATTTGCATTATATCTAAATGACCTCGAGTCCTTTTTAACAGAAAATACTTTTAATGGTTTAAATACGGTGGAAAATCTACTTGAAGAAGAAATTCATGTTTATATGAAATTATTATTACTTTTATATGCTGACGATACAGTTATTTTAGCTGAGTCAAGTGAAGATCTACAACATGCCTTAGATGTATTTTCAGATTACTGCACGCTTTGGAAATTAAAAGTTAACATTTCAAAAACGAAGATCATAATATTCTCTAAAGGTACATGTAGAAAACACTCAACATTTGTCTTTCATGGTGATACTATTGATGTTGTTAAAGAATATGTTTATCTTGGTATTTTATTTAGCAACAATGGCCGTTTCTGTAAATGTATTAAACGCCTTTATGGGCAAGCCTCAAGATCAATGTTCGCATTATTGCGTAAAGTTAGTATTTTAGACATCCCCCTTGATTGTCAATTAAAATTATTTGATCAACTTGTACAACCAATCCTTTTATATTCATATGAAGTGTGGGGATTTGAAAATATTATTTGTCTTGAACGGCTTCATCTTAAATTTTGTAAATATATTCTTAAAGTAAAAATGTCTACGCCAGATTATATGGTATATGGTGAACTTGGCCGTTATCCTCTCAGTATTTGTATCAAAACTAGAATTATTTCTTTCTGGTGTAAAATGTTGCAAAACCCTAACAAATTATCATATAAAATGTACCTTCTGATGTATACTTTACAAAATGCCAAACCTAAATTTAATTTCAATTTAATTAATTCAATTGAAGGAATATTGCGGGAGACAGGTTTTAATTATGTATGGATAAATCAAAATTTTAACAGTTCACACATTTTAAAATCATCTATTAAACGAGTCCTTATTGATCAATTTTTCCAAATGTGGACTGCTTCTCAGATTGATTCTTCAAAAGCTAAACTCTACAAAATTTACAAAGTTAAACCCCATATGGACTCATATATTTTAGAACTTCCTAGCAATTTAAGAATTTGGCTTACCCGCTTCAAAACTTCAAACCATAGATTACCTATTGAAACTGGTCGGTGGAGTAAAATTGATAAGGAACAAAGAATTTGTAAACTCTGTAATATCTCCACCGGTGACGAATTTCATTTTCTTTTGGCCTGCCCCTTTCTATCAGAATTAAGAAGTAAATACCTCCCATCGTATTACTATAAGTATCCTTCAATTGATAAGTATATAGCCCTCATGAAAACTACCTATAAACCACTCTTACTTAACTTGGCAAAATTCATAAAAGAAGGTCTCTGTAAGTTTTAAATTATGCATATCACATGTTTATGAATGCAGCACACTATTATTCCAATATGTATATATATATATATGTGTATGTAATATATTAAGTTTTCTCTATGTCACTGTTGTGAATTATGAGAAATAAAATTCTGTTCTGTTCTGTTCTGTTCCGTTAAGCACTGTACCCAGAAATATCTCTGCAATGCTAGTGAGGGTCATGGGATGCTCGCAATGCATGCCACTCGTAACGC
Organism: Steromphala cineraria; assembly: GCA_916613615.1. NCBI lineage: Eukaryota > Metazoa > Mollusca > Gastropoda > Trochida > Trochidae > Steromphala > Steromphala cineraria. The sequence goes on along the minus strand of OU744727.1, from coordinate 32,240,971 downwards.
GGCTCATCTCTCGTCAGCAGAAGTTCAAGATTTCGCTCTACATCTGGTGAGAACTAACTTCCAGCCTCCAATCCAGCATTACCACATTGTGCAGTGGTTGCTCTTATCAGGGGCGAACGTTGAAGATAGCTTGTCTGCTGGCCTCCCGAAAGATCAGAAAGTAGTTAAACTCTTACTAGACGCAGGGGGCAAAATGCCATCAAACGAGATACGACCAAGCACTATGCAGGATGTAACAAATATGTGTTAAGTATTGATGCAGTCATATCACATAGAAAATCATGCAAATATCGATTGATCATGAAACATCACACCAATAACCAGTATAAAAAGAGTATGTGTAAAGTTTTAAAAAGGTTGGGAAAACTTAATTTCACAGACACCGCTTCAAGAGGGACGGTCAATTTTACCCCTAAGGGTATTCATGCAGGCGGTTTAAAAAAAAATAACCCATATTTCAATTGTCAATCAATGATGGTTTTGGTTTTGGTTTTGGTTTAGAAGGAACACTTCTCTGGCAAGAACCTTCCTCAAAGAATGTATTTCAAATGATTTCTTGAAGCAATTTGCATGTGTGATTTATGTGATATGCCCTTTTTTTGAATCCCTTCCAATCCTTATTAGGGGTCACAGGGCCACCAAAGCTACAATTTATAATACTCACTCGCCAAGGAGTCTGTACACAAAGTTTCAGCTTTCTAGGCCTTATGCTTTTGGAGAAGAAGATGAAAATAGGTTTTTAGGGTTTGGCCCCTGTGGCCCTTATTAGGGGTCACAGGGCCACCAAAGCTACAATTAATAATCAGCTTTAGCTTTCTAGGCCTTATGGTTCTGGAGAAGAAGTTGAAATTCCACCAAGTTTACGGACGGACGCCGGACAAGATGCCATGCCATAAGCCCATCGGGCCTTACAGGCCAGATGAGCTAAAAATGATAGAGGAATAATTTATTCGATGACCCCCAACTTTTTTATCATATGTAAGAAGGATATATTTCAACCCTCCACTTCTGGAGTTTTCATAAAATTAATGAAATCATAAACAATTTATTTTTACCAATAGGTGAAAAACAGGTTCCTCACATCATTCATAGGTAACAACCATACCAAATTTAACCCTTACGATGCGGGTATATAATTTGCTCTACAAGCCCACGTGGCGGAATTGTTTTGTCCGGTGCCAGCCACCGTTATATCCTGATTGTGCGCGGATATACATATGATACATGGAAATAAAGACAATTCTTTCTTCTACACGATGATGTAAAAATTATAGAATTATCTCTATTGGTTCGTGAGATATGAATGCCGCAAGGTGGGTACCGTACTACCCTCAATCATTTTTGAGAAAAGGTTTGATATTTTATATCCGGGAGCAGCCAAGACTGCTTGCAGTCAATTATAGCCTTATCCTGAAAGTTACGGATTCCGCCAAGAGGGCTTACGTGCCATTTTATATTTGGCCCGTAAATATCACGCGCCCCGCATCGTAAGGGTTAATAGTTTTTAAGTTATGTTCTGGAAACAAACCAAAGTTAGAAATTTGGCCGTTTAACCCTTACGATGCGGCTATATATTTTTGCTCTACAAGCCCACGTGGCGGAATTGTTTTGTCCGGTGCCAGCCACCGTTATATCCTGATTAACCGCTTCTTTATTTTTGTGCGCGGATATACATATGATACATGGAAATAAAGACAATTCTCTCTTCTATACGATGATGTAAAAAATTTAAAATTATCTCTAATGGTTCGTGAGATATAAATGCCGCAAGGTGGGTACCCTCAATCATTTTGAGGTAAACAAATTTTTTGCGGCACTTGTCGCAACGCTTTGCCGCTTCTTTATTTTTGTGCGCGAATATACATATGATACATGGAATTGAAGACAATTCTCTCTTCTACACGATGATGCAAAAATTATAGAATTATCTCTATTGGTTTGTGAGATATGAATGCCGCAAGGTGGGTACCCTCAATCATTTTTGAGAAAAGGTTTGATATTTTTTATCCGGGAGCAGCCAAGACTGCTTGCAGTCAATATATAGCCTTATCCTGAAAGTTACGGATTTCGCCAAGAGGGCTTACGTGCCATTTTATATTTGGCCCGTAAATATCACGCGCCCCGCATCGTAAGGGTTAAGGGCCAAAATTTCGAAATATTTAGCTACACTTGAATTCAAACCCCAAAAGGCACATCTGCCCAATTGGTTCTAAATCAAATGGTTTTCAAGTTATGCTCTGGAAACGACGTCGGAAGGACGGATGGATGGACGGGAGGACCTGTGGAGCGCTATATATCACAGACTATATCGTAACGGGTTTTTTTTATGCTCCAGAAACTTACCCTACTCTTTCAAAATGATAAAGTTGAAATTGTTGCCATGAAAACCATAAACAAGAAATTTGAAAAGAAGTTGAAATCCCCAAAATGTACTTCTACATGATATAAAATAGAGCCATGGGCTCTGTAGCTCATCAGACTTTTGATGGAAAAAGGTTTTGACCCCTGTGACCCCATTTAGGGTCATTGGGTCACAAAATCTACAAGTTTGAATCCCCATTGGCCAAGAAGTCTACACACAACTTTTTAGCTCTCTAGACCATTTGGAACTGGAGGAGAAGATGAAAATAGGTTTTGAAGGTTGTGACCCCTGTGACCCCATTTGGGGTCATGGGGTCACCAAACCTAAAATTTAGAATTCCCATTGGCCCAGGAGTCTACACACAACTTTTCAGCTCTCTAGACCTTTTGAAACTGGAGAAGAAGGAGTAAAATATGTTTTTAAGGCTTTGACCTCTTTGACCCCAATTGGGGTCAAGGGGTAACCAAACCTAAAATTTAGAATCCCCATTGGCCAAGGAGTCTACACACAACTTTTTAGCTCTCTAAACCATTTGGAACTGGAGGAGAAGATGAAAATAGGTTTTTAAGGTTTTGACCCCTGTGACCCCATTTAGGGTCATGGGGCCACCAAACCTAAAATTTAGAATTCCCATTTGCCCAGGAGTCTACACACAACTTTTCAGCTCTCTAGACCTTTTGAAACTGGAGAAGAAGGAGTAAAATATGTTTTTAAGGCTTTGACCCCTTTGACCCCAATTGGGGTCAAGGGGTAACCAAACCTAAAATTTAGAATCCTCATTGACCAAGGAGTCTACACACAACTTTTTAGCTCTCTAGAACTTTTGGAACTGGAGAAGATGGAGTAAAATAGGTTTTTAAGGTGTTGACCCCTGTGACCCCAATTGGGGTCAAGGGGTAACCAAACCTAAAATTTAGAATCCTCATTGGCCAAGGAGTCTACATACAACTTTTTAGCTCTCTCGACCTTTTGGAACTGGAGAAGAAGATGAAAATATGTTTGTTAAGGTTTTGACCCCTGTGACCCCAATTGGGGTCATGAGGTCATGAAATCTACAATTTAGAATCCCCATTGGCCAAGGAGTCTACACACAACTTTTTAGCTCTCTAGACCTTTTGGAACTGGAGAAGAAGATGAAAATAGGTTTTTAAGGTTTTGACCCCTGTGACCCCATTTGGGCTCATGAGGTCATGAAATCTACAATTTAGAATCCCCAATTGCCAAGGAGTCTCCACATCAAATTTGAGCTCTCTAGAGTCATTGGTTCTGGAGAAGAAGTCGAAAATGTGAAAAGTTTACGGATGGACGGACGGACGGACGGATGGACGGACGGACGGACGGACGGACGGACGCCGGACGCCATGCCATGCCATAAGCCCATCGGGTCTTTCAGACCTGATGAGCTAAAAAAGGATATATACCAAATTTGGTTAAGGTTGGCCTAATAGTTTCAGAGTTTTGCTCCGGAAACTACTGAGAATGCCAAAGTAAACGCTGACGTGAATGCCAAAGTCCACGCTGACGTGAATGCCAAAGTCGATGCTGACGTGAATGCCAATGCCAACATGGAGGTGGGCGCGGACGGGAACTCAGCCAAAATCAATTTGTCTCCCCAACCTCAGTGGGAGACATAATTATCAAAACAGAACTGACTCATGTAGTGTTGACATTATTTATTTGTAAAATTGAAAATTAGGGTATTTTTATCATCAATACATCTCTCAGCATAATGCTCAAACTAATACCCTGATATTAATTGGGCCAAAACCCTTACTTGGTTGTTTACTTAACGCTATGTATTGTCTTTCAAGCTATTTTGAATTCCATATAGTGTTACATAAGGATTCCTCTTGTGAAAATTTAAAACAACACTGCCTACAACTTAAGGAAAATAGTGCAGGAGGACACGAGATATTATTCAATTTTTGACTGGTGATGAGGTCAATATGAATTTTTAAAATTACCCGAGGAAAACAATATTAACTATGGTTTCTCGCCAGTATGGGTTCTCATGTGTTGATTTAGGGTAGAAAACAATGCAAAAGATTTACCACACTCATTGCATCTATGGGGTTTCTCGTGAGTAATTGTGTCATCATGTGTTTTTTCAGAGTTGAAGACAATGTAAAAGATTTACCACAATCACTACACTTGTAAGGTTTCTAGCTGGTATGGGTTCTAATGTGTCTTCTCAGGGTAGAAGACAATGCAAACGATTTACCACAATCACTACACTTGTATGGTTTCTCGCCAGTATGGGTTCTCACATGATCTTTTAAGTATGAAAACATCATAAATGATTTACCACACTCATTGCATCTATGGGGTTTCTCGTCAGTGTGAGACATCATGTGTTTTTTCAGAGTTGAAGACATTGTAAAAGATTTACCACACTCACTACACTTGTATGGTTTCTCGCCAGTATGGGTTCTAATGTGATGATTTAGGGTAGAAAACAATGCAAAAGATTTACCACACTCACTACACTTGTATGGTTTCTCGCCAGTATGGGTTCTCAAGTGATATTTTAAGTATGAAGACATCATAAATGATTTACCACAATCACTACACTTGTATGGTTTCTCGCCAGTATGGGTTCTAATGTGTTGACTTAGGGTAGAAGACAATGCAAAAGATTTACCACACTCACTACACTTGTATGGTTTCTCGCCAGTATGGGTTCTCATGTGATCTTTTAAGTATGAAAACATCATAAATGATTTACCACACTCATTGCATCTATTGGGTTTCTCGTCAGTATGTGTCTGAGGTTTCTCGTCAGTATGTGTCATCATGTGTCTTTTCAGGGTAGAAGACAATGCAAAAGATTTACCACAATCACTACACTTGTATGGTTTCTCGCCAGTATGGGTTCTCATGTGATCTTTCAAATTATAAGACATCATAAATGATTTATAACATTCATTGCATTTATATGGTCTCTCCCCAGTGTGAGTCATCATGTGTTTTTTCAGTGTAGAAGACATTGCAAATGCTTTATCACATTCACCACACTTGTATGGTCTCTCTCCAGTATGAATTCCCATGTGCTTCCTCAGACTACTAGAACGTGAAAATGTCTTATCACACTCACTGCACTCAAATGGTTTTTCTCCAGTGTGTATCCTCACGTGTGATGCCAGGTTTCTAGAAGTAGTAAATGCTTTATCACACTCACTACATTTGAATCGTCTCTCTCCGATATGAGTTACAATGTGTATCTGCAGTTCACTTATGTCTGTGAATATTTTACCACAGACACAACACGTCAATCCACCCATTTTAAAGGATAATTTGATATTTGGTTATCAAAAGGTCCTCTTTTTGTCGTCCAAGTCTTTTTTCCTTTATCAATCTGCAAAAGAATAATTCCGTGATTAAATCAACAATATTAAATGACAAAACAGACATATTTTTGTTGGCAAGTTCTGCGGTAGTAAATCATAATGGGAGAAGTCAATCTGCAAAAGAGTCATTCCGTGATTTAATCAACAATATTAAATGACAAAACAGACCGATATTTTGGTACACTAAGTCTACAAAACTGATATTAACAAAATAAAATTTCCTATCTGTTCGTATTTTTTGCTGTCCCTCGCCATTATGAGATATCTAGTAATTATCATAAAAAATAGAGCCATTGGCTCTGTAGCTCATCAGGCTTCATCATGAACTATGCTTTAGTGTGGCCAATGTGATTCCCCCTTTGTAGAGGCCACAGGGGCACCAATCATAAAATTAAGTATATAGGCGACAAGTTTCAGTTTTCTAGGCCTTATACTTCAGGAGAAGAAGATGAAAATAGATTTGAAGGACGTTCCTGTTGCCTTTATTAGGGGCAACAGGGTAACCAAAGCTACAATTCATAATTCTCACTAGTCAAGGAGTCTGTACACAAAGTTTCAGCTTACTAGACCTTATGGTTCTGGAGAAGAAGTCGAAATTCCACAAAGTTTACGGACGGCCGCTGGACACCATGCCATATGTCAAGTATCAAAGAGCTAGCTCTGACCAATCAAAAGTTATGACCAAGGTTAAAGTTTTTGTGGACAAACGGACAGACGGACGGACAGACGGACAGGTGAAAAACAATATACCCCCGGAATCTCCGATTCTGGGGCATAATAAAAAGCTTTTAAAGGAATAGCCTCCATAGCCCATTAGGGGCCACAGGGTCACCAAAGCTATAAATGATAATCCTAACTCATCAAGGAGTCTGTACACAAGAATGCAGCTTTCTGGGCTTTATGCTTCTTGAGAAGAAGTCAGATGGATGCCGGCCAAAAAATGCACTGAAAAGTTGAATAATACAGAGTTGAATAATCAAACAACGATTATCATTATTCTTTTAAAGATAGCCAATAGAGTTTTAAACATTAGGTCGCATTACAAAAATATGTATAACACGTGTGAATGGTCGTTTCAGCAATAAATATAAACAAGCCATTCAATGTTGATCGGGTTACATGAATTGAAATAACAATACAGCTGTATTTCCATCAGGTTTAGTAATAAACAAGTATTTGTCACAAAGGTGACAAGATCCCCCGCCGCAAATTGATGTGAACAAAATGCATACTATATACATAGAAACACTTGTCTACATTTGTCATGCTACTAGATGTCATTTAGACCACAACAAATCAACTGGTCCCTGGGTCTTCCATATATAAGCCTCACTGTGACCTTGAAAATAATGTGAAGGTCACCAAAATCGACTGGGCCCGGCGCCTTCCCAATAAGATGCATTGTGTAAGTTATGAAGAGTTATTCAATTTCATCCGTCGGGATGTACGTACGGAAGGACGCTACTCAATACTATATCCCCGCTAAACGCGCGGCGGGGGGTAATTAAATGGGTGGTCATTGTAAATTACCATGGGTAAATTTCCAATCAACCAATCAGAATATCATCAACATAATGAAGACACCGTAATGATGCTAAACTATTATTTACAAACGGCTATTTCAAATGGTTCAGAAAGAAATACATGCACTGTTGAAAGTAAATTTTGTAGTCAACATGAGACACCTAAACATCTTTTAATTTAGCCGAAAAAAATACTTTTTGGATGTTGGAATTTTTTGTTCACTACTATTAAAATTGTGAATTGATTCAAAACCTGTCTGACTGCTGTGCTTGGTTGAAAGTTTGGTCACTTATTCTAACAGGACATGAAAACTAGTTTGACAATACTGCTTTCTAATTGGTTACTCGTTAACATTTTGGAGTAATTATTTTGCCGATAATCACCTCGAAGTATTTTCGACTGCTACCCATTCCTCCGCACACGCTTATACAATGAATCTGCAGTCCACTGTTTACAGACTTGCAGGCGACGACACTTTAAATTTCAATATCTGAGTGAGAAACTAGTCGACATTCTGATAAATCTACAATTTTTAAACAACCAGCTAGAATTTGGTTCCTGTTTCTTACTGCTTTGTGAGATGTCAAATCACAGATCAACAAAATCAACGATCGCACGCCTAACATACTGCAATTCGACAAATGAACAGAAACGACTTCATTCTTTAATTTTGTAGAATGCTGTCACTGCCCCTACCTCTCATTTACAAGTGATCATGTTTCCTGTCAGTGTCCTCAACCATGACACAACATGAAACCTTCTTGGCCGCCTTTCTCGTAAGTTTGAAACAGTTCACTGACCTGTAGTGAACAACTACTTTCAGAGTAACTTCCCTTGATTGGGTCAGTCCTTGTCACTCTTGTAGGGGTTATAGGTCAACCAGTGTATTTAAGTCAAAGATATTTAAAAAACTTTGACGAAATCGAAAATCTGTTTTCTGTTGATAGTATGCTCAATAAATTAAATATACCGTATTCGACGTTATAAGCGCCCAGGGCGCTTAAACAATTGACTTGGGTGGGCGCTTATTCAAGTGATGTGACTGACGACCGAACTACTACTGAAGTGGAACTGTGCTTAGATTGTCTTTGATAACTGATACAGACGTTCAAAACATACTTAGACATTATTGAATAGAAAATAATACATATTGCCGCTATTGTGTCCTTTAATTTTTCTTGAAACAAGGTGAATACGTTTGATTTATAATTTAGTACGGCTGGTACATCGGCGGTTATTAGACCCACTGTCGTGTACCCGATAAGGAGGGGACTTTTCAAAATGGTGGACGTGACAGGTCAACAGAGGTAGGTGTCTGCTTTCAGTGCTCCCTTCTCCTAATCGACAAGGTTTAGATGGTCACTTTTAACTGTGGTAATCAGGAATAGAATTTCGAATACATTTCTTACGAGTTTTGGTTCACAAACTGCAAGAAATTTGCGTATTTTAGATGACAAGTTGATGTTTATCTCACTTTCATTTTCGAAGCGGAGAGGAGACTTTTAAATGCCTTTTTTCATGCCCTTAACGACCTTGAATATCATACATATTGTCGCGCATATCAGTGTTTGGTTATAATAAATATTTCTGTGCAACTTGAACTGATTTGGTTCAGAAACTACGAAGTTATTGACAAAATAACAAATCAACATGGCAGCGGAGTGGACTCGCCGAATAATCGGCGGAGGGGACCCAGGAGGTCGGATAGGGAGAGGACATTTTTGGATATGGAGGGGACACATTTGAATATGGAGTGGACATCACTTTCAAATTGTACTGTAGTTGAGACAATACCCATGGTAATAAACAAACTCCTTTGTAAAGTTAGCCAAAATAACCCCACAGAAGACGTAATCTAGTTTCATAAGCATTATCATCAACCTTTTCATAATCCAATGATTGAAATAGAGGTTTCTCTTTTCTTTTGCAGAACTTACCTAGGGAACGTTTCCGTTGCTGCCGTTGTCAAATCAATGCAAAACAGTCGAAACACATATTAAATAGATGCAATAAAGGAATCTGTTCTCAATCTCTCATAAGCCTCAGAAAACCCTTTTGCTGATGGCGACGTTGAACATTTCAATTGCTTTAGAAAAAGGGCATTCCGGGTCTAATGAGAGATTGAGCACAGATTCCTTTAATGCAGTTTCGGACTTGGTGATGCACAAACAAGTGTCTTATCATCAACATTGAAAATCTCGTCGATGCCTAATATATCATAAGGAACTATTTGATAGTCTTTTTTGTTAAGTGTCCATTTTTCACTTGACGGCTCTAAAACATTCTATTTCCAATTTCAATGTTTGTAATGGGTGGTAACGAATGCAGTGATCTATTATGTGTGACAACGGCAGCAACGGAAACGTTCTCCAGGTAAGTTCTGCAATAGGAAAGAGAAACCTGATTTCAATCATTTGTAGATGAAATGGTTAATGATAGTTCTTATGAAACTAGGAGTTTGTGTATATTACCATGGGTATTGTCTCAACTACAGTACAATTTGAAAGTGATGTCCACTCCATATTCAAATGTGTCCCCTCCATATCCAAAAATGTCCTCTCCCTATCCGACCTCCTGGGTCCCCTCCGCCGATTATTCGGCGAGTCCACTCCGCTGCCATGTTGATTTGTTATTTTGTCAATAACTTCGTAGTTTCTGAACCAAATCAGTTCAAGTTGAACAGAAATATTTATTATAACCAAACACTGATATGCGCGACAATATGTATGATATTCAAGGTCGTTAAGGGCATGAAAAAAGGCATTTAAGAGTCTCCTCTCCGCTTCGAAAATGAAAGTGAGATAAACATCAACTTGACATCTAAAATACGCAAATTTCTTGCAGTTTGTGAACCAAAACTCGTAAGGAATGTATTCGAAATTCTATTCCTGATTACCATAGTTAAAGGTGACCATCTAAACCTCGTCGATTAGGAGAAGGGAGCACTGAAAGCAGACACCTACCTCTGTTGACCTGTCACGTCCACCATTTTGAAAAGTCCCCTCCTTATCGGGTACACGACAGTGAGACCTATAATTACAAAATCCTTTGGGGGGCGCTTATTGGAGCAGGGCGCTTATTACGTCGAATACGGTAAGTCCATTTAAATACTTTTCTGTATACCATGACATTTTGATTGTAATGTGTTCTTTATGAAAGTTGACTGTAGCTATCCCTAAATAAACATTTCAAATGCAAGCTCGGTTTGAAATTATATTTAAGGGTAAAGAATGCACGACATATGGCTAGTGACCCTATTATCGTGGTAACCCTATTATCGTGGTAAACTCATTTAAGTCTCCAATGCCTACAAGGAATATTTATATTTGCAAAACACATCATAGATGAATTAACTAGATACTGAGGCATCTAAAAAAACATTTGTTCAAATGTTCAGTAGTATCTTTTCACATTTTCAGTGATCCGAAAAAATGAGGAATCATTTTCATTTATGAAATATTAACTGCTTGTGCAATTAATAAAGAAACGATCCTGTCTTCACAAAATATTGTCCGAGAGTTTTTTTATTTTGTATGGGCATAGTTTGATAGATAACAAACAGAAATGTATGAAAGGAAAATGTATTAATGGTTTCAAAGATTTTTAATGAAGAATTACATTTAGTGCGAAAATAAGACACAAACTCTAAAATCATAATCTTTTCGCCAGATAAAAGTAAGTTATTTATGAGCTTAAAATAGATTGCAACATTCTCTTTTCATTTTATAGGTACAACTTATGTGAAAACAATGATCTCACTTTTAAGGAGCAATGAAACTTGAATATTATTTATATGATTTAATTGTAAAAAATGCCATTTTGTTAAGATAGTGTTCAAATCACTTATCAAAAATGGCTGCTCTGTAAAACTGTGACAAGGCGTCTTTTTATTAGAATTTTCTTGTTACAGCTTTGCAAATATTGTGTTTAATATCCTGATATAAAATCAATTTTCATTACATTTGTAAATAATAATCTTACATGGGTGATTTTATCTACAGAGAATAATTTATTTATCATATACTAAATACCTTGATAATAGGGACACTTCGGATAAAATACATCACACAGAGAAGATTTTTTATATCTATGTCTAAAAATATATTTTCCATAGATAGAAGTTTAATTAACATATTTTGGAAGGACATATTTGCAGAGTTTAAAAACAAGAAAAAATATTTAGATTGTACTTATTTAGAGGAAAATATACATGTGAAACAATAAGACCCACGATAATAGGGACCACCTTCATACAACCCCAAAATAAAAGACAGAATGGATTTATCTCCTAATTTGAACCAAAATCAAATTAGAAAAATGTTATAACAGCATGATCAGCGTACATTGTTAACCTTAGAGAAATTTTAAAGATACATTAACAATTAAGAAATTAAGTGTTTATCAATCATAAACATGAATCCAAAAAATAATACACACAATAATTATTAGCAGTGTCACAGTCTCACAGAATTATTATTAGCATATAAAGGTTGTAAAACCTCAATGGCATTATGGCATATCTTAATAACATAAATCAATAGATATCATTCAATAAAGAAAGAGAGGAGAGAAGTCATAGAAGGGTCATAAAATCTAAGTCCGGACCGTTTTTGTTAGGGAGTGAACAACAAATGTTATTTTGGCATAACTCGGATTTTAGAAACCTGACTGAAGTAAAAAGCTTACAATATGTTAGTGTGACACTGGAAACGATTGAGCATTATTTGTAAAACATAACATTGATAATTTTCATGAATAGAATTAGTGTGCCACACACAAATTGTAAGGTTATGTTGGATACAACAAATATTATTCTAATTACAAGTTGCATTCCCTTGACATGAGCATTTATCATATCTCGGACAGTCCGACGTTACTCTGTTAATAAATTCAACAGAAAAATTATAAATACTCACTCATAATTCTTTTTATGATCCAGTATGAAGATGTCCCCATGGCATAGTTAAAGCACAGCCTTTTAAAGTCACTTATATCTTATTTGGCATGAGAAATGCATGAGCATTAACTGCATGCAAGCGCGCTCATGTCCTACGGCTACACATGCACACGGGTGTGCCTCATAATTGTGAAACCAGCTACCAGGTAAGCCGTTTCTTGGTGTCCCTACTTCTTATCATCCGAATTTAAGTGGGGACGAGATTTGTTGGTACGAGTTCGTTTTGATTACGAATTCATCCCCTACGAAAACAACCCGTCTTCGATCGAACCCGCGTTTTGTCTCTCCTGAAAAAAAACCACTCCTGAAAAGTTGCGATAACTTTTCCCCAGCCTGTACTTAGAACGGAATTGATTTACTTTCATAAACCCACCTTATTAAATTACCGAGTAATTCAAACGGATACAACAAAGAATTTGTCACTGCTTGTACTGAAAAGAAAGCCGCAGGGTACACTTGATTTGCTGTGAGCCTTCTCACAGCCGGTGTTGAGCTGATGTAACCGGCAGACCCGGCAGACCAGGCCCTCATGCCTGCAACAAATGACGAAGAATGTGACGGATCCCGCTTTCAACTAAATTTCCTAATTTTTAAAGGAAATGTTCATTAAAGTATCGAACCTAAATCATTGTCGTTCTTTAATTGTTAAAAAATATACTCATTGAATCAATCTGATTAAAATCAGATGGACGTGTAGCGCACCCTTTTACATTTGGCCATTGTAGCCTATAGGCTAGCAATCGGATATAGATTGTGCAACTACCTGATTTGATCTGATTTTATTTAGATTGATATTGGATTTCATACATAACAGTCAACTTATATCTCGGAATGCACAGAAAGGGAAAATTCTTTATAATGTTTGTTAACAGATTCACCCGGTTTTATGTTATGGATAGGCCTACACACAAATCTAATCAGTTGAAATGAAATTTGCCATTTATCAATGTTTTGTGACCAAAGACTGTCAATTTGGCAGTCGAAGAGCTCTAATTACGCCTAGAGCACGAGATCATAACAACATGCCGACCTTTGATAATGTAAAAACCATGCCGTCACTAAGAGGCAACGTTAATTTGCGGTGGTCTAAAGTAACAGATATATCGGCATTCATGAAGTGATAAAACTACTGTTTTTTGGGGGTTTTTTTCCTCGGAAATCCTAACCTTTCTGTATTCCTGGATTATTATGTTACCAATAGAAATAAAGGAACAATGGCGATTCTTGTAACAAGTTACGTCAGTTGTTGCTCATCTTTCGGCCAATGTACAGAAGGGATTCACAAGATTTTAGCTACGCCGTAGAATGTTTTTTGAGCATTTTTAAAACTAAATGGTAGACCATGAGTCCTTAAGGTAAGTTTTAAAGCTTTACGTACGTCACGTATCCCAGCAACAGCACCAAGACCACGGATTCTGATTTTTTTTGCAATTTTAATTAAAATCAAGGAAATTGCTCAATTAAAAGTTTAAGCATAAAAGTAAGGGTTTCTATGGGCGGCCATCAAGGCCAAAAATACAACAAAACGAAACTAACGTTCAAACTGGGATTCTATTTACGTCTTTGGATAAACATGGTTTCGCACGGTAAGGTCAAACTGGAAAGATGGACGCTAGGGGCGCTAGTGTCGGATGCTATTTTTAAATTGCTTGGGTGGGGGCATGAGAAGGGGAGGAGAAGGTCTGTAGATTGATTCGTACCCAAAACGAACTCGTCCCAACTGAGAAATTCGTCAAAAACCGAACTCGTACCCAAAATTTCGTATTCACATTTACAATAATCACGGTTTAATGTCAAATTACATTGACGTCATTAATATGCATTTTGCACAATTTAACAATGCAAATATACAGGCAAATATAGTTATAGTCGGACGGCGAAATCAGTGTAGTTAAATTAGTTTTCATGAAAAAGGTTCGTGTTGGATCCGCGCAAAACTTTGCATGTTGAATTAAATTCATCCAGCTTGAAGTTCATACTTACTGTTTTATTATATGATGAAAATGTTAATGTAATGTCACCAGATTTACCCATGTATGTACATAAATAGGAAACGAGTTACACACATAGGTAAATCAGTATATGTTAAAATATATAGTAAATGATTATTTTCTATAACAAATAAACATGCTGCCCAACAATGAATCCATAAACACATTTCTGAAACACAGAAAAAATAATAAGGGGTGACACTGTCACATTGTGGATGTACTCGGTTCACTTCATAAGGAAGCCTTGAGGGAAAATGATCGTAACCGAGTTTTGTATCTACTAAATTATTGTTTTTGAGCATCAGTCATCATTATATATATTATTTTAGAATACTTAAATATATTTCACGTTTCGTCCCGTTTGGAATCATCTCTGTCGTTCTACTTTCCAGATAAAAAACTGCAGACATTATCAATTTTTAATTGCATAAATATTATCAATTAAAAACTGTTTTTGTTATTGATATTATATAAATTTGTCAGGTGATACTACTTGGCATCAAAATTAATGTGATACGACGAATCCAACGTCCGATTGTGGTACGAATCTACTGAAATTTGTGGGTACGAGTTGGTGTCGGGTACGAATTTAATTACCGCATCCAAGGAGAAGAAACAAAGCGCCCATAAAATGTCCAACACTTGAAACAGAACGGTGGTGGAAATGACTCGAGATTCAATTTTGTTTTGAAATATGTTTTGTCTTTGTTTGATATGTTTCTTTCTGTGATTCCTGAATATCAAAAGCCTTACAAGCAATACTTTATCCTCAACCCTTTGATAATGTAATATTGTAAACTATGACGAATTTGAAATATTTCCTCTTCAGAAATCTACACTAAATACAGATACGCGAAGTTTGATGTAAACGTGGATGAAGAGCGTATGTTGAGAAAATGCCATGGATATTGATATTATTTAATATATGATATTATTTCCGTAGAGGATCAAAGGCCTACATACATCATAATATTTGAACAGTTGTTGAAGCGTCATAAATGGCTTATGTATATAGTTAAAAGTTAGAAAAGTCGACATGTCACATATATATATATTTAAATTGAAAATGAAAGCGTTATTCAACGATGAAATCAACCGAATATTTCAACATGATAGTATTTAGGGAAGGTGGTTGGAGTGAGTCAGTTGATTGACCGCCATGATTAGTTGAGAAAAAAAAATCTAATTTCATTTTCATTTAACTGAAGTACGAATCACATTCAGCCACCTCTGGTCTAAACGAAAACATGCATCGCTATTAAAAAACTTATACATATTTATCATATGTAAGTAAACATATACAAACAGGTTGTTTTTGCGTTTAAATGAAAGTGTATGATTAAAAAAGTGTATATATTTTTTATTAATATACCATAACAGATATATCACTAACAATGATCTATCTGTACAAATGCATACAGAGCTTTAATATTAAGATGAGAAAAACAATAAAGGTTATTGTTTTAGATTTATACATGTTTGTATAATAAGATAGCACATACCATTCAGTACATAGTTTATCTTTATTTTCTGGGCTGTGTTTGATATATGTTTTATGCACATATCGCTACGATAAACTTTAATTTGTAATTTCTTACTCCTAATTTACTTTTTATTTATGTTGATCTTACATCTATATCATTTGTATTTGTATATGTACCCATTATGATTTAGTCTCTCGTAACCCTATTTTTGCGACTCGTTTTATGTTTATTTTTAATTCATATTTGTTTGTTATTATATCCTATTAAATGCGAAGTGAGACTATAATAAACAATTTGTCTGTCTGTATATGGCTGTGACGCTATTACAAAGAGGATATATCACATAACCCGCGGGCAGTTTGGATTATTTCCAATGGTAACTGCGACAGGAATACAAACCTGTCAAGTAGGACACACCAAAAAACGGCCAACACACCAGTTTGATAAAAGTATAATGAATAGCCCACTTGGTGCTTTCCTCAAATCGTGCAGGAGAAAGTTCGGCACATAAACTCTGGTTCTTCGTCATGTCCTTTATTACAATACTTGTCTTGAACATGACATGTAGATGCCAGTTTATTGTCGAACTAATTCCCTCATTCAACTGATTTATTATGTCCCCCGTCTGTGATTCCGTGGTTCCGTAATTCAGTAACGCTTTCGTTTCCGGACCATATTTCAAAAACCGTTCAATATTTTGTTTACGAAACTTGGTATGTGGCTAGATCTAGTGGTGGGCTGGTGTCTTTTGCTATTTTGATAATTCTGAATTTTTTTCCGGTTTCCATGGAAACAATATGAACTTAGCGCACATAGGGGGCATATCTAAAAAAACTATTCGATATTTTTTTTACGAAACTTTTACGAAACTTACGAAACCATAACTAAATGATTTTTGATAGTTTCCATGGTAACAATTTGAACTTACTGCATTTTTGGAGAAGGTCGTTTTCCAAGCTATAGTTCAAAAACTGTTAAATATTAGGAAGAGGAGTGGTGCCTTTTACTATTTTGGTAGTTCTGAATCGTTTTTTTTTTGTTTTTTTTGGGGGGGGGGGAGGGGGGGTCCTTAAATCAATTTTAACTTAGTACATATCGGGGTTGGGGTCATTTTCTGATTAAAAGTTGGTACGGGTTGCATCCCAGTGCATCACATGCACATATTTATAGTAACATATTGATTTTATGTTGCATTGTCTTAATAGACACTTAAACGAGAAGACAAGTTACTTAAAGAGACACAGAGTATGTTGATAGGATCACATATGTCAAATTTTGAAATCGATGTAAATACATCGGGAACTACTAACTGTTACTGAAAATAACAAGTTAAAGGTCACTCAGTACATTAGAGCGAAAATATGGCCATTCAAAGTCGGGATGTTGATCAAAAACCGGACATGTGGCTCGAGTGGCGCGCGCAAATTTGCCAAAAGTAATTTTGAAACTTTATCATAAGCTGACAGGAAGATATATTCGATTTGATAGTGTTTATTAGGTATTGTAACTAATAGGTAGATTAATTGGATGCATAATTTCGAATATTAGCGTATTTGAGATGTTTCTTGATTTTTCCATTAAATCAAGCATTTTAGAGATATTATGCACAAATGGATATATTTTAAAGTCCAGTGATGCGATATGAACTTCAATCAGCATATTAGATATTTTGTAGCTTATCAAAACCAAATAAAATTTTAAGCAAGATACTCCGTGTCACTTTAACAAAAAGGAATACAAATTGAGGAGGATGTCGTCCTGGATGATATTTTAGAGAGGAATTTGTTCAGGTTGTTTGTGAGCTGATTCAATTTCAATACTCTGCCAGCTTCGTTGTTATTTGATGATAATAGATCATAAAATGACAGATATATGAAAGTATTCGGTATTTCTTCTACACACTTCAGATACAAAGCCCTTTCTTATGTTTAGAAAGTTTTCTCCATAGATCAAACCCAAATATAGTACAATTCATGTTAGTTTTGCTTGCTTAGGTACATATTAATGTTAATAGGCCCTTTATAATAATAATAATTTAATACTAATATGGATATTTATAAAGCGCCTAATGTCTTCATAGAAAATATACTCAAGGCGCTAAAAGAGAGAAATATAAAGAAATAAGAAATATTAGTTGTAAGCTTCTTTGAATAGATGTGTTGTTAGAGAGTTTTTAAAAGAGTCAATTGATGTTGATAGTTTGATTGGGAGACTGTTCCAAAGAGGTGGGGCTGCATGTTGACAGCCCAGGTTGGCAGGGAATAAACAAACGTCTTCTGCCCTTCCTGATAGAATGTGTTCTGTCCAAGTACCAGCGAAGCACTCGAATTGGGCACAGGAGGCGCGCTTTGTCTTTAGCGTCAACAGGAGCAGGTAGAGCCGGTAAGTTATATACCCTGGTTCCTAAAGGTCCTGATGCTGTGGATTGGTTCTTTGCTAGGAACTCAGGCAAGGCTCTGAAGGATACTGAGGAGTATTTATGAGCAAATTCTACCGACGAGACATCTATAGCATGTAGTTCTGATACTCTAGCCGCAGAGGCGAAGGCGATCAGGAAGGCAGTTTTCCAAGCTAAGAACTTGAGAGAAGTTGCATATAGGGGTTCATAAGGAGCTCGTTGTAGAGATTGAAGCACTAAAAGAAGGTCCCATTTGGGAAAGGTGTTAGGAGATTTGATATCCTGCAGCTTATATGATTTTAGAAGCCTAGTGAGGGTTATATCAGTTCCAATGGTTAAGCCTTGAAGATCAGAGACGGAAGCAATGGCTGATCTGTAGCCTTCAATCGTACCAGCTTTTAGTTTACGATCCTGCCGTAAGTAGTTGAGGAAATCAGCTATCATGGGAATGGACAAAGGATGGTCTGCTAAATCTCTATCTCCTCTCCACTGCTGGAATCTGAGCCACTTATGGTCATAGAGGGCGGCAGTGCTAGATCTAACTGATCTTGAAATAGCGTTAGAAGTGTCCTTCGCGTAACCGCGTTCCTGCAGCGTTCTCTGGATATTCTCCAAACGTGTAGATTGAAGGCCCGGAGGTTGACGTTCTCCGGCTGCCAACTCGGTTGTTGTAGAAGATTGCTCCAAGCGGGGAGTTGAAGCGGCGGTTCCGTGAGGAGATCGAGCAACGACGGAAACCAAGTTCGCTTGGGCCATGCAGGAGCCAGTAGATAAATCACGCATTTGTGTTGCCTCACTTTGTTTAGTACCTCCGGAATGATCGTAGGAAAGACGTAGGCAGTTAGATTTTCCCACGATATCGACAGAGCGTCCACGGCTATCGCTTGAGGATCCGGAACTGGGCTCACATACAGCGAAAGGCTGAAGTTCAGAGAAGTGGCAAACAGGTCTATCTGGGGTCTCTCCCACTTGTCCTCGATCAGCTCTAACACTTGCGGATGGATCGTCCATTCTGAGGATACGACTAAGTTCCGGCGGGACAGGGAGTTGGCAAGAAAGTTTAGTCTCCCCGGGATGTGCCTGGCCTGGAGGGTAATCGACCAGTTGTCTATGAGAGCGTAGAGGTCTCTGGTAAGCTGCATTAACGGAGCCGATCTCGTTCCTCCCTGCTTGTTCAAGTAAGCCACCACAGTTGAGTTGTCCTAGCTATCATTACGCTGGAATGTTGTAGTTGAGATTTCCAACTGTGCAGTGCCAAGAACACCTGAGGAGTATTTATGAGCAAAATCTACCGACGAGACATCTATAGCATGTAGTTCTGATACTCTAGCCGCAGAGGCGAAGGCGATCAGGAAGGCAGTTTTCCAAGCTAAGAACTTGAGAGAAGTCGCATATAGGGGTTCATAAGGAGCTTGTTGTAGAGATTGAAGCACTAAAAGAAGGTCCCATTTGGGAAAGGTGTTAGGAGATTTGATATCCTGCAGCTTATATGATTTTAGAAGCCTAGTGAGGGTTATATCAGTTCCAATGGTTAAGCCTTGAAGATCAGAGACGGAAGCAATGGCTGATCTGTAGCCTTCAATCGTACCAGCTTTTAGTTTACGATCCTGCCGTAAGTAGTTGAGGAAATCAGCTATCATGGGAATGGACAAAGGATGGTCTGCTAAATCTCTATCTCCTCTCCACTGCTGGAATCTGAGCCACTTATGGTCATAGAGGGCGGCAGTGCTAGATCTAACTGATCTTGAAATAGCGTTAGAAGTGTCCTTCGCGTAACCGCGTTCCTGCAGCGTTCTCTGGATATTCTCCAAACGTGTAGATTGAAGGCCCGGAGGTTGACGTTCTCCGGCTGCAAACTCGGCTGTTGTAGAAGATTGCTCCAAGCTTTGTTTAGTACATCCGGAATGATCGTAGGAAAGACGTAGGCAGTTAGATTTTCCCACGATATCGACAGAGCGTCCACGGCTATCGCTTGAGGATCCGGAACTGGGCTCACATACAGTGAAAGCCTGAAGTTCAGAGAAGTGGCAAACAGGTCTATCTGGGGTCTCTCCCACTTGTCCTCGATCAGATCTAACACTTGCGGATGGATCGTCCATTCTGAGGATACGACTAAGTTCCGGCGGGACAGGGAGTCGGCAAGAAAGTTTAGTCTCCCCGGGATGTGCCTGGCCTGGAGGGTAAGCTGCATTAACGGAGCCGATCTCGTTCCTCATTGCTTGTTCAAGTTAGCCACCACAGTTGAGTTGTCCGTTGCTATCATTACGCTGGAATGTTGTACATGTAGTTGAGATTTCCAACTGTGCAGTGCCAAGAACACCGCCTTCATCTCTAGCATGTTTATATGAAGTTGTGAGTCCACCGGGTTCCAAGATCCGCTCAGAGTAAAGTGGAGCCAGTGAGCGCCCCAGCCCTGGTTGGAGGCGTTCGTGTAAATGGTGTGAAGCGGCGGAGGCAGTGTGAAGGGGCAGCACGTCATCACGTGGGAGTGCAAGGTCCGGCACAGGAGTTCGCGTCGAACTACATTTGTTGGCACTAGCTTGGCGTCCAGGGGTAGGTGACGGCAAACGTTTATCCAGGACTGTATGTGCCGCAGATTCAGTCGCCCTCTGGCTGTGAAGGCTTGAATAGAGGTAAGCCCAGCAGAGACATCCACGTCCTGAGAGATTGGTTCTTGCTTGAGTCCAATAACTGTTGTATGAGGGCTTGAATCGCAATCCAACGGGATTCTGACGGAGCAATAGTTGCCGAGTTCGTATCCAGGATGGCTCCCAAGAACTTGATGCGCTGAGACGGAATCAGTTCTGGTTTCTCCTGATGAATAATCCATCCCAGGTGGGAGAAGACATACTTGACCAGGAGAATATGATGGCCAAGAGTGAGAGGATCCTGGTGTCGGAGCAAGAAATCGTCCAGATAACCATGGATAAAAACGTATTGGAGGTGCAGAAACTGAAGCACTGGAGCTGTCATTTTGGTAAACAGCCAGGGAGCCACTGCTATTCCAAAGGGAAGGACCTTGAACTGGAAACAGCGGCCATTGAGAGCGAACCGTAGGTACTTCCGGGACTTGCGGTGGATGGGTATGTGCAGATATGCATCCCTCAAGTCTAGGCTGGCAAAACTGGAGCGCGGAAGAATCAGTTTGCGGATGTTGTTCAAGGACTCCATGGTAAACTTGGGAGGTCTGGCTAGAAACGACTTGTTTAGCACCTTGAGATCTATGATCATTCTCATCTCCAAGGAGTCCTTTTTGGGCACAAGGAAAACGGGCGAATAAAAGCCTTGAGATACGTCGGCGGGGTCTAGCTCCGTGATCGCATCCTTTACCAAAAGCTGCTCTATGGCGGCGAGCGCTGCTTGAAACTTTTTTCCTTGGAGGAAAAACCTGTTTCCCTGAGGGTGGATGGTAGTCGGAGGAACTTGATCCCACTGAAGGGAGTAACCTGAGGTTACTATAGATAGGATCCATCTGTCGTTGGTGATGGACTCCCAGTTCTGTAGGAAGCTCCCCAGACGACCCCCCCCCCCCCCCCCCCCCCCCCCCCCCCCCCCCCCCCCCTACCCCGGCGAGTGGAAGATCGGCTGGGGAAACGGAATCATAGAGTTCAAGTCGGGGGGATAGGAACTGGAGGATCGTGGCAGTCAGCGTCTGTAACCGCCCTTGGATCCACGAAAGGGCCTTGACTGATCCTTGTAGGAGGGTTTTGGTTGGTCCTTGGACTGAGTAGGATGGAAGTCCCTGCGTCCACGGAAACCGCCCCGAGTCTGCGAGGAAGGAGGAGGGGGAGGAGGGGCCGATTGCTTGGCTTGGTAGTTAGGCCTGGAATTGTTATTCCCCCGGCGCTGTCCATGAAAGGATCCCCTTGAAAGCAATGCTTGTGTCAATTTTAGATTCAACGACTTAGAAGTCAAGGCATCCTGAGACTCGCTAGCTTGAATACAACATCCATTGAACAAGGCTGGCGCTTGAATAGGTTGGGTCAAAAGAGAGTCCTTGACATCAGCTGGTAGATCTCGGATTCTCGAAAGCTTTTGTTGCCTTTCTCCCAAAACATTGCGTGCCATGGAATTTGCAGAAGCCGCAGCCAAATCCTGAGAAGCCACAAAGATTGAATCTAAGAACCCATGAGCCATAGCTACATCATCCGCTCTGATGGTCTGTAATGAAACGGGAGCCACATCCTCATAGGAGTCGAACTTGGGCGGAAGCATCTCCCTGATACCCGCACAGAACCAGTTCATATAAGAGAGCATATCCATGGAAGCATGAACATTCCTTTCTATTTCGGAAACATCGGTTTTGGAAATAGGTATCTGATTGAAGGACACCGCCTTGGGGTTAAGTCGATCGTTATGCCGCCTTAGCTCTAAACTTGGGGACCGTAGCCTGGCCCGGTAGGTTGGTAAGCTTGTCATTAATCCCGTTACAAGCCGTCTTAATGACCGCAGAGTGGGGTAAGGAGAACTTGTTTGGACGGGAGGGGGGTAGTGACCCCGAATCTCCTAACTCCTAGGGCCTAGGAGAGGCCGTATCCTCCGTAGCGATAGGTGCAGTACAAGGCTTAAGTCGCTGTAGATATTGAATCTTATCCGGGAAGGACCAATCCGGGTTGAGAGCAAATTCAAAATTATCAGGAGGAATAATCAACTGACCCTCACGGGCCGCAACCGTGAAGTCGAAAGAGTCCGTGTCCGTGAAAGCGTGGCAAACTCTAGGGTGAGTGTTCACATCATGAATCAGGGGAATAAGCGGAGGCCTAGCCGTGTCAATGAAGCCCGTCTGCTTACCACGGGCCATCCGTGCAGGAGCGTGGAGGCCGCTATCATCGGTCGGTGCGGTATGACCCGTGCTGCCCGTGCTAACGGACCGCTTAACGGGATCCCCCTGGGTACCCTGATCTCCCTGTGAAGTCCGTGCGCCGCTGGGGCGCCGTGACATTCGTGAGAGGATCACGAGCAGTCACAATGCTTTGCTCTTGCCGGCTTTGGAAAGCAACGGGGTCTGGGTCCGTGCTACCTTGGTTCGACAGAGGAGCTGAGTCGACCGCACGCTCCACTGACACCAGGGTCAGGGAGTCAGACCACGTACGACTAGATGATATATTGCTCTACAGGGCAGAGAAGCGCTCTGCGGACTCCATCTTAATGGCGGCCATTGAATAGGTCAAGGTGGAGAGCATAGCTTTAATCTCTTCCAACTCTGAGGGTTTGGGCTTGTCAGATTCAGGGATAGAGGTGGTCTTAGACTTCTTAGTCGTAGGAGACAGTTTAGCCGTGGCCTAACGCTTGGGTGTTTTTGGCTTGTATCTGAGGTTGTGCATAATCTGCCAGTCATCCAGGGGTAAGTGGTTACACTTAAGACAGCGCTTGTCATAAGTATGAGGACTTGTCACAGCAAGCATAACACAAAGAATGCGGATCGCCCTTACAGAGATATCTCTGGCATTCAACACATTTCTTCTGAGAAGACATGATAGAGTTTCAACACGCAAGAAAATCTCACCCAAGTACTTCAGGAATACAAGTAATCCAAAAACGAATCACAATCCAAGAAATCACTGTAATCCAAACGAATCACAATAATCCAAGTGAAGGAAGTAATCCAAGGAAAACAAAAACGTATCCCAAAGTAATCAAACTTGAGTGAAAAACAAGAGTCACACTGAATACGACCGGTCTCTCGGCGTACAGAGAAAAGAATGACAGTTGGATTTGAGAATTCAAGGGAGTTAACTCAAAGGGAGATAATTCAGTAAGAACAACACGCAGACCACTAAAAATTTTTATGTTTTGCACACTCTGTACGATCTCTCCGAGGGAGAGAAATAAGTCAATGTTGGTTTAGAGGTAACCGTTTTCGCAATAATTAAGCTCTTCAATATATGTATTATGTGGGCTTAGATTAAGTTACTGTGAAAATACTGGACACATTAGGCTTCATTGAGCGAAAGAAAAATGTTTAATAACTGTTAAATGCTCAATTCTCAAAATTGTAAAAGACATTAATCACAACATTTAGTAACAGTATATGCTAAAAGCACCAAACCAATTTTTTCGGATTTTTTTAAGGACCAACTTTCTATTCGAATTTCGAATAAGATGAAGTTTTATCTTTTGAAAATAATACTTATACAGTTTTCGAACCCCGATCAATTCGCATCAGGAATAACTAGAGATTTAATCAGTAAGAAAAAGATATGCAAAGTTTTTTCAAAGAAGGCATTCAGTATTCAGTTATTTACCCTGTTACGAGAGATGGAATTGTATAGGATAACATGGTAATGGTGCAACGAATTGAACTTTCTAAACTTTAACTGATGTTTGCAATCTACTGGGAGTCTGTACGATTATTTGAAATACGATATGACATGATTTTTTCTTATATCAATAAAAGGATCTTTTGGTAAATCATTTATTTCGTGATTCAACACAACGCTCTATTTATTGAGTTCATCAGTTTACAAACAAAAAATGAAGAAACATGTGACATATGCGTTTTATGCTTTCTAACATTTGCCAAAATGCTTTTTCATATTGATATAGATTCTCAAATTTTACACATCTGTCCATTTTATTACTTGGGAGTAGAAGATTAATAGCCTATATCAATTGTTTGTTCTGCTTAGGATATTATTTTTGAGATATCAACCATCTGTTTATTGTTCGAAACCTTTTAAAATGAAATCATCATTTACTACCAATAATTAAAAACGCTTGAGAACCGTGTGTAAATTTTTAGAGTGTGCCTAATACTGCCTATGAACAAACTGAAACGCTTGTTATGTTCGTAGTAAAGTTAATTATATCATATATATATACATATATATATGCATTGTATGCTCATATATTTACATATGGAAATGTTCATATTTTGTATATAGGCTCGTGGCCTAAAGACAAATAAATGACTTCACCATACTTGACTTGGCACAGATACTTTGAATTGTGCATTATTCAATAATTTCACTCTTTGAAGTTTACACATAAGCGGAGACGATATCCCGACTGGTACATTATGGAGACATTATTTTTGCTATTTTATTCTTCAGAGCAGCGTCGATTTTAATCAGATTGGAACTAGATTAATATTATAACTTATTTTAAACCAATGCCGTTTTTAATAATATTCTTGTCCTGTTTTGTTCACAGATAGTTTATGATCAAAATATGAATTTCAGAGTTATGTCCCTTTGATGGCTACTGTAGGTGCGTTTGTTTTGCCAACCGGCTGTACAGCCGGCGAGCCGGGTCAACTTTAAGCCCGGATGTAGCCCGGATGTAAACCGGCTGAGGCATTTGTTTTGAACCGGCTGAGGCCCGGAATGGCACCGGCTGTCAGCCGATTGCGCCGGTTTCATTCGAGGGTAACGTCTATATTCCATTCACATGGCGACCACCTATTTTCCTCGTTTTTATCGACTGGTACGACCTTGCGTATTATTGCATAGCGACTTCTATAAATAGAAATCCCAAAACATGCGTTCAGAAGCTAAAACTATCGCGAGCGCTGACGAAATACGAACGGGAGTGCTGCATTATCATAGTTTCAAGAAGATATACTCAACATAAGCAGTTAGAGTATGTCTATAGATTGCTGCAACATTCTAACGGAAAGTAACACACAAATATAAAATCTTTTTTTTTTCAGATAAACAATGGATTTAAATGTAAACAAGTGGTGTCATTTACAAACAGTGGTCAATGTGTGGATGAGATTGAGACGTTGGTTATTCAGGGGTAAAGGCGGCGTCTCCTTTAAATCATTAGGCTTATAGACAACGAACCATTACTCAATATTACCCATTTATACATTTTTATACCTCCACAAAGAAAACTATAGATTATGTTGAAAATTTAATAAGATACAGATGGTACAAAGTGGTCGACGAATGGATGATATTTAGACATTGCCTATATAAGGGGAAAGGAGGTCTTATTCAAATCTTTACAGACAACTAACCGTAATCAATATCACCCAATATAACTATCTGGCCTTTAGTCTACATCCTGATGTACCCCTCCATAAAGAAAAATATAGAATTTGTTGAAAATTAAATAAAATACAGAAGTTACTAAGTGGTCGACGAATGGATGAGATTTAGACATAGGTTATATAGGGAAAAGGGAGGTCTTATTCAAATCTTTACAGACAACTGACCGTTATCAATATCACTTAATATATGTATTTGGCCTTTAGTCTACATCCTGAAGTACCCCTCCATAAAGAGAAATATAGAATTTGTTGAAAATTAAATAAAATATTGAAGTTACAAAGTGGTCGACGAATGGATGAGATTTAGACATTGCTTATATAGGGAAAAGGGAGGTCTTATTCAAATCTTTACAGAAAACTGACCGTTATCAATATCACTTAATATAACTACTTGGCCTTTAGTCTACATGCTGATGTACCCCTCCATAAAGAAAAATATAGAATTTGTTCAAAATTAAATAAAATACAGAAGTTACAAAGTGGTCGACGAATGGATGAGATTTAGACATTGCTTATATAGGGGGAAAGGGAGGTCTTATTCAAATCTTTACAGACAACTGACCGTTATCAATATCACTATATATAAGTATTTGGCCTTTAGTCTACATCCTGAAGTACCCCTCCATGAAGAAAAATATAGAATTTGTTCAAAATTAAATAAAATACAGAAGTTACAAAGTGGTCGACGAATGAATGAGATTTAGACATTGCTTATATAGGGGGAAAGGGAGGTCTTATTCAAATCTTTACAGACAACTGACCGTTATCAATATCACTATATATAAGTATTTGGCTTTTAGTCTACATCCTGATGTTCCCCTCCATAAAGAAAAATATAGAATTTGTTGAAAATTAAATAAAATACAGAAGTTACTAAGTGGTCGACGAATGGATGAGATTTAGACATAGGTTATATAGGGAAAAGGGAGGTCTTATTCAAATCTTTACAGACAACTGACCGTTATCAATATCACTATATATAAGTATTTGGCCTTTAGTCTACATCCTGATGTACCCCTCCATGAAGAAAAATATAGAATTTGTTGAAAATTAAATAAAATACAGAAGTTACAAAGTGGTCGACGAATGGATGAGATTTAGACATAGGTTATATAGGGAAAAGGGAGGTCTTATTCAAATCTTTACAGACAACTGACCGTTATCAATATCACTTAATATATGTATTTGGCCTTTAGTCTACATCCTGAAGTACCCCTCCATGAAGAGAAATATAGAATTTGTTCAAAATTAAATAAAATACAGAAGTTACAAAGTGGTCGACGAATGAATGAGATTTAGACATTGCTTATATAGGGGGAAAGGGAGGTCTTATTCAAATCTTTACAGAAAACTGACCGTTATCAATATCACCCAATATAACTATCTGGCCTTTAGTCTACATCCTGATGTACCCCTCCATAAACAAAAATATAGAATTTGTTCAAAATTTAATAAAATACAGAAGTTACAAAGTGGTCGACGAATGGATGAGATTTAGACATTGCTTATATAGGGGGAAAGGGAGGTCTTATTCAAATCTTTACAGGCAACTGACCGTTATCAATATCACCCAATATAACTATCTGGCCTTTAGTCTACATCCTGATGTACCCCTCCATAAAGAAAATATAGAATTTGTTGAAAATAAAATGAAATACAGAAGTTACTAAGTGGTCGACGAATGGATGAGATTTAGACATAGGTTATATAGGGAAAAGGGAGGTCTTATTCAAATCTTTACAGACAACTGACCGTTATCAATATCACTATATATACGTATTTGGCCTTTAGTCTACATCCTGATGTACCCCTCCATGAAGAAAAATATAGAATTTGTTGAAAATTAAATAAAATATTGAAGTTACAAAGTGGTCGACGAATGGATGAGATTTAGACATAGGTTATATAGGGAAAAGGGAGGTCTTATTCAAATCTTTACAGACAACTGACCGTTATCAATATCACTTAATATATGTATTTGGCCTTTAGTCTACATCCTGAAGTACCCCTCCATGAAGAGAAATATAGAATTTGTTGAAAATAAAATAAAATATTGAAGTTACAAAGTGGTCGACGAATGGATGAGATTTAGACATTGCTTATATAGGGAAAAGGGAGGTCTTATTCAAATCTTTACAAAAAACTGACCGTTATCAATATCACTATATATAACTACTTGGCCTTTAGTCTACATCCTGAAGTACCCCTCCATGAAGAAAAATATAGAATTTGTTCAAAATTAAATAAAATACAGAAGTTACAAAGTGGTCGACGAATGAATGAGATTTAGACATTGCTTATATAGGGGGAAAGGGAGGTCTTATTCAAATCTTTACAGAAAACTGACCGTTATCAATATCACCCAATATAACTATCTGGCCTTTAGTCTACATCCTGATGTACCCCTCCATAAACAAAAATATAGAATTTGTTCAAAATTTAATAAAATACAGAAGTTACAAAGTGGTCGACGAATGGATGAGATTTAGACATTGCTTATATAGGGGGAAAGGGAGGTCTTATTCAAATCTTTACAGGCAACTGACCGTTATCAATATCACCCAATATAACTATCTGGCCTTTAGTCTACATCCTGATGTACCCCTCCATAAAGAAAAATATAGAATTTGTTGAAAATAAAATAAAATACAGAAGTTACTAAGTGGTCGACGAATGGATGAGATTTAGACATAGGTTATATAGGGAAAAGGGAGGTCTTATTCAAATCTTTACAGACAACTGACCGTTATCAATATCACTATATATAAGTATTTGGCCTTTAGTCTACATCCTGATGTACCCCTCCATAAAGAAAAATATAGAATTTGTTGAAAATTAAATAAAATACAGAAGTTACAAAGTGGTCGACGAATGGATGAGATTTA
The DNA here is from genome assembly GCA_916613615.1 of Steromphala cineraria. Classification (NCBI taxonomy): domain Eukaryota; kingdom Metazoa; phylum Mollusca; class Gastropoda; order Trochida; family Trochidae; genus Steromphala; species Steromphala cineraria. The sequence goes on along the minus strand of OU744727.1, from coordinate 32,212,027 downwards.
GACATTGCTTATACAGGGAAAAGGGAGGTTTTATTCAAATCTTTACAGAAAACTGACCGTTATCAATATCACTTAATATAACTACTTGGCCTTTAGTCTACATCCTGATGTACCCCTCCATAAAGAAAAATATAGAATTTGTTCAAAATTAAATAATATAGAGAAGTTACAAAGTGGTCGACGAATGGATGAGATTTAGACATTGCTTATATAGGGAAAAGGGAGGTCTTATTCAAATCTTTACAGGCAACTGACCGTTATCAATATCACTTAATATAACTACTTGGCCTTTAGTCTACATCCTGATGTACCCCTCCATAAAGAAAAATATAGAATTTGTTGAAAATTAAATAAAATACAGAAGTTACTAAGTGGTCGACGAATGGATGAGATTTAGACATAGGTTATATAGGGAAAAGGGAGGTCTTATTTAAATCTTTACAGACAACTGACCGTTATCAATATCACTATATATAAGTATTTGGCCTTTAGTCTACATCCTGATGTACCCCTCCATGAAGAAAAATATAGAATTTGTTGAAAATTAAATAAAATACAGAAGTTACAAAGTGGTCGACGAATGGATGAGATTTAGACATAGGTTATATAGGGAAAAGGGAGGTCTTATTCAAATCTTTACAGACAACTGACCGTTATCAATATCACTTAATATATGTATTTGGCCTTTAGTCTACATCCTGAAGTACCCCTCCATGAAGAGAAATATAGAATTTGTTGAAAATAAAATAAAATATTGAAGTTACAAAGTGGTCGACGAATGGATGAGATTTAGACATTGCTTATATAGGGAAAAGGGAGGTCTTATTCAAATCTTTACAAAAAACTGACCGTTATCAATATCACTATATATAACTACTTGGCCTTTAGTCTACATCCTGAAGTACCCCTCCATGAAGAAAAATATAGAATTTGTTCAAAATTAAATAAAATACAGAAGTTACAAAGTGGTCGACGAATGAATGAGATTTAGACATTGCTTATATAGGGGGAAAGGGAGGTCTTATTCAAATCTTTACAGAAAACTGACCGTTATCAATATCACCCAATATAACTATCTGGCCTTTAGTCTACATCCTGATGTACCCCTCCATAAACAAAAATATAGAATTTGTTCAAAATTTAATAAAATACAGAAGTTACAAAGTGGTCGACGAATGGATGAGATTTAGACATTGCTTATATAGGGGGAAAGGGAGGTCTTATTCAAATCTTTACAGGCAACTGACCGTTATCAATATCACCCAATATAACTATCTGGCCTTTAGTCTACATCCTGATGTACCCCTCCATAAAGAAAAATATAGAATTTGTTGAAAATAAAATAAAATACAGAAGTTACTAAGTGGTCGACGAATGGATGAGATTTAGACATAGGTTATATAGGGAAAAGGGAGGTCTTATTCAAATCTTTACAGACAACTGACCGTTATCAATATCACTATATATAAGTATTTGGCCTTTAGTCTACATCCTGATGTACCCCTCCATAAAGAAAAATATAGAATTTGTTGAAAATTAAATAAAATACAGAAGTTACAAAGTGGTCGACGAATGGATGAGATTTAGACATTGCTTATACAGGGAAAAGGGAGGTTTTATTCAAATCTTTACAGAAAACTGACCGTTATCAATATCACTTAATATAACTACTTGGCCTTTAGTCTACATCCTGATGTACCCCTCCATAAAGAAAAATATAGAATTTGTTCAAAATTAAATAATATAGAGAAGTTACAAAGTGGTCGACGAATGGATGAGATTTAGACATTGCTTATATAGGGAAAAGGGAGGTCTTATTCAAATCTTTACAGGCAACTGACCGTTATCAATATGACTTAATATAACTACTTGGCCTTTAGTCTACATCCTGATGTACCCCTCCATAAAGAAAAATATAGAATTTGTTCAAAATTAAATAAAATACAGAAGTTACAAAGTGGTCGACGAATGAATGAGATTTAGACATTGCTTATATAGGGGGAAAGGGAGGTCTTATTCAAATCTTTACAGGCAACTGACCGTTATCAATATCACCCAATATAACTATCTTGCCTTTAGTCTACATCCTGATGTACCCCTCCATGAAGAAAAATATAGAATTTGTTGAAAATTAAATAAAATACAGAAGTTACAAAGTGGTCGACGAATGGATGAGATTTAGACATAGGTTATATAGGGAAAAGGGAGGTCTTATTCAAATCTTTACAGACAACTGACCGTTATCAATATCACTTAATATATGTATTTGGCCTTTAGTCTACATCCTGAAGTACCCCTCCATGAAGAGAAATATAGAATTTGTTGAAAATAAAATAAAATATTGAAGTTACAAAGTGGTCGACGAATGGATGAGATTTAGACATTGCTTATATAGGGAAAAGGGAGGTCTTATTCAAATCTTTACAAAAAACTGACCGTTATCAATATCACTATATATAACTACTTGGCCTTTAGTCTACATCCTGAAGTACCCCTCCATGAAGAAAAATATAGAATTTGTTCAAAATTAAATAAAATACAGAAGTTACAAAGTGGTCGACGAATGAATGAGATTTAGACATTGCTTATATAGGGGGAAAGGGAGGTCTTATTCAAATCTTTACAGAAAACTGACCGTTATCAATATCACCCAATATAACTATCTGGCCTTTAGTCTACATCCTGATGTACCCCTCCATAAACAAAAATATAGAATTTGTTCAAAATTTAATAAAATACAGAAGTTACAAAGTGGTCGACGAATGGATGAGATTTAGACATTGCTTATATAGGGGGAAAGGGAGGTCTTATTCAAATCTTTACAGGCAACTGACCGTTATCAATATCACCCAATATAACTATCTGGCCTTTAGTCTACATCCTGATGTACCCCTCCATAAAGAAAAATATAGAATTTGTTGAAAATAAAATAAAATACAGAAGTTACTAAGTGGTCGACGAATGGATGAGATTTAGACATAGGTTATATAGGGAAAAGGGAGGTCTTATTCAAATCTTTACAGACAACTGACCGTTATCAATATCACTATATATAAGTATTTGGCCTTTAGTCTACATCCTAATGTACCCCTCCATGAAGAAAAATATAGAATTTGTTGAAAATTAAATAAAATACAGAAGTTACAAAGTGGTCGACGAATGGATGAGATTTAGACATTGCTTATATAGGGAATACGGGGGTCTCTTTTAAATCTTTGCAGACAACTGACCGTTATCAATATCACTATATATAAGTATTTGGCCTTTAGTCTACATCCTGATGTACCCCTCCATAAAGAAAAATATAGAATTTGTTCAAAATTAAATAATATAGAGAAGTTACAAAGTGGTCGACGAATGGATGAGATTTAGACATTGCTTATATAGGGAAAAGGGAGGTCTTATTCAAATCTTTACAGGCAACTGACCGTTATCAATATCACTTAATATAACTACTTGGCCTTTAGTCTACATCCTGATGTACCCCTCCATAAAGAAAAATATAGAATTTGTTGAAAATTAAATAAAATACAGAAGTTACTAAGTGGTCGACGAATGGATGAGATTTAGACATAGGTTATATAGGGAAAAGGGAGGTCTTATTTAAATCTTTACAGACAACTGACCGTTATCAATATCACTATATATAAGTATTTGGCCTTTAGTCTACATCCTGATGTACCCCTCCATGAAGAAAAATATAGAATTTGTTGAAAATTAAATAAAATACAGAAGTTACAAAGTGGTCGACGAATGGATGAGATTTAGACATAGGTTATATAGGGAAAAGGGAGGTCTTATTCAAATCTTTACAGACAACTGACCGTTATCAATATCACTTAATATATGTATTTGGCCTTTAGTCTACATCCTGAAGTACCCCTCCATGAAGAGAAATATAGAATTTGTTGAAAATAAAATAAAATATTGAAGTTACTAAGTGGTCGACGAATGGATGAGATTTAGACATAGGTTATATAGGGAAAAGGGAGGTCTTATTCAAATCTTTACAAAAAACTGACCGTTATCAATATCACTATATATAACTACTTGGCCTTTAGTCTACATCCTGAAGTACCCCTCCATGAAGAAAAATATAGAATTTGTTCAAAATTAAATAAAATACAGAAGTTACAAAGTGGTCGACGAATGAATGAGATTTAGACATTGCTTATATAGGGGGAAAGGGAGGTCTTATTCAAATCTTTACAGAAAACTGACCGTTATCAATATCACCCAATATAACTATCTGGCCTTTAGTCTACATCCTGATGTACCCCTCCATAAACAAAAATATAGAATTTGTTCAAAATTTAATAAAATACAGAAGTTACAAAGTGGTCGACGAATGGATGAGATTTAGACATTGCTTATATAGGGGGAAAGGGAGGTCTTATTCAAATCTTTACAGGCAACTGACCGTTATCAATATCACCCAATATAACTATCTGGCCTTTAGTCTACATCCTGATGTACCCCTCCATAAAGAAAAATATAGAATTTGTTGAAAATAAAATAAAATACAGAAGTTACTAAGTGGTCGACGAATGGATGAGATTTAGACATAGGTTATATAGGGAAAAGGGAGGTCTTATTCAAATCTTTACAGACAACTGACCGTTATCAATATCACTATATATAAGTATTTGGCCTTTAGTCTACATCCTGATGTACCCCTCCATAAAGAAAAATATAGAATTTGTTGAAAATTAAATAAAATACAGAAGTTACAAAGTGGTCGACGAATGGATGAGATTTAGACATTGCTTATACAGGGAAAAGGGAGGTTTTATTCAAATCTTTACAGAAAACTGACCGTTATCAATATCACTTAATATAACTACTTGGCCTTTAGTCTACATCCTGATGTACCCCTCCATAAAGAAAAATATAGAATTTGTTCAAAATTAAATAATATAGAGAAGTTACAAAGTGGTCGACGAATGGATGAGATTTAGACATTGCTTATATAGGGAAAAGGGAGGTCTTATTCAAATCTTTACAGGCAACTGACCGTTATCAATATCACTTAATATAACTACTTGGCCTTTAGTCTACATCCTGATGTACCCCTCCATAAAGAAAAATATAGAATTTGTTCAAAATTAAATAAAATACAGAAGTTACAAAGTGGTAGACGAATGAATGAGATTTAGACATTGCTTATATAGGGAATACGGGGGTCTCTTTTAAATCTTTGCAGACAACTGACCGTTATCAATATCACTCAATATAAGTATTTTGAGTTGTTGCTTTTTGCCTAACCTATTATTTTCGAAAGTAATAAAAAAGTTAAATCAAAACGGAAAAAAAACTGCAAACATTGATCATAAACGCGAACGAGAATTTGCGTGTGTATCCATACAGTATCAAGCCCCTAGGGGCGTGGCTACCGGAAGAATATTGTCCAATGAAATCATTACACACGCTTGTTCTACACTTGCAATGCTATATACATGCCCATGCATCCTGACGAGAGTGTTATTTCAAGGTATACTTGTTGCTAATTGGTCTCCTTTATTGCGCCGATTATTTGTTTATTCTCATGAGGATCAAAACGGTTGAAGATGGATACACTGAATTCATTGACTGCGATGTGATAATTGTATTTGATAAACAGGATATTACTGTAATTGATCTCGGGTGACTTTATTGCTAATATAACCACTGTGTGTGTTATTACATAATCCTGTATTCGTGTTAACTTCCCACTCCCCGTTATCTTAAAATGTGTTTATCAGCTTTAGAAATTCGGAGACAAGGAGAAGGGTAACATACGTAAATGGATGAATCATGTGTTGGTATGTTTATAAACTGACGAATGTAGTGGACACGTATTGTTGTGCATTATTTTAGTATATGATTTATTAATATCAATTGCATTGTAGTATTATTTCTATTAGTGTCTCGTAGGCCTAAAGCATTCACCATGTGATATTTGTATATATTTTAGAAAAGTAACATTTGACACTACAATGTTCTTCTTCTTCGTTTGGATCGTTTACGGTGATTTAGATTTAAATAATATTTAGTTCCATAAAACATGTAATACACAACATTCAGAACATATATACACAAAGCAAAAGGATATAGCATAATTTGAGTTAATTGACAATGTCTACAAAAGTTTATGATAAATATTTCTTTTGTGACTTTGATTTTACTAGGATTTTTTATAACATATTTAATTTAATGGAAAAAAAAATTAAGGAATGATATAAGGAATGAAACGCTGACAAAGGGACTTTCATAGAAAAGAAAACATACCTTGACGAGTTATTCACTTGAATGGAAATATATCTCCGAACAACAAGAAAAGAAAACTTTATATTATCCGTATTTATTAAACGTTTAATATAAAGTAATGAAATTTGGAACACCTTTAGATTATTTAATTACAAATTGTTTAGAATAAGACCACAAACTACATTCAAATTCGGGGCTAATAGGACAGGGGCTCCAGATAACTGTTTTCGGTGAAGTTGTACACTACACGTTGAATTTTAATTGGAGGTGTGCTCAAGAGTTTGAAGGTGTACTCCTGACATAGTAAGAACAATTTGTTGCATTGTCATAAATAAAACGAGTTTGATTTATGCGTTGTTTATTTTGACCATCACGGGTATTATTTCAACTCTCGCTATTCATCCAAATTGCTGTTAACCAGATTTTGTTGATATCTTATGGAAAAACACAAATAAATACTCAATGCTCTTTTAGGTTAAACTCATTCCTTAGCAAATTATATTGTCTTAGAAACTTCTTCATTTATTGTCAACTAATGTGTTTAACTTAAGAGACCATATTATCAGTGTAACTGAACTGTAACTGACTTTATTTGATGAAACTGCTCTAGGAATCAAATCCCAAAAGCAGAAGCAGAATCGCATTTTAGATAGAAGTCGTTTTTCAGTTGATACAGTACTAAACAATGAAGCGATCCCTTCATACCCTAATATATGGTGATAAGGTTATATATACTTTGCGGTCTATTTTACCGTTAATTTAATGTTATTTTCAACATACGTGAAACCATTAATGCCTTTCCAATTTACAATACTCACTGTTAACTAACAAACTATATTCACATACAAAAGGAAATATTGTATGAATATTGAATCGATTTCAATTCAGACATGTCACTTGTTCACATTTTGGATAACATTGGAGATTTCAAATAACTAAACAGTGTGAAAATAAAGTGATTATTAGAAAAAAAAACCTTTTATTTACGGATTTTACAAAAAATTATATACTTGGTCAGCATGTGCCACAAAAATAATTTTGCGACAATATGGTACGGTGTAAGTTTTACCTCTTCATAAAGTTAAATGCTATACGGGCATTACTCTTAGATCAAAACAATGCACCTGATATATGTCATGACAGCCAAAAACTTTATATTGTATTCATTTATATCGAGTTAAACAAACAGATGTAAAGATTGACATTTAAATCATAAGAAACGTAGGTCTCTGTTTAAAGCACGATGCGTTTCCACTTATAATTTTTTCATGTATCAATTTATATTTATCACTCTGATGAAAGTCCATGAACATGATACGCACCGAAAAAAAAGTAGTAGACGTACACAGGCATTAATATGCGTACATGATACGCAGGAAATTTATTTTCAACCTTACTTGATAGATTTATAGGCGTACATGTAAGACCCTTATCTGTAGCCCTGCAGGACACAGTGACCAATGTTTTAAACGTATCTGTTCTATTATATATAAGCAAAGAGATATTTGAAGAGTGTGGAAAATATGTCAAAACGGCTACATTGAAATGGAATATCCAGAAGATTTGACCGACGATAATAGCGTGCGTGCTATATGTAATTTCGTGTATATTTTTTTTAACCTATTGTCAAGGGTTTAAAGCTTAACATAATGATACAATGCATGTCATTTTTTCACTACCAAAGGATATACTGAAAAATGTAAACTTGTTCCTTTTGATGTAAAAGTATCTTTACTTGAATATTCCACCATAGTCTTGGACTTGAAGCACTGGAATATTGGTTAGACCGCTGTGATGATCTTATTCCAAAGAGAATTTCAAAGTCCTTTATTTTGGAGAAAACGTTGTGTGCTGTTTTTTTTTTATCAAATCAACAATTTTTCAATATATATATATATAAGTATATATATATATATATATATATACATTCAGTTTATTCCGATACTTAAAAGCCTCAGGCCTATAGTACCAAAGAAAACTTTACAATGAAGCGCGTATATATGTACATTTACCTCCTTCGCAGGGATTATATTATGGTGATAATTATATTTTCAAACATATCATATCTAATGAAATACTATATTATAGCATATATAAATCTCAAAATATACGTCCTATCACATAATCAGAAAATCTACCTAAAAAACAATAGATTATACAATCAATTCATACTAGTTCAGACATTGTTGTTTCTTAGTAACATACCATGACAAATAAATGTTGACAACTTACGCATAAGAGCAGTATTTTAAGTTCTGAACAGTAGAGAAAATTTAAACCAATTTGGATGAAAATGATAGTATTGGGGAATATTGTTTGTTCTGAGGTCAGTATAAAACAGGCAGATCAAAAGGAAATGGTATTCGTCTTCAACATGATTAAGATTACAGAATTTACAATATATATATAAGAGCTCTTTACAAGTAACGAACTGAACACTGGTCTTAATATAAGTTCATTACCAACCGGTTTCACAACATAGTGATCATCGGTTTATCAATACCAACCGGTTCATCAATCTTCAATTTGTTATTTTTATAGAATGAAGACCTATCTTGAGTTGAGATATTTTAAAGAATATTTAATACATAAACCATTAGTGATAAATACAACTTAAAGGAAAGAGGATAAGCAAACAGGCTAAAGTAACATATACCTCATAAGATAAATTCATAGGTAAAATTCTATTGATACGTATGTGGAAAATATGATACATAATTACATCATAATCACACTATTACATTAACTAAAATTTGCATTTTGTTATATTGATAAAGTGAAAGCATAAAAACGATTGGAATCATTCATGTAACGATAAATTGATTGTACTAAATACAAAAAGAATTTAATCAAGATCGCCCGATTTTGTTAAATGAAATTGGTTCTTTTGGAATATTTTGATTTATTGATGTATTGAGAACTCCAGGTATAACAATTGTCTTTTTATTGACCACCTTATTTATATTGAAATTTCTTATATGCAAAAGTATGAAAATATGAGGAAACATTCCTTGATTACCGAGCCGGATTCTTTATTAATTAGCATAATGTTATAAATCATGCAAATTACTCCTTTAATTGAAGTTTCCAAAAAAGTATCACCTGTCGCAGTTTTCTTAAGAAACTTAAGTATCTTTTTTTTCAAGGGCTTTCCCCCTGAAACTGGTGTGGAAGCACACCTTAAACTCCCAACACAATAAAACCAATTGTGAATCTGGAAACAGTGCTTTCTTAAGAGTTATTGGACAAAATAATTCCTCTGCATATCTTGATGGAAATGGAATCACATTGAAAAAATTCTTGAAATGCATATTCAATGAATCATTTTATTTCACAAGTGCCTAAAATGCTTGATTGAGATTGCTGTTGTTCAATTTTTTTCAACTTTTTAATCTAGGGGATTTTTCAATTGGGGATCAATATACCATTTAAAATCACAGGATGATATGGTTCATATTTTAACATGAACATTAAAAATTGATTGTGATAAACATAATCCAAATAGATTAAGAACAATTAACTAACTGATCAAACATGGTTTTATAAAGGATCTCATTCGAAAACTAAACAAGCTACATAATAAAGGTAAACACAGAAATTTGTTTTCAGACTGGTCGAACTTAAAACGAATGAGATATAGTGTTGTTTCTGCTGTCCGTTTTGCGAAAGAAATTAGACGACGAAATAAGCTCATCAGTTTGTAATCAATCCAGGTAGCGAATCAAGAAGAACTACCAATAGAAAACGAGAAGTTACCCACACATAAAATAGTTTCAGACCTATTACTAGCTATTGATACAAGTAAAGCAACACTTTCTCAGCTAAGATAATAGAAAAATGTTCATTCAAATATCTTTTAGAGACAACAGTCGGGATTCATGACCCTCAGTTGATGATATGGACTGTAATATCAGACTTTTGACTTATGACACATCATAATTCATTATAATTGTTTTTTACACATTAAATAACGTTTTAAAAGAGAATCTCTCAATTGGCTGAGCTATGACAAGTACATGCCGCTAATGGCTGTAATATTGCCCAAGCGGCGTAAAACAATAACTCACTCACTCACTATGACAAGTAGATATTGATTTGATTACGGCCTAATCCGTCGAATTTTCCAAACTGAACTGTACCTATCCGTCGAATAACGCTTGAGTGATTTTGTACCGATCGGTTGAATCTTTGCGAGCAAGAGAAACTGGTAGATTCTAAGGTGATTAATGAAGGGGTGTACGGGTTGTTACAAACGTTACGATTGATAGCTTGAAATGAAGTTGTAGCAGTAGTATTAGTATTTGTCTCACACGCATCATAACATTTTATATACGAGACATGGTAAACAATAAAGAACAATGCGTCAATGCAACAACTGTCTTATGAGACACTAAAAGAACACATTTTACTGTTCATAAATATATGTTTTTAATATATGTTTTCATTCATAAGAAAAACAAACTTTTCATTATCATTCAAATCATTAAACGCACCGTTAGTCAGTGAGCTGTTAACACGTCTTATGCTTACATGTCTTATTTTCTTAATGTGTAATTGATCCTTTGTATCCCTTATATCTAAATACATGTATGGCATACATGTATGCATCAATACTACCAAATTGCTTTATGTAATCTTTTGGCATTACTTCCAAATATTTTACCACTTTTACAATATATTATTTGGGTAACAATAAATCTCTCATAACATTGTGTATGAATATTCATAATTGCTGAATTTTTTTACGTTTAATTTTCAAAGCCAAATTTACTTTTAAAACAAGATTAATTAAAACGAATACTTTTGAACTATTTACAATTATACCATTCTTGCTAATAATTTACTTTTAGTCTAAATACAAATTCTGACAATTATATATCAACATCATTTAAATGTTGCTATTGTTCTCAAATCATAATTTTATATATTTACTCAATAGATATACAACATCGAAATGAAGAATACATGTTCGCGTCATCCTAACTTCAAGGGATCAAAACACCCCTTTTGATTTATTTTGGCAGGTTCCGACGTTATGTAAGCCAATTAACAACTAAAATCACAGTACCGATCCGTCGAATGGATTTTTCTATCCTAAAACTAGAAATTCGACGAATAGGTATGCGACCATTCAAAATGAAATAGTGTGTGTACAAGTCATTAGAAAACACAACTCTAGTCACAACTCAGACATGAAACGTGATAATATCCCGTACTAAGCTGAACTGAAGATAATTGACGAGTTCTCGTTTTTTAAATATCCATGGAAATGATGTATTGTAATTTTATTTTAATATTTATAACTGGGTTTGGTGCGTTTGAAGTATGCATATATATATATATCATTTCTCTAGTCACGATCGTGTTCATATATTTGTGTTGCCGAAGCGGTCTCCATTGAGTTACAATAACTTGTTGACAAATCCAGTTAATGTATTTTATCGCTAAATAAATAGTCTAAGCTTTGCGAGTGTGTTGACATATCCCTTTCAAAATGTATATATGTAAAATGTGGCATATAACAAGAATAATATCATGGAAATCATACTTTGATGAATTTTTGACTTTGAAATTATATTATCTGAAATTTATATAAAAATTGTTCGAAGTTTTTTTCTTAATCAAAATCTCTTTCATTCATACATCAAAATGGTGAGTTAAATCCTTTCAAGTTAAGATCATTTTTGTTTGAAGGCAGTAGGGTATTTTCTCTACATTACATATCATATTATAATATTATATAAAGTATTAGAATTTATAGAAAACTATAGAGCTTACTCTCTAGTTGAAATCGTTCGTCTGTGTTAACTAAAATAAGAGACACCAAAAGGTGTTTCAGCGTGTGCAGGTGTTCACTGCTTACAACCCTAATCCTAGACCCACCCCGGGAAACGGTCTTTTCGTAGGAGGATCCCGTTCGTAGAAGGTCTTTTCGTAGGAGTGAAAAAAAATATTCGAAGGAGTGATGATATAATATGTGTACTGTATTAGGCATTACAGCGAAATTAGTTAAGAAAACATATAATCAATCGTCAACTTCAATACCTTGTTTGATAAGAAAATAATTTAATTTGATTGTGACAACAACTCCCAAAGTACAATGCGCAATTTATTAAGAAAACTATTCGATCAGTGATAGAAGTTTTAGCTGGTACTTTAGGAATGTCGTTAGGTTTTGGATTACGAAAAGACCTAAAAATCCTCCTACGAAAAGACCGAAATTCACTCCTACGAATGGGATCCTCCTCCGAAAAGACCTACAAAAAATTTTCTTGAATTCAAACAAAACTTGAGAAACTTTACTCATTCATCAGACAGAAAACCTTTAGATTTTTATGTTTAAAGAATATTGCATTTTTCAAAGATTTGTCAGATTAAGTTGTTATAATCATATGCAATCATCAAAGGTCCATATAGTATCGTATCTGTGTTATTGTAACAAATATTTAATTCAATCATTCAATAAACTGATTTACAGTTTTTCCTAATGTTTCAGTGGAAAGTCTCTGCACAAGGTTTATAAATTACTGTGGACAATCTGTTATAATAAGAGATTCCCACATATCTTATTCTTATCACCAAAAAGCTTCTTTCTATTCCTTGCTATATTCAAACATAAGCATATATATTATTCAAGTACTTCTGAACCAAAAGATTTAAAGAAGAACTGTTTTTTCACTGTTAGAGACTAATACTTTGATGATGAGCTGTAGAATGATGATTTTTTATTGATTGAAAACACCATGTATGAATTTATAGATATGTATATATAAGATATATACATATATAATATATACATTATTACATAAACATAACAGAATATTCATGGATGCGAGTAAAAGTCATATTGGTCAAGTAAGTACTGGTAGGAACGGGTTCCATTTGTGATTGACATTTTCTGAGTCATTTAAAAAAATTGTTTCAGAGTTTCATATATGAGTGAAGATTGAGAAGTTTATTTTTCATACAGCATAAGTAAATATTCTTCTTTGCAGAGATGATATGATTCAGTAGTCTATTTGGATTTTGGGTACCAAACCAGACCATGTAATTGGAAAAAGTTGGATGTGGGTGTATACAATTGTTAAGCCAAGTTTGTAAGTTATTCCAAAAAGTTTGGGTCAACTGACATTCCCAGTACACTAGACATCAAACTATTATCAACTTTTTTCATTTTGTGCAACTCATGTTTTGTGTAAATAATATGTAGAAATTAGTATTGGAAATCAATTAGCTTTAAACATTATAAAAAAATTTCTATATACAGCAAATATATTTTCAATTGGAGTCAATTGCACTAAATGAATTCTGCCATTTATTACAAATATTTGGTTATGTTTTGCATTTAAAATCAGTTTATCATGAAACAATCCTGCAGCAATTTGATATTTTCAAAAGGTTTATCTGGCAATGATTGATATTTAAATTCCTGACTTGGAAGAATGACAATATCTTATGGTATGTTTCTATAATTCAGGTAATAAATGCACCAAATATCTCAGAGCTAAGAAAGTACCTTTAAAAGATATTTTTCTCTTAATATTTCTATTGATATTAGGCCATTCCCATCACATATGACTTTTTATGATTCCTTTATCTGCCAAATTCTTTAAGTAGTGTTAATAATTTTTGAAATTGAGGTTGAACCACAGGGGTTTGGGATAAAATTTCAATAATGTTATCTGCTTCAACATCATGCTGTTAGTGCCACTTAGTGGAGGTTTTTCCTTGCTCTAAGCTCATCAGGTCAAAAGCAATGTTCTGATATGTGATAAAGTTTGAGAATTAGCTCCAAAATTGAAAATAACATTTAAAGGGGCATGAAGTAGCAAGTTTTTCGGGGGAATATAAGGTCACGTCAGGAAAATGAAAATAAATGGTTCCAATTGAAAGAAAATGTATTTAAACTGACTGAAGCAGTAATAATTCAAATATGCAATGTAAAGTTTAGCAATGCGAATCCTTTTTCTCACACAAAATGAGTTAAAGGTGTTCACACAAAAATGGCCGCCAATGGATTTTATATGAATCCTTATACTTTGTCCTCTGACTATGGGCAATTGGCTTGTATAATGAGATTGCTGTCACTGTCAATATAATACATTTAGCATTAACTTACAAATTTCAGTGAAATATTTAGAATATGGAATTATCAAAAAAAACATGCTACTGCCCCTTCATTGGTATTTTGCACCTTTTTGGAAGATCTAAAAATAGATAACTTCAAAGCGTCAATAAATCTATTTGTGTCAAACATTCTCAATCCTCCTTCTTCATATTTGTTTTTTCTTATACTTCTTTTGATTTTATGATTTTATCATTCCAAATGAATTTGAAGAATATTGAACCCAGAGAACTGATAACATGTGCCTGTGGGTTGGGCAAAGAATTGAAAATATGAACAATTTGGAGGATATCTAATGTAGTTATTTCTATTAATTTTTCCAATAAGAGTTAAGTGTCTTTTTCTCCAAGATGTGAAGAGTTTATTGATTTTCTTTCGGTCTCTTTCTAATGTTTATTATGTCTTCAAGATTTGGTGTAAACTTAAACTCACCAGTAACCAATTCAATGTGTAGGTCATGACAAAATTTGTCACAAACTTAAGCTTTTTATCCAATCCAAATTCTGCTTGACTACTGAGGTGGACCTGTGACCTCCAATATGGGTCACAAGGGCGATGCCCTTAGAACCTGTTTTCATCTTATTTCTAGAAGCATAAGATCTAGAAAGCTGAAACTTTTAGAACAGACTCCTTGACTAGTGAGGATTAAAATTGTAGCTTTGGTGGCCCTGTGACCCCTAATAAGGGCCACAGGGGCCACGCCCTAAAAACCTATTTTCATCTTCTTCTCCAGAACCATGAGGCCTAGAAACCTAAAACTTTGTGTACAGACTCCTTGACTAGTGAGGATTAAAAATTGTAGCTTTGGTGGCCCTGTGACCCCTAATAAGGGCCACAGGGGCCACGTCCTAAAAACCTATTTTCATCTTCTTCTCCAGAACCATGAGGCCTAGAAACCTAAAACTTTGTGTACAGACTCCTTGACTAGTGAGGATTAAAAATTGTAGCTTTGGTCCCCCTGTGAACCCTAATAAGGGCCAGAACCATGAGCATCATCCGATTTTCATGAAATTTTCAGGGATTGTAGCTTATGTCCTAACTTAGTGCATCACCTTAAAGGAAAAACTTCAAACCTCGATTTCTCGGTAACTAAGGGAGATAATTTCATAAAACTTTCGCCAAAATGTGGGCAACATCATTCCCCATCGATTGCACTATAAGCCGTTTTCGGCCGTATAAATAGATTTTTTGCTATTTTCGAAAAACTTAAAATTTTATGAAAATTCACAGTTTTGACGGTACGCGTCTTTGAAAATCTTCTTGTCACTAACTACAATAGATACAGACGCATGCTATAGCATATTTTAAAGCCAGATGAACTCTGCAAAATGTAATCCCTCAAACCTGCCCTCTATTTTTAGCGGGTTAAGAGCTACAGCAATTTCAAAAATAAACTTTTTAAAAATATGATTTTTACGCGTCACGTTCAAATACTCTTTGAGGAAATGTAATTTCAAAGATCTATTTATTGCATTCTGTTCTACAATGATTGTGCAATATATTCATTACAGATCATTATCATATAAAAGTAGATATTTAAGGAAATAATTTGACATAAACTTTTTTTTACATTTTTTGTGATTTTTGTACTTTTTAGCTCATCTGGCCTGTAAGGCCCGATGGGCTTATGGCATGGCATGGTGTCCGGCGTCCGTCCGTCCATCCGTCCGTCCATCCATCCGTCCGTAAACTTTGTGGAATTTCGACTTCTTCTCCAAAACCATAAGGCCTAGAAACCTAAAACTTTGTGTACATACTCCTTGGCTAGTGAGGATTAAAAATTGTAGCTTTGGTGGCCCTGTGACCCCTAATAAGGGCCACAGGGGCCACGCCCTAAAAACCTATTTTCATCTTCTTCTCCAGAACCATGAGGCCTAGAAATCTAAAATTTTGTGTATAGACTCATTAACTAGTGAGGATTAAAAATTGTAGCTTTGGTGGCCCTCTGACCCTTAATAAGGGCCACAGGGTCGAGGCCCTAAAAACCTATTTTCATCTTCTTCTCCAGAACCATAAGGCCTAGAAACCTAAAACTTTGTGTAAATACTCCTTGGCTAGTGAGGATTAAAAATTGTAGCTTTGCTGGCCCTGTGACCCCTAATAAGGGCCACAGGGGCCACGCCCTAAAAACCTAGTTTCATCTTCTTCTCCAGAACCATGAGGCCTAGAAAGCTGAAACTTTGTGTACAGACTCCTTGACTAGTGAGGATTATAAATTGTAGCTTTGGTGGCCCTGTGACCCCTAATAAGGGCCACAGGGGCCACACCCTAAAAACCTATTTTGGTCCTATCCCCCAGAACCTTTAGGCCTAGAAAGCTGAACCTTTGTGTACAGACTCCTTGACTAGTGAGGATTATAAATTGTAGCTTTGGTGGTCCTGTGACCCCTAATAAGGGTCACAGGGGCCACACCCTGAAAGTCTATTTTCATTTTCTTCTCTAGAACAATAAGGCCTAGAAACCTGAAACTTTATGTACAGACTCATTGACTGGTGAGGATTATGAATTGTAGCTTTGGTGGTCCTGTGACCCCTAATAAGGGCCACAGGGGCCACACCCTAAAAACCTATATTGGTCCTATCCCCTAGAACCTTTAGGCCTAGAAAGCTGAACCTTTGTGTACAGACTCCTTGACTAGTGAGGATTATTATTTGTAGCTTTGGTGGTCCTGTGACCCCTAATAAGGGCCACAGAGGCCACACCCTAAAAACCTATTTTGATTTTCTTCCCCAGAACCATGAGGCCTAGAAAGCTGAAACTCGTTGTTCAGACTCCTTGACTAGTAAGGATTATAAATTGTAGCTTTTGTGGCCCTGTGACCCCTAATATGGGCCATAGGGGCCACGCCTTAAAAACCTATTTTCATCTTCTCCAGAACCATGAGGCATAGAAAGCTGAAATTGTGTGTACAGACTCCTTGACTGATGAGGATTATGAATTGTAGCTTTGGTGACCTTGTTGCCCCTAATATATATAAAGCATAATTGACAATGAAGCCTGATGAGCTACAGAGCCAATGGCTCTATTTTTGAATTTTTCTTCTGCAAATTTCTGACATGTCGAACTTCGGTAAATTTTGGGGCAAGTAAAAGCTCATAGTAGTGTGATATGGGATGTTGTTTATCCACTTCTCCTCAAAAAGTACTGGTTAGACTGCGCTATTCTCCCAAACATGCTTTATAGGTGTGCACCTTATATTATGTTTTGGGAATGTCAAATTTTCTACATTTTAATGGATGTTTGAATTAAGCTTTTTAAATTCTATGAGTGAAAACATTGAGAGTTTTTTTATTACCTTGGGCATCTTTGTCCCATGGACACAAATTTTCTAGTTATCCCCTGCCCAATGTAGTTGGCGGGGGATATTGAAATGGTCTCCGTCCGTCCGTCCGTCCTGATATTGTTTCCGGAGCACAACTCCATAACGGTGAGACCTACCTCAACGAAACTTGGTATCATGTGGAAATGTGCCTTTTGGGGTTTTCAACTTCTTTGCATTTTTTATTTTTACCAGTTTCCATGGAAACGTAACATAGGATTTCATTTCCGGAAGACAACTCCATAAAACCTAGCTCGATGAAACTTGGTATGTGCAATGGGCATCATGTGGAGAGTTGCCTTTTGGCGTTTTCAATTTCTTTGCATTTTTATTTTTACTTGTTTCAAAGGAACGTAACATAGGATTTTGCTTCTAGAACACAACTCCAAAACGGTGAGGAAGTACTTGGTATGTGTAACGGGCATCATGTGAAGATGTACCTTTTTGAGGTTTTAACTTCTTTGGGTTAACATTTTTTGCAGTTTCTTTGAAATTGTAAGTTGCGACAATTTATGACACCAGAAATAAGAGAGATACTTAAAATTCACAGTAGTTTTTTTTCCAAAATATTCCAGGTGGCGGGGGATATAGACGAATCTCTGCTTGTTCTTTTTTTATTTTCAGTTAAAAAGAATGTTTTGTATAGTGAAGGTATCAAAGGGTTGTAGTTGAGTACAGTGTTAGTGAGACATCCTATTTTGCTTGTTGCAGGTAAAAACTAGAAAAATTCTCTGTGTGCTTTATTGAACATTGGTCCTATTTTATTTAGTCATACATATCAGATTAGATTTATATTTGTTATTGATAGAAAAAAGACTAAATTCAATGTTATCATTCCAAAACCAACAGATTATTTTACTTTAAAGATTACTTAACCAACATTTTTAACATGATCAGTTGAGTGTTTACATTTGCATTGATTCCATGTTCAACCTTACTATGTACATAATAAAGCATATGTCATGAATTTGGATTTGGATTTGTTTTTTTTATACAGATACACTATGGTTATTCTGGTTTATGTTGAAAACAAACAACTGAGTAGTATTAAATGTTACCTTAAATGGGCAGAAGCATGTTTTTTTAAACCTTTCACTGTCAATTAGATGTTTACATCAAAAAACATCATTACCTCAACCAATCCTCCATAATCAAAGAACAAATTATATAGATTCTGTCTATTGACGGCCATTTTTGTGTGGACACCATTAATTCATTTTGTGTAAGAAAAAGGTATCACATGGCTAAACTTTATGATATATACTTTACATTATGTATCTGATTTATTACTGCTTCATTTAGTTTGATGATAATGTCTTTGAATTGGAACCATTTATTTCCATTTTCCTGACATCACCTTACATTTTCCATGCTACTGAGTTTAACATGTCTAATCATCATCTATATTTTTTTGGGTTTCAGGAAGGGGAAAGTACAGCATGTTAAGTGAAAGATAAATGCAAGTGATAAGTAATATTTACAAATTTGAATTTCTTCACAAGGATATTAAAATGACCACTCTTTTCACCCATATCTTAATTGTCTGGTACAGCTATTTGAATCTTGGGAAAAGGTCTTATTTTCTTCATATTTGAGACTTTTCATATATTAAAATTTGTATTTGTATAAAACCTCATGCTTTCTTCAACCAACTTTGGTAATTTAATAATTGTCTTGGTAGAGGGAACATCTAGATTTAAAAGGGGCAGTAGCACGTTTTTTGACAATTTCATATTTTCAATTTTTCACTGAAAATTGTAAGTTAAGACAAACTGTATTATGTTGACAGTGTCAAAAAGCTCTTTACACAAACCAGTCATCCATAGTCAGAGAATAAATTATAAAGATTAACATAAAATACACTGGCAGCCATTTATGTGTGAACACCTTTATTTCATTTTGTGACGGGAAATTAATCGCATGGCTAAACTTGACGTTATATATTTGAATTATTACTGCTCCATTGAGTTTAAATGCATGATCTTTCAATTGGAACCATTGATTCTCATTTTCCTGACATCACCTTATATTCCCCCTAAAAACGTGCTACTGCCCCTTTAAACCATATAATTTATATCTGCAATAAGTTATGTTTTGAACAGAAAGCTGAAACTTTGTGTATAGACTCCTTGACTAGTGAGCATTATAAATTGTAGCTTTGCTGGCCCTGTGGCCCCTAATAAGGAACACAGGGGCCACAAACTAAAAACCTATTTTCATCTTCTTCTCCAGAACCATAAGGCCTAGAAAGCTTCAACTTGGTGTACAGACTTCTTGAATAGTGAGGATTATAAACTTAAGCTTTGGTGACCCTGTGGTCCCTAACAAGGTCCCCATGGACCGAACACTAAAAACCTGAATTCATCTTTGTTCTGTCCAAAACAGATAATCCTGGTCTTGGTATGGCTTCTTAATGGGTAAAACATTGCAAAGTAAAGAAAATACCCAAATTAGGAAAATATTACACTTAAAATACCATAATCAAAGCCCAAAGAATTAAAAACTACCAACAGAAGTCACAAGTATCAAATTTAAGAGATATTTTATGTGTGCTTCCCTAGAAAATTTCTGACAAGGAGAGGTTTACTGTTGAAAGATTATATTTTAAGGCAGCTTCAACCAATGTCAAGTGTCTACACAAGTATGTTGAAATAAGTCTTCACATAAAGAACACAATGAGCTTACATTGCAAACTAAGTTTACAGTTTAAATATAATCCTAATATCCTGATATCCATTTCTGTATTGATTACAGGTATCTTTGACTTTGTGGCCCCTACAAATTGGGAAACCACATTAACCAGAGCAAAATCAAATACGAAGCCTGATGAGCTATAGAGCCAATGTCTCTATTTTTATTTTTCTCTATTCTGAATACCTCAGATTGTTAACACAGACTTTCACTGAGTGTTGTTGATAATAAGTAGTTGTCTATAAAGATTTAAAAGGACCCCTCTTTTTCCCTTATATAAGCAATGTCTAAATCTCATCCATTCGTCGACCACTTTGTAACTTCTGTATCTTATTAAATTTTCCACATATTGTATATTTTTCTTCATGGAGGGGTACTTCAGGATGTAGGCTAAAGATCAAATACTTATATTGAGTGATATTGTTAATGGTTAGTTGTCTGCAAAGATTAAAAGAGACCCCCTGTTTCTCTATATAAGGAATGTCTAAATCTCATCCACTCGTCGACCACTTTGTAACTTCTGTATCTTATTTAATTTTCGACATATTCTATAATTTTTCTTTATGGAGAGGTACTTCAGGATGTAAGCTAAATATCAAATACTTATATTGAGTGATATTGATAACGGTCAGTTGTCTGCAAAGATTTAAAAGAGACCCCCGTATTCCCTATATAAGCAATGTCTAAATCTCATCCATTCGTCGACCACTTTGTAACTTCTGTATATTACTTAATTTTCCATATATTGTATATTTTTCTTCATGGAGGGGTACTTCAGGATGTAGGCTAAAGACCAAATACTTATATTGAGTGATATTGATAATGGTTAGTTGTCTGTAAAGATTTGAAGGAGACCCTCTGTTTCTCTATATAAGCAATGTCTAAATCTCATCCATTCGTGGACCACTTTGTAACTTCTGTATCTTATTTAATTTTCGACATATTCCATATTTTTATGCCCCCGAATCGGAGATTCCGGGGGTATATTGTTTTTCACCTGTCCGTCTGTCTGTCCGTCTGTCCGTTTGTCCACAAAAACTTTAACCTTGGTCATAACTTTTGATTGGTCGGAGCTAGGTCTTTGATACTTGACATATGCATCCGGGGGCATTCGTGTTTCACAAACACATCTTGTTTCTTCATGGAGAGGTACTTCAGGATGTAGGCTAAATATCAAATACTGAAGATGAGTGATATTGATAACGGTCAGTTGTCTGCAAAGATTTAAAAGAGACCCCCGTATTCCCTATATAAGCAATGTCTAAATCTCATCCATTCGTCGACCTCTTTGTAACTTCTGTATCTTATTAAATTTTCCACATATTGTATATTTTTCTTCATGGAGGGGTATTTCAGGATGTAGGCTAAAGATCAAATACTTATATTGAGTGATATTGTTAATGGTTAGTTGTCTGTAAAGATTTGAAGGAGACCCCCTGTTTCTCTATATAAGGAATGTCTAAATCTCATCCACTCGTCGACCACTTTGTAACTTCTGTATCTTATTTAATTTTCGACATATTCTATAATTTTTCTTTATAGAGAGGTACTTCAGGATGTAAGCTAAATATCAAATACTTATATTGAGTGATATTGATAACGGTCAGTTGTCTGCAAAGATTTAAAAGAGACCCCCGTATTCCCTATATAAGCAATGTCTAAATCTTATCAATTCGTCGACCACTTTGTAACTTCTGTATATTACTTAATTTTCCACATATTGTATATTTTTCTTCGTGGAGGGGTACTTCAGGATGTAGGCTAAAGACCAAATACTTATATTGAGTGATATTGATAAAGGTTAGTTGTCTGTAAAGATTTGAAGGAGACCCCCTGTTTCTCTATATAAGCAATGTCTACATCTCATCCATTCGTGGACCACTTTGTAACTATACTGTATCTTATTTAATTTTCGACATATTCTATATTTTTTCTTCATGGAGAGGTACTTCTGGATGTAGACTAAAGGCCAATTACTTATATTGAGTGATATTGATAACGGTCAGTTGTCTGCAAAGATTTAAAAGAGACCCCCGTATTCCCTATATAAGCAATGTCTAAATCTCATCCATTCGTCGACCACTTTGTAACTTCTGTATCTTATTAAATTTTCCACATATTGTATATTTTTCTTCGTGGAGGGGTACTTCAGGATGTAGGCTAAAGATCAAATACTTATATTGAGTGATATTGATAATGGTTAGTTGTCTGTAAAGATTTAAAGGGGACCCATTGTTTCTCTATATAAGGAATGTCTAAATCTCATCCACTCGTCGACCACTTTGTAACTTCTGTATCTTATTTAATTTTCGACATATTCTATATTTTTTCTTTATGGAGAGGTACTTCAGGATGTAAGCTAAATATCAAATACTTATATTGATAAAATTGATAACGGTCAGTTATCTGCAAAGATTTAAAAGAGACCCCCGTATTCCCTATATAAAAGCAATGTCTAAATCCCATCCATTCGTCGACCACTTTGTAACTTCTTTATATTAGTTAATTTTCGACATGTTCTATATTTTTCTTTATGGAGGGGTACTTCAGGATGTCAGCTAAAGATCAAATACTTATATTGAGTGATATTGATAACGGTCAGTTGTCTGCAAAGATTTAAAAGAGACCCCCGTATTCCCTATATAAGCAATGTCTAAATCTCATCCATTCGTCGACCACTTTGTAACTTCTGTATCTTATTAAATTTTCAACATATTGTATATTTTTCTTCATGGAGGGGTACTTCAGGATGTAGGCTAAAGATCAAATACTTATATTGAGTGATATTGTTAATGGTTAGTTGTCTGTAAAGATTAAAAGAGACCCCCTGTTTCTCTATATAAGGAATGTGTAAATCTCATCCATTCGTAGACCACTTTGTAACTTCTGTATCTTATTTAATTTTCGACATATTCTATAATTTTTCTTTATGGAGAGGTACTTCAGGATGTAAGCTAAATATCAAATACTTATATTGAGTGATATTGATAACGGTCAGTTGTCTGCAAAGATTTAAAAGAGACCCCCGTATTCCCTATATAAGCAATGTCTAAATCTCATCCATTCGTCGACCACTTTGTAACTTCTGTATATTACTTAATTTTCCATATATTGTATATTTTTCTTCATGGAGGGGTACTTCAGGATGTAGGCTAAAGACCAAATACTTATATTGAGTGATATTGATAATGGTTAGTTGTCTGTAAAGATTTGAAGGAGACCCCCTGTTTCTCTATAAACAATGTCTAAATCTCATCCATTCGTGGACCACTTTGTAACTTCTGTATCCTATTTAATTTTCGACATATTCTATATTTTTCTTTATGGAGGGGTACTTCAGGATGTAAGCTAAATATCAAATACTTATATTGAGTGATATTGATAACGGTCAGTTGTCTGCAAAGATTTAAAAGAGACCCCCGTATTCCCTATATAAGCAATGTCTAAATCTCATCCATTCGTCGACCACTTTGTAACTTCTGTATATTACTTAATTTTCCATATATTGTATATTTTTCTTCATGGAGGGGTACTTCAGGATGTAGGCTAAAGACCAAATACTTATATTGAGTGATATTGATAATGGTTAGTTGTCTGTAAAGATTTGAAGGAGACCCCCTGTTTCTCTATATAAGCAATGTCTAAATCTCATCCATTCGTGGACCACTTTGTAACTTCTGTATCTTATTTAATTTTCGACATATTCTATATTTTTTCTTCATGGAGAGGTACTTCTGGATGTAGACTAAAGGCCAATTACTTATATTGAGTGATATTGATAACGGTCAGTTGTCTGCAAAGATTTAAAAGAGACCCCCGTATTCCCTATATAAGCAATGTCTAAATCTCATCCATTCGTCGACCACTTTGTAACTTCTGTATCTTATTAAATTTTCCACATATTGTATTTTTTCTTCATGGAGGGGTACTTCAGGATGTAAGCTAAAGACCAAATACTTATATTGAGTGACATGGAGGATGGTTAGTTGTCTGTAAAGATTTAAAAGAGACCCCTCTTTTCCCCTATATAAGCAATGTGTAAATCTCATCCATTCGTAGACCACTTTGTAACTTCTGTATCTTATTTAATTTTCGACATATTCTATATTTTTTCTTCATGGAGAGGTACTTCAGGATGTAAGCTAAATATCAAATACTTATATTGAGTGATATTGATAACGGTCAGTTGTCTGCAAAGATTTAAAAGAGACCCCCGTATTCCCTATATATAAGCAATGTCTAAATCTCATCCATTCGTCGACCACTTTGTAATTTCTGTATATTACTTAATTTTCCATATATTGTATATTTTTCTTCATGGAGGGGTACTTCAGGATTTAGGCTAAAGACCAAATACTTATATTGAGTGATATTGATAATGGTTAGTTGTCTGTAAAGATTTGAAGGAGACCCCCTGTTTCTCTATATAAGCAATGTCTAAATCTCATCCATTCGTGGACCACTTTGTAACTTCTGTATCTTATTTAATTTTCGACATATTCTATATTTTTCTTTATGGAGGGGTACTTCAGGATGTAAGCTAAATATCAAATACTTATATTGAGTGATATTGATAACGGTCAGTTGTCTGCAAAGATTTAAAAGAGACCCCCGTATTCCCTATATAAGCAATGTCTAAATCTCATCCATTCGTCGACCACTTTGTAACTTCTGT
Source organism: Steromphala cineraria (assembly GCA_916613615.1). Classification (NCBI taxonomy): domain Eukaryota; kingdom Metazoa; phylum Mollusca; class Gastropoda; order Trochida; family Trochidae; genus Steromphala; species Steromphala cineraria. The sequence continues at coordinate 32,186,971 of OU744727.1, read as the reverse complement.
ATATTACTTAATTTTCCATATATTGTATATTTTTCTTCATGGAGGGGTACTTCAGGATGTAGGCTAAAGACCAAATACTTATATTGAGTGATATTGATAATGGTTAGTTGTCTGTAAAGATTTGAAGGAGACCCCCTGTTTCTCTATATAAGCAATGTCTAAATCTCATCCATTCGTGGACCACTTTGTAACTTCTGTATCTTATTTAATTTTCGACATATTCCATATTTTTTCTTCATGGAGAGGTACTTCAGGATGTAGGCTAAATATCAAATACTTATATTGAGTGATATTGATAACGGTCAGTTGTCTGCAAAGATTTAAAAGAGACCCCCGTATTCCCTATATAAGCAATGTCTAAATCTCATCCATTCGTCGACCACTTTGTAACTTCTGTATCTTATTAAATTTTCCACATATTGTATATTTTTCTTCACGGAGGGGTACTTCAGGATGTAGGCTAAAGATCAAATACTTATATTGAGTGATATTGTTAATGGTTAGTTGTCTGTAAAGATTAAAAGAGACCCCCTGTTTCTCTATATAAGGAATGTCTAAATCTCATCCACTCGTCGACCACTTTGTAACTTCTGTATCTTATTTAATTTTCGACATATTCTATAATTTTTCTTTATGGAGAGGTACTTCAGGATGTAAGCTAAATATCAAATACTTATATTGAGTGATATTGATAACGGTCAGTTGTCTGCAAAGATTTAAAAGAGACCCCCGTATTCCGCTATATTAGTAGTGTCTAAATCTTATCAATTCGTCGACCACTTTGTAACTTCTGTATATTACTTAATTTTCCACATATTGTATATTTTTCTTCGTGGAGGGGTACTTCAGGATGTAGGCTAAAGACCAAATACTTATATTGAGTGATATTGATAAAGGTTAGTTGTCTGTAAAGATTTGAAGGAGACCCCCTGTTTCTCTATATAAGCAATGTCTAAATCTCATCCATTCGTGGACCACTTTGTAACTACTGTATCTTATTTAATTTTCGACATATTCTATATTTTTTCTTCATGGAGAGGTACTTCTGGATGTAGACTAAAGGCCAATTACTTATATTGAGTGATATTGATAACGGTCAGTTGTCTGCAAAGATTTAAAAGAGACCCCCGTATTCCCTATATAAGCAATGTCTAAATCTCATCCATTCGTCGACCACTTTGTAACTTCTTTATATTATTTAATTTTCGACATATTCTATATTTTTTCTTCATGGAGAGGTACTTCAGGATGTAGGCTAAAGATCAAATACTTATATTGAGTGATATTGATAATGGTTAGTTGTCTGTAAAGATTTAAAGGGGACCCATTGTTTCTCTATATAAGGAATGTCTAAATCTCATCCACTCGTCGACCACTTTGTAACTTCTGTATCTTATTTAATTTTCGACATATTCTATATTTTTTCTTTATGGAGAGGTACTTCAGGATGTAAGCTAAATATCAAATACTTATATTGAGTGATATTGATAACGGTCAGTTGTCTGCAAAGATTTAAAAGAGACCCCCGTATTCCCTATATAAAAGCAATGTCTAAATCTCATCCATTTGTCGACCACTTTGTAACTTCTGTATATTACTTAATTTTCCACATATTGTATATTTTTCTTAATGGAGGGGTACTTCAGGATGTCAGCTAAAGATCAAACACTTATATTGAGTGATATTGATAATGGTTAGTTGTCTGCAAAGATTTAAAGGGGACCCATTGTTTCTCTATATAAGCAATGTCTAAATCTCATCCATTCGTCGACCACTTTGTAACTTCTTTATATTATTTAATTTTCGACATATTCTATATTTTTCTTTATGTACGGGTACCTTGGGATATAAGATAAAGTCAAAATACTTATATTGAGTGATATTGATAACGGTCAGTTGCCTGCAAAGATTTAAAGGAGACCCCCCGTATTCCCTATATAAGCAATGTCTAAATCCCATCCATTCGTCGACCACTTTGTAACTTCTTTATATTAGTTAATTTTCGACATGTTCTATATTTTTCTTTATGGAGGGGTACTTCAGGATGTCAGCTAAAGATCAAATACTTATATTGAGTGATATTGATAATGGTTAGTTGTCTGTAAAGATTTAAAGGAGACCCCCTGTTTCTCTATATAAGCAATGTCTAAATCTCATCCACTCGTCGACCACTTTGTAACTTCTTTATATTATTCAATTTTCGACATATTCTATATTTTTTCTTCATGGAGGGGTACTTCAGGATGTAGGCTAAATATCAAATACTTATATTGAGTGATATTTATAACGGTCAGTTGTCTGCAAAGATTTAAAAGAGACCCCCGTATTCCCTATATAAGCAATGTCTAAATCTCATCCATTCGTCGACCACTTTGTATCTTCTATATCTTATTAAATTTTCCACATATTGTATATTTTTCTTCATGGAGGGGTACTTCAGGATGTAGGCTAAAGATCAAATACTTATATTGAGTGATATTGTTAATGGTTAGTTGTCTGCAAAGATTAAAAGAGACCCCCTGTTTCTCTATATAAGGAATGTCTAAATCTCATCCACTCGTCGACCACTTTGTAACTTCTGTATCTTATTTAATTTTCGACATATTCTATAATTTTTCTTTATGGAGAGGTACTTCAGGATGTAAGCTAAATATCAAATACTTATATTGAGTGATATTGATAACGGTCAGTTGTCTGCAAAGATTTAAAAGAGACCCCCGTATTCCCTATATATAAGCAATGTCTAAATCTCATCCATTCGTTGACCACTTTGTAACTTCTGTATCTTATTTACTTTTTGACATATTCTATATTTTTCTTTATGGAGGGATACTTCAGGATACAATCTAAAGACCAGATACTTATATTGAGCGATATTGATAACGGTCAGTTGTCTGCAAAGATTTAAAGGGGACCCATTGTTTCTCTATATAAGCAATGTCTAAATTTCATCCATTCGCCGACCACTTTGTGACTTCTTTGTATTATTTAATTTTCGACATATTCTATATTTTTTCTTCATGGAGAGGTACCTTAGGATATAAGATAAAGTCAAAATACTGAAATTGAGTGATATTGATAACGGTCAGTTGCCTGCAAAGATTTAAAGGAGACCACCCGTATTCCCTATATAAGCAATGTCTAAATCTCATCCATTCGTCGACCACTTTGTAACTTCTGTATATTAGTTAATTTTCGACATGTTCTATATTTTTCTTTATGGAGGGGTACTTCAGGGTGTAGGCTAAAGATCAAATACCTATATTGTGTGACATCGAGAATGGTTAGTTGTCTGTAAAGATTTAAAGAGACCCCCCATATTCCCTATATAAGCAATGTCTAAATCTCATCCATTCGTGGACCACTTTGTAACTTCTGTATATTAGTTAATTTTCAATATATTTATTATAACATCGATATATTCTACATTTTCTTTTTGGTGGGGTACCTCAGAGTGTAGGCTAACTTCCAAATTCTTACGCTGAGTGCTATTGATAATGGTTCTTTGTCTATTTAGAGTTAAATTACTCGCCGTATCTTATTGGCGTTTCGTGTACGATATCATGTGTTCAGAAAGAGAGAGCTCGCGAGCGCTTGAAATCCCGCTATGTTGAATAACATACCAACTGAACGCAGGGCAGGAAACGACACAGGCGCGTGTACAAGGACGTACCAGTCGATAAAAACGAAGAAAAAGGGTGGTCGCCATGTGAATGGAATATAGACTTTACCTTCATTCGAGCGGCTGAAGCCGGCTCAAGATGGCGGCAAATTGGAAGAATCGTGAATTGCAAAATCTGAAAATCCAATTTTAAAGTGTACAGTACATTTGGAAAAAAATAACAGTGTTTGACATAAATATTAATATTTTCGTGTTATTTCGTGTCACTGAATGCCAAATTCACAATAAAATTCGGATTTTAAAATAATTTGAAAGCGTAAAACTCAACGGATTAAGCAAAACCTCTCTAGAATATTTGAAATAATACATGTACCCATCGGAAAAAGTTCTATTGTTCGGTGAACAATATAAGGAAAAAATAGAAATAAGGAAAAATTTGATATTTTTGAATAATGGAACTGTTATCGCATTAAAGGAAAATTGCATTTTTGTGAAGATTATTAAAAATATTATACAAAATAATATGAACCGAACTAAAAGCTTATTATCTCCCTAGTGCGTTGTTGTTGGGGTTTTTTTTTCAAACAAACGAAATCAGTGACCAACGATTGACTAAATTATTTTTTTCAAAAGTTTACATATATATGTTCTAAACCTAATCACAAAATATATTGTTTTTCAACAAGGAAATCCAAAAGAAAATCGTTCCTGTCAGAGTATTGCATATATTAATACATGCAGGGAGATAATCAAAAGGGCCGAGGGATAAAAGGGCCGAATATTAAGCTCGCTTTGAATATACATGTACAGACTTCATATTTAGACCGTCTGTATAGTGTAACTAAGTCAAACAAGAAAAAACATAAGCTAATACTTAAAAAAAACGTAGATTTGTTAAATACAATACCGCCCCTGGAGAGTACTACCAATTAATTTATCTTTAAATTGTAACGAGTGAGTAATACTAATTAGTTTTTACTGTTTGTAAGTACAACTACACATGTATTAAATCTTTAATTGTTTGTCCATTCCAAGTTGATAAATGTAACAAATATTTCATTGTATGTTGATTTGACCCTAACGAGTGGGAAGATAAAATCGAACTAAGTTTGAAATTACATCTGTGACTGATGCGACTAGATCATGGATATTATTTTCTTATTCATTTTGAGTTGTTTGCATAAGAAACGTGAATATAGGAAAGCATACGTGTGCAACATGACAGTTTGCAAGCAAGGCATTATAGCACTAACATATTTTATCTAACACAATAAGTTGTTAAGTTACAGAAAATTTGCATAGGCCTACATCAGGGTTTCTGGGTTTTGCAACACTTTTCCTTCGTGTATGGTATGACGTTTTACATAAATCGTTTTACATTGTATTTGCGTATCGTATGATTCTGACAATTAACGTGTACAGAAGATGTAAAACACGATAGTGTTAGTTTAAACAAACGCCCTTATTAAATTATCTTTGATCATCTGTCCATACTCTGACCTTAAATTTACATTCAGTGAGTGTAGAGTTGATTTCTTAATTGTGTCAAAGACATAAATAAGATGTGGTAGCCTAAACATAGCATGTTATTGGATACAACTGCACCTGCACTGATCTTTTAAAGTTTATGAACTCAGATACATGTCAATATATTTTAACATATCAATGTCTCAATTTGACTATGAGCAAAGCCCTTTTGACTATTTGTCACAGCCCTTTTGACTTTTTCCATCGGCCCTTTTTTCCTTCGGCCCTTTTGACTACAACCCATACATGCATACTATATTTTATAGTTTATACTTCCTACCGTTTTTTTTATATATATGTTAGTAATATCAATAATCATGAATTAAGTTTTCGATAATCTAATGTAAATCTATATATTTTTCGATTATATTTTTGAAATATAATTTAATCATCCTAAAGAAATATGTGAATTTGTTAACAGACATTTATAAAGAATTATACCGTCTGTGTAAATATAATTATTTTATTTCGAAAATATTGTTTTACTGTCATATATATATTTATTGATAAGTGTATTTTTTCAGTTTTGATAAGAACAACAAAGATATGGGTTGCAACACTTTTAATGAACATTTGATTAAAAAATCATAAAACTCATATAGTGACCAGCGGCAAGTGTTACTTTCTCCGCTATCTTGTTGCACGCACGAAGCATTTGATTCATTCGGCGAGTCAGGTCAGCCGGGTCAGCCGGTGACGTCACTCAGCCGGCGGCTGAAGACCGGCTGTCAGCCGGTTCGGGGCAAATCAAACGCACCCTGTGCATTTGGCCAATAATATAGGGGCAACAGTTAACAATTGTGATATTTCTGACTGCACACCCGCCATTTACTGATGTGTCTGTTCAAATTCCGCAAAGGAGATGTAAATACTCTAATATGGTTATTTCGTGAAAGTAAAGACATTTGATTTGATTTCTCCAATATGATTCCCCTTCCACTTTTCGGTATAGCTATTAGAATTGGTTCGCCACCCATTTTCATAATATATTGTTTTGCTAAACTGTTCTTTAGGTTAGGGTAAGGTTTTGTTTTAGGTTTAGGTTTAGGGTTAGGGTACGTGTTAGGGTAAGGGACTTACTTAGGGTTAGTGGTAGGGTACGTAAGGGTTAGGGTTAAATGTGAACAAGTTTGTAATGGCGATCTATGGGACAGGAGCCTTATTTTTGTACATAAATCGGTAAATCCGGTGACGTTACATAAGTACTAATCGGATAATAAAATATAAATTATGTACATAAAGCTGAGATGATTTAAATTCAACCTGCCAAGTTTGATGATAATACAACAAGAACCTTTTTCATTAAAATTATTTATGCTACACTAATTTAACATGCAGGTCAATGGAAAAAACGTTACTGTCCGAATATAACTGGCACGGGTCTGTACATAGCCAATGGTTCTATTATTATCTCAAAAGTTTAGCTACAAATTATATTTGGAATGTGAGAAGGCAATCTGTTTGATGAGGACTTGTGTGTTAGAATTTTGACAGTTAATAATAAAGTGTATGTAATGAGGAGTAAAACAACCCTAAAACGCATCAAAACATGCTTTTGTTAGAAAGATTACTTTCTATTGCTTCCGTCTAGCCTAAGTTATCCTTGTTCATGAAATGATTCTCTTGCAGATTGACTGGTCCAAAGGATATGATTGAGTTCGACTGACATAACCTAATGAAACAAAGGTTTACTTATTGACATGAAGAAATGAGATAATATAAAGTGTGGAAGCAAAAATTGGAGAGAGGCTTCTTCTAAGGATATTCAACTGCAGTGAGTTTGGTAAGTGAGACTCAATCAACCATATGAGCAATCTCCAAATATACCTACCTGCGTACTGGCTACTGCTAGATCATTTAACAGTTCAAGTACCTGTAAGACAAGCATGATGACATGCTGCAGAAAAAACTCACAAGTGTAGTAATGAAATGTAGTAATAAGTATGAAAAGGATTTGACTAGTTCTAGTTCCCTAAAGATGCATACAAGGACACACCTTGAGGAGAAACCAGTTTAGTGAACAGTGTGCTGTAAATCAAAATGAGCCATTTCCGGGACTGTTTACCTGGTAAAGCATTTATACCAGTTCTAGTAACCTGAAGCAACTCATGATGAGCAGCACTGGAACAGCACAGTGTATTGAATGTGGAAAGGATTTCGCTAATTCAAGAAACCTGAAGATGCATATGATGACACACACTGGAGAGAAACCATTTGAGTGTAGTGAGTGTGGTAAATCCTTTTCACGAGCCTTGTTACTGAAGACCCACATGATGGTTCATTCTAATGAGAGACCATATAAATGCAATGAGTGTGGAAAATCATTCAGACGATCTCACCATCTTAAGGGGCATGTGAAGATTCATGCTGTAGTCATAGAGAAACCATTTGAGTGCAGTGAGTGTGGTAAATCATTTTCACAAGCTAAAAACCTTAAGACCCACATGATGGTTCATTCTAATGAGAGACCATATAAATGCAATGAGTGTGGTAAATCGTTCAGGCGAACTAACAATCTGAAGGAGCATTTGCAGCTTCATGCTGGACTTGTTGAGAGACAATTCGAGTGTAGTGAGTGTGGTAAAACATTGAGACGTCATAGTGACCTACAGAGACACATGAGATCTCATACTGGAGAGAAACCATTCAAGTGTTATGAGTGTGATAAAACATTTGCACTTTCCAATTCTCTGAAGAGACACATGAAAACTCATACTGGGGAGAAACCATTCAAGTGTGGTGAGTGTGATAAATCATTTACATTATCGTCCACCCTGATACCTCACATGATGACTCATACTGGCGAGAAACAGCATAAATGCAATGAGTGTGGTAAATCTTTTGTACAGTCTAGTCAACTAAAGAGACATTTGAAGATTCACACTGGAGTTATAGAGTGACCGCACAAGTGAAGCAAGTGCAGTTAACTGAAGAAAGACATGTGATAAGAGTTCATTCTGAAGAGAGGCCATATGTAGGCATTGAGTGTGGGAACTATGTTGGGATTTGGGAACCTTAAAGGGGCAGTAGCATGTTTTTTGAAAATTTTATATTTTGAATTTTTCACTGTGTTAATGCTAAATGTATTATTTTGATAGTGTCAAAAATCTCATAGCACAAATCAATCATTCATTGTGAGATGACAAAGTATAACAATTCACATAAAATCCAAGACAGCCGTTGTGTGTGAACACCTTTAATTCAATTTGTTTTAGAAACATAGAATAAGGAATCACATGGTTTAACCTGACATTATATATTTGAATTATTACTGCTTCATTTAGTTTAAATACATTGTCTTTCAAATTCAATTGGAAAAATCAATTTATATTTTCCTGACATCACCTTATATTCCCCCAAGAAGCGTGCTACTGCCCCTTTAAAGAGTCACATGAGAACCCATGACGAATAAAAAAACATACAAATGCAATGAATTTGGTAAATCATTTTTTGACACAAAGTGATATTCAAGTATGCATGAGAATTCACACTGGTGAGAAGCATTTTATTTGTGGTAAACTTTTAGAAGGTCTTCCGAAACTTTTGGTTCATAATGAGAGTTCTTACTTGAGCAAAACTGTACAAGTGTAGTAAGTGTGGTAAATTATTTTCTACTTCTAGCAACTTGAAGAATCTTGTGAGATTTCATAGAGGTTTGTTTACTAGTTGAGAAACCACACCAGTGAAGCATATGTAGTACTGTGTAAGTCAATTGAAAACACGTTGAAATGCACATGAGGATTCATACTGGAGAGAAACCACACAAATGGTTAGAGTGTGATAATCATTTAGAATGAATGGGGGCCTAAGAAGACATTTACGGTTAAATACTGGCAAAAAAAATCACTTTTTTGTACCCTCTACGATAGGGCTGTAACGATTCATCGATACCTACAATACAATCTTAGCTTGGGAAATCGTGATTATTGTATCGTGAGCTTCCTGTATCGTGATACACTAAAAATAGATTTTACTTACTTAAAAATGAAAAGAAAAACTTAGTGAACACTATAAAAGCAGCTAGTGTTGTGCAGTAACTGTAACTACTACAGTAGGCATGAAGCAATCTGATTCATAAATAACGTTTTTTGAAGAAAAAAACCAAATTTTAATCTTGATTTTTGATCATCTCATAACACAAAACTTCCACCATTTTAAATATTTCACAAAATATGCACAAAGTTATACCGGTACTTTAAACAATGTATCGTGATACATTCTGTATTGCCTGTCTCTGTACATCTCTGCAAATACATTTAAGCAGTCATACTGGAGGGAGACCTTACAAATGTAATGAGTGTGTAAAGACACAATAGTCACAACATCCACAAAAACACTCCGATATTCATTATGAAAAGAAACGATTCTGACAGATGTCGTTGTGATAAAGCATTTGTTGTCTTGACAGCTCTTGAAAAAAATCCTCTGCAACAAATTGTGGTACGGTATTCAGACAATCAAGTGCCTTGAATTGCCACTTGAAACCTTATTCTGATCGATTACCTTTTGACCGCATAAAATGTGATAGAAAATTTATTACTTCACATGCCCTTGGGCATCATTGCATGAGAGAAATTATACCAGTGCAGTGAGTGTAGTAAAACATTTTCATCATTAGCTGAATAGCTGTCCTTCAAGGACATTCAAGAACTCATACTGGGGAGAGACCCTTTAAGTGTAGTCATTGTGATAAAACATTTATATGTAGTGGACATCTTACAATACATACAAGAACTCATACTGGAGAAAAGCCACACAAGTGAGTTGAATGTGGCAAAGCATTTTCACAAGCTGTTAATCAAAGATCACATATGAAAATTCACACAGGAAAATTTGCACCAGGAGAGAAAGAACATAAATGTTTAATTTGTGGTAAAACATACAGAAGACTAGGTTTCCTTAAGAAACACATGGAAACTCACACTGGAGACAAAAAAGTGAATCGCCTAAGTCACATATGCAAATGTTCTTGACTCACATTCTTTGAGGAATAGTTCTTCCCTTCTCATCAAGTATTGCAGGTGTAGACTTGCATCTACATGTTCCTGACAGTTTTGGACCTACCATTATAGTGTTTTCCTTATCATAATACAATTAAAAAAGGTGTCTTTTGAGGATTTGACCTGTTAAACTTTAAAATATCTGCTCATGATGTTTTGTGGTTTTGCAAATAAATATGTCTACATGCTTCACTTGTTTATTGAGTTGCAAGGAGTTCCATTACAAGATATATCAAAACATGGTTCAATGGTTATGGTACTTTTCCTGCCATCAACTTGACACATATGAAAGACTTGTTGACTATCCCTTATGGCATGGCATGGTGTCCGGTGTCCGTCTTTCTTTCCCTCTGTCCGTTTATAAAATTGGGGGAAACAACAAATACCACAGATGAAGCTACAGAGCCAATGGCTCTATTTTTCTAAAATGGAAAATTTTTGTGACAGACATACTCATATTTGTAAATTAGTTGAAAACCTCTAAAGCAAATGTGCGTACTCTCTAATCTTTCTTTGTCCATAATTTGGAAATCATTTTTGATAGGTATTTTAATTAAACTAAGATGTGTAACTTTCATGATTCCTACCCCAAAATAACAGTTTGGCAAATTCTCGGGTGTTTTAGCAGAACAAAACCTAGTCTTGAAGTGTTAATGAAATAAAATATAAGATACCATTTAACAATTACAGGTAACAAAGTTAGGCAGATTAACTGTATTATTATGGATGATCAGTAAAATCGTTATGGTGTAAATTACCAGTATACAATTACATACAACAAGGTTGAGCAGATTTAAGTTCATTACTATGGAGGATAAGTAAAATTATTGATGATTAAAGAGTTGGGAGGTCACCAGTAAGACAAGTTATCAATTCGATAATTCATTTTAAAAATAGAAATTGTTGACACTGCTGCACACAGCTTTGAGTCACCAAGTGGACTCTATGAGAAAAAAAATAAAAATTCCAAAGCCCTGATTTAAAAAATATAATCATTAAAAATTTGAAATGTAGGTAATATAACTGAAATAAAGCAGAGAAGAATTCCAATATATCTGCCAAATATGACAGCAGTCATATATAAGTTCTTGATTTCTGATATTTATTGGAATGACATCGCTTGTGCATATCTAGGTCTAATTGTTGCTTTATTTAAAGTACGTAGCAGGTTTCTATCTATATATACATTAAGCCATTTGAAACATTTTATCAATTATTGTATATCTAAAATAATCATATTCACACCTGAATTAATTAATATTACAACTTCAAAAAAAAATTCATGTTCCAAACCAGTGCCGTTTTTAATCATATTCTTGGTCCGTTTTGTGCACAGGTAGTACATTAATAAATGGAATTCAGAGTTGTGGCCCTTTGATGGATTTGCAATGGTCATATCTTTTGTTGTCTAGTAAAAAGGGACAACGTTATGAAATTACGGACAGTACAGCAGCCATATACTGTTGTTTCAGTCCAAATTCGTCAAAGAAGATCGAAAATCTCTAATATGGTAATTTCATGAAAGAAAGAATTTTTAATTTCTCCTTTCTCCAATCTCTACATCAAACACTTTTCTCAGCACGAAATAACAGACGTAAGTAAGCCAAAGGCGTAAGTATTTACGTCTTTGGTTAAGCTAGTTGACATTACAGTTAAAACAGCATATGATATAGATAACATGTGTCTTCTTGAAATATTTTAATTTCATTTTTAATACAAATTTAGAAAATATTTCTATAAATGTTTTTGTAAGTGACAAATTTATCATGTATCATGGTAGACGATGTATGCTCGCCGTGACTATCTCCGGTCAACCTCCGTTCCCACGACGAGGTGCCGACCTATGTAAAAAGTGGGGACTTTCCCAATCATACGTATAATTCATTCTTATGAATGTGACTGAATTTATTCAAACGTTATCGTATCGATAAACTATCTAGGAAATGTGTGTCATGATGACAATGAGGTTTGTAACTCATCAAACTTTCCAGGCGATCTCAGTTTGTTTATTTGAAACGTCCGCCATTTGCAAAGCTTATTTCGCGCATGCGCATAGCAAACTCTGGCATCAGCCGGTCATCACAGCACTTAGTCTTGTGACTGATCCTTCTTCAAGATTTTCGCTTAATTTTACTTTTTAAATAAATATCGCCGGTACTTGCATGGGAGGATACTTGCTGAATGATGGGAAGTATGCAATATTTGAAACCAAAACCGAATGTTTTTGGACTGACAGACTAAAAGATCTTGCAATGGGTGATTAAACAAAGACAATAAAATTACATATAACAACCTAAAATTCATCTTTTGAAATATTAAGGGTATTTTTGCAAACAAAGTTCCAAATTTAGGCTTTTCATATAAAATTCCAAATACATTGTAGTGTATTATTTTTAAAATCTGAATTTTCTATAAACAAAATAAAGTTTTTCATTTGTTGTTTTACTGTCAATTTTAAAAGAATTTAAAATTCAACATTGCATTAATATCATTGTCTGACATTTTGCAAGTGTATATTGTTACTTATTTTAAATTAGATTTTCAAATTTCCTACCTACTTTGAAATCCTTTAAAATAATTGTGCCTGTGATTTCCTGTCCTTTTGCATGTCCTTTTTCTTATAAAATTATTTGGAAAGGACAGTGTAAAATAAGAATATTGATCATCTATAGATAAATCTCCTAATTATGAACAGCTTGTTCTGAGTCAATCTGACAAATTTTCCAGATAAATATTGTCACCCTTTCAGTTTTATTTTTACAATAGCAATGTTTATGTCATAAATTTTCTGCAACAGTTTTATGTGAAAGAAAATTCTTGAATCTACAATAAACTTTAATTGTCTGAACCTATATATATTTTCTTAAATGGCTGTCATCATGGCATTTATAATTGAGCCTTGTCTTAATTGGCATTTAATTGTAAACATATTTTGCACATATTATTTCACTTTTGTACTTCAAAAAGCAAAGTTGCCTGTGACATTAATTTACATATTCATTGTTAAGCTGAAAATAAATGAAAATTGATTTGTTAATTTTATTTTATTTGATCTAAGTTAATATAGATCAGAATTAAGTAAAATTATTTTCAACAAAAGCTTTCTGTATTTTAAAACAGGAAAAATAGAATTGATATTGAGATAGAGTTATATCTTTCAACAATGATGTTCAGTAGAGAGTCAGGGATCGAGGGATTTTGCACATTGAATGTACAATAATCTATCAATATTCTAAGATGACTACTGCATGATGTTAAGGAAATTCAGAAATTACCAAAAATCATTACAATAGACCATTTATGATTGTGACAGATTATTTTTCCCCAATCGCTGTTAACTGTTAGGATTCTTTTGTCAGATCCATTTCAGGACCTGTTAGACTCCTATCAAGTTTCTTTCTGAATTTCTTTATCATAACCCTTTTGACCTTTTTGTTTGCTATTTTAGCATGCATTAAATTTATTTTGATTATTTTAGTTTACATAATGTTATATTTAATTCCACAGTAAACAATTCAATTTGTAAACTATAAATATAATGATGTAAGAAAATGTATTGGAAAATTCAGAAAGTTAAATAAATTGGAAAGTTAAAAAATTGTCAGTGACAAGATTTAATTGAAGAATCAGTTGCAATTTGCAACATCAAAAATGTCTAAATGAAATTGTCTAATCACGCCAAATAAACATCCAATCAATATCAAATAGAATTATTTTTTAATCTGATAATATAAAGTTGATGCGATATTGTCAAGCACCTGTTGATTTTTTTTGACATCTTGACATAACCCAAGTTCATCACTCCAGTCGCGGCAAGCATTTTAGAATTCTTTTTTTTTTTCAAAGACAAGGCCTACTTAACTTTGATCTCTACTTAACTGACTACTAGAGTTCGAGTACTTCAGACACTTTAGACTTCGTTTATTACAACATCAAGTTTGTTGTCAGCCGTCTTGAAAATAAATTTGGATTTGGCATGTTTGTTTTCCCCGTGTCAGAGGTCCGCCGGTCATCGCTATAGTCACTTAGTGTTCTTTCCGGCTCAGTGAGCATGCGCATACGATGTAAACAAACGAACATCGTCATTTTACACCAACTTTAAAATCACTTATTACAAAATTCGAGATTCATGATGAAGTATGATTTCATTAAAAATCAAGAATTATTTTGATGAAGAATACGTAAATTAAATCATATCAATGAAGGTGAAGTATTCAAGAAGTTATTAATGCTCAAAGCCTGACTGGGATTTCAGTCGGGACCGATTTTCAAATCGGCGATTTCAGCAAATAAATGAAAAATTTAAGCAAGTAACAAAAAAATAAATACTTAAATCATTGTATATCATAATTTTGCATCGATACATAACAATAATTTGATTGGGAAAGGCCTATTATTAAATTATTTCGACTTTGAAAATTTCGGAGGAAAATTTCCACTTTTTTCAATGCGAGGCTCCTCGTCTCGGTAACTGCGGAGCGTAGGGGAGCTAGAACCGAGGCGAGCATGATCGTCTAGTATCATGGGGGTTTAAATTACAGTGCGTAACGCCGAAAGGGTATTCCGGGTCACTTGCACATACATTTGCAGCTAGAATTCATTGTTCTCAATGGATTTACTTCATTTATGTATCATTTTAAAGCTCTGACAGGTTTCTTTTATCATACATTATTGTTTTAATTTTTTCTGTTTGCAAATTAACTTGAGTGGCCGATAAAGAGGACACCTATCATTGTGATAAACCCCCACCGGCGCTTCAGAAAAGCATATGTTATTTTGGACAGACCGTCTCAAATATCATTAGAAGCAAAATGCAAATTAATGATATTCCACAACATACATGCATGTTTTAACTATAATTATCAGGGGAAAGAATTCTAAAATGAAGATTACTATCTTAGAAATAAACAATGTTTGTGTCGACGTCATTCGGGTAGTTCCGGTTCACCTGAATATGGGGGCAATCTCGAGACGACCAACTTGCTAAATTAGTGTCAATTTCTTAGGTAATCATACATAATAAAGGTAATGAGCTTATCAAACCTTTGCATTAACAAAGAAAAAATGTTAGCCTTGTTTGTACCTTGATTCGCGCTCAAGTGCCATGGCAGCCATATTGAATTTTCAATTAGATTTAATGAAAAAGACTACTACTCCTAAACCAATCTAGATATCATTTTCATATTGTAGTATATACCTATAGTGATTCCTCTCAGAAAGGTAGACGTTTCAGTGTTGAGAATCCAAGATGGCCGCGATAGCAGCCATATTGACTTTTCAGCTGCAGATGACACATCATTATTATTAAACTTTAAACAACAAGAAACCTCATTATATTTTCCATGTTAATTGGTTTATTTGTAAAAAAAATACTGTCAGCTTTAAAAAACACCAAAAACCGTTTTCATTGGTCCTCTAATAACAAAGATATCGCCCTTGAAAGTGCGCGAATTTCAGGCTGCTCAATTTGACAGTCGCAAAACGGCTTCAACCGGAATAACGATATTACCTTTACTGCGCATGCCCGGAGTGTTTTATGACTTCATATACAGAACGGAAGTGGGCCTATTCAATGTAAATACAACAGACAATGGTGGTAAATAGACAGATAAACAGGTTTTAGCAGCTCAGCTGTCCGGCAATAAAACATGAGAGTAGTAATTAACAGTTATGACACATCGTTACGGATTGTGTAATTACGGGGAGTCGCGCTTGGGTTATTACACGCTCTTTGACAATGTTGTTACAAGAATTGGAGAGAGGATGTAGTTTGTCTGCCCATCCCTGTGACGCCCAGGTGTCAAAGCACTAGTCATTCATTGGTCAACAATAGGTCAAACTAGATCCAATCAAAAATGGAATTTTCAGAATTTATCATTTACAATGTATGAGCCTTGAAATTAACACATTGAGCACTGACATAGTAGATGGAGTATTTGGCATTGACTACAGTAATTTAGACAAGGTAGGTTTTGTTTACATGATATCTAATAGAAGATTTGTAAACTAAACTTGTTCATTAACATTTATAAGTATACATTTTATCATACCAGACAGTTGTTTTGCGTTAGAAGTTAATTTTATATGGCCACATACAAAATGTAAACGTAGGGCTACTAAAGCCAGTACACCATTATATCGTAATATCTAAGAGATATTAGGATTTGACATGATTTGACATATTGAGATTTTGCCGTGCTGAAATATTCTTACGTTTATACCATCTTACTATAACATGAGCAGGCGTCTAAGTTTCTATGTCTTATATTTTCCAAAAAAAATTTATGTTATGTGTACATATCTGTCATGTGTACGTTTTCGTCACTATTACAAGTATTATAATAACGGTTTTTTTTGCTAGGGAGCGGCATTTATTTAAGCATTATTTGCTTGTTTGTCAATCCTGTTTCTTTGTTTTAGATGAATATTTTTAAACCACATTTTCTTTTATAATGATAAGTTTTCTTTAGAGTAGAATGGGCCATCTAATCATTTGCAAAACAAAGAACCAAGACATACCATGCAGTTTGATGATGAGTTGACTTCAGATCTCTTAGTAAAAGCCATGATTAAGCTATCACCAGATTTAACAAATAAACAAAAATTAGTAAATATCTTTATTATCTGTCTCACTATCTAACTGTCATACTGTCAAGTTCTGTTCCTTGTTTGTGTATTAATTATACGCCAAGTAAGTAAGTGTGCGCTTGACTTATTACTGTAAACAATAGCAATAGCCTGACCAGTAAGGGCGATGTGATGTGGCAGGTTGTGATTGGCTGAAAGAAGTTTTCACGACTTAAAATATGACGTTTGTTTTCAAAGCCATTAAATGGCTTTTTTTCGCATGTTTTTGAACAAGCAAAGTATCGATGTTGTCTAATCATATCCTATTGAATTCATTTCTGCATTGTGTACCCCCTCGGGGTTATCTGTTGTTTAAGCTTTCATCAAGTGATCACTTGCACCATATAAATTCTCTAATTTGAACTTACTAATCATAATATTATCTTGAATATGGAATATTTAAGATTGTCATGCAAGTTGTTCTATATTTTTAAGTGTTTCTAAAATAAATTAAGATGAAAGACAAACATAATTAATTAATTTGTTTAAAATCTTTATGGCAACTAACTGCAAAAACCCAATCACATTAAACATCATGTTAAATGTTAAACAATGGTATCTCCCTTATATTCCTTTAAATACCACACATAAGGGGTCAACCAGAGTTCAGATATTCCTGTTGAGTCTACTATGCTTTTCTAATTCACATTCCAATACAGGCTGCTAGCATCACAGTGTCAGCTGCTAGTCTGTTGCATAATCAACCTGACCCAATTGATATGGTAGAGCATTATGCTATATGGCCATGTGTATGCAATAGGAGTTATGGAAATTAGAATTGTATTCTCATGACAGTGATATGTTCTTTCTAAGAATAACAACTTACACAAAACTTGTCAACAATAAGCTTTGTGTTTAGCAATCTACATGATAAGTTGATGTGGAATGAGTTATTTTGCATCAGGTTCCAGTTCCTGTGTTTTACTCATATTTGTACCATTTCTTTATCAAACAGAAGTTCTTCTTGACACAAAATCAATTAAGGACATAAGCTAACTATGTTTTGTGAAATTGTGTTCTCTCCTGTCAAGTCTTTAAACCTGCAACTGCACTATAAATAGCGCGAGATTTTGCGAGAGCTCACAAATATGGAGTGGCAATTTCAAATCAGTCCTGTCTGTATTAGTTGCAAGGACACACATAACAAACACTAAGTACTTTACTATTGTTTTCTATCTGAAGAAAATTACACCCTATTGTATTGTATATTAACTGCATGTGATTCTTTGAATTGACTGTAGTGGCTTATTCATTAAGAAAAAGTGTGATACATATGGAAATGATATCGATTCTAGTGTTTTCAAAATAGACATTCCTGTAATTGAACTACATATCCCAACTCGTGACTCCAAAACCCCTGTCCACATGGCCCAGCTGACATGTGCTCATCTAAATTTAGACCCCCAAACACTGTCTCACCCATGCTTCCACACTGGCAGCGAGGCTAGGCCACGCCTGCCTGGAGAAAGAATGTGAGGTAGGGCCCTACCGCGAGTTGCAGGTTTAAATACACACATAAGGGCTTAGCCAGAGATCAGGTTTACATGCTCAGCACACTATGCTTCTCCAAATACACAAATTGCTACACTCTCCTAAAAAATATGATGGCAGCCATATTCAATTATCATTTATTAAAAAAGATGGTTACACAATTAAACCATATTACCACATCATTCATTTTAAGGTG
The DNA here is from genome assembly GCA_916613615.1 of Steromphala cineraria. Classification (NCBI taxonomy): domain Eukaryota; kingdom Metazoa; phylum Mollusca; class Gastropoda; order Trochida; family Trochidae; genus Steromphala; species Steromphala cineraria. The sequence continues at coordinate 32,168,508 of OU744727.1, read as the reverse complement.
AGCTTCTGTACCCTCGGTACTTTTATTACAAGTATCCAAAAGGTTATGTTATGTTGATTCTATTATAACAAGAAAGTTTACTTTTCACTGATTGAGTTTCTAAATATAACTTACACAGCAGGAAAAAACAAAATAACAATTGAATTAAAAAAACAATTCCCTACAACATTTATTTGAGAACAACGGCCATTTACTCTGACAAAAATATCTACATCTTGAATTCATTTCTTGATTACAACAAATTACTATAGGACTGATTGATGAATTACTACCTGACATCAAGATAAAAACTGGTGGAACTTATAAATTGTTAAATATTTGTACTTTATGTATACGATATTTGTTAGAACAAATCTTTATCTTAAATAGACGATGTATGCTAGTCGCGTGTGACGTATCTCTGGTAAGCCTCAGCTCCGTTCCCAGGGTAACAGTAGAGCGTAGCATGGCGTAGGGAAGCTACCGAGGCGAGCATGATTGTCTAGATTTTTATATATTTTTTTTTGTACTAGTTAAGTTACTGCTTTATCGCAAGCCGTTATGTTTTCCAAGTTACATGTACATGCACTGTTTTGGATTTTAGAAAAATCATACACCTGATAACTTAATTACCTTACTGATTTGAAAAAAACTCTAAAAATATTATAAAATAATTTTCAGTATAGATAGATATATATTTTAACCTCGTTACAACGGACAGTTTTGTCTGTCTACGAACCCACTGCGTCTACAAAACCATTTTGGCTACAAAAACAATGGTTCCCTTAAAGGGGCAGTAGCACGTTTTTTGATAATTTTATAATTTGAATTTCTCACTGATAATTGTAAGTGAATGCTAAATGTATTATTTTGACAGTGTCAAAAATCTCATTACACAAGTCAATCATCCATAGTCAGAGGACAGAGAATGAAGATTCACATAAAATCCATTGGCGGCCATTTTTGTGTGAACACCTTTAATTAATTTTTTGTTAGAAAAGGAATCGCATGGCTAAACTTAACGTTATATATTGGAATTATTACTGCTCCATTAAGTTTAAATACATTGTCTTTCAATTAAAATCATTAATTTTCATTTTCCTTACATCACCCTATATTCCCCCTAAAAACGTGCTACTGCCCCTTTAATTTCATACTATCTTTATCATCTTATATCTTTTTATCTAAAAGAGAAGTTACCAATTACTTTTGAAATATGAGAAAGCAAACTGAGTAATGAGAACATGTCTGTTGGAGATGTGACAGTTAATAATAAAGTGTATGTAATGAGGAATATAATAGCCCTAAAAAGCATCATACATGCTTTTGATTGAAAGATTATTACTATCTAGCCTAATTTATCCTTGTTCATGAAATGATTCTTTTGCAGATTGACTGGTCCAAACTGCTCTATTTCTGCTGATATACCACAGGAGGACAAAGGTTTACAAGTTGACATGAAGAAATGAGATGAGAGATGTAATGTAAAGTTGAAGCAAACCATTGGAGAGAGAAGTGAGTTTGGTTGGTAATAGTCTCAATCAACTATATGATCCCCAAGAATACCTATCTGCGTACCCGCTACTGCTAAATAATTTAACAGTTCAAGTACCTTGAAGACCCCAATGATGACACATGCTGCAGAAAAAACATGTAGTGAGTATGAAAACGATTTGACTAGTTATAGTACTCCAGAGATGCATACAAGGATACAATGTAGTGACTGTGGAAAGGATTTTGTAAATTCTGGTAACTTGAAGCGACACATGATGACACACACTGGGGAGAAACCATTTGAGTGCTGTGAGTGTGGTCAAGCATTTTCACAAGCTTATAATCTGAAGAAACACATGGTGGTTCATACCAGACCATATAAATGCAATGAGTGTAGTCAAACGTTTTCACAAGCTTCTTATCTGAAGACCCACATGAGATTTCATACTAGTGACAGACCATATAAATGCAGTGAGTGTGGTAAATCATTTTACCACGCTTCTTATCTGAAGAGCCACATAAAAACTCATACCCCGAAGACAGGAGAGAGACCATTCAAATGTATTGAATGTGGTAAAGCATTTGCACAACGTTTTTATATGAAACAACATATGAAAATTCATACTGGAGAAGAACCATATAAGTGTGGTGTGTGTAATAAAGCATTTACATTGTCTTATACTCTGAAACAACACATGATAATACATATTGAGAAACCACATAAATGCGAAGAGTGTGGTAAATCATTTGGACAACCTGGTCAACTAATGACACATATGAAAGTCCATTTTGGAGAGAGCCGGCATGAATGCAATGATTGTGGGAAAATATATACAATGTTGGGAAGCTTAAAAAGTCACATGAAAACCCATGTTGGAGAGAAACCATATAAATGCAGTGAGTGCGGTAAATCATTTTTGACACGTAGTGAAACTCAATCACATATGAGAATTCACACTGGAGAGAAACCCTTCAGTTGTACTGTGTGTGGTAAAGCAATTAGTAGGTCTTGGCAACTGGTTGTACATATGAGAGTTCATACTGGAGAAAAACCATACAAGTGTAGTGAGTGTGATAAATCATTTACACATTCAACTAGCCTCAAGGACCACATTAGAACTCATACTGGAGAGAGACCATACAAGTGTAGTGAGTGTGATAAATCATTTAAACATTCAACTAGCCTCAAGAACCACATGAAAACTCATACTGGAGAGAGACCATACAAGTGTAATGAGTGTGATAAATCATTTACACAATCAGCTACCCTCAAGGACCACATGAGAACTCATACTGGAGAGAGACCATACAAGTGTAATGAATGTGAAAAATCTTTTACAAGTTGTCATACTCAGAAAAGACACATGAAAACTCATACTCAAGAAACACCCAAGAAATGCATAAAGAATGTGTGTGATAAAACGTCAAAGTTTACAAAATCATTTTGACCTAGTACCCTGAAGGATCAAGATTTCATAGCAGTGTACTTGTAGAGAAACATCACAAGTGTGGCAAATGAAGAAAGTAGTTTTTTAGCTCACCTGTACAAAGTAAATGTGAGCTGATGTCATGGCGCTTCGTCCGTCGTCCGTCCGTCCGTCCGTAAACTTTCACGAAAAAGACTACTCCTCCTAAACGAATTCAGATATCATTCTGAAATTGTAGTATGTTATACCCATGGTGATTCCCCACAGAAAGGTAGACGTTTCAGTTTTGAGAATCCAAGATGGCCACCATGACAGCCATATTTAATTTTCAATTAGATTTCATGAAAAAGACTACTCCTTCTAAACGAATACAGATATCATTCTGAAATTGTAGTATGTTATACCCATGGTGATTCCCCACAGAAAGGTAGACGTTTCAGTTTTGAGAATCCAAGATGGCCGCCATGACAGCCATATTGAATTTTCAATTAGATTTCATGAAAAAGACTACTCCTTCTAAACGAATACAGATATCATTCTGAAATTGTAGTATGTTATACCCATGGTGATTCCTCACAGAAAGGTAGACGTTTCAGTTTTGAGAATCCAAGATGGCCGCCATGACAGCCATATTGAATTTTCAATTAGATTTCATGACAAAGACTATTTCTCCTAAACCAATCTAGATATCATTTTTATATTGTAGTATGTTATACCTATAGTGATTCCGCACAGAAAGGTAGATGTTTCAGTTTTGAGAATCCAAGATGGTCGCAATAGCAGCCATATTGACTTTTCAGCTGCAGATGACACATCATTATTATTAAATTTTAAGCTTTCATCAAGTGATCACTGGCACCATATAAATTCTCTAATTTGAACTTACTAATCATAATATTATCTTAAATATGAAATATTTAAGATTGTCGTGCAAGTTGTTCTATATTTTTAAGTGTTTCTAAAAAAAATTAAGATGAAAGACAAACATAATTGATTAATTTGTTTAAAATATTTATGGCAACTAGCTGCAAAAACCAAATCACATTAAAAAAACATTTAAATTTTAAACAATGGTATCTCCCTTATATTCCTTTAAATACCACACATAAGGGGTCAACCAGAGTTCATATATTCCACTATGCTGTCTAATACACATCCCAAGGCAGGCTGCTAGCATCACAGTGTCAGCTGCTAGTCTGTTGCATAATCAACCTGACCCAATTGATATGGTAGAGCATTATGCTATATGGCCATGGCCCATGTGTATGCAATAAAAGTTATGGACTTGTATTCTCATGACAGTGATATGTTCTTTCTAAGAATAACAACTTACACAAAACTTGTCTACAATAAGCTTTGTGTTTAGCAATCTACATGATAAGTTGATGTGGAATAAATATGCAGATGAAAATCGAAAAGGGTTTAGTAAGAAAAGTAAGGAAATTTGATTTGTCATATCTCTCTGTTGATTTGACAATGCAAAAATGTTTACCATTATAGTACTGTATGAGTGTTAAATAAATTGATACTTTAATGAAAGACATCTCATGGTCACTTGACATGTAAATATTATGTGAACAAAATAAACGTGTCTTATGCATTGCTGTGTTTATGACTTTCCTCTCAGTCATTCATTCATTTTCCTTGAAAAATCTTTACTTTTGGGATTCTCAATATCCCATGCAGCATAACCATCAGTGAAATAATCTTGAAATCATATTAATGATTCACTACAAAACAAATGTAAGTGCCCACCATCCTGTAAGTAATGAATGACATTTAAATGGATACACCTAAACCAATCAAGATATCATAATGAAATTAATACGGATGCCCACATAAAAGTAGCATTTTGAAGATTAAAAAGTACAAGATGGTCACCAATTCAGCCATAGATATACAAAAATGTTATACAAAAACCTACTGCTTGTTAACTTATCATGATTATATCATTCGTGTATTAATGTTTGTTCAAGCTCTAGTGGTTTCCAAAAGAAGACTAGTATTTTAAAAGATAAAAAAATCATGATGGCAGCCATCAATCAAATATATTAAAGATGGTTACATGTATAATTAAACCATAAACATCATTCATTTTAAGGTGAGCTTCTGTACCCTCGGTACTTTTATTAACCTTTACAAAGTAAATGTGAGCTTATGTCGTGGTGCTTCGTCTGTTGTCCGTCTGTCTGTCTGTCAGTAAACTTTCAGGAAAAGGCTACTCCTCCTGAAATAATCCAGATATCATTCTGAAATTGTAATATGTTATACCAATGGTGATTCCTCACAGAAAGATAGACGTGTCAGTTTTGAGAATCTAAGATGGTCGCCATGGCAGCAATATTGAATTTTCAATTAGATTTCATGAAAAAGACTACTCCTCCTAATCGAATCCAGATATTCTGAAATTCTAGTATGTTATACCCATGGTGATATCTCACAGAAAGGTAGACGTTTCAGTTTTGAGAATACAATATGGCCGCCATTGCAGCCATATTGAATTTTCAATTAGATTTCATGAAAAAGACTATTCCTCCTAAACGAATCCAGATATTCTGAAATTCTAGTATGTTATACCCATGGTGATTTCTCACAGAAAGGTAGACGTTTCAGTTTTGAGAATACAATATGGCCGCCATGGCAGCCATATTGAATTTTCAATTAGATTTCTTGAAAAAGACTACTACTTCTAAACCAATCTTGATATCATTCTGAAATTGTAGTATATTATACCTTTGGTGATTCCTCACAGAAAGGTAGACGTTTCACTTTTGAGAAACCAATATGGTCGCCATGGCAGACATATTGAATTTTCAATTAGATTTCATGAAAAAGACTACTTCTCCTAAACCAATCTAGGTGTCATTTATAAATTGTAGTATGTTATACCTATAGTGATTCAGCACAGAAAGGTAGAGGTTTCAGTTTTTAGAATCCAAGATGGCCACGATAGCAGCCATATTGACTTTTCAGCTGCAGATGACACATCATTATTATTGATTTTAAGCTTTCATCAAGTGATCACTCGCACCAAATAAATTCTCTTATTTGAACTTACTAATCATAATATTATCTTGAATATGGAATATTTAAGATTGTCATGCAAGTTGTTAGTTTTTAGTGTTTCTAAAAAAATCAAGATGAAAGACAAACATAATTTATTAATTTGACATCATTCATTTTAAGGTGAGCTTCTGTACCCTCTGTACTTTATTCTCTTTTTATCTTCTGATGCACATTAGAATTCATATTGGAGAGAATGTGGTGAATGTGGAAATCATTAAGAAAAAAAGGGGGCCTTTGAAGATATTTCCGCCTCTAAACTTAATCACTTACTCACTAACTCACATGAAGTCCTTTTCATTTGCACACTGGTGAGAAATCATTTTGTTGTACCCAATGTGATAAGAAATTTGGAACTAGTATGTCTCTGAAAATACATTTAAGAAGTCACACTGGAGAGAAACCTTAGAAATGTAGTGAGTGTGGCAAGGAATTTTCATTGTCATCACATCTGCTAAGACATTCAGATATTCAATATGGGAAGAAACGTTTCAGACATAACAAATGTTATTGGAGCAACTGTGATAAAACATTTGCTGACTTGACAGCTCTGAACAACCAAATAATGATTCACACTGGAGAGAAACCAGTCACCTATAACAAGTTTGGTATGGCATTCAGACAACAAAGTGCCCTGAATTGTCACCTGAAACTTTATTCTGATCAGTTGCCTTTTGAGTGTAGTGAATGGATAAAAAGTTTAAAGCTATATATGCCCTCCAAAGACATAGTCGAGTTCATACTGGAGAAAAACCATACCAGTATAGTGAGTGTGGTAAAATATTTACATCATCAGTTGGCCTTCAAGGACATTCAAGAACTCATACTGGAGAGAGACCCTATAAGTGTAGTCATTGTGATAAATCATTTAGATGTGGTGGACATCTTACAAGACATACAAGAACTCATACTGGAGAAAAACCACACAAATGTGCTGAATGTGGCAAATCATTTTCACAAGCTGTTAATCTAAGGTCACATATGAAAATTCACACAGGAAGATTTGCACCAGGAGAGAAAGAACATAAATGTTTAATTTGTGGTAAAACATATAGAAGACCAGATTTGCTTAAGAAACACATGGAAACTCACACTGGGAACTCTGGGAGAGGTCAAAACAATGTGAATGTGATGGGAAAGGAGTCCAAAAAGTGAATCACTCAAATTACATATGCAATTGTCCTAAAAAAATATCTTGACTTATATTCTTTGAGAAATAGTTCTTCTCATTTCAACAAGTATTACAGGAGTAGACTTGCATCTACATATAGAAATACGAACCTTTATTAATTAACTATTGAAATAAAAGTTTAAACACTTGCAAGAAATTCCAAGGGGGTTAAATCGTACTTGTAAAATAAAGTTCCTGACAGTTTTGGACCTACCATTACTACTTATTTTGGATCTCCTGGTATGCATATCACATTTTCATGGCTTAACAGCTGTAAACTTTCCAAAATAACAATGACAATACCTGTTTTGTGAAATCAATTCCTCCACAGTTTTGATAAATAATTCTTAAATATATTTTTATACATATTATATTATTCAAAGTTGTAAAACATTTATGTTTTGAGGAGTAACGGTATGTCCATTTAATCAGAACTGTTCACTTTTAAACTTTCTTTAATTGTTTAGTTAAATGACTACATTTAAAACCTTACCTGGTATATGTTCTATTTGATAATAATATTAAAAAGGGTGTCTTTTGAGGATTTGACCTGTATAACTTTAAAATATCTGCACATGATGTTTTGTGGTTTTGCAAATAAATACGTCTACATGCTTCACATGTTTATTGAGTTGCAAGGAGTTCCATTACAAGATATATCAAAACATGGTTCAATGTTATGGTACTTTTCCTGTCATCAAATTAACACACATGACAGATTTGGTGACTATCCCTTTTGGCATGGCATGGTGTCCGGTGTACGTCCTTCTTTCCCTCCGTCTGTCCATAAACTGGGGGAAAACAACAATTACCACAGATGAAGCCTGATCAGCTGCAGAGCCAATGCCTCTATTTGTCTAAAATGTTAACATTTCAATGACAGACAGACTCATATTTGTAAATTAGGTGAAAACCTCTAAAACCTCTTCGTCCATTAATTGGAAATAATTTTTGATAGGTATTTAAAAAAATTTTTAAACATTTTTTTTGTAAGATTAAAGAAGATATGATGTAAATTATCAGAATACAATTACACACAACAAGGTTGAGCAGATATAAGTTCATTACTATGGAGGATAAGTAAAATTATTGGTGATTGGGCGCGCGGTGGCCGAGTCGGCAAAAGCGCCAGGCTAGCAAGCCTGACGTGCCGGGTTCGAGCCGCGCCTGTGAACGGGTGTAAACACCTTGGAGTCAACTTTCTGTGCAGACTCTTTCAGTGTTGTCACAACCCCTAGTGTACAGTACACAACCCTGTGCACTTAAAAGAACCAACGAATCCGTTGGTTAATGACCAGATGGTGGCAACATGAAAACGTGCAGACACCTAGTTGCGGGTACAGCAACGTGCAGTGTACTTGGACAAAATACTGTGACTATGTGTCCCAGTCCACCCAGCTGTAAATGGGTACCTCGTAAGTAATAGTTACTAGCATAGTAAATTGTATGCATCGGATAATGGCAGGGACACTTTGTCCGAGAGGCCAGTACGAGGCGGAGCCAACTACTGGCTCGAGGACAAAGTGTCCCTGCCGTTATACGATGCATACAATTTACTATGCTAGTAACTGACTTACATCTCACTTAATCCGAGTACAATCAACCACAAAATTCATATTTTTAAATAAAATTTATATTTTCGATAACCTTCCAAGGGCCCCTTCACTGTTTTATGAATGAAGTTTGTAGTACTATGAATGGTGTAAGAGCACGTGCTTCTTGCTTGTCAAAGCGCAAGGCACGTGCTTCTTGCGTGTCAAAGCCCAAGACACGAAGTAAATGTTTTGGGCTTGCAGACTTTGTGCACTCCATGAATATGAGCCTGTTTCAAGACAAAGTTTCACAGGTTGTCCATTTCTGTTTCGATTTTGAAGGTAGAAGACGTGTTATTAGAGTCCTCGTAAACAGCTAAATTTTGACAGTGGTTTCTACTTATGAAACGTTTCCCTTGGATTTCTTATAAAAAGGTACCTTAATCATTTCCATAACAAGTTGAGCCAAAATATATATGATCTTATCTATGAAATAGATTAATTATGTATAATTATCAAATTATTTTGGACATATCTAGACTTTTTTCCCTAACATAACAACAGTTTTGGTGCAACACAAAATGTGTAAGTATTATGATTGTTTTCCAGCTTGTTTTATTTGATTATTGATACTTTCAGTTCAATTCTATGTCTATGTTGTTGATTGATTGTTTTCAACCATGTGTAGAAAAGGTTTACAAAAGTGTCCTTGCATCAGATGGCAGGACTCTTTGGCCTAAGAGTTCCCAATATCGATAATGAACAGGACGCTTTTATGAATGGTTGCCATGGACGACGAGGGCTAAGTGGGATGTAAGGATTGAGAGTGACATTACACTGTGCGTCACATGACTGCATGTGTTGTATGCTCCCCCGGGAGTCGAAATGGTAAAAGAAGTGTCATGAAGATTGATATCCAATGATCGAGGGAAAGCCAAAAGCGCCTTTGAGCAGCACTCTCTGAGCTGGATATTGGCGCTATACAAATACTTAGTAATAATAATATAATAATAATTATAATAATAACTAGGATTGACGCGTCAATACTTAGGTCTTCAAGATTCCTCTTTGACCTTCACACAGTGTTTGACCTTCACATGACTTTTTGTCTAAGAGTTCTTGTTTATCATCATACAATGATGTATGTTTTGCTTTGATAACTCAAATGGGAATTGAGTAATGAATTTTTGAAGTTTATTGAAAACACTGAAATTTGAAGATTTTTAGACCCCTACTCCATGTTGGTCCTTCTAGCTCCTTAACTATCAACATTTTTATGATAAAGTTCAACATAGCAAAAGTTGTGCTTTGAATGGCTCGTGTGAAAATACAATCAATTTAATGATATCTTTCTTAGTAAAGAAACTGTAGAACTTTGAAATGTGCTAAAAATGAGGATTTTCCAAAATTCGCAATATTCAAGGACAGGTCATGGACAGAAAAAAATTTATCATGACTTGTTGATATTTTTTTCTGTCTACTCATTACATCTGCTTCACAAAACATCAATGATAACATTTCTATCTGTAACAGTTTTTAAACTAAAATTCTTAAAGTAAAATAACCCTCGAAAACTGTTAAAATCGCCGAAAAATGTAAAAAATCTATTCATGTCCACATATTTCCTTTAATATAAACTTTTAAAGCATAATAATCTGTAGTGAATTTGTTCAACAATCATTGTGGAACAGAATGCATCAAACAGATTTCTTATTTGACATTTCCTTACAGAGTAATGTCCCTTTGAATGTAACATGAAAAATGATGCTTTAAAAAAATGTCAATTTTCAAGGGCAGATAACTCAGGTTCTAGATCAAAATTAAAAAAAAGGCGCTCGGGACGTTCTTAACAATTCTTTTAGCTTTTATTTGAGCTATCAAACACTGCTGTATGTCTTGGCGTTAATGAGGAGATGATTTTCAGAGACGCGTACTGTCAAAATCGCGAAATTGCTCCAAAATTTCAGTTTTTTGAAAATAGCCAAAAATCTATCATTACGGCTATGTGTTTATTTGATGGGGAATGTTGATGCCCACATTTTGGTGAAAGTTTTGTGCGATTATCTTTCTTAGTTTTCGAGAAATTGAGGTATGAAGTTTAAACTTCAAAGGGAGATAACTCTAGCACAAATTGAAATTCGAAATTCAAAAGCTTCGCAGAGCCAGTTCTCGTGATACCCTATCAGTCCTGAAAGTTTCATGAAAATCGATCGATTGGTTAGGTCAGAATCGCACTCACAAAAATCGGTACAAATAATAAGAATAAAAATCCGGATAATAACAATAGGTCTTCCAGACGTAGTCTTGAAGACCTAAAGTCTTGAAGACCTAACTAGGACTGCCGCGGCAGTACTTAGGTCTTCAAGATTCCTGTTTGACCTTCACACAGTGTTTGACCTTCACTTGACGATTTGTCTAAGAGGTAAACAGTAACTAATACATTATCAAAATGACCAAATTTCACTTGATATTCAGTGTTAAAGACTTTTCAGAAAAAATCACCATGGTGGCAAATGTCAGTTATGCCATCATTCTTTAGAGAATACTATTCCTAGAAGCAGAAAAAAATTAGGTTGAAGTATCTATCACGATTTGCCAGATACATGTGATTAAAGGCTGTAATTTAAAGTTGACTGTTTCAGACCCCTGTATAATGTAATGTAACCTAACACTTTAACAATTGATATTTTAGTAATAAGGTATATCAAAAACAATGTTGGTCTTGTTTATCTACATACAAAGATGTATGTTTTGTTTTGATAACTTAAATAGTAATGGAGTAATGAACTGTGGAACTTCGTTGAAAACACTGAAATTTGATTAGTTTTAGACCCCTACTTCATGTTGGTCCCTCTAGCTCCTTAATTATCAACATTTTCATGATAAAGTGCAACATAGCAAAGGTTGTGCTTGGAATAGCGCATGTAAAAATGCAATCAATTTAAAGATATCTTACTTAATAAAGAAACTGTGAAACTTTGGAATTTGTTAAAAATTAGGATTTTCCAAAAATCGCAATATTCAAGGACCGGTCATGGACAGAAAATAATGTATCATGACTTGTTGTTAATTTTTTTCTGTCTACTCATTACATCTGCTTCACAAAACATCAACGATAAAATTTCTATCTGTAATAGTTTTGACACTAAATTTCTCAAAGTAAAATACCCCTCGAAAAATGTTAAAATCGCCCCAAATTGTAAAAAATCTGTTTATGTCCACATATTTCCTTTAATATTAACTTTTATATAATAATGACCTGCAGTGAATTTGTTCAACAATCATTGAAGAACAGAAAGCATCAAATAGATTTCTTATCTGACATTCCCTTACCGAGTAATGTCCCTTTGAATGTAACATGAAAAATGATGCTTTAAAAAAAATGTCCATTTTCAAGGGCAGATAACTCCCGTTCTAGACATAAATTCAAAAAAAGAGGATTGTGACGCTCTTGACAATTCTTTTAGCTTTCATTTTAGCTATCAAACACTGCTGTATGTCTTGCCGTTAAGGAGGAGATGATTTTCAGAGACGCGTATTGCCAAAATCCCGAAATTGCGAAAAAATTTCAGTTTTTTTAAAATAGCCAAAAATCTATTATTACGGCCTAAAACGGCTTGTGTTTATTCGATGGGGAATGTTGATGCCCACATTTTGGTGAAAGTTTTGTGCGGTTATCTTTCTTAGTTTTCGAGAAATGGAGGTATGAAGTTTCAACTTCAAAGGGAGATAACTCAAGCACAAATCGAAATTCGATTTTCAAAAGCTTCGCACGTCGATTCCAGGGTACGGGCTATCTGCATGCCAAGTTTTGTCAAATTTGGAGCAGCCGTTTGAGCTGTAGCGTCCTCACAAAAAAAGTACAAATAATAACTAGGACTGCCGCGGCAGTACTTAGGTCTTCAAGATTCCTGTTTGACCTTCACATACTGTTTGACCTTCACATGCATGTTTGACCTTCACATGCATGTTTGTTAAAGAGGTTTAAACCATACAGACCAAAACATGACTTTTTAAAATGCAACGTTTGACCCTTCCTCCTGACCGGAAGTGACTGTTCGCGAGCGATATTATTCTTTTAACTTAAAGACCTTGCTGATGTCTAACTCTCATGGAAAAATCATTAAGTTCTAAGGTCTGGTTTTTGAGTTATCTGCCCTTGAAGTTGGTGATTTTCAGATTTTGGTCAACTTTGAAAGGTTACAGCACAAAAAGTATTAAGGTTAGGTCTTACAACTTTAGGAATTGAAGAAAACTATACCTCAGCTACATTCAGTATGAATTTCAGCTCCCTAGTGCAAGTATCTTCAGAGGAGAAGATTGTCAAAGGTGGGTGGGGTCTGAAACGATGAAAATTGCACTAAAAGCAAGATGGCGGCCGAACCACGTGACCTACGAATTTGCCATGATTTACTTTTTTTCATTATTTTCCATTGCGCTTCTTTTGAAAAAAATTTTAAGTCTCTAAGTGCATTTTGAAAAAAAAATCAATGTTAAATTTTCGATTTTGGATTCGAACTGGACCCTTAATGAATGAACCGATTTTGCCCAAAAGCTTCGCATGTAGATTCCAGGGTAAGGGCTATCAGCATGCCAAGTTTGGGTGAATTTGGAGCAGCCGTTTGGGCTGTATCTCGTTCACAAAATTGTACAAATAATAATAATAAGAACTTGAAGAAATCGGATAAAAACAATAGGTCTTCCAGACTTTGTCTTGAAGACCAAATTTTAAGTCTCTAAGTGCATTTTGAAAAAAAAATCAATGTTAAATTTTCGATTTTGGATTCGAACTGGACCCTTAATGAATGAACCGATTTTGCCCAAAAGCTTCGCATGTCGATTCCAGGGTAAGGGCTATCAGCATGCCAAGTTTGGGTGAATTTGGAGCAGCCGTTTGGGCTGTATCTCGTTCACAAAATTGTACAAATAATAATAATAAGAACTTGAAGAAATCGGATAAAAACAATAGGTCTTCCAGACTTTGTCTTGAAGATCTAATAATAAACTTGAAGAAATCGGATAATAACAATAGGTCTTCCAGACCTTGTCTTGAAGACGTGACGCTCTTGACAATTCTTTTAGCTTTCATTTTAGCTATCAAACACTGCTGTATGTCTTGCCGTTAATGAGGAGATGATTTTCAGAGACGCGTATTGCCAAAATCCCGAAATTGCGAAAAAATTTCAGTTTTTTGAAAATAGCCAAAAATCTATTATTACGGCCGAAAACGGCTTGTGTTTATTCGATGGGGAATGTTGATGCCCACATTTTGGTGAAAGTTTTGTGCGGTTATCTTTCTTAGTTTTCGAGAAATGGAGGTATGAAGTTTCAACTTCAAAGGGAGATAACTCAAGCACAAATCGAAATTCGATTTTCAAAAGCTTCGCACGTCGATTCCAGGGTACGGGCTATCTGCATGCCAAGTTTTGTCAAATTTGGAGCAGCCGTTTGAGCTGTAGCGTCCTCACAAAAAAAAGTACAAATAATAATAATAAACTTGAAGAAATCGGATAATAACAATAGGTCTTCCAGACTTTGTCTTGAAGACCTAATAATTAAAGAGTTGGAGGTCGCCAGTAAGACAAGTTATCAATTATATAATTCATTTTAAAGATAGAAATTGTTGACACTGCTGCACACAGCTTTGAGTCACCAAGTGGACTCTATGTTAAATAAAATTTTCCAAAGCCCTGATTTAAAAAAAAATAATCATATAAAATTTGAAATTTAGGTAATATAGCTGAAATAAAGCAGAGAAGACCTCATAAGTGTGGTCATTGTGATAAATCATTCATATGTAGTGGACATCTTACAAGACATATAAGAACCCATACTGGAGAAAAAACACACAAGTGTGCTGAATGTGGCAAAGCATTTTGCTGTTAATCTAAGGTCACATATGAGAATTCACACAGGAAAATTTCCACCTGGAGAGAAAGAACATAAATGTTTAATTTGTGGTAAAACATACATAAAACCAGGTTTGCTTCAGAAACACATGGAAACTCACACTGAGGACTGTGGGAGAGGACAAATCAGTGCGAATGTGACGGGAAAGGAGACAAAAAAATGAATCCCTCAAGTCACATGTGCAATTGTCCTCAGACAAGGCAAAAGTGAGCACAGCTCACATACCCCCGCCTGTAGTTTGATCGCCTTTCTTTGACGAAAATAGTGAAAAGTCATATGTTCTGATAAATCCTAGGATTGTTACCGTATTTTTCCATGACATGATATAGAAAATAACATTAAAATTTAATGTGTCTGAATAGGTGTGAACTGGTATAACTATGATTAAAATAGAGCCATTGGATCTTTAGCTCACCAGGCTCCATATTTAATTTTGCTGTGGCCAATGTGGTTTCCCCATTTGTAGGGGCCACAAAGTCTCAAATTCTAGACTGAAGTATATCTGTGATGTGATTTCAGATACCTGTAATCAATACAGAAATGGAAATATTTCATATCAGGAAATTGGGATCATATTTTAACTGTAAACTTATTTTGCAATGTAAGCTCAATGTGTTCTTCATGTGAAGAGTATTTTTTATACTTGTGTAGACACTTGACATTGATTGAAGCTGCCTTAAAATATCTTCATCAACAGTAAACCTCTCCTTGTCAGAAATTTCCGAGGGAAGCACACATTAAATACCTCTTAATATTGATACTTGTGACTTTCTGATGGTAGTTTTTAACTCTTTGGTCTTTGATTATGCTATTTTAAGTGTAGTATTTTCCCAATTTCGGTATTTTCTTTACTTTGCCCCTAATAAGAAACACAGGGGCCACACCCTAAAAACCTATTTTCATTTTCTTCTCCGGTCCGTTATTTGAACGTTGGAGGTGAAAGCCCTATACGGCACAACAGCATCAAATAGGCTACTGCCATACCAAATTTGAAGTTTCCAAGGTGTATAGTTTTAAGCTCATCTGGCCCGATTGGCTTATGGCATGGCATGGTGTCCTGCGTCCGTCCGTCCATCCGTCCGTCCGTAAACTTTGTGGAATTTCGACTTCTTCTCCAGAACCATAAGGCCTAGAAAGCTTAAACTTGGTGTACAGACTCCTTAACTAGTGAGGATTAAAAATGGTAGCTTTGACGGCCCTGTGACCCGTAATAAGGGCAACAGCGGCCACACCCTAAAAAACTATTTTCATCTTCTTCTCCAGAACCATAAGGCCTAGATAGCTTAAACCTGGTGTACAGACTCCTTGGCTAATGAGGATTATAAATTGTAGCTTTGGTGGCCCTGTGACCCCTAATAAGGACCACAGGGGCCAAGCCCTAAAAACCTATTTTCATCTTCTTCTCCAGAACCATAAGGCCTAGATAGCTTAAACTTGGTGTACAGACTCCTTGGCTAATGAGGATTATAAATTGTAGCTTTGGTGGCCCTGTGACCCCTAATAAGGGCCACAGGGGCCACGCCCTAAAAACCTATTTTCATCTTCTTCTCCAGAACCATGAGGCCTAGAAAGTTGAAACTTTGTTTGCAGACTCCTTGACTAGTGAAGATTATAAATTGTAGCTTTGGTGGCCCTGTGACCCCTAATAAGGGCCACAGGGGCCACGCCCTAAAAACCTATTTTCATCTTCTTCTCCAGAAGCATAAGGCCTAGAAAGCTGAAACTTTGTGTACAGACTCCTTGACTAGTGATGATTATGAATTGTAGCTTTGTTATCTGAAACTTTGTGTACAGACTCCTTGACTAGTAGGGGTGAAACGGTACGCTTGAGGTTCAGTTCGGTACGTTTTGCGGTACAGAACCCTCGGTTCGGAAGATTTTCGGTTCGGTACAAAACCAAGAATGTCCGTCGCCATTTGATTACCTTCGAACGAGATGTCACGATATCAAGTCATTCAAACACTTTCGTTTATATTAGGCAATCACGAAGTCATTCACACACAATTGTTTGTAGAGAATTAAAGGTCCTATTTGATTGTTTCGAATGAAGTATGCATTCGGTATACGTACCGAAAATTCACGTTGATGTACCGAGTACCGAACCGAAAGCAAAATACAGCGGTTCAACTACAGTAGTTGTGAACCGTTTCACCCTGATTGACTAGTTATGATTATGAATTGTAGCTTTGGTGACCCTGTTGCCCCTAATAAAGGCAACAGGAACGTCCTTCAAATCTATTTTCATCTTCTTCTTCAGAAGTATAAGGCCTAGAAAACTAAAACTTGTCGACCATATATACTTAATCTTATGAATGGTGACCATGTGGCCTCTACAAAGGGGGAATCACATTGACCACACTCTACAGCATAATTGATGATGAAGCCTGACGAGCTACAGAGCCAATGCCTCTATTTTTAATTATGCTCTGGAAACGAGACAGTCCAGAAATCGGACGTTTTTTGGTCAAAATTTCAAAAGTTATTTGAACGTTGGAGGTGAAACCCCTTAAAGGTACAACAGCATCATGTAGGCTACTGCCATACTAAATTTGAAGTTTCCAAGTGGTATAGTTTTTTAATTATGCTCCGAAAACGAGACAAGGTCCAGAAATCGCAAGTTTTTTGGTCAACATTTCAACAATTATTTGGACGTTGGAGGTGAAACCCCTAAAAGACACAACAGCATCATGAAGGCTACTGCCATATCAAATGTGAAGTTTCCAAGTGGTATAGTTTTTTAATTATGCTCCGGAAACGAGACAAGGTCCAGAAATCGGACGTTTTTTGGTCAAAATTTCAAAAGTTATTTGAACGTTGGAGGTGAAACCCCTTAAAGGCACAACAGCAGCATCTAGGCTACTGCCATACCAAATTTGAAGTTTCCAAATGGGATAGTTTTAGAGTAATGCTCCAGAAACGATATCGGACGGACGGACGGACGCCCCCACGCACGGACGGACGGACGGACGGATACGCGGAGCGCTATATACCCCCGACTACGTCGTAGCGGGGGTATAAAAATGTCTTGACTCACATTCTTTGAGGAAAAGTTCTTGCCCTCTCATCAAGTATTGCAGGAGTAGACTTGCATCTACATAACAAATATAAAACTTTATTAATTAACATTTGAAATACAAGTTTAATCTCTTGCATGAAATCAGAGGGTGTTAAATTAAAAATATTCCTCATGATGTTTTTTTGGTTTTGCAAATAAATGTCTACATGCTTCACTTGTTTATTGAGTTGCAAGGAGTTCCATTACAAGATATATCAAAACATGGTTCAATGGTTATGGTTTTCCCGTCATCAAATTGACACATATGACAGACATGACGACTATCCCTTCTGGCATGTTGTCCGGTGTTCGTCCTTCTTTCCCTCTGTCCGTCCATAATCTTGGGGGAAACCACAATTACCACACTTTAAAGCAAAATTAAGATAAAGCCTGATAAGCTACAGAGCCAATGGCTCTAATATTCTAAAATGGTAACATTTTTTTTATAGAGAGACTCATATTTGTAAATTAGGTGAAAACCTATAAAAAAGTGTGTACTCTCTAATCTTTCTTCATCCATTAATCGGAAATAATGTTTGATAGGTATTTCAAGTTTTTTTTAGATATTTTCTTTGTAAGATGTCGACTAAGATGTTTAACTCTCATGTTTCCTACCTCAAAATAACGGTTTGGCAAATTCTAGGGTGTTTTAGCAAAACAAAACCTTGTCTTGAAGTATTAATGAAATAAAATATAAGATACGATTTTACAATTACATATAATAAAGTTAAGCAAATTAACTGTATTATTATGAATGATCAGTAACATCATTGGTATTAAAGAAGATTTGATTTAAATTACCAGTATACGTCATGGATAACGCATAATCCACGGGCATTATAAAAAATAAAGGATGTTTTCCAGCGGGTTTGCCCAAGGGCAAATCACGAGGGCAAACATCCTTTATTATTGTAATGCCCACGGATTATGTGTTATCTATTTCATAAACCACAAACCAGATATAATAACATTGATGTGACTGATAACGTGAAAGGGCTTGAAATAACTAAGGCGGCCGTAAAATATAAAAAAAAAAAAACTAAGACCTTTGTTATAAGAAGACCTAACAAAGGACAATTGTCGGCGCTGTCATATTAGCACAGGGGTTAGAGCGTTGGTGTTCGGCAGTGTGAACGCTGCGGGTTCGAGATGGCGAAAACACTTGCAGTGTCATTTGATATTTTTCCGAAAGTGACACTTTGACTTTATCCAGATTAATTACATTGTTCTGAAATAATTATTTAAAGAGGGATATGTTAGAGATATACCCATACTTCCAGAGGTGTATGGCTCAAAAACCTTCTGTTTGAATCGTGCGTCTCCGAGGCGTAGCGTAGTTCTAAGTTTATTTACCAACGTTGAAGATCGCTTCTCCTGACTAAGTGTAGATTAACAATAAAGTGTTGGTGTATCAGTATTTTTTAATAAGTCATGATTGGATTTTCATTCAATCAATCAATCAATCAATCAATCAATCTTTATTTGCACTTATAGGCCACAGACCTGTAGCACAATGTGCATACAATATGTTCAGGCAGGATAGAGTACATTTTTTCTGAGTAAAAAGGCATAGTATAGAAACATTGACAGATTTTCTAAATGTGTTTTGCTAGAGTAAGTTAATAGAGATCTATATATATAAACATTATGATGTGTAAAATAATATTTCTTAATGTACTTCTTTCTCAAAGTGAGGTAGGCTGGACAAGAGTAAAAAAAAGGTGTATCAGTGGATAACCTACAGTTACAACATAGAAAGGACAGGTGTATCCGTCAATACACGTAATTACAGTTAGAACAAAGGAAACCATAGCAACAAGACCGGAAGTGGTATATAACTAAAATTATTGGTGATTAAAGAATTGGGAGGTCACCAGAAAGACAAGTTATCAATTTGATAATTCATTTTAAAGATAGAAATTGTTGACATTGCAGAACACCGCTTCGAGTCACCAAGTAATTTCTCTTTTTTAGCAGAAAAGAATTTCAAACTGTCTGCCAAATATGACAGCAGTCATATTAATTCTTTATTCATGATATTATTCTCCAAACAGCTATTTAACATAAATGTCTATGAGAGTGACATCGCTAATACATATCTAGATCTATGGGTGCTTTATTTAAAGTAGCAGGTTTTTATACATTTAAAACATTTTTCAATTATTGTATATCTAAGATAATCATATTTACAACTGAATTAATTAACATTACAACTTTAAAAAATAATTTATGTTCCTAACCAGTGCCGTTTTTTTAGATTTTCTTGGTCCGTTTTGTGCACAGGTACATTAATAATGAATTTCAGAGTTGTGTCCCTTTGATGGATTGCATTGGTTATTGTTAAATGATGTATGACCGACACTGGTTGTTGGTTCAATCATTTATATAGCTTCATGTTTACATGTTACAATAACACAGGCGCGCTCTGGTTGCGGCCATAGGTGGTAATGAGAGCGAGGCTCGGTTGTTACTATAATCGTAACCGGAAGTCGGAATACGGATTCTACATCCTCCCCTTTTACTGTTTAACTCTTATAACAATATATTAAATTAAAACTTTCTTTAGAGTCTCTGAGATGATGGATATATATAAAATATAGATTGGGGTGAGATGTGATCCGTGAATTAAAGTCCTTTGTCACTTCCAAGTCACATGAATCACAGGTGGTTAGAGTCCATATAGAAATCCGAGCACTCATTTGATTATGATTATGATGAAAACTTTTAGAGTCCAACATTGTATGAATTATTAAAACTTTAACACTGAACACTGTCTCTGCAACACTGAACACTGTCTCTCTCCAAAGACTAGAATGCTGCACAGTCTATAGCGGAACTGGAACACTGAAATAACATTGTCTCTGAAATATAACAGGAACAGTCTCTGAAATTAAACATTAACACTGTCTCTGTTTATAGTGCATATCGTGGGTTGGGATGCACTATTCTTCCACTCCTGGTTCTAAGCGGCGAGCCTCGTGCAGGTGTTGACGAGTGCTTTGAGCTTCTTCCAGGTGGCGGCTTGTCATGGGACTGTTGACAAGGTGATTTAGGAGTTGTCTGGTCTGCTGTGTCCTGAGTTGTCTGTTTTCTGGGTGGTGAGACTGATTTTGTCGTTGTCTGTGACTTTGACGGTGAAGGCTGATATTGGTCTTGATTGTTGAGCTGTAGGTTTTGCTTCTTAGGCGTGCTTGTACGTTCGTTGTGAACCAGTAGAAGATGTCTTCTATTTCTGCGGTACGTGCCTCCTTCAGACTCGACAATATATGATCTTGGAGTTTCATGTGCGCCTTTCACGATACCTGTTCTGTTGTATCCTTTCTCAGTCTGCATTCTGACCTTGTCTCCAGGTACGAGTTGTCCCAAAGGTTTGGCTGTTTTGTCGTACTGACACTTCTGTTGTTCGCCGATCTCTTTTAATCTGTTTTGAATTGTCTGTGGATCTTTGAGTGAAGGCTCTAGGAGTTTAGAGGATTTTGGAAGTTGGGTTTTGGTACGTCTCGCCATAAGTCTCTGTGCCGGTGATCCAAGGATTGGATCTCTCGGTGTATTTCTTCTGTTGAGTATGGCAAGATATGGATCTGTCCTGTCCATGTCACACTTTTCCAGAATATTCTTGGCTGATCTGACAGCTCTCTCTGCTAGTCCATTACTCTGTGGATAGTTGGGACTACTTGTTTTGTGTTGAAATCCCCAGGCTGTGGCAAATTTTGAAAATTCACTTGCGCTGAATTGTGGCCCGTTGTCTGAGTATAGGGTGTCTGGGATTCCAAATCTGGCAAAGTGACTCTTCAATTTCCTGATGATTGTGGCTGACTCTGTGTTTTCGAGCGAGTTGAGTTCGTACCATCCTGAGTACGAGTCCACCAGTACGAGGTAGGTCTTTCGCTTGAAAGTAAACAGGTCTGCTGCTAGGGCTTCCCATGGTCTCTCTGGAACTCTGCGCTGCTTGAGAGGTTCCTTCTGCTGGTGAGGTTTGCATGCATTGCAAATGTCACAACTTGAGACATATTTTTCCATGTCTTGATTAAGTTCTGGCCAATAAAGAAATTCCCTAGCTTGTCTCTTCGATCCTTGTGCTGAGCTGTGTCCTCTGTGTACCTGCTCCATGTATTCTCTTCTGAGACTGGGTGGTACGACAATCTTCTCACCTTTGTAGATGATTGAGGAATACTGCGCGAGCTCATCTCGAAACGAGTGGTATGCTTTGACATCTGGGTGAACATCTCTCTTGTATTCTGGCCATCCATGTTGAATGTAGCGATTCAACTGCTGCATGAGTGGATCTCTTTCTGTTTCCATCTGTAATTGCTCCATTCTTTGTTCTGTCATAGGTAAGACTGTCATTACTTCAAATTCGTCTTCCTGGTTTGACTTGTCACTGAGGTATGCTCGGGAAAGGGCGTCTGCGATGATCAGATCTTTTCCTTTCTTGTAGACCAAGTCAATCGAGTATTGTTGGAGCTTCAACAGCATGCGCTGTAGTCTTGCAGGTGCAGCAAACAGTGGTTTCTTGCAAATGGTGATGAGTGGCTGGTGGTCTGTTTCCACTGTGACTCTTCGTCCATATATGTAATCATGGAATTTCTCACAGGCAAAGAGAATTGCCAGTAGTTCTTTCTCAATCTGGGCATAATTCATCTGTGACTTTGTCATCGACTTTGATGCATATGCTATCGGCTGACCTTCTTGCAAAACTGCTGCGCCCAGTCCACTTTTCGAAGCGTCACACGTGAGTGTGATTGGCTTGTTCAGGTTGTAGAACTTCAATGTGGTTGCATTGCTGATCTCTTTCTTGATTGCTTCTGTTGCCTGTTTACACTTGTGTGACCATGACCATGCATATTCTTTCTGCAGCAAGTCTCGAAGTGGAGATGCTATTTCACTCAGCCGTGGTATGAACTTCGCTAGGTATGTGACCATTCCTAGAAATCTGCGTAGAGCTGGCAATCCGTCTGGCTCTGGCATGTTGACAATTGCTCTGACCTTCTCCGGGTCGGGTTTGACACCTTCATCTGTAAGCAAATGTCCAACGTAGCTGACAGCATTCACCTTGAAATGGAACTTGTTTGGATTAAGCTTGAGTCCAATCTGTTCCGCTCTGTTGAGAACCTTGATGACGTTCCTGTCATGCTGCTCTTCTGTTTCTCCCCACACCAGTAAGTCGTCCATGATTCCTTCACAAGGTAGACCGCTGAACAGACTGTCCATGTGTTTCTGAAACACTTCGCTGGCTGAGGTGATTCCAAATGGCATTCTGAGGTACCTGTACCGTCCATATGGAGTGTTGAATGTGGTCAACAATGATGTGCTGTGTGAGAGGGAAATCTGCCAAAAACCTCGAGATGCGTCAAGTTTCGTGAACCACTTGGCTTCAGGCATTCTTGCTGTAATCTCCTCCACTGTTCTCATCGGGTAGTGCTGCCTCTTTATGGCCTTGTTCAAATCCATCGGGTCTATGCAAATTCGTACCTTGTTGGTATCTTTCTTCTTTGCGATGACCATGGATGATACCCAGTCAGTAGGCTCGGTGACAGGAGTGATGACTCCATCTCGGACCATCTCGTCTAATTCCTCTTTCACCTTTTCTTGCATCGCTACTGGTACTCGACGTGGAGCTCTTATCACAGGTAGTATGTCGCTGTCTAGCTCTGCACTGTACTCAACTGGTAAGTTTCCAAGTTTTCCATCAAACAAACTGTGATACTGTTTCAAAATCTGTGCCTTGGTTAGTGGCTCTGTCTTCTTCTCATCTAAGCTGAGTCCATCAATGTTGTATACATCATCATCAAACAACAACAACTTCAGCCGTACACTGTCTTTCAATCCGATGATTGGCTTGAGTGACTGTTCAATTACATGAAATGTGAGAGTTTCTTCTTCATTCTTATATCTACAGTTCAACTGGGTTCTGCCCAGAGTTTTGAGTGAGCTTCCTCCATAACTGACTAATGTAACAGTGTGCTGTCTGTTTATCTTTTCCCCTTGACAAACCTTCTTGAACATGGCGAAAGGCATAACATTACATTTGGCTCCTGTGTCAACCTTCAAACGAACTTGTTCATTATTGACAATGATACTTGCATAGGCTTCAAGTGGTGAATCTTCAATGTCATCAATTTCCAACGAATCAAGGAAGAAAACATTATTCTCATCATCTTCATCTGTCTGTTCATCAATATCATGTACACTGCGTCTTTGTGTATACTTGGGTTGTCTCCCCTGTCTTTTCTTGTTTTTCTGATGAGTTTGTTTTTCTTTGGCATGATATGGATTCTTACAAGCATTGGCAAAGTGATTCATTTTTCCACATTTGTTACATTTCTTTCCATATGCAGGGCAACGTCCAGACGGATGTTCATAAGTACAATTTCTACATCTGGGAAATGTTCTTGAATTACTGATGGCATGTACCTCTGCAGGTTTTATACATAGTTCTTGCATGCCCTTGCCAGAAATTTCTTCTACAGTACATGTAGCAACAGCTTTTTGCAAATCAAGTTCACTTGTTTTGAGTAATGTTTTTCTCAAACCATCAGAGTTTACACCACAAACTATTCTGTCTCTAAGCCTGCAATATTCAAGAAAATATATGCTTTTGTCTTCGCATTCTTGTCACCGTGTGCAGCAGCAAGGAAAATATCAAATTCCTGTTCAAATTGACGCCAGTTTTCTGCTACATCGCCCTCAAAAGATAAAGGTTTAGGTCTGTTTAGACTGTCCGCCATGATAACTGTTGATCGTTCGTCGAGCAGACGACAAATGTCAAATCACAAAATCACACACTGTCACAAAATCCTCAGCATGACGCTGTTCAAATGTCAGTTATGTTATCGTACTTAACTTCTGACACCATGTTAAATGATGTATGACCGACACTGGTTGTTGGTTCAATCATTTATATAGCTTCATGTTTACAGTTATCTTTTGTTGTCGAGTAAAGCGCGGCAACGTTGTGAAATTACTGACAGTACATCAGCCATATACTGTTGTTTCAGTCCAAATTCCTCAAAGAAGATCGAAAATCTCTTATATGGTAAGTTTATCAAAGTAAGAAATTTTGATTTCTCCTTTCTCCAGTCTTTCAGATTGATATTGGATTCATTATCCTTGTGTAATGGGTTTTCAGTCAGATAAGGAATAAAGACCTGTATTTGAAAAATTACCACAGGTATTGATGAGAAATTACTCTTAATCATTCATTGCCATGTTATCTAATAGAAAATTTATGAAAACCAATTATATTTAACATTTGTACAAAATAGAATGCTTTTAACATAACTTTGAAAAATCCTGACTTTGGAATTAGTGTCATGTGTTTTCAGTCACTTTTTTGAACCTCTGTTATTTAGAATATGCAGGACAGTTTTGAAAAGTTTATGTTTCATAATGACACAGAGAGTTGACAAAAGTCTGACTAAAAATATTTATTTGATATTTTTTAAGTAAATATTATTCTAAATAAAAAAAACTTTGATTCATCATATTTCATAATGAAAAATCGAAAAACATGAAACACTGGGTTTAGAGGGTGACCTAACTATTTCTCCGACAGGAATATCAGTTCTGATAGTTTAAGGTGCTTTGATAAAAGCTTCTCTTGGAGTTTGTCCATATTTTTTTTAAATTTATTGTGTACTATTGGAAAATCATTCAAAACCACTGAGATAACATTTAAAGTTTTGAAAATAAATTTGATAAGAAAAAACACTGAAAACAATGAATATATTTTTTCTTAAAATGGCAAGTGACAATAAATATTATCACATCAAGGCATCTCATTATATAAAGAATTACAAGGAAATTAGGTGGACAGTTATTAGAGCAAGGTTTGAAAATAAAAAGACTTTCTTTCCCATAGAAAATTGGTATAAGAAAATTTGCTTTAAAATGTGATGTTTTTTATGTTTTGGCCATAATATTTTTTCTTAAGCAAATTATATTTTAAATGACTATTCCTAGATGCACCTATGAACCCTCTGCTGCAAATAATCCACAAGATACTTTAATATCCCTTTGGATATGTTCACAAAAGGGAGTCAAAATGACTGACCGAAAACACATGATGACTGAAAACAGATGACTTGACGATACATAGTTTCAAAACACAACAAAATTGACCTATTATAGTTTTTATTATCTTTATTTGTTTTACTAAACCTATGAGTGTTCGAAACCTTGAATTTGATAAATAAAAGTTTGTTATTATGATTATTTTTTCAGTGAATTTTTTTTCTTGATTTGTAAGTTGTATGGCGGAAATAGAATATACGTAAATATAACTGATAATTTAACGACTGTGGTCGATTCATTGGAACGTGAAAATGACCATTTGGTGCATGGTTAAAATGTTAGAGGTGATTTGAACTTTTTAATCTCAGATTAACGTACGTGGTCGAATTATCGGAGATGTCGAATTAATAGAGAAATTAAGGTATATGTTTTTATTTTTAGCTCACCTTTACGAAGTAAATGTGAGCTTATGTCATGGCGCTTCGTCCGTCGTCCGTCTGTCCGTCCGTCCGTCCGTCCGTCCGTCCGTAAACTTTCACGAAAAAGACTACTCCTAAACGAATTCAGATATCATTCTGAAATTGTAGTATGTTGTACCCATGGTGATTCCTCACAGAAAGGTAGACGTTTCAGTTTTGAGAATCCAAGATGGCCGCCAGGACAGCCATATTGAATTTCCAATTAGATTTCAGAAAAAAGACTACTCCTTCTAAACGAATACAGATATCATTCTGAAATTGTAGTATGTTATACCCATGGTGATTCCTCACAGAAAGGTAGACGTTTCAGTTTTGAGAATCCAAGATGGCCGCCATGACAGCCATATTGAAATTTCAATTAGATTTCATTAAAAGGACTACTCCTTCTAAACGAAAACAGATATCATTCTGAAATTGTATTATGTTATACCCATGGTGATTTCTCACAGAAAGGTAGACGTTTCATTTTTGAGAATCCAAGATGGCCGTCATGACAGCCATATTGAATTTTCAATTACATTTCATGAAAAAGACTACTCCTTCTAAACAAATACAGATATCATTCTGAAATTGTAGTATGTTATACCTATGGTGATTCCACACAGAAAGGTAGACGTTTAAGTTTTGAGAATCCAATATGGCCGCCATGGCAGCCATATTGAATTTTCAATTTCATTTCATGACAAAGACTATTTCTCCTAAACCAATCTAGATATCATTTTTATATTGTAGTATGTTATACCTATAGTGATTCTGCACAGAAAGGTAGACGTTTCAGTTTTGAGAATCCAAGATGGCCGCAATAGCAGCTATATTGACTTTTCAGCTGCAGATGACACATCATTATTACTAAATTTTAAGCTTTCATCAAGTGATCACTGGCACCATATAAATTCTCTAATTTGAACTTACTAATCATAATATTATCTTAAATATGGAATATTTAAGATTGTCGTGCAAGTTGTTCTATATTTTTAAGTGTTTCTAAAAACAATTAAGATGAAAGACAAACATAATTGATTAATTTGTTTAAAATATTTATGGCAACTAGCTGCAAAAACCAAATCACATTAAACATGTTAAATTTTAAACAATGGTATCTCCCTTATATTCCTTTAAATACCACACATAAGGGGTCAACCAGAGTTCAGATATTCCACTATGCTGTCTAATACACATCCCAAGGCAGGCTGCTAGCATCACAGCGTCAGCTGCTAGTCTGTTGCATAATCAACCTGACCCAATTGATATGGTAGAGCATTATGCTATATGGCCATGGCCCATGTGTATGCAATAAAAGTTATGGACTTGTATTCTCATGACAGTGATATGTTCTTTCTAAGAATAACAACTTACACAAAACTTGTCTACAATAAGCTTTGTGTTTAGCAATCTACATGATAAGTTGATGTGGAATAAATATGCAGATGAAAATCGAAAAGGGTTTCGTAAGAAAAGTAAGGAAATTTGATTTGTCATATCTCTCTGTTGATTTGACAATGCAAAAATGTTTACCATTATAGTACTGTATGAGTGTTAAATAAATTGATACTTTAATGAAAGACATCTCATGGTCACTTGACATGTAAATATTATGTGAACAAAATTAACGTGTCTTATGCATTGCTGTGTTTATGACTTTCCTCCCAATCAGTCATTCATTTTCCTTGAAAAATCTGTACTTTTGGGATTCTCAATATCCCATGCAGCATAACCATCAGTGAAATAATCTTGAAATCATATTAATGATTCACTACAAAACAAATGTAAGTGGCCACCATCCTGTAAATAATGAATGACATTTAAATGGATACACCTAAACCAATCAAGATATCATAATGAAATTAATACGGATGCCCACATAAAAGTAGCATTTTGAAGATTAAAAAGTACAAGATGGTCACCAATTCAGCCATAGATATACAAAAAAGTTATGCATAAACCTACTGCTTGTTAACTTATCATGATTATATCATTCGTGTATTAATGTATGTTCAAGCTCTTGTCGTTTCCAAAAGAAGACTAGTATTTTAAAGGTAAAAAAATCATGATGGCAGCCATAATCAATTATATAAAAGATGGTTACATGTATAATTAAACCATTTTACCACATCATTCATTTTAAGGTGAGCTTCTGTACCCTCGGTACTTTTATTTTAATTTTTTTTTATTTGTTCCCAATGGTAAGATCATACAGACATATATGATGTATTGTCAATATAATTATGTAACAATACAATAGAATACAGATATACAAAATGGTACAACAATATATAGCTGTAGTATATAAATCATGAGCATGGAGCTATGGAGGATGTCGGTATTTATCAAATTTGTTCACAAGAGTTTTCCATTTGTTGTTAAATTTATACATTTCATCATTTCTTTTAAAAATAAATTTTTCAACATGATAGATTTCCTTTAAGATATTAAAAAAGTTGCTAAAATTTAATAGCAAATTCTTTATATTACATAAATTTATATATTTCTTTGCCGTTAAAACAATTTGATTGATCAAAATATTGTTATCAAAAGTAACAAACCAAATTGAATACTTTGAAATGTTATTTTATTATGTAAATTGTCATTTTACCATAGCTCCGGATCAATTCAAAATTGTTTTGTTACACAACATTCCCAATAGACATGACAAAGGCTTTCAGATTCAACGTTACAGAAACTACAAATATCCTTATCAGCATGATTCATTCTTAATAGTTCTCTTTTAGTGTAAACAACTCTTTGCAGGAATCTATATTGAAAATCTATCAGTTTTACATCTTTCAATTATAAGAACTGGAAATATTTTCCCAGTCTAATTGATAATCATCAAAAATAGATTCCCACTTTTTGCAAATTTCAATGTTGTCCCACTAATCTTATATTTTGATTTGAGTTTCTCAAATGTCATGATTCCACTTTCATCACATACCGGTAAGTCTTTTATTGTCAAAATATTATTTTTGCCCAATTTCTGATAATATGGGAAGAATTCTTATAATTATGATTAAGCCATAACGGCTCTGCAAGAATATCATCAATATTATCCCGATCAGCACTGAATTTTCTGCAATAGCTATTCCATGCTTTCATAACATCTTTCCAAAATGGGTTTTCAAAACTAAATATTTAATCAATGTTTGCGCCATAATGAAAAATATCATGATATGGTATATTACCGGGGTTGCTATTTGATGATCTTTTAACATAGAGTCTTAGGCAAGATAATTAAATTTTAGAGCTTCAATGAATGTTTTTATATCTACCATATCCAACCTCCTTTTGTCTTTCATCTTTTAAGAGTACTTCTCAGTGTTGGCTCTAGGGTGCGTTTTTGTGTTTTGGACGCACATGAAAACGTAGATAACGCATTGTAAGTGTAAACCGGCGTTCATATGGACGCACCATTTTATTGCTTGTGATTGTATAAATATCAAATGACACTTTTTCCAAGCGTAAATTATTAAAAAGAATGATAAAAGAATTTGCAAATGCTAACTTACATTGTTTGTTTTAATCAGGTTATATGATTTTATTCTCATGAAAAACGAATGAAATAATCAGTCGACAGCTTTTCCTGCAAGTGTTTACGGGTAGAGAGATATTTGTTACAAGCCTTTTCATTGGCCCAGAAATGTAGGTCAACCAATCAGCAAGTCGATTTGAAAATGATGTATGAAACTGAAACGTGGTTGTAATAAATCCAGGACAACATATTGTCTTTACAATATTAAATGTTTAAATATTCAAATATTTGATAAACATTTTCGATATATTACATTTTAAAAAACAACGTGCAGTTAACTGAAATATTCACTTATATAAAATTCGAAGAAAAACTTGCAAAAATTATGATAGTGAGCACGAAAGAATATCAATAATATTATTTGTCGTCAAGAAATTACGATTGAGATCCCAAGTACAGTAAAACTAAAACGTGCTTTCGCGAAGGTATTTGTGACAAAGATATCTTTAAACTTTGATTAAATATGATAAATAAGTTTGGAAATATGCCATATTAAACATTTAGAATGGTTAACAAGCCTTATAAAGCGATAGTTCTTGATAATATTTTGGAAATCAAATATTTCAATTTTCGATCGCTGATGCAAGTGAAGCCACATACATCGTGATTTCTTCTGAAATTTAACAGTACGTTAATGATGCATGAATATTTAAAAACAATATATTATTTTATTTGTATAAATTTACAATGTATATTGTCATTAAAAAAAACAAGAACAGGACGATGTATTTCTATTTTTTCAAGAAATGACATCGATGTAAACGTACATGATAGGAATACCCAGACACCAGTTGATAATGGTGACCTTGACCTTCTTTTCAAGGTCACTAAGACACTTTGACCGCTTTTGAAGCACTTTCACCGCTTTTGGAGCTCTTGTTAATGCAATATCTCATGCACCATTTCACTCAGATTCTTCAAATTTGGTGACAACTTACATGAAGGGAATATGCAGACACCAGTTGACAATGGTGACCTTAACCTTATTCTCAAGGTCACTACGGCAATTTGACTGCTTTTGAAGCTCTTGTTAATGCGAACAATTTCACCCAGAGTCTTCAAATTTGGTTCAGGCTTACACGACGGGATTATGCAGACACCAATTGATTATTGTCCCCCGCCGCAATGCAGAACGGGGGACTTATGCGAAACAGGGGACTATCAATTCAGCAGTGTCTTTACGTATGTCCAGATTCTTGTTTAAATTAAAGTTGATTTGAGAAGTATTTCCTATTATTACCTTTGGTATAATAATAAGTGATGTCATATTCAATTTGAGAACATGTGCACATGCAACCATTGTTGTAGCGTGACTAACCGCATAATTGTCTCCCGCCACAACGCGGAACGGAGGACATGTCAATGGGGAATATAGCATTTGCTTATTGTGACAATTCTATCGCAATATCCAAGCGGCGGGGGACATTGCGAAATTAGTGGCAAACACTTGTTTCTTCTAGTCTCTTTCTTGTGTTGATTACCCATAAATCCTCAAGGGTTGGAGTAAATTTAATTCCTAGAACCTCAAGTTCTCCATTATACCATTCAATTTGCAAATCAGAACATAGGCTGTTTACATTGCCTGTCATTTAGCCAATCCAAATTGCTTTAGTCTTATCTATATTCATTTTTAGATCTGACATCTTATAAAATAAATTGAGAGTTTCAATCGCTTCATATAAGCTGTCTTCAGAACTATCTAGGAATAAT
This sequence comes from Steromphala cineraria, assembly GCA_916613615.1. NCBI lineage: Eukaryota > Metazoa > Mollusca > Gastropoda > Trochida > Trochidae > Steromphala > Steromphala cineraria. The sequence goes on along the minus strand of OU744727.1, from coordinate 32,137,149 downwards.
TCTGTATCATCTGCATATTGACCTAATTTATATTCTTCGTCGTCAATAACTATACCTTTAATCTTATCATTCTTTCTTATCATACAACCTAGGATTTCAGCTACAAAGAGGAAAAGGTTTGGGTGACAAAGGGTCACCTTGTCTACAGCCCCTTTCATTATTAAAAAATTCAGACAAATACCCAATTTGTATCACACAAGAGTTTGTTTGATATGTAAGAGAATTAATCCATTGTATTATGTGTGGTCCAAAACCAAATTTATTAAGAACTATGTTAATAAAATCTTTTGAGACTGTATCAAAGGTTTTTTCAAAGTCAATTAAAATAAGAAATCCAGGGATTTTCCTAGCCTTTGTTTCAAACATGATATCATAATAGTCTTGGGTTTTCACTAATAGTTCTACCTGGGATGAAACCAGTTTGACTCCCATGAATAAGTGTGTCCAAAGTTTTTTTAAAACAATTTGCTATACAAGTACTTATTATTTTGTAAACTGTGTTCAAAAGAGTAATTGGTCTCCAATTTTTTAATCTAGTTCTATCTTTGTTTGCCTATGGTATGCAAGTTATAACTCCTCTCTACATAGTTAGAGAAAGATCATTCTTTGAAGTAACTTCTCTCACCACTTTATAGATCCATTCCTTCAGATCATTCCAGAAATTTTTTGAAAAATCAATTGGGAAACCGTCAATTCCTCGGCTCTTATTATTCTTCATATTTCTCACAGCATAGTTTATTTCATTTATATCTATGTCTTTTTAGCTCACCTTTACAAAGTAAATGTGAGCTTATGTCATGGCGCTTCGTCCGTCGTCCGTCTGTCTGTCCGTCCGTCCGTCCGTCCGTCCGTCCGTCCGTCCGTCCGTAAACTTTCAGGAAAAAGACTACTCCTCCTAAACGAATCCAGATATCATTCTGAAATTGTAGTATGTTATACCCATGGTGATTCCTCACAGAAAGCTAGACGTTTCAGTTTTGAGAATCCAAGATGGCCGCCATGGCAGCCATATTGAATTTTTCAATTAGATTTCAGGAAAAAGACTACTCCTCCTAAACAAATCCAGATATCATTCTGAAATTGTAGTATGTTATACCCATGGTGATTCCTCACAGAAAGGTAGACGTTTCAGTTTTGAGAATCCCAAGATGGCCGCCATGGCAGCCATATTGAATTTTCAATTAGATTTCACGAAAAAGACTACTCCTCCTAAACAAATGCAGATATCATTCTGAAATTGTAGTATGTTATACCCATGGTGATTCCTCACAGAAAGGTAGACGTTTCAGTTTTGAGAATCCAAGATGGCCGCTAAGGCAGCCATATTGAATTTTCAATTAGATTTCACGAAAAAGACTACACCTCCTAAACAAATGCAGATATCATTCTGAAATTGTAGTATGTTATACCCATGGTGATTCCTCACAAAAATGTAGACGTTTCAGTTTTGAGAATCCAAGATGGCCGCTAAGGCAGCCATATTGAATTTTCAATTAGATTTCACGAAAAAGACTACTCCTCCTAAACAAATCCAGATATCATTCTGAAATTGTAGTATGTTATACCCATGGTGATTCCTCACAGAAAGGTAGACGTTTCAGTTTTGAGAATCCAGGATGGCCGCTATGGCAGCCATATTGAATTTTCAATGAGATTTCATGAAAATGACTACTTCTCCTAAACCAATCTAGATATCATTTTCATATTGTAGTATGTTATACCTATAGTGATTCCTCCCACAAAGGTAGACGTTTCAGTTTTGAGAATCCAAGATGGCCGCGATAGCATCCATATTGACTTTTCAGCTGCAGATAACACATCATTATTACTAAATTTTAAGCTTTCATCAAGTGATCACTCGCACTATATAAATTCTCTAATCATAATTTTATCTTGAATATAGAATATTTAAGATTGTCATGCAAGTTGTTCTATATTTTAAGTGTTTCTAAAACATTAAGATGAAAGACAAACATAATTAATTAATTTGTTTAAAATATTTATGTCAACTAGCTGCAAAAACCCAATGACATTAAACATCATGTTAGATTTTGAACAATGGTATCTCCCTTATATTCCTTTAAATACCACACATAAGGGGTCAACCAGAGTTCAGATATTTCTGTTGAGTCCACTATGCTGTCTAATACACATCCCAATACAGGCTGCTAGCATCATAGTGTCAGCTGCTAGTCTGTTGCATAATCAACCTGACCCAATTGATATGGTAGAGCATTATGCTATATGGCCATGTGTATGCAATAAGAGTTATGGAAATTAGACTTGTATTCTCATGACAGTGATATGTTCTTTCTAAGAATAACAACTTACACAAAACTTGTCACTTGTTTTGTGTTTAGCAATCTACATGATAAGTTGATGTGGAAAGAGTTATTTTGCATCAGGTTCCAGTTCCTGTGTTTTACTCATATTTGTACCATTTCTATATCTAACAGCAGTTCTTCTTGACACAAAATCAATTTAGGACATAAGCTAACTATATTTTGTGAAATTATATATATTTTTCACAACAATTCATGTTCTCTCCCGTCAAGTCTATTAATACCACACATAAGGGCTTAGCCAGAGTTCAGGTTTACATGCTCAGCACACTAGGATGCTTCTCCAAATATACGTACACAAAGCCAAATACACAAATTGCTACACTCTCCTTAAGGATCTGGGGCTAGCAGCCCTGCCTGCTTGTATATTGCATAGTAATCCTGACCTAATTGATTAATAGAAGATAATGGACTTTATGGAAAGTATATAAATTGTCTTTATGAAAAGTATACTTGTATTCTATCAATAGTAATACTTTTTACAAATAACAATTTAAACAAGTCAAGAATCAGCTTTTGTGTACAACAATCTGCACGATGAGTTAATATTAACAAGTCAAGAATCTGCTTTTATGTTCAGTTATCTACATGATAAGTTAATAATAGAGGTATTTTGTATCAGGTTCCAGTTCCAATACCATGTGTTTTATAAATTAATGTAAAAATAAATGATAATTGTATCATGCTGAAGGGGTTCTGGGAACAACATGTCGTCATAGAAGTCATTATTTTTCAATTAGATTTCAGGCCAAGTACTACTCCTCCTAAATCAATTAAGATATCATTCTGAAAAGTGAGTATTTTTAGCTCACCTTTACAAAGTAAATGTGAGCTTATGTCATGGCGCTTCGTCCGTCGTCCGTCTGTCCGTCCGTCCGTCCGTAAACTTTCACGAAAAAGACTACTCCTCCTAAACGAATCCAGATATCATTCTGAAATTGTAGTATGTTATACCCATGGTGATTCCTCACAGAAAGGTAGACGTTTCAGTTTTGAGAATCCAAGATGGCCGCCATGGCAGCCATATTGAATTTTCAATTAGATTTCACGAAAAAGACTACTCCTTCTAAACGAATCCAGATATCATTCTGAAATTGTAGTATGTTATACCCATGGTGATTCCTCACAGAAAGGTAGACGTTTCAGTTTTGAGAATCCCAAATGGCCGCCATGGCAGCCATATTGAATTTTCAATTAGATTTCACGAAAAAGACTACTCCTCCTAAACAAATCCAGATATCATTCTGAAATTGTAGTATGTTATACCCATGGTGATTCCTCACAGAAAGGTAGACGTTTCAGTTTTGAGAATCCAAGATGGCTGCCATGGCAGCCATATTGATTTTTCAATTAGATTTCACGAAAAAGACTACTCCTCTTAAACAAATGCAGATATCATTCTGAAATTGTAGTATGTTATACCCATGGTGATTCCTCACAGAAAGGTAGACGTTTCAGTTTTGAGAATCCAAGATGGCCGCTAAGGCAGCCATATTGAATTTTCAATTAGATTTCAGGAAAAAGACTACTCCTCCTAAACAAATCCAGATATCATTCTCAAATTGTAGTATGTTATACCCATTGTGTTTCCTCACAGAAAGGTAGACGTTTATATTTTGAAAATCCAAGATGGCCGCCATGGCAGCCATATTGAATTTTCAATTAGATTTCACGAAAAAGACTACTCCTCCTAAAGGAATGCAGATATCATTCTGAAATTGTAGTATGTTATACCCATTGTGATTCCCCTCGGAACTGTAGACGTTTCAGTTTTGAGAATCCAAGATGGCCGCTATGGCAGCCATATTGAATTTTCAATTAGATTTCATGAAAAGACTACTCTTTCTAAACCAATCTAGATATCATTCTGAAATTGTATTATGTTATACTCATGGTGATTCCTCACAGAAAGGTAGACGTTTCAGTTTTGAGAATCCAAGATGGCCGCCATGACAGCCATATTGAATTTTCAATGAGATTTCATGAAAATGACTACTTCTCCTAAACCAATCTAGATATCATTTTCATATTGTAGTATGTTATACCTATAGTGATTCCTCCCACAAAGGTAGACGTTTCAGTTTTGAGAATCCAAGATGGCCGCGATAGCATCCATATTGACTTTTCAGCTGCAGATAACACATCATTATTACTAAATTTTAAGCTTTCAACAAGTGATCACTCGCACTATATAAATTCTCTAATTTGAACTTACTAATCATAATTTTATCTTGAATATAGAATATTTAAGATTGTCATGCAAGTTGTTCTATATTTTAAGTGTTTCTAAAACATTAAGATGAAAGACAAACATAATTAATTAATTTGTTTAAAATATTTATGGCAACTAGCTGCAAAAACCCAATGACATTAAACATCATGTTAGATTTTGAACAATGGTATCTCCCTTATATTCCTTTAAATACCACACATAAGGGGTCAACCAGAGTTCAGATATTTCTGTTGAGTCCACTATGCTGTCTAATACACATCCCAATACAGGCTGCTAGCATCATAGTGTCAGCTGCTAGTCTGTTTACATAATCAACCTTACCCAATTGATATTGTAGAGCATTATGCTATATGGCCATGTGTATGCAATAAGAGTTATGGAAATTAGACTTGTATTCTCATGACAGTGATATGTTCTTTCTAAGAATAACAACTTACACAAAACTTGTCACTTGTTTTGTGTTTAGCAATCTACATGATAAGTTGATGTGGAAAGAGTTATTTTGCATCAGGTTCCAGTTCCTGTGTTTTACTCATATTTGTACCATTTCTATATCTAACAGCAGTTCTTCTTGACACAAAATCAATTTAGGACATACGCTAACTATATTTTGTGAAATTATATATATTTTTCACAACAATTCATGTTCTCTCCCGTCAAGTCTATTAATACCACACAAAAGGGCTTAGCCAGAGTTCAGGTTTACATGCTCAGCACACTAGGATGCTTCTCCAAATATACGTACACAAAGCCCAATACACAAATTGCTACACTCTCCTTAAGGATCTGGGGCTAGCAGCCCTGCCTGCTTGTATATTGCATAGTAATCCTGACCTAATTGATTAATAGAACATTATGGTTTATGGAAAGTATAAAAATTGTCTTTATGAAAAGTATACTTGTATTCTATCAATAGTAATACTTTTTACAAATAACAATTTAAACAAGTCAAGAATCAGCTTTTGTGTACAACAATCTGCACGATGAGTTAATATTAACAAGTCAAGAATCTGCTTTTATGTTCAGTTATCTACATGATAAGTTAATGATAGAGGTATTTTGTATCAGGTTCCAGTTCCAATACCATGTGTTTTATAAATACCTGTAAAAATAAATGATAATTGTATCATGCTGAAGGGGTTCTGGGAACAACATGTCGTCATAGAAGTCATTATTTTTCAATTAGATTTCAGGCCAAGTACTACTCCTACTAAATCAATTAAGATATCATTCTGAAAAGTGAGTATTTTTTTATATAGTGATTCCTGACAAAGACGCATTTATTTTATTATCAAGAATCCAAGATGGTCGATATGTCAATTATATTGAATTTTCAATTAGATTTCATGAAATTCATTGAAAAGAATACATTTCCTGATCAATCAAATCAATGTCATTATATTTGTATTGATATGCTTGTTGTAATATTTATCAACACTATAAATACAGTTACAAAAAACTGTATGAATCATCTTTATCTGCGAACAGCCTGAAGCATGACTGTTTTAATAAATCCTTTCCGTTTTACATAATTCCTGACACTTCAGATATATGGCAAATAACATAGCCAGTGAGGGATAAATATACATTTTATAATCATCTATATCTGATTACTGTCTGAACAATGATCATCTAGATAATTATAATGATCATTCAATTCAAACAAATCCTTTTCAAAAGCATTTAAAATGATTAAATTTGTTCACTCCCAACACTAACTGTTAGGTTTTTTAGTCCATTGTTCCCATGCAATTAATTTATTCCAAATTGAAAATTTTGGTTAATGAATAACAAATTATCTTTTATTTTGTTTGTCATGCTAATTTAAGATATCATTTAATATTCATCTTCAAAACTAATTGAACAGCTGTCTGAACAATTCTTTTTTTAGAAAGTCTTTCTCACCAATTCTCTCTGTTTGTTAAGATACTTCAATAAACATATTACTGAGTTGACCTCCAGATTATTTCCATTGCAAACCTCTCTTCTACCCCCACCCCTTCTATCCCCCCTTTCCCTCCTCCCCTTTTTTCTCCTGTCCTTCCATTGCAAACCTATTCCACATTCCTTCTATCCCCCTCCCCCCCAACCCCCCCAACCCCCCCAACCCCCCATCTATCCTTCCAGCCCCTCTCCTGCAACTCTCCTCTAAAGAGTATCTGTTTTGCATATTGAAATGAGGGGAGGACATTCACTATATGGAATAACAGTAACTTACATAAGAGGATAAGTTACATAAGCTACATGCAGGTGCAAGAGGTCATCATAGGTCATCATATCTAGTAATTAGCATAAACCCCCATGTTGCTAGCCTATTCTGACCAATCAGATTGCACCAACATAGGTCAAGATTTAAGATATTCAGAAATCTTCAGTTAGAATTACATGAGACATTGACCTGGACAGTTTACTTTGGCAATTTGACCTATCACTAGCTGAATTTGTGATTTGTGTCAGAGGGATATATTCCAAATGTTTATGTGCATCATTTTTAGCTCACCTTTACAAAGTAAATGTGAGCTTATGTCATGGCGCTTCGTCCGTCGTCCGTCTGTCTGTCCGTCTGTCCGTCCGTCCGTCTGTCCGTCCGTAAACTTTCACGAAAAAGACTACTCCTCCTAAACGAATTCAGATATCATTCTGAAATTGTAGTATGTTATACCCATGGTGATTCCCCACAGAAAGGTAGATGTTTCAGTTTTGAGAATCCAAGATGGCCGCCATGACAGCCATATTGAATTTTCAATTAGATTTCATGAAAAAGACTACTCCTTCTAAACGAATACAGATATCATTCTGAAATTGTATTATGTTATACCCATGGTGATTCCTCACAGAAAGGTAGACGTTTCAGTTTTGAGAATCCAAGATGGCCGCCATGACAGCCATATTGAATTTTCAATTATATTTCATGAAAAAGACTACTCCTTCTAAACGAATACAGATATCATTCTGAAATTGTATTATGTTATACCCATGGTGATTCCTCACAAAAAGGTAGACGTTTCAGTTTTGAGAATCCAAGATGGCCACCATGATAGCAATATTGAATTTTCAATTAGATTTCATGAAAAAGACTACTCCTTCTAAACGAATACAGATATCATTCTGAAATTGTAGTATGTTATACCTATGGTGATTCCGCACAGAAAGGTAGACGTTAAAGTTTTGAGAATCCAATATGGCCGCCATGGCAGCCATATTGAATTTTCAATTAGATTTCATGACAAAGACTATTTCTCCTAAACCAATCTAGATATCATTTTTATATTGTAGTATGTTATACCTATGGTGATTCCGCACAGAAAGGTAGACGTTTCAGTTTGGAGAATCCAAGATGGCCGCAATAGCAGCCATATTGACTTTTTAGCTGCAGATGACACATCATTATTATTAAATTTTAAGCTTTTATCAAGTGATCACTGGCACCATTTAAATTCTCTAATTTGAACTTACTAATCATAATATTATCTTAAATATGGAATATTTAAGATTGTCGTGCAAGTTGTTCTATATTTTTAAGTGTTTCTAAAAAAAATTAAGATGAAAGACAAACATAATTGATTAATTTGTTTAAAATCTTTATGGCAACTAGCTGCAAAAACCAAATCACATTAAACATGTTAAATTTTAAACAATGGTATCTCCCTTTTATTCCTTTAAATACCACACATAAGGGGTCAACCAGAGTTCAGATATTCCACTATGCTGTCTAATACACATCCCAAGGCAGGCTGCTAGCATCACAGTGTCAGCTGTTAGTCTGTTGCATAATCAACCTGACCCATTTGATATGGTAGAGCATTATGCTATATGGCCATGGCCCATGTGTATGCAATAAAAGTTATGGAATTGTATTCTCATGACAGATTATGTTCTTTCTAAGAATAACAACTTACACAAAACTTGTCTACAATAAGCTTTGTGTTTAGCAATCTACATGATAAGTTGATGTGGAATAAATATGCAGATGAAAATCGAAAAGGGTTTAGTAAGAAAAGTAAGGAAATTTGATTTGTCATATCTCTCTGTTGATTTGACAATGCAAAAATGTTTACCATTATATTACTGTATGAGTGTTAAATAAATTGATACTTTAATGAAAGACATCTCATGGTCACTTGACATGTAAATATTATGTGAACAAAATAAACGTCTTATGCATTGCTGTGTTTATGACTTTCCTCTCAATCAGTCATTCATTTTCCTTGAAAAATCTGTACTTTTGGGATTCTCAATATCCCATGCAGCATAACCATCAGTGAAATAATCTTGAAATCATATTAATGATTCACTACAAAACAAATGTAAGTGCCCACCATCCTGTAAGTAATGAATGACATTTAAATGGATACACCTAAACCAATCAAGATATCATAATGAAATTAATACGGATGCCCACATAAAATATTTTGAAGATTAAAAAGTACAAGATGGTCACCAATTCAGCCATAGATATACAAAAAAGTTATACAAAAACCTACTGCTTGTTAACTTATCATGATTATATCATTCGTGTATTAATGTTTGTACAAGCTCTAGTCGTTTCCAAAAGAAGACTAGTATTTTAAAAGATAAAAAAATCATGATGGCAGCCATAATCAATTATATAAAAGATGGTTACATGTATAATTAAACCATTTTACCACATCATTCATTTTAAGGTGAGCTTCTGTACCCTCGGTACTTTTATTTTAGTTCTTTGGAAGTTGAGAGTGTGACTAAATGAATACTCCTAAACCAATCAAGATATCATAATGAAATTAATACAGATGCCCACATAAAAGTAGCATTTTGAAGATTAAAAAGTCCAAGATGGTCACCAATTTAGCCATAGATATACAAAAATGTTATACAAAAACCTACTGCTTGTTAACAAATCATGATTATATCATTCTTGTATTAATGTTTGTTCAAACTCTAGTGGTTTCCAACAGAAGAATAGCATTTTAAAAGATAAAAAAATCATAATGGCAGCCATAATCAATTATCATATAAAAGATGATTACACAATTAAACCATATTACCACATCATTCATTTTAAGGTGAGCTTCTGTACCCTCGGTACTTTTATTATATTGTAGTATGTTATACCTATAGTGATTCCGCACAGAAAGGTAGACGTTTCAGTTTTGAGAATCCAAGATGGCCGCAATAGCAGCCATATTGACTTTTCAGCTGCAGATGACACATCATTATTATTAAATTTTAAGCTTTCATCAAGTGATCACTGGCACCATATAAATTCTCTAATTTGAACTTACTAATCATAATATTATCTTAAATATGGAATATTTAAGATTGTCGTGCAAGTTGTTCTATATTTTTAAGTGTTTCTAAAAAAAATTAAGATGAAAGACAAACATAATTGATTAATTTGTTTAAAATCCTTATGGCAACTAGCTGCAAAAACCAAATCACATTAAACATGTTAAATTTAAAACAATGGTGTCTCCCTTATATTCCTTTAAATACCACACATAAGGGGTCAACCAGAGTTCAGATATTCCACTATGCTGTCTAATACACATCCCAAGGCAGACTGCTAGCATCACAGTGTCAGCTGCTAGTCTGTTGCATAATGAACCTGACCCAATTGATATGGTAGAGCATTATGCTATATATGGCCATGGCCCATGTGTGTGCAATAAAAGTTATGGACTTGTATTCTCATGACAGTGATATGTTCTTTCTAAGAATAACAACTTACACAAAACTTGTCTACAATAAGCTTTGTGTTTAGCAATCTACATGATAAGTTGATGTGGAATAAATATGCAGATGAAAATCGAAAAGGGTTTAGTAAGAAAAGTAAGGAAATTTGATTTGTCATATCTCTCTGTTGATTTGACAATGTAAAAATGTTTACCATTATAGTACTGTATGAGTGTTAAATAAATTGATACTTTAATGAAAGACATCTCATGGTCACTTGACATGTAAATATTATGTGAACAAAATAAACATGTCTTATGCATTGCTGTGTTTATTACTTTCCTCAGTCATTCATTTTCCTTGAAAAATCTGTACTTTTGGGATTCTCAATATCCCATGCAGCATAACCATCAGTGAAATAATCTTGAAATCATATTAATGATTCACTACAAAACAAATGTAAGTGGCCACCATCCTGTAAGTAATGAATGACATTTAAATGGATACACCTAATCCAATCAAGATATCATAATGAAATTAATACGGATGCCCACATAAAAGTAGCATTTTGAAGATTAAAAAGTCCAAGATGGTCACCAATTTAGCCATAGATATACAAAAATGTTATACAAAAACCTACTGCTTGTTAACAAATCATGATTATATCATTCTTGTATTAATGTTTGTTCAAACTCTAGTGGTTTCCAACAGAAGAATAGCATTTTAAAAGATAAAAAAATCATGATGGCAGCCATAATCAATTATCATATAAAAGATGATTACACAATTCAACCATATTACCACATCATTCCTTTTAAGGTGAGCTTCTGTACCCTCGGTACTTTTATTCAAGTTCTTTTAATTCATAACTTAAGATTGGAGTTTCAACATTATTTAAATTTACATTTTCTTCAAGCTCTATGTTTGCCGAGTAAAGTGTTTTATAAAAATCTTTTAATTTCTTTAAAATGTTACATGACAAATCCCAAATCTCAATCACTCACTCAGACGACAGTACCTGGCCATCACTAGTGGAAGTTCCATGGACTTACATGTTAATTAATTGTTGCAAGAATGGATTTTAATTGTTTGAGTTTAGCGACACACATACAACATTATTTGCAGTAACTTCTCCTACTGCCATGTGGAGACTGATAATTTTGCCGTATCTTGCTGTTAAGAGTTATTATCCCCCGCCACGAAGGGGAAGGGGATATAGATTTGGGCTACGTCCGTGCGTGCGTCCGAGGTAAAGGGAACAGCTTCTCTCAGAAACTAATTAAGATAGGCTAACCAAATTTGCTGTGTGTCATCAGGGTATCAATACCTTGATGGAGTTCGAAAATCAGAACCGCAAAATTATTTTTTAAGGTGTTATTGCCTGTGTTTCATGTTTTGGACTCTGTTCGTGGATGTCCTCAAAGGGGACAACTTTTCTCAAAAACTATTTAAGATAGAATAACAACATTTGCACTGTGTCTTAAGGGTATCAATACCTTGATGGAGTTCAAAAATGAGGTAAATACAATAACTAATTACAGAGTTATAGTCCATTTAGGAAAATATTGGGAGCTTTGATGAAAACTTATTTGGCGGGGGATGTTAATGACCATGTCTTCTTGTTACTTTATTGCAAACCATTATGTTTTCCAAGTTACATGTACATGTACTGTTTTGGATTTTATAAATCATACACACCATACCTGATAACTTCACCAATTTGAAAAAGAATAAAAATATCATAGAATTATTTACAATATAGATAGATATTTTAACCTCTCTACGAATTCATCATTTTCTGTCTATTAACCCATTGTGTCAAGACACCTGTCTAGGAAATCGTTTTTGTTGCAAAAACAATGATTCCCTTTATTTCATACTATCTTTATCATCTTATATCTTTTAAATTTATCTCAAAGATAAGTTACCAATTACTTTTGGAATATGAGAAAGCAAACTGTGTAATGAGAACTTGCCTGTTGGATTTGTGACCATAGGTAATAACATAAATGTAATGAGGAGTAAAATAACCTTAAAATGCATCAAAATTACTTTTGCTGGAAATACTATTTATATTGACACCACCTGACCAAATTTATCCTTGTCCATGAAATGATTCTTTTGCAGACTGACTGGTCCAAACTGCTATATTTCTGCTGATATACCACAGGAGGAGAAAGGTTTACAAGTTGATATGAAGAAATGAGATGAGAGATGTAGATGTAAAGTTGAAGCAAACCATTGGAGAGAGCAGTGAGTTTGTTTAGTGATAGGCTTTATCAACTTTGTGAGTTATCTCCAAGAATATTTACCTGCACACCCGCTACTGCTAAATCATTTAACAGTTCAAGTACCTTGAAGACACACATGATGACACATGCTGCAGAAAAAATGTGTAGTGAGTATGAAAACGATTCGACTAGTTCTAGTTCCCCAGAGATGCATACAAAGATACAGTGTAGTGACTGTGGAAAGGATTTTGTAAATTCTGGTAGCTTGAAGCGACACATGATGACACACACTGGGGAAAAAACATTTGAGTGCTGTATTTGCAGTAAATCATTTTCAGAAGCTTCTTATCTGAAGAAACACATGGTGGTTCATACTAATGAGAGACCATATAAATGCAGCGTGTGCAGTAAATCATTTTCACAAGCTTATAATCTGAAGACCCACATGGTTGTTCATACTAATGAGAGACCATATAAATGCAGTGAGTGTGGTAAATCATTTTCACAGGCTTCTTATCTGAAGACACACATGGTGGTCCATACTAGTGAGAGACCATATAAATGCAGTGAGTGTGGTAAATCATTTTCACAAGCTTCTTATCTGAAGAAACACATGGTGGTTCATACTAGTGAGAGACCATATAAATGCAGTGAGTGTGGTAAATCATTTTCACGAGCTTCTTATCTGAAGAGACACATGGTGGTTCATACTTATGAGAGACCATATAAATTTAGCGAGTGTGGTAAATCATTTTCAGGCTGTTATTCTCTGAAGAAACACATAAAAACTCATACCCCGAGGACAGGAGAGAGACCATTCAAATGTATTGAATGTGGTAAAACATTTGCACAACGTTTTTATATGAACCAACATATGAAAATTCATAGTGGAGAAGAACCATATAAGTGTGGTGTGTGTAATAAAGCATTTACATTGTCTTATACTCTGAAACAACACATGATAATACATACTGGCGAGAAACCACATAAATGTGATGAGTGTGGTAAATCATTTGGACAACCTGGTCAACTAAAGAAACATATGAAGATTCACATTGTAGTTGTAGAAAGACCATACTCGTGCAGCGAATGCAGTAAAACATTTGGACGCTCTGAATATCTGAAGAAACACATGAAAGTCCATTTTGGAGAGAGCCGGCATGAATGCAATGATTGTGGGAAAATATATGCAATGTTTGGAAGCTTAAAAAGTCACATGAAAACCCATGTTGGAGAGAAACCATATAAATGCAGTGAGTGTGAAAAATCATTTTTGACACGTAGTGAAACTCAATCACATATGAGAATTCACACTGGAGAGAAACCCTTCAGTTGTACTGTGTGTTGTAAAGCATTTACAGGGTCTTGGCAACTGGTTGTACATATGAGGGTTCATACTGGAGAGAGACCATACAAGTGTAGTGAGTGTGATAAATCATTTAAACATTCAACTAGCCTCAAGGACCACATGAGAGTTCATACTGGAGAGAGACCATACAAGTGTAATGAGTGTGATAAATCATTTAAACATTCAACTAGCCTCAAGACCCACATGAGAACTCATACTGGAGAGAGACCATACAAGTGTAGTGAGTGTGATAAATCATTTACACAATCAACTAGCCTCAAGGACCATGTGAGAACTCATACTGGAGAGAGACCATACAAGTGTAGTGAGTGTGATAAATCATTTACACATTCAACTAGCCTCAAGGACCACATGAGAACTCACACTGGAGAGAGACCATACAAGTGTAATGAATGTGAAAAATCTTTTACAAGTTGTCATACTCAGAAAAGACACATGAAAACTCATACTCAAGAAACACCAAAGAAATGCATAAAGAATGTGTGTGATAAAACGTCAAAGTCTACAAAATCCTTTTGACCTAGTACCCTGAAAGATCAAGATTTCATAGCAGTGTACTTGTAGAGAAACATCACAAGTGTGGCAAATGTAGTATGAAGTTTTTTAGCTCATCTGGCCTGTAAGGCCCGATGGGCTTATGGCATGGCATGGTGTCCGGCGTCCGTCCGTCCGTAAACTTTGTGGAATTTCGACTTCTTCTCCAGAACCATAAGGCCTAGAAACCTAAAACTTTGTGTACATACTCCTTGGCTAGTGAGGATTAAAAATGGTAGCTTTGGTGGCTCTGTGACCCCTAATAGGGCCACAGGGGCCACGCCCTTAAAACCTATTTTCATCTTCTTCTCCAGAACCATGAGGCCTAGAAACCTAAAACTTTGTGTACATACTCCTTGGCTAGTGAGGATTAAAAAGTGTAGCTTTGGTGGCCCTGTGACCCCTAATAAGGGCCACAGGGACCACGCCCTAAAAACCTATTTTCATCTTCTTCTCCAGAACCATGAGGCCTAGAAACCTAAAACTTTGTGTACATACTCCTTGGCTAGTGAGGATTAAAAATTGTAGCTTTGGTGGCCCTGTGACCCCTAATAAAGGCCACAGGGGCCACGCCCTAAAAACCTATTTTCATCTTCTTCTCCAGAACCATGAGGCCTAGAAACCTAAAACTTTGTGTACATACTCCTTGGCTAGTGAGGATTAAAAAGTGTAGCTTTGGTGGCCCTGTGACCCCTAATAAGGGCCACAGGGGCCACGCCCTAAAAACCTATTTTCATCTTCTTCTCCAGAACCATGAGGCCTAGAAACCTAAAACTTTGTGTACATACTCCTTGGCTAGTGAGGATTAAAAATTGTAGCTTTGGTGGCTCTGTGACCCCTAATAAGGGCCACAGGGGCCACACCCTTAAAACCTATTTTCATCTTCTTCTCCAGAACCATAAGGCCTAGAAACCTAAAACTTTGTGTACATACTCCTTGGCTAGTGAGGATTAAAAATTGTAGCTTTGGTGGCACTGTTGCCCCTAATATATATATTAAGCATAATTGATAATGAAGCCTGATGAGCTACAGAGCCAATGGCTCTATTTTTATCTTTTTATCTTCAGATGCACATGAGAATTCATATTCGAGACAAACCATACAAGTGTGGGGAATGTGGAAATCGTTAAGAACACATGGGGGTCTCTTTGAAGATATTTCCTCCTGTAAACTCACTCACTCACTCACATGAAGTTATTTTTGTGTGCACACTGGCGAAAAATCATTTTGTTGTACCCAATGTGATAAGAAATTTGGATTAAGAACGTCTATGAAAGTACATTTACGGAGTCACACTGAAGAGAAACCTTTCAAATGTAGTGAGTGGTGCAAGACATTTTCACAGTCATCACATCTGCTAAGACACTCAAATATTCATTATGAAAAGAAACAATTCAGACACAACAAATGTTATTGGAGCAACTGTGATAAAATATGTGCTGAATTGACAGCTCTGAACAAACATATATGGTGGTATGGCATTCCGACAACAAAGTTCCCTGAATTGTCACTTGAAACTTCATTCTGATCAGTTCCTTTTGAGTGTAGTGAGTGTGATAAAAAGTTTAGAACTGTGTATGCTCTCCAAAAACATAGTCGAGTTCATACTGGAGAAAAACCATACCAGTGCAGTGAGTGCGGTAAAATATTTACATCATCAGCTGGCCTTCAAGGACATTCAAGAACTCATACTGGAGAGAGACACTATAAGTGTGGTCATTGTGATAAATCATTCATATGTAGTGGACATCTTACAAGACATACAAGAACTCACACTGGAGAAAAAAACACACAAATGTGCTGAATGTGGCAAAGCATTTTCACAAGCTGTTGATCTAAGGTCACATATGAAAATTCACACAGGAAAATTTGCACCAGGAGAGAAAGAACATAAATGTTTAATTTGTTGTAAAACATAGAGAAGACCAGGTTTGCTTAAGAAACACATGAAAACTCACACTGGGGACTTTGGGAGAGGACAGACCAGTGTGAATGTGACTGGAAAGGAGTCCAAAAAGTCACTCAAGTCACATATGCAATTGTCGTCAAAAAATAACTTGACTTATATTCTTTGAGAAATAGTTCTTCCCTTCTCATCAAGTATTGCAGGAGTAGACTTGCATCTACATATATAAATATTAAAGTTTAATTTATTATTCAACTATTGAAATAAACGTTTAAAAAGGGGTCGAAATTAGTCCTTTGGGGGTACTAGCCATTCGGACTAGTGAATTCCTGAGAACACTAACCCAAAGACATTCTTACTAGCCAAATAGACCAATATAAACCATATTTTCTGTAAATTCAAAGTCATTGCACTTTACTAGCCAGCCATCTTTTGCACTAGCCATGGGCTACCTGGCTACCGGGCTAGTGTTAATTTTGAACCCTGATTAAAACACTTGCAAGAAATTTCAAGGGGTTAAATGGTACTTGTGAAATAAAGTTCTTCACAGTTTTGGACCTACCATTATGAAACTTAAGGCCTATTTTGATATTCTGGTATGCATATCACATTTTCATGGCTTTACAGCTCTAGACTTTCAAAAATAACAATGACAATCCCTGTTTTCTGATATCAATTCCACCACAGTTTTGATAAATAATTCTTAAGTATATATTAATACACATTATTCAAAGTTGTATAACATTAATTTTTTGAGGAGTACCGGTTTGTCCATTTAATCAGAACTATTCACTTTCAAACTTTCTTTAATTGTTTAGTTATATGACTACATTTAAAACCTTACCTGGCAAATGTTCTATTTGATAATAATATTAAAAAGGGTGTCTTTTGAGGATTTGACCTGTATAACTTTAAAATATCTGCACATGATGTTTTGTGGTTTTGCAAATAGATATGTCGACATGCTTCACATGTTTATTGAGTTTCAAGGAGTTCCATTACAAGATATATCAAAACATGGTTCAATGTTATGGTACTTTTCCTGTCATCAAATTAACACACATGACAGATTTGGTGACTATCCCTTTTGGCATGGCATGGTGTCCGGTGTACGTCCTTCTTTCCCTCCGTCTGTCCATAAACTGGGGGAAAACAACAATTACCACAGATGAAGCCTGATCAGCTGCAGAGCCAATGGCTCTATTTTTAGCTCATAAGGACTGAAAGTCCAGATGGGCTTATGGAATGGCCCGTCGTCCGGCGTCCGTCCGTCGTCCGTCGTCCGTCCGTCGTCCGTCGTCCGTCGTCCGTCCGTCCGTAAACTTTTGACACTTTCGACTTCTCCTCATGAACCATACACATTAGAGAGCTGAAATTTTGTGTACAAGTACCTTAGCATATGGAGATTCTAATTTGTAACTTTGGTGACCCTGTGACCCCAAATAGGGTCACAGGGGTCACAACTTTAAAAACCTATTTTCATCTTCTTCTCCAGTTCCAGAAGGACTAGAGAGTTAAAAATGATATGTGCAGACTCCTTGGCCAATAGGGATTCCAATTTGTAACTTTGGTGACCCTGTGACCCCAAATAGAGTCACAGGGGTCACAACCTTAAATACCTATTTTCATCTTCTTCTCCAGTTCCAAAAGGACTAGAGAGTTAAAAATGATATGTGCAGACTCCTTGGCCAATGGTGATTCCAATTTGTAACTTTGGTGACCCTGTGACCCCAAATAGGGTCACAGGGGTCACAACCTTAAATACCTATTTTCATCTTCTTCTCCAGTTCAAAAAGGAGTAGAGAGTTAAAAATTAATTGTGCAGACTCCTTGGACAATGGAGATTCTAATTTGTAACTTTGGTGACCCTGTGACCCCAAATAGGGTCACAGGGGTCACAACTTTAAAAACCTATTTTCATCTTCTTCTCCAGTTCCAGAAGGACTAGAGAGTTAAATATTATATGTGCAGACTCCTTGGCCAATGGGGATTCCAATTTGTAACTTTGGTGACCCTGTGACCCCAAATAGAGTCACAGGGGTCACAACCTTAAAAACCTATTTTCATCTTCTTCTCCAGTTCCAAAAGGAGTAGAGAGTTAAAAATTATATGTGCAGACTCCTTGGACAATGGGGATTCTAATTTGTAACTTTGGTGACCCTGTGACCCCAAATAGGGTCACAGGGGTCACAACCTTAAAAACCTATTTTCATCTTCTTCTCCAGTTCTAAAAGGACTAGAGAGTTAAAAACGATATGTGCAGACTCCTTGGCCAATGGGGATTCTAAATTGTAGATTTCGTGACTCCATGACCCCAAATAGGGTCACAGGGGTCACAACCTTAAAAACCTATTTCATCTTCTTCTCCAGTTCTAAAAGGACTAGAGAGTTAATAGTGATATGTGCAGACTCCTTGGACAATGGGGATTCTAATTTGTAACTTTGGTGACCCTGTGACCCCAAATAGGGTCACAGGGGTCACAACCTTAAAAACCTATTTTCATCTTCTTCTCCAGTTCTAAAAGGTCTAGAGAGCTGAAATTATATGTGCAGACTCCTTGGCCAATGGGGATTCTAAATTGTAGATTTCGTGACCCCATGACCCCAAATAGGGTCACAGGGGTCACAACCTTAAAAACCTATTTTCATCATCTTTAGCTCCTAAAGGTCTATTGAGCTGAAAGACTGCATGTAGACTCCTTGGCCAATTGGGATTCTAAACTGTAGGTTTTTGTGACCCCATGACCCGAAATAGGGTCACAGGGGTCACAATCTTAAAAACCTATTTTTCTCCATTAGATGACAGTCTATGGCAAATTTATTTCTCCTTGGATATTTTAGTGTGGACTTCTTTCAGTGTCTGATTTTGGCGATCTAAAAAGTGTTGAATAATAATACATTTGTTTTGTAATATTTTTATAGGTTTTCTTGCAATAGGTAACATCAGTTTCATTTTTAGCTCATCTTGCCTGTATAAAGCAAACTTGATATGATGCCTGATGAGCTACAGAGCCAATGGCTCTATTTTTATAAAATGTTAACATTTTAATGACAAACAGACTCATATTTGTAAATTAGGTGAAAACCTCTAAAACAAATGTGCATACTCTCTAATCTTTCTTTGTCTATTAATCAGAAATCATTTTTGATAGATATTTAAATTTTTTGGAATATTTTCTTTGTAAGATGTAGACTAAGATGTGTAACTTTCATGTTTCCTACCTAAAAAATTACAGAGGACAAAGTGTCCCTGCCGTTTTCCGATGCATACAATTTACCATGCTAGTAACTGACTTACATCTAACTTAATCCGAGTACAATCAACCACAAAATTCATATTTTTAAATAAAGTTATATTTTCGATAACCTTCCAAGGGCCCCTTCACTGTTTTATGAATGAAGTTTGTAGTACTATGAATGGTGTACGAGCACATGCTTCTTGCTTGTCAAAGCGCGAGGCACGTGCTTCTTGCGTGTCAAAGCGCAAGACACGAAGTAAATGTTTTGGGCTTGCAGACTTCGTGCACTCCATGAATATGAGCCTGTTTCAAGACAAAGTTTCACAGGTTGTCCATTTCTGTTTCGATTTTGAAGGTAGAAGACGTGTTATTAGAGTCCTCGTAAGCAGCTAAATTTTGACAGTGGTTTCTACTTATAAAACGTTTCCCTTGGATTTCTTATAAAAAGGTACCTTAATCATTTCCATAACAAGTTGAGCCAAAATATATATGATCTTATCTATGAAATAAATTAATTATGTATCATTATCAAATTATTTTGGACATTTCTAGACTTTTTTCCCTAACATAACAAAAGTTTTGGTGCAACACAAATCATATTATGTTTATTTATTGGTATCATTTTTAGCTCATCAGGACTGAAAGTCCAGATGGGCTTATGGCATGGCCCATCGTCCGTCGTCCGTCCGTCGTCCGTCCATAAACTTTTGACACTTTCGACTTCTCCTCATGAACCATACACATTAGAGAGCTGAAATTTTGTGTACAAGTACCTTAGCATATGGAGATTCTAATTTGTAACTTTGGTGACCCTGTGACCCCAAATAGGGTCACAGGGGTCACAACTTTAAAAACCTATTTTCATCTTCTTCTCCAGTTCCAGAAGGACTAGAGAGTTAAAAATGATATGTGCAGACTCCTTGGCCAATGGGGATTCTAATTTGTAACTTTGGTGACCCTGTGACCCCAAATAGGGTCACAGGGGTCACAACTTTAAAAACCTATTTTCATCTTCTTCTTCAGTTCCAAAAGGAGTAGAGAGTTAAAAATTATATGTGCAGACTCCTTGGACAATGGAGATGCTAAATTGTAACTTTGGTGACCCTGTGACCCCAAATAGGGTCACAGGGGTCACAACCTTAAAAACCTATTTTCATCTTCTTCTCCAGTTCTAAAAGGACTAGAGAGTTAAAAACGATATGTGCAGACTCCTTGGCCAATGGGGAATCTAAATTGTAGATTTCGTGACCCCATGACCACAAATAGGGTCACAGGGGTCACAACCTTAAAAACCTATTTTCATCTTCTTCTCCAGTTCTAAAAGGACTAGAGAGTTGAAAGGGATATGTGCAGACTCCTTGGACAATGGGGATTCTAGTTTGTAACTTTGGTGAACCTGTGACCCCAAATAGGGTCACAGGGGTCACAACCTTAAAAATCTATTTTCATCTTCTTCTCCAGTTCTAAAAGGACTAGAAAGTTGAAAGTGATATGTGCAGACTCCTTGGACAATGGGGATTCTAATTTGTAACTTTGGTGACCCTGTGACCCCAAATAGGGTCACAGGGGTCACAACCTTAAATACCTATTTTCATCTTCTTCTCTAGTACTAAAAGGACTATAGAGTTGAAAACGATATGTGCAGACTCCTTGGACAATGGGGATTCTAATTTGTAACTTTGGTGACCCTGTGACCCCAAATAGGGTCACAGGGGTCACAACCTTAAAAAACTATTTTCATCTTCTTCTCAAGTTCCAAAAGGTCTAGAGAGCTGAAATTATATGTGCAGACTCCTTGGCAAATGGGGATTCTAAATTGTAGATTTCGTGACCCCATGACCCCAAATAGGGTCACAGGGGTCACAACCTTAAAAACCAATTCTCATCTTCTTCTCCAGTTCCAAAAGGTCTAGAGAGTTAATATTGATATGTGCAGACTCCTTGGACAATGGGGATTCTAATTTGTAACTTTGGTGACCCTGTGACCCCAAATAGGGTCACAGGGGTCACAACCTTAAAAAACTATTTTCATCTTCTTCTCAAGTTCCAAAAGGTCAGGAGAGCTGAAATTATATGCGCAGACTCCTTGGCAAATGGGGATTCTAAATTGTAGATTTCGTGACCCCATGACCCCAAATAGGGTCACAGGGGTCACAACCTTAAAAACTTATTTTTATCATCATCTTTAGCTCCTTAAGGTCTATTGAGCTGAAAGACTGCATGTAGACTCCTTGGCCAATTGGGATTCTAAACTGTAGGTTTTGTGACCCCATGACCCCAAATAGGGTCACAGGGGTCACAACCTTAAAAACCTATTTTTCTCCATTAGATGACAGTCTATGGCAAATTTATTTCTCCTTGGATATTTGAGTGTGGACTTCTTTCACTGTCTGATATTGGCGATCTAGAAAGTGTTGAATAATAATACATTTGTTTTGTAAATTTTGTAAAGGTTTTCTTGCAATAGGTAACATCAGTTTCATTTTTAGCACATCTTGCCTGTATAAAGCAAACTTGATATGATGCCTGATGAGCTACAGAGCCAATGGCTCTATTTTTTTATAGTGCAACTAAAGTCTACAGTGTTATTAGGTGATTTTAATATTTTGATTCACGCAAAATGTGTAAGTATTATGATTGTTTTCCAGCTTGTTTTATTTGATTATTGATACTTTCAGTTCAATTCTATGTCTATGTTGTTGATTGATTGTTTTCAACCATGTGTAGAAAAGGTTTACAAAAGTGTCCTTGCATCAGATGGCAGGACTCTTTGGCCTAAAAGTTCCCGATATTGATAATGAACAGGACGCTTTTATGAATGGTTGCCATGGACGACGAGGGCTAAGTGGGATGTAAGGATTGAGAGTGACATTACACTGTGCGTCACATGACTGCATGTGTTGTATGCTCCCCCGGGAGTCGAGATGGTAAAAGAAGTGTCATGAAGATTGATATCCAATGATCAAGGGAAAGCCAAAAGCGCTTTTGAGCAGCACTCTCTGAGCTGGATATTGGCGCTATACAAATACTTAGTAATAATAATATTATAACAATAATAATAATAATAATAATTTAAGCGTTGGAGGTCGCCAGTAAGACAAGTTATCAATTCTATAATTCATTTTAAAGATAGAAATTGTTGACACTGCTGCACACAGCTTTTAATCACCAAGTGGACTCTATGCACACAAAAAAATTCCAAAGCCCTGATTTAAAAAAAAATAATCATATAAAATTTGAAATTTAGGTAATATAGCTGAAATAAAGCAGAGAAGAATTCTAATATATCTGCCAAATATGGCAGCAGTCATATAAGTTCTTGATTTCATATATTTATTGTAATGACATCGCTTGTGCATATCTAGGTGCTTTATATAAAGTATGTAGCAGGTTTTTATCTATACAACATTAAGCCATTTGAAATATCAATTATTGTATATCTAAAATAATCATATTTGCACCTTAATTAGTTAATTTTACAACTTCAAAAAATAATTCATGTTCCAAACCAGTGCCGTTTTTAATCATATTCTTGGTCCGTTTTGTGCACATGTACATTAATAAATGGAATTCAGAGTTGTGTCCCTTTGATGGATTGCAATGGTCCTATCTTTTGTTGTCCCGTAAAAAGTGACAACGTTGTGAAATTACTGACAGTACAGCAGCCATATACTGTTGTTTCAGTCCATATTCGTCAAAGAAGATCGAAAATATCTAATATGGTAATTTCATGAAAGAAATTTTGATTTCTCCTTCTCCAGTCTCTACATCATACACTTTTCTCAGCACGAAATAACAGACGTAAGTTAAGCCAAAGACGTAAATATTTACGTCTTTGGTTAAGCTAGTTGACATTTACAGTAAAAACAGCATATGATATGTATAACATGTGTATTCTTGAAATATTTTAATTTCATTTTTAATGCAAATTTAAAAAATATAATTATAAATGTTTTTGTAAGTGACAAATTTATCATTTATCATCCAAAACTTTGTTCCACAGGAGATATCGCTTGTGAAAGATCAAGCGATATCTCCTAGGAGATATCGCTTTGACAGTAGATTTTGAACAATGCCCTGTAGTCAGAAAATACATGACATCACAAACGTTTTACATCATCAGTTATGACATCACAATGCTATGACGTCATAAACACAACGACGTCACAATGCCATGACGTCATTAGGGCTGCTTCATTTGACCACCGGCAAGCAAAACGGCGTACGCCGTTTGCCGGTCACCGCGGCACGCCTGCTTCATTTGACCGGCAAAGCTGGCCGGTTTGCCGGCAGCATGTGCCGAATGTGCCACTTTGAGGTGACCGGCAAATTGTAATGCCTACAGCCAAAAATATATAATTTGGTCCGATAATCGTAAAAACTTTATTCTTATATTAGTTTTAAAAAAGATAAAGAAATTGGGCAATTTCAATGTTATTTCTGATCGTAGAAGAAATATATGCAATATTAGGCTGTATTTGAGGTTATTTCTTCGTTCATGTAGACAAAAGAAATATAAGCATATTGTCATAATTATTGTTTATATAAAAATTAATAAAACTGTTTTGACATGTAATGATTGCATTTTTCTAAACAACAAACATTGTAATGTCAATAAAAAAATAAACGTGTATCTTCTTGAGAACTTGAAAATCGTTATATTTAATTTGAGTTAATGACAGGAAGACAATTCCCTCAAACTTTATTGTTGTTTCATTAATTCAGTTGTAATTTATTTACAATGATGTAAAATTCAATAGATAAATAAATGGAAAAATAAAAGGAAATAAATGTATCAGATAAAATTACTAAATTTCTGCCGTTTTTAATGCAAAGATATTCAATCAAATTTTCTGCAAATAAATGACACATTTTTATTGAAGTTATGTGTATCGTTCAATTTAAAACATGACAATTAAGCATTTCAAAGTTTATTCTGGAATGATTAATTTGAAAATGCTTTATCAATGGTAATAGATCTAATAGCCTTTATTAGCCTTATTGTCTACTTATTACATTTAAAAGTAACAGATTTATTGTTGATGTAACAAATTGGAAAAGACAGCCATTTAATTGAATAGTGTAGCATAATTGATAGTAAAGACAAATTTATAATTTAAAACACATCTCAAAGTTATTAAAATATTTTAGTGGACCACTCCTAGTAACACTTTTGAGAGTTATGCCCCTTACAAGTTTCCGTTTCTAAAACGTCGTTGTGCGCCTCCATTTTCCGAATGACATTGTAAAAGTAAAGATGTTATTCTTTGTTTATGATGATTTTATTCATATAAAACGATTGGTAAGTAAAGCCTTATTAATGTAGCTGAATTTGCAGATATGATTGTTGTTTTTTTCCCTGTTTTTGCGTCAAAGGTATGATAGGACTACTGTACAGATAGTCAAACTGTTTCATGTTTTCGTGTCTTCGAAATGCCAAACTGTTTTTATGCAAACTTTGTCACCCTATTAATCACTGTTTCTGATAAACTTGCTAAATTGAAACACAAATGTTGATTTGAGGTCCAATGATTGTTCTAAAAGTGATTTGTGCATAAAGGCGTGTTTTAACACACAGGCTCGTTCCAGTCTTAGATAACAGTGGCGTTATCTCCATACTGTATTGTAGATTTACATGTTGTGTTGCAACAATAATTATCATGCATTTAATTTCCGTCGGATCCTGTAAATTTCTTTTGCACGTCTGTAACGAATCATCTCAGCTACAACATCATTATTTCTTTTTAATTTTTAGCTCATCTGGCCTGTAAGGCCCCATGGGCTTATGGCATGGCATGGTGTCCGGCGTCCGTCCGTCCGTCCGTCCGTAAACTTTGTGGAATTTCGACTTCTTCTCCAGAATCATAAGGCCTAGAAAGCTGAAACTTAGTGTAGAGACTCTTTGGCTAGTGAGGATTATAAATTGTAGCTTTGGTGGCCCTGTGACCCTTAATAAGGGCCACAGGGGCCACGCCCTAAAAACCTATTTTCATCTTCTTCTCCAGAACCATGAGGGCTAGAAAGCTGAATTTTTAACCTACCTAACTTAGTATGTATGCCACTCACCTTTCTCACGAGAGACAGAGGTTTACCGCGAAATTCATCGTGCTTACCGGATGGGCTGCCCCCAGCCCACTGCGCATGAGCGGGAAACCGGAATCCTGGGTAAAATTCGTATCATACTTTCTTTCTCTCTCTTAGAGAACGCATGTATTTTCATCTCGCTTACTGATTTTCTTCACGGTTGGTTTTTCTGATCTTTTTCCTTCCTTTCCTTCCGTCATTACTCTTTTGCTGCCCCCATCGTTTCTAATGTATCGATGTGTCCTTCTAACTTCGCTTTCGCGATCTTTTTGCACTTGGTGATTTTGATCATGTACGTGGCACCTCGCCATGTTTACGTCCTTGCATGTTCTATTTCACTTGGAAATACCTTCTGGGGGGTCGATCTGCCTGTTTCGTACCCCCCTTCCTTCTTTTCCTTCTTGTTTTTCCATCTACGTGGGCTGGTTCTGTTGACCTGCTTTTCTGCACGTCCGCATTTCCTGCTTACGTCACATCTACCTTGCTTTGGTCCAAAGACTATGGCTGCCTGTTTTTTCCTTCTAAAAACTTGTTTTGCATTTCTAAGCACTTCCTAAGTGTTTCTATGCATTACTTCCAGCAGCTTATATCCCATTTCATATAAAAATAATAATATATCGCATTATATTTTATTTCTTATATCTTTTTCACAAAAAATTTCATAAAAATTTTTTCAATCATAAATTAATATATATCATAATCACTTATCCCTATATATTAATTTCATATTACATATTCCATCTAATGCATTTCATTTTTGCATTCATTCCTATTAAATAAACTTGTAATAATAATTTTTTCCTTCAAAATTATTTCATTACATCTTATTTAATTTTCTACGGCAACCTTTCCGGGACATAAATTTTCCCGTTTTCGCTTGCCCTTAAAGGGGCACGCTCTTAATCAAATTTTTAAATTCTTAATTTTAAATTTTTGTATGCATTCCCCTTGTGTGTGTCTCCATGATTGGCATGTCTCTGACTTATGTGTTACAGTATTTATGCCAAGAGTCTACTGTGTGTTGTGTCGCTCCTCCAAGTCGGCCAAGGACCCACACCTCCGCTGCCCAGATTGTCTTCCCAGGATCTGCCTTGTGGACGACCGCTGTGCAGAGTGTTCTGACCTCTCCCCCATCGACTTCAAGGTCTTCACCTCAGCTCGCAGGAAGAGACTTACTCAGCGTCGACGTAGGAGCATGTCCGACCCCACCACCGACCTCCCTCCTGTCGAGCCGGCCGGCTCTCTGGACTCTCCACGCCAGGAGGAGCCCCGTCGCTCACCCACGCCGCCGCCTCCTCCTCCTCCTCCGCCTCCTCCTGCTCGGCAGACGCCGCCTCCGACGCCCAGCACGTCCTCGACCCTCTCTCGCCCGGAGCTGGAGCTCATCATGTCCAGCATGTTTGACAAGTTGATGGCCCGTCAACCTCTGTCACAGGACCAGGACCAACGCCAACGCCAGGACCAGCGCCCGGACTCTCGACTGGACCAGCGCCA
Source organism: Steromphala cineraria (assembly GCA_916613615.1). Taxonomy (NCBI): domain Eukaryota; kingdom Metazoa; phylum Mollusca; class Gastropoda; order Trochida; family Trochidae; genus Steromphala; species Steromphala cineraria. Next base: position 32,110,062 of record OU744727.1, on the reverse strand, counting down.
GGACCAGCGCCCTGACAACCGCCAGCGTCACGACCAACGCTCGGACCAGCGCCAGGACCAGCGCCAGCACTCCAGGGATCGTGACCAGCGTCAGGATCAGCGCCAACGATCGGGAGATCGAGACCAACGCCAGCGCCTGGACCCCAAGCAGCGCTCAGACCGGCGCCAGCGCTCCAGGGACTCTCCTCCTAGGGACGTCAGGACATCCCGCTCACCTCGTCGCTCCAGGAGCCCCTCCCCTCCTCGACGCCAACGACGCTCGCGGCGCTCCAGGACGCCTTCCCGCTCTCGCTCTCCGTCAGTGGACAGGTCCACCTCCCGGCGCTCACGCCGCTCCGGCTCCCGGACGCCACCGAAGACGCCCAGATCTTCAAGGAAGAGGCGCCACTCTCCCGTTATCTCTGATGATGAACGTCACTTCGTCCCTGACTACGATGACGACGAGGCAGAGGGCCCCACCTTCTTGCCCTTGAAGATGGTGTCGAGCTGGATTGCTGACAGACTCCCAGAGGGCTCCTCCCCTGGTGGCTCGGACCCTCTCACTTGTGTGCGTGAGGACCCTGACCTCAAGCTCCCCCCTCACCCTGATGTGCTGGAGGGTATAGCCGCGCTTCAGGACGATTTTCAGAAGCTCTCGCTGTCCTCCTCCCTGAAGTCTTCGAAGCTACCTGCAGCTACGCCCGTACACTCGCTCAGCCGTTTCGACAAGGCCGCCGCCCTGGACGACGCCATAGGACGCCTGGCCCCAAACCTCAACCATACGTACAAGGTGTCCGATTCTAAGATCTCTTCGGTGGAGGCCGCCCTCAGAAGGACTCTGAGGCCGCTGTCGATCCTCCTCACCTCGACTGACGCGATTAAGGCCGACTTAGACGTCGACAACCCTTCTCGTCTAGATCACCTCCATACCCTGATGGACTGGCAGCGGCGCAACATGGTGCTTGTCCTCGACAACGTTAGAGCTGGCCTCGGCTCCCTCACCCACCTTCGACGCTCAGGCTTCCTAGACCAATGTGCGTGGGACTCCGAATTCAAGAAGTCCCTCCTACAGGCTCCCCCCACGGCATCGACGCTCTTCGCGGATAAGATCCCGGAAGTTTACAAGGAGCAGGCTGCAGTCACCCAGACGGAGGTTGCCTTCCGGACCTTACAACACGTGTCTAACATCTCGTTCCGGAGGCAGAACAACAACAGTCAACGCCCTTACAAGCGCCAGCGGGTTAGGACGCAGCCCTCCAGGTCGGGTCCCTCCTCGCAGTACCAGCGATCTGCCAACTCCTCCAGAGGAAGGGACGCCCCCAAGCCACGCGGAGGCAGGGGTGGCAAGCGACCCTACGCCAGACAGTGATGCCTGCGCCCCACGCGGCTGGGTCCTCCCGCCCCCAGTCGTGCCGGTGCACCCCACACCCGTAGGCGGGAGATTAGGGATCTTCTGGCGCAACTGGACAATACTAGAAGATCCTTACGTCACCAACACCCTGAGGACAGGTTACAAGTTGCCATTGACCTGCCCTCCCCCCGTGACCGCGACTCCCCTGGCACGGGAGTACTCAGAAGCCCAGAGCGCTCTTCTAGCAGAGAACATCAAGACGCTTACCGACAAGAACGCTCTGGAGTTGGTGCTACAACCCGATCACGCCCCAGGGTTTTACTCACCAATCTTCCTGGTCCCGAAGAAAAATTCCACCAAGTTTCGAATGATCCACAACATGGCGACATTCAACGAGCTTTACATGGAGCCACCATCCCACTTTCGCATGACCTCTCTAGACGCTCTCCGAGCCCAGCTGTCTCCAGGCGATTGGATGGTCAGCCTCGACTTACAGGACGCCTATCTCCACGTGCCGATCTACCCGCCTCACAGGAGGTTCCTGCGGTTCATCTTCCAGGGCCTACATTACCAGTGGCGGGTCCTGCCGTTTGGAATTTCTTCGGCTCCGTGGTTATTCACGAGGATCACGGCTCCCATCTGCCGCTATCTCCATCTCAGAGGGATGCATTTCGACCCCTACATCGACGACTGTCTCATGTCCAATCCTCAACCACTCGTTCTACGCAGACAGGCGGCGTTGGCCCTCGACCTCCTCCGCCAGCTGGGATGGCTAGTCAACCGGGAGAAGTCCAAGCTTGTTCCCTCCCAAGACTTGACCTTCATAGGCGGGCGCTTCCGGACAGACCTGGGCCTCCTACTAGTTCCTCCAGACAGGTGGACCAAGATCCAGTCCTTCGTCCACCGAGCCTTGGTGTCCCCTCTCCGACTCAGAGATTGGCAATCTCTTCTGGGACTCCTCACGTCCGCCCAGGCCCTCACGCTCAGAGGTCGTCTCATGATCCGCCCTCTCCAGGTGTTTCTCAGCCCTTACATCCGGTCGGACGACACGTCAGTAAGGATCTCCCTGCCTGCGCACCTCAGCCAGTACCTCCGCTGGTGGACACAGCCATCGAACGTCTGCGAAGGCGTCTCTTTGCTAGAGTTTCAACACAACCAGGAACTATTCGTGGACGCTTCGCTCCAGGGCTGGGGAGCTCATCTCGGGGATCAGACTGCGTCAGGCATTTGGACACATCCTCAGACCACCTGGCACTCAAACAATCTGGAGATGCAGGCAGTAATCTTAGCAGTGACGCATTGGCTTCAAGCTCTACGAGGCAGCCGCCTTCTCCTGGCCTCAGACAACTCCACGGTCGTTTGGACAATCAGGAACCAAGGAACGACAGGCTCTCCTCAGCTCCTAGAACAGGCCTTCGAGCTCTTCCATCTTCTGGACGAGAATCAGATCTTCGTCAGAGCTCGACACATTCCAGGCTGCAGGAACGTCCTCGCGGACGCCCTGTCCAGACCAGACAAGCCGTCACCAACAGAGTGGATGTTGAACCCGGAAGCCTTCGCCCTCATCGCCGCTCAGGTCCACCGTCCTCTCCTCGACCTGTTTGCCACGAAGCAGAACCATCAGCTTCCGGTGTACGTCTCGCCTCTCCCCGATCCAGCAGCTTGGGCCGTCGACGCCATGTCCTTGTCGTGGGAGAATCTGGACGCATACGCTTTTCCACCTCCGATTCTCCTGACCAAAGTCGTCGCCAAGATCAGGGACACACTTCACCTCAGACTGACTTTGGTCGCGCCCTACTGGCCGGCGAGAGGCTGGTTCCCCGATCTTCTTCTTCTCGCCGAAAAAGATCCGCTCCCCCTTCCAAAGTGGCCAAACCTGCTTCGTCACCCTCTCAGTCGGCAGCTTCACCCAGACCCCGAGAGGTACGCTCTGCACGTATGGACCATCTTCAGAGATCACTCCGGGCCAAGGGTTACTCAGGACGAGTAGCCAGCGCCATCTCCAGAGCCCATAGGCAATCCACGAGGTCGCTGTACGATGACAAGTGGCTGTCATTCGAGAACTTCTGCAAAGACGCAGGCCGGGATCCTTTGTCCGTGGACCCCCAGTTTGTGGCCAACTTCCTCCTTCACCTCCGCCAGAAACGTCACCTGAAGGGTGGAACTATATCAACGTACCTGTCGGCGCTCAACTCTGTCCTCGCCGTTAAATCAGACAGGAAGTTCTCCAAGGTTCCCGAGCTGGTCGCTCTCCTCAAGTCGTTCAAGCTGGAGGACCAGAAACTCAAGTTCAGACCTCCGGCTTGGGACCTCAACGTCGTCCTCAGATATCTGCGAGGAGCTCCCTTCGAACCCTTGTCAGAAGCCTCTTTTCAAGACCTCTCCAGGAAAACAGCCTTCCTCCTGTCCTTTGCTACGGCCGCTAGAGTGAGTGAGCTGCACGCACTGGACGTCACCAGAGTGCGGTTCGAGCAGTCTAGGAAGGGTTCAGTTCACCTCGGCCTCTTGTGGAACTTTGTTACCAAGAACCATCTCCCCGGTCAACCGGGCAGGACGTTCACCATCCCTCCCCTCTCCAAGATCGTGTCGTCCTCTGATGCGGAAGAACTCGCTTTATGTCCTGTACGTGCCCTTCGGGAGTACATCGACCGCTCTGCGCCCAAGAGAGGCACCAGGAAGAGACTCTTCATCCCCTTTTCACCATCTGCCAAGGGAGAAGTCACCAGAAACACCCTCTCGCTGTGGCTCCGGACCGTCATCCTAGCAGCTTATGACGCAGCCGGCTTGCCTCACCCTGTCGCCAGCAACCCGCACGAGATCCGGGCACTTGCATCCACCATGGCCTTACATCGCAACTGCTCAGTTCCAGCCATCATGGAAGGATGTTTCTGGCGCTCTACGACGGTCTTTGCATCCCACTACCTCCGGGACCTCGCTGTGGAAGACGTGCAAGGCCTACAGACCTTTGGACCGTTGGTGGTAGCCCAACAGCTAGCTGCCCCAACGTCTCTTTAGGGTAAGCTGAAAACTCATCTACTTCGTTACTTCTCACCCTGCACCTGTTGAGTTGTTTCGTTGTTGGCGACTTCGTGGGGTTCACCGTTTGCTTCTCTGTGCAGTTCGCTTCGGTCGTTCCCACTCCGGGAGGATGTTTGATGGATGCTTTTCTGCCTTGATGACTCGTCCTCCCTCCTCCCTACTGTCGGATCAGTGGCATATACTAAGTTAGGTAGGTTAAAAATTTATTAAAATCTAAATATTTTAGATATTTAAATACCTACCTAACTTAGTAGGAATTACTCCCGCCCGGCCTCCCCTTCGGACTTCATTGGACGTCTCTTACAAGACTTCGTTTCCAGAAAGTATGATACGAATTTTACCCAGGATTCCGGTTTCCCGCTCATGCGCAGTGGGCTGGGGGCAGCCCATCCGGTAAGCACGATGAATTTCGCGGTAAACCTCTGTCTCTCGTGAGAAAGGTGAGTGGCATATACTAAGTTAGGTAGGTATTTAAATATCTAAAATATTTAGATTTTAATAAAACTTTGTGTACAGACTCCTTGTATAGTGAGGATTATAAATTGTATCTTTGGTGGCCCTGTGACCCCAAATAAGGGCCACAGGGGCCACACCCTAAAAACCTATTTTCATCCTCTTCTCCAGAAGCATAAAGCCTAGAAAGCTGAAACTTTGTTTACAGACTCCTTGGCTAGTAAGACTTATAAATTGTATCTTTGGTGGCCCTGTGACCCCTAATAAGGGCCACAGGGGCCACACCCTAAAAACCTATTTTCATCCTCTTCTCCAGAACCATGAGGCCTAGAAAGCTGAAACTTTGTGTACAGACTCCTTGACTAGTGAGGATTATAAATTGTAGCTTTGGTGGCCCTGTGACCCCTAATAAGTGCCACAGGGGTCACTCCCTAAAAACCTATTTTCATCTTCTTCTCCAGGACCATGAGGCCTAGAAAGCTGAAACTTTGTGTACAGACTCCTTGGCTAGTGAGGATTATAAATTGTAACCTTAGGCGACCCCCATAAGGCCTAGAAAGCTAAAGCCTCGTCTACAGACTCCTATGTTAGATAAGGAGGATTTCAAATTGTACATTTGGTGACCCTGTGGCCCCAAGTAAGGCGGAACAGCATTTGCCACTCTAAAGCAAAATTTATATGTAGCCTGATGAGCTACAGAGCCACTGGCTCTATTTTTAACAAACTTAACATGACTCATCATTAAACATCATTTTGTCTACATATGCTATTTCACAAGTATCTAAATAGATTATTGTTTGGATTTGGGAAACCAATACTGGTCGTGTTAATTATTATTCTCATATTTCGTATGTTGAATCTATTTTAACAAGAAAGTTTACTTTTCAATGATTGAGTTTCCAAATATAACTTACACAGCAGGGAAAAACAAAATAACAATTGAATTCAAATAACAATTCCCTACAGCATTAATTAATAGCCAATTACTCTGAGAAAAAATATCTACATCTTGTATTAATTTCTTAATTACAACAAATTACTATAGGACTGAATGATGAATTAGCGGCGATCATGAAGTTAAACAGAGGGACTGACAGATTTATATTGTTGAGTATTTGTACTTTATATATATGATATTTATTGGAACAAATTATGAATTTAAAATATTTTTTTTAAAAACTTATTGCATTATCGCAAACCGTTATGTTTTCCAAGTCACATGCACATGCACTGTTTTGGCTTTAAGAAATCATACTCACCAGATAACTTAATAACTTTACTAATTTGAAAAAGACTTAAAATGTCATAGAATTATTTGCAATATAGATAGATAGTTAGATATTTTAATCTCTCTACGAATTCATCATTTTGTCTGTCTATTAACCCATTTTGTCTATGAAAACACCCGTCTACAAAACCATTTTGGCTACGAAAAAAATGGTTCCCTTAATTTCATACTATCTTTATCATCTTATATCTTTTTATCTCAAAGATAAGTTACCAATGACTTTTGGAATATGAGAACGCAAACTGAGTAATGAGAACATGTTTGTTGGAGTTGTGACAGTTAATAATAAAGTGTATGTAATGAGGAGTAAAGTAACCCTAAAAAGCATCAAACATGTTTTTTATTGAAAGATTATTTCTATCTATCCTAATTTATCCTTGTTCATGAAATGATTCTTTTGCAGACTGACTGGTCCAAACTGCTATATTTCTGCTGATATACCACAGGAGGACAAAGGTTTACTAGTTGACATGAAGAAATGAGATGAGAGATGTAAATGAGAGAGAAGTGAGTTTGTTTAGTGATAGGCTCAATCAACTATATGATCTAGATGATCTCCAAGAATACCTACCTGCGTACCGGCTACTGCTAAATCTTTTAACAGTTCAAGTACCTTGAAGACACACATGATGACAAACGCTGCAGAAAAAATGCGTAGTGAGTTTGAAAACGATTTGACTAGTTCTAGTTCCCCAGAGATGCATACAAGGATACAATGTAGTGACTGTGGAAAGGATTTTGTAAATTCTGGTAGATTGAAGCGACACATGATGACACACACTGGGGAGAAACCATTTGAGTGCTGTGTGTGCAGTAAAGCATTTTCACAAGCTTCTCATCTGAAGAAACACATGATGGTTCATACTAGTGAGAGACCATATAAATGCAGTGAGTGTGGTAAATCATTTTCACTCGCTTCTTATCTGAAGACCCACATGATGGTTCATACTAGTGAGAGACCATATAAATGCAGTGAGTGTAGTAAATCATTTTCACAAACGTCTTATCTGAAGACCCACATGAAAGTTCATACAAATGAGAGACCATATAAATGCAGTGAGTGTGGTAAATCATTTTCACAAGCCTATAATCTGAAGTCCCACATGGTGGTTCATACTAATGAGAGACCATATGATTGCAGTGAATGTGGTAAATCATTTTCCCACGCTTCTAATCTGAAGACCCACATGTTGCTTCATACTAATGAGAGACCATATAAGTGCAGTGAGTGTGGTAAATCATTTTCGCAAGCCGGTAATCTGAAGACCCACATGGTGGTTCATACTAATGAGAGACCATATAAATGCAATGAGTGTGGTAAATCATTTTCAAAAGCTTCTTTTCTGAAGAAACACATGGTGGTTCATACTAATGAAAGACCATATAAATGCAGTGAGTGTGGTAAATCATTTTCACACGCTTCTAATCTAAAGTCCCACATGGTGGTTCATACTAATGAGAGACCATATAAATGCAGTGAGTGTGGTAAATCATTTTCACGAGCTTCTCATCTGAAGACCCACATGGTGCTTCATACCAATGAGAGACCATATGAATGCAGTGAGTGTTGTAAATCATTTGCACGCTGTTATTCTCTTAAGAGCCACAAAAAAACTCATACCCCGAAGACAGGAGAGAGACCATTCAAATGTATTGAATGTGGTAAAACGTTTGCACAACGTTTTTATATGAACCAACATATGAAAACTCATACTGGAGAAGAACCATATAAGTGTGGTGTATGTAATAAAGCATTTACATTGTCTTATACTCTGAAACAACACATGATGATACATACTGGCAAGAAACCGCATAAATGCAAAGAGTGTGGTAAATCATTTGGACAACCTGGTCAACTTAAGAAACATATGAAGATTCACATTGTAGTTGTAGAAAGTCCATACACGTGCAGCGAATGCAGTAAAACATTTGGACGCTCTGAATATCTGAAGAAACACATGAAAGTCCATTTTGGAGAGAGCCGGCATGAATGCAATGATTGTGGGAAAATATATGCAATGTTGGGAAGCTTAAAAACTCACATGAAAACCCATGTTGGAGAGAAACCATATAAATGCAGTGAGTGTGAAAAATCATTTTTGACACGTAGTGAAACTCAATCACATATGAGAATTCACACTGGAGAGAAACCCTTCAGTTGTAGTGAATGTGGTAAAGCATTTACAGGGTCTTCACAACTGGTTGTACATATGAGAGTTCACACTGGAGAGAGACCATACAAGTGTAGTGAGTGTGATAAATCATTTAAACATTCAACTAGCCGCAAGAACCACATGAGAACTCATACTGGAGAGAGACCATACAAGTGTAGTGAGTGTGATAAATCATTTAAACATTCAACTAGCCTCAAGACCCACATGAGAACTCATACTGGAGAGAGACCATAGAAGCGTAATGAATGTGAAAAATCTTTTACAAGTTGTCATATTCTGAAAAGACACATGACAACTCATACTCCAGAGACACCAATAAAATGTATAAAGAATGTTTGTGATAAAACGTCAAAGTCTACAAAATCCTTTTGGCCTAGTGCTCTGAAAGATCAAGATTTCATAGCGGTGTACTTGTAGAGAAACATCACAAGTGTGGCAAATGTAGTATGTAGTTTTTTCTCTTTTTATCTTCCGATGCACATGAGAATTCATATTGGAGACAACCCATACAAGTGTGGTGAATGTGGAAATCGTTTAGAACAAATGGCTGAAATATTCTCCAAGCGGCGTTCAGCACTAACTCCTCACTTGCTCTCTCACATGAAGTCATTTTCGTGTGGGAGCTTACGAAGACATATACGGTTACATACTGGCGAAAAATCATTTTGTTGTAACCATTCTGATAAGAAATTTGGAACTAGTACGTCTCTGAAAGTACATTTAAGAAGTCACACTGGAGAAAAAACTTACAAATGTAGTGAGTGCTGAAAGGCATTTTCATGGTCATAACATCTGCGAAGACACTCATATTCACATTGAAATATGATAACATTAAAAAGATTTGAGGTGTGTGTCCATTGAATCAGAATAAATCACTTTCTACTTTCAGACTTTCTATTGTCAGTGATATAACATATAATATGTTATGTGTATCCTTTATCATTAAACCATCCAATAAATGTGTTTTTAGCTCATCAGGACTGAAAGTCCAGATGGGCTTATAGCATGGCGCGTCCGTCCGGCATCCGTCCGTCCATCTGTCCGTAAACTTTTGACACTTTCGACCTTCTCCTCATGAACCATAAACATTAGAGAGCTGAAATTTTGTGTACAGGTACCTTAGCATATGGAGATTCTAATTTGTAACTTTGGTGACCCTGTGACCCCAAATAGGGTCACAGGGGTCACAACTTTAAAAACCTATTTTCATCTTCTTCTCCAGTTCCAGAAGGACTAGAGAGTTAAAAATGATATGTGCAGACTCCTTGGCCAACGGGGCTTTTAATTTGTCACTTTGGTGACCCTGTGACCCCAAATAGGATCAGAGGGGTCACAACCTTAAAAACCTATTTTCATCTTCTTCTCCAGTTCCAGAAGGAGAAGAGAGTTAAAAATGATATGTGCAGACTCCTTTGACAGTCAATGGGGATTCTAATTTGTAACTTTGGTGACCCTGTGACCCCAAATAGGGTCACAGGGGTCACAACCTTAAAAACCTATTTTCATCTTTTTCTCCAGTTCTAAAAGGAGTAGAGAGTTAAAAACGATATGTGCAGACTCCTTGGCCAATGGGGATTCTAATTTGTAACTTTGGTGACCCTGTGACCCCAAATAGGGTCACAGGGGTCACAACCTTAAAAACCTATTTTCATCTTCTTCTCAAGTTCCAAAAGGTCTATTGAGCTGAAAGACTGCATGTAGACTCCTTGGCCAATTGGGATTCTAAACTGTAGGTTTCGTGACCCCATGACCCCAAATAGGGTCACAGGGGTCACAATCTTAAAAACCTATTTTTCTCCATTAGATGACAGTCTATGGCAAATTTAGTTCTCCTTGGATATTTTAGTGTGGACTTCTTTCACTGTTTGATATTGGCGATCTAGAAAGTGTTGAATAATAATAAATCATTTGGGTAAGGAAATTTATTCCGAAATATTTACATTTGTTTTGTAATTTTTTTATAGGTTTTCTTGCAATAGGTAACATCAGTTTCATTTTTAGCTCATCTGGCCTGTATAAAGCAAACTTGATGTGATGCCTGATAAGCTACAGAGCCAATGACTCTATTTTCAGGATTTTTTGTGGTTCATTGAATGGCAAGGATTTCAAGATATGTCATGGTTCAATGTTATTGTACTTTTCCTGTCATTAAATTGATATGTGACAGACATTGTGATTTTCCAATTCACACAAATCTTATCGACATCTTACGTAGAACAAACTTTCAGCTCATATCTGAAATTGCCTCTGCCGTCTTTCTGTTGATCCATCTGTAAACTTTCAATCTGCCTTCAAACCTGTTTTTTTTTCCAAAAAGCTGCAATTTAATGGAGACGATGTACCTTGGATGAACCAAATTTGAAATTTAGTCGCATAGAAGGGTGTGTCAAGCTTTAACCCTAAGTATTAATAAATCCTTTTCTTGGGAAACATATTGGAATAGAGTGTAGCATTTTAAGGGTCACAGCGAAAATGGTTGTTTTCTCGAATCTGCTTTTGTTCATTATTTGGAAACAATCAATGCTAGTACGTATTTGAAATTTTTAGAATATTTTGTTTTTTTAAGATTGAGACTAGGATGTGTAAGTTTATTTTGTACTGCCCCAAATAGTGATGTGGCAAGGGTGTAGTATAACTGAAGCAAACAGGACTTGGTTCTGAAGATTGAAGATTGTATTTTTACCATTGAATGTAAGGATACATTCAATTGTCTTCAAAGTTTATGAAATGGGGTAGAATCTATCAAAAGTTTTCATCTGCTTTGTGGTATAGCACCATGAGAAACTGAAATGAAAACTGTGGAATTATTGAATGATTAGATAAGCTAACCCTTGTGTCCTCTGGTAAAAGATATTGCAGAATGACGTTAGAATTGGTTTGCCACCGATTTTCATAATATAAAGAGGATATCTGTCTTTTCTTGACAAACACCAAGTTTATCTCATCGTGAGAGGTAGAATATAATTTTTTCACAAGTGGGGCAGACTAGAGTGAAAATATCTAACTTTTCTTCCTCACAAGATGAGAAAAACATGGTATGTGTCAAGAATTGACAGATATTCTATTTATTAGATGCTTAAATCATTCTAATTACGCCAAAATAAACCAGCTAATTTATTGATCAGCGGTCACTTAGAAACACCAGTCGCCGCTGTAACAGTGTGACATCATATCAGAATTTGTTACCTCAGATCATTTCATGACGTCAACCTCGTACTGCCGACACCAATGCCAAGGTTGAGACCTGTGGTGTAACGTTTGAAATGTTTTACAATCAAACATATCGATTCTAATAACGCTAAAAAGTACGGTTTTGGACCCCACCACTGTTCAATGAGCGCTACTAATCATGTGTAAGTTGTTTGCTTATTATAATGATCTGAAACCATTCTTTTGTATAAACCAAACTGTATATACGGATATGATTTGTTTTGTTTCAATATTACTCTTCAATCCGACCTATACTTTTATTTTGCGTGTTAATATTGTTGTTTGTTTAGGGTTTCTTTTCGATACTAGTTTAATACACACCATCAAAAATGCGAAAAGTTCCTAGTCCTAATGTTTAGAGTGGTCGTTAAAAAAAAGGCTACCATGGTTCTATTGCAATAAGCTTGATTATTGTCAATATGACGATACAGACGATAAAGAGGCGATAACTGTTGAACCACAGGACTCAAACGCATCAAAATTCAAACCAGTATTGGACTGATACGCACAAATGCATGAGGTGCTAATACTGCATCAAATATCTGTTTTGATGTCACCTGCAAAACCTATCCAAATGTCCTTTGGAACCTTACACTCATCAACGTCAATGACAATATCAATACTGCCACAAATGGTTCCGTTTTCTGCATGACATTGCAACTTTATTTTTGCTTGTCCCTAACACGTCCTTCTTGCGACAGCACTTTATCAACACCATGCCCTTGTCGGCTCTTATTCAATATCCCAATCCTATAGAACACTTGTGAGATGAACTTAAGAAACGTTTAAACGCGGCGAATTGTAGGCCAGACCTTGAGTTTAACATTCTTTAGTGTCTTGTCTCAACCCCATAAAAACACTACCAACAATCGTTTTCACTCATTACAAAGGCAGTTTGTCCATGTGTGGCCTTGTCAGATAGTGAGCTTTTGAAGAATTCTGCTATTGAAAATGGACACACAAAACCTGAGAACTAGGCAATGACCATTGGAAAGCGGTTATGATCTGTATCATAAGACACGCAATTGGAGGAAAAGTAAAGCCTTAGGGATAACCTTTAGGGCCTTATACATGCCACTCAGTTGCAACAGGGTCTTCAAACACACAGCTTAACCTCTCAAAATTTTTACTATACACAAAGAACTTAATTAAGCAGCCCACTTTTTAAAACAGATAAACACTGATGATAATAAACAAAACATTTGTTCAGCCAAACAATTATTTTTTTTCAATAGAACGATAATCTAGTAGGGTGGAGACCATCTTCACAACGTCAAGGGCGAAATGAATTTTTTTCTAAACCTTCCCATTCCTGCCTTGACATCAATTCTGTGCTAGCAATTAAAATAGTCCAATCAGAAGACAGCATATTAAATGAACCGATTTCCGTAATGGTTTCAATGAAAAAGAACATGCAGGGTAGTTTTGAGTCTGTTAAGAATACAGTACAGGCAGATCCCCCGTGATCACTCATCCATATATTCGAAAACTCTGTATCAAATTTCTTTGATATCACGATGAATCAAAATTTTAATATCAATCCAGATAAAAAAAACCTTTAAAAACCAATATAGCTCAGGACCCTTAATGATTTTATTCCTTGTGAAATGTATCCTAATCGCTCTTTCTAATTCATCGGGCAGGCTATCGTTTCAATTGTCTGTAAAATACATGATAGATACGAGTGATAATTTCAAAGCAATATCTGTTAACGGTTTTGAAAACGTTTTAAAATCTATTTAACTGGACGAGATATGATAGTGATTTTTGCTTGTTTTATACCATCTTACAGGCACATTGCGTAAATAAATAATTTTTATTAAGGTAATATGCATCAATAACATCTGATATTTATAAAACGTATACATTTCATAATCATTTTATTCCAATTCCAAAGATTTTGTCCAAAAAAACACACTGAAAAGCTGTTTTAGGACCCTTTGCGTATTAAAAAAGCCATAAAAATAAAAATATTCTAATCTGATGTTGAAATTGTGATTACTTTCTTCAAAACCTATGTGCCTATCAGAGTGATTTGTAGTCGCATTTCATTTACGACAGGTGGTGTTGTAGTCATTTGAAAAGTTATCGTTTCTTCTGTCCCTGAGTGTAGTATTCCTATTACTTGAATGTAAGCATTTACCAATTTATCATCACTATAACTCCGTTCTTAGCAGGCTGATTTATGAAGCGCATAAATAGTAGTGGACTCAGAATATAACCCTGCCTTACCCTAGAGGAAGTGATAAAGGCATTGTTCTGCAACGCGCTGATGCCTATCCGTCGAATAACGCTTAAATGTTTTTGTACCGATCAGTCGAATCATGGCGAACAAGAGACACTGGGAGGATCTAAGTTTATTAATGAAGGGTTGTACGGGTTGTTTACAAGCATTACGATTGATCTCTTGTAATTGTAAATTTACGTATATGCCACTATCCATCATTTGTTTATCTGCTTGAGATCGACACAATACACTGTGTCAAAACATCTCATATCATAAATAAAGAAGTTGCCATCCATAGAATCTCTTGTAATGAAGTAAGTTGCTTACATGATAAGATCTTATTTCTTGACGGGTAACGGACATATTACCGAGTTACTGTAACACTCCTTTCTGTTTTAATACTTTGGTAAAGTATGTTTACCGTTTATGGATGGATACGAACTTGTCCTTTTCGAAATGAGGGGGACAAAATGTTTGTCTCCACAAAATAGTCTGACAACAGCCCGTAAAGTCACATGTTTCTACAGTGCTCAGTTAACCATTTACATGGCCTCAGACCTAAGACTTCGGATGAAATCCCCTTTTATCTGCTTTTTTAAAAAATAAAATATTGTGATTGGTATGCTCTGTTCTTGTAACAGAAAACGCTCAAGTTTTATTTCACATTCATTTTTGAGGGGTTATTTTGTTTGTATTATTTCAATATTATGTGAGACCTTTTAGAAGACATTCAATCCACGTACTCACAGTCTGATTAAAAACGACCAGTGTTCGAGGAAGAAAAGTAAAATATGTATCAGAGCTTTCCTCTCCACAACGGACTGTGAATGAGAGGAAAGCCGGGCTGGGTGAGGTTCGAACCCTGCTAGAGATAATATTTTTACACTTTTTTTCCTCGAATCACAGTCGATTTTAATCAGACTGACGTACTCATATAACAACAATTTCTAACATATCGGAAATTGATATAAGGTTATAAGAGTGACACAGAAATAGATTAAAATTGATGCATGTAATTGACTGAAAACATCAGATTTCTTCATCGTTACTCTTGTCTTCTTCTACATTATGGTCCCGTCATAGATTTTAAAAAGTGCAGTCTTGGGACTGGTACTTAGTCTTCCATATTCCAGGTTGTATCTGCAAGGAATGAACCACAAGGCATTATTTAAATGTGACATATTGAACTCAGTATTTCAGGGGTTTTGCTTTTACATTTTACCATTATAGATTATATACACGTATTTCTTTTAAATCCATTCATTTCAAAAATAAAATTAGCGGCCAAAGAAAGTATAGGTTCGAACAAAATAAAAATTCTATAAACTATAAAAAAAAACAGGTTGAAAAAATTTGGTTCAACAAGTCATTGTTTAAAAAGGATACGGGAATATGCCTATACATTAGGTTTGAAACATAGCTGATGTAAGCACAAAAATTGCCAGGACTTGACTGGGACCATCTTGACAGACAAATAAGGAAGCGTCAGCGGCCCCCTTTCACGATAAATGAGATGAAAATCAGCCAATAAAAAAGGAACTTGCTGATCCCTTTGAATCGGACAATCTAGTTAATACAAGCTGTAATATTTATTTCCAATAAACCATACATTAAATCATTAATATTTATGCTCATAATGTGTAAAATGCAATATAAATCATAACGACGCCCGATTCAAAGAGATTAACCAGTTCATTTTTCATGCGCGACACGGACCAGGTCGGTTAGTAGCTAGATGTAACGTAAGGACCTAGGGGACGTTAACATTACATTTTTAACTAGATTGAAATAAATTGAGATCAACAGATTTTATATTAGGTCACACTGTTGATCGTGGATAAAAATTTGCTGTGAATATAAAATACTATGAACTCACCAACAGCTGCGAGAAGACCAAAAAGAAGACCAGGGTGCCTATTCTAGCTAGGATACTTTCGAGAATGGGCACCCTGAGTTCCAGTCATGTTGATGGTTGGATCTGCTCTGGATCGTTAAATAATGATCGAGGCAGTTTTATTTCTAAAAGTACATTATTCATCTTTTTTTAACCTTTTTTAGTTAAAACTAACTGCTTTGTTATTTTATAACGACAATGAAGTTAATAAATGTTCATGTGTTATTAGAATTGTGATTTTTGTTGTGTTCAGTGTTTTATGTTTCTAATATCAGAACAGCATTTTGGGTTTATTGCTATCCCACCGGTATGTAATACCGTGGGATATAGTCATCGCCCTGTCCGTCTGTATGTCCATCCGTCCGTCCGTCCGTAAACTTTGTAGAATTTCGACTTCTTCACCAGAACCATAAGGCCTAGAAAGCTGAAACTGTGTGTACAGACTCCTTGGCTAGTGAAGATTATAAATTGTAGCTTTGGTGGCCCTGTGACCCCTACTAAGGGCCACAGGGGCCACACCCTAAAAACCAATTTTCATCTTCTTCTCCAGAACCATAAGGCCTAGAAAGCTAAAACTTTGCGTACAGACTCCTTGGCTAGTGAGGATTATAAATTGTAACTTTAGTGGCCCTGTGACCCCTAATAAGGGCCTTATCCAAATGTGTGCCACCAGAAATGCCAATTCGTCTGCAAGTACCGACTGTTCTTCCTCACTGGGTAGAAGGCAGGAAAATTCAATTTTCTGTACATCATTTTTTGGTTTTGAGTCATTTAAATGATTGCCACTCACTTTGTTTTTATATGCACAAATTTGGTACATATGTGTGCTTTTGTTTTTTTTGTCGGTAGAGGTCATATGTCTCACTTTGGTGTAGAAACCTACATTGTCCCCGACCAAGTAATATCCTGGATGCATTTCCTTCCTGTGAGTGGCCAAAATGTTCATTTCCTGATCCAGTGAAAGCACAGCAAAAGGGGTTCGTCCATTTTCAGATATGTATGTTTCAGCCTCCACAACATTTTGAATGAGATGTTGCTCTCTTTGACAATCGGTTTCACACGTAGTCTTCCATTCTGTAATCTTAGCATCCCAATGTCTGTCACGGCAGTTGTGTAACAAGTACTATCATTTGTCACATTGAGTCTGTTAAAAGCTGATTTCTTTGCACCACCTTTTAGGAGAATGATACTGTTGAGATGCTGTAGCCTATTGAGGTCCCGGTTGTATATGGATAAGAGTTTACTCCCAGCAGAGACTAATCCAGGTAGAGAAGCTTGGTCTGTCTTTGACTTATTCTTCTGTGAGGAGGGATTTGATGAAAACACTTGTAACACTGACCAATATGTTAGGGCCCTTGTCCTGAACTCTTCAGCTATTGATGTCCATGATAGACCTTTAAGACTTGATACGTCCGTACCTCTTAGAATTGAAGGTTCTCTCTTTGAACATAAATTTATGACTTCATTTTGTATTTTATGATATACTCCATTTATAATAAATGGTGTAAGTTCCTCAGACTGCAAAATCAGTGTTGACAGATATTTGAAATCAGTTGTAGTTGTAGCAAGTGCTAAAGTTGCAAGAGGCTGCTGAACTGTCCTCAGTATACCATTCCTGGTAGAGATTGTTACCTGAAATGGAAAGTGTTACATAAGTCCCCCATAAAGTACATTTATTACTATCAATTTATTACAATTCATTAAAAATAAATCATGACGTCAAACACTGGCTTTTAGTTTTATGTTAATATACTGACACGCAAACACTAATAGTCACTTATAGCTTTTCAACTATCAATACCATGGTAAAACAAGCCAGGTAATACCCTTACCCCTTTTATCCAGATGGTGAGTTTCACAAATGGTTATTTTCAATGTGTTATAAAGCAAAACATCGAACATGCTTTGTGAAGGTTATATAAGATTTTCAAAAGCAAACCCCACCCTGTTATATCAACTAAGAAAGGGGACATAATTTGTTAGTCATACTCCAAGAAAGATAAGGGCGAAGCCAATTATTTTTTAAATACTTTAGAGCTAAATAAAGATATCTAAGTTTACTTTCATTATATTTTTTCAAATTCTAGATTACGTGACCAAGATTTCAGAGTCAGATTGTCAGACTCACGAAAAGAGTTAATGATTCATCCCCTTGCTGATGTTAAGACAATATTGGATTTGTATGAATACTTTGAAGCTTGTATCATCAAGATATTATTTTTTCTGTATATTCCCTTCCTTATTTCTACAATTTCTATAGAAGTTATTACTTCAGAATTAACAACCCGGCAAACATACAACTACAGTTGCTGTATTACATTACATACACACACAGAATTATGTTTTTAATTGATGTTTGCAATAAGTTTAACTCATAAAAACCAACTTTCAATCAAAACCTATGAAATCTGCAAGAAATGAAGAAATGGTACATCACTGCTTGCTTCTAAAACTCATACACGTACACATATCACATGGATTTGTGAAGCACTAGGGTTTACAATGCAATTGATTATATTTGCAAATATAAATTTTCATTACACTTTCTTGAGATAAGGAGATGCACCATTTCCATAAGTGATATTACTGCGATTTATTTTCAAATTCTGCCCAAAATATGTTTTATAAACATTTTTTTCTATTCCTGAATATTAAGATCGTAAATTCTAAACTTCGACCATATGCCTCTTCAAAGCTATGTCAAAGTTCACAAACCACGTATGTGTGCATTGTATACATAGTTAAGATATGAACACTGAAAGTAATCTGTAAAGTTGTCAGTTTCAAAATCCTATTGTTTCGTGGTATGTATTTCATACTGGAGAACAACCATACCAGTGTAGTGAGTGTGATAAAACATTTACATCATCAGTTGGCCTTCAAGGACATTCAAGAACTCATACTGGAGAGAGACCTTTTAAGTGTAGTCATTGTGATAAAACATTTAGATGTAGTGGACATCTTACAAGACATACAAGAACGCATACTGGGGAAAAGCCACACAAGTGTGTTTATTGTGGCAAAGCATTTTCACAAGCTGTTAATCTAAGGTCTAATGAATCACTCAAGTCACATATTCAATTGTCCTCAGAAAATATTTTGACTCATATTCTTTGAGAAATAGTTCTTCCCTTCTCATCAAGTATTGCAGGAGTAGACTTGCATCTACATATAAAAATATAAACCTTTATTAATTAACTGTTGAAATAAAAGTTTAAACGCTTGCAAGAAATTCAAGGGGTTAAATGTGTGTTAAAAGTTTCTGACAGTTTTGACCTACCATTATGAAACTAAATTTATTTTGGATATTCTGGTATGCATATGACATTTTCAGGCTTTGCAAAATAACAATGACAATACCTGTTGTGTGAAATCAACTCCTCCGGGCTTCACAGTTTTGATAAATATTTCTTAGATATATATTTATACAAATTATTCAAAGTTGTATAACATTAAATTTTTGAGGAGTACCAGTATGTCCATTTAATCAGAATTATTCACCTTCAAACTGACAATCAACTTATTTGGGGTTCTGTTGTTAAATTGTTCAGTTATATGACTACATTTAAAACCTTATGTGTTTTCATCGTAATACAGTTATAAAAGGTGTCTTTTGAGGATTTGACCTGTTAAACTTTAAAATTTCTGCTTATGATGTTTTTTTGTGGTTTCGTAAATAAATATGTCTACATGCTTCACTTGTTTCTTGAGTTGCAAGGTCGTTCCATTACAAGATATATCAAAACATGGTTCAATTGTTATGGTTTTCCCGTCATCAAATTAACACATATGACAGACATGGTGACTATCCCTTATGGCATGGCATGGCATGTTCTCCGGTGTCCGTCCTTCTTTCCATCTGCCCGTCCATAAAGTTGGGGGCAACAACAATTACCACGCTTTAAAGCAAACTTAGGATGAAGCCTGATCAGCTACAGAGCCAATGTCTCTATTTTTCTAAAATGAAAATTTTATTTTGACAGACTGACTCTTCTTTGTAAATTAGATGAAAACCTCTAAAAATGTGCATACTCTCTAATCAGCCTTCGTCCAGTATTTGGAAATCATTTTTGATAGGTATTTTAATTTTTTGAATAATTTCTTTGATATAGACTAAGATGTGTAAATTTCATGATTCCTAACTCAAAATAACAGTTTGGCAAATTCTAGGGTGTTTTAGCAAAGCAAAACCTTGTCTTGAAGTATTAATGAAATAAAATATAAGATACTATTTTACAATAACAGATAACAAGGTTAAGCAGATTAACTGTATTAATATGGATGATCAGTATAATCATTGGTATAAAGAATTTGATAGATGCATTGATTTATCGTTGTGGTATAGTTCATGATACAATACATATTACAGTCAACTGTGTCATGATACAAATTTTAGTCAATATAGTTAACTTTTTTTGTAAATATTTTTCAATTTTATTGTGAAAATCGAGTCAACAAATCCAGAGTTGTATAAATTTCTTCAAAAAATAATGTACGTTCCAAAACAGTGCCGTTTTTAATGATATTCTTTGTCCGTTTTGTGCACAGGTAGATTAATAATGGATTTCAGAGTTGTGTCCCTTGATGGATTGCAATGGTCATAAAGATCTCTTGTTGTCCAGTAAAAATGGTTAACGTTGTGAAATAATTGACAGTTCATCAGTCATATACTGTTGTTTCAGTCCAAATTCCTCAAAGAAGATCGAAAATCTCAAATATGGTAATTTTATGAAAGTAAAGTAAGAAATATTGATTTCTCCTTTTTCCAGTCTTTACATCAACCACTTTTCTCAGCACGAAATCTGGAAATAAGAGACGTAAGTTGATTTTAACAGTGAAAATAGCATATGATATAGATAACATTAGTCTTGTTGAAAGATTTTAATTTAATTATACCTCCGACCAACGGTCCGGGGTTTCTAGTATCGTTGAGTACTTGGTTTTCGGACGGACTTGGTTTTCGGACGGTTGACACTCACGTACAGAGCCGTGCCAAAAGTATTCGTCACTTTGTTACGACGTCATAGGTATGCTAATAAATGTTTTGACTTTAAACCGCTATAAAATAAAAACAGGATATCGCCTTACCTTAATATTTGGTGAGATGTCCCTTCATTGCTAAAACAGTATTTATCCGTTGTGGGATCGACGCATATAACCCGTGAACATAGTCAAGCGGCAGGTTTTGCCAAACACCTTGGATTACCTCAAAAAGGTCGTCTCGGGTCCTCACCTCGGCAACTCTGTTTTTTATGGCAATTTTTAGTTTTAGCCAAATGTTCTTAATTATATTCAAGTCCGGAGATTGTGCCGGCCAGGTGAGACAATTGATGTTATTTTGTTCTTTGTAGTTGTTTACGACATGGGCCCGGTGAACAGGGGCATTGTCGTCCTGAAAAACGTAATGTTCTTCTGTAAAATGCCGCGCAATAACCGGCCACAAGTTCTCTTCAAGTATGTTAATATACTTCTGTGCATTTATGTTTCCCTCTACAGGCACCAAAGTTCCAACACCATGGAAACACACACACCCCCACACCATCAAAGAGACTTTACGTTCTTGAGGCGTACACACACATTCGGGCCTGTTTGCCTCGTCGGCTTTTCTCCAAATGAATACGCGGTTATTTTTTCCAATGACAATTTGACTTTCATCAGAAAAAATCACAGATTTCCAGTAATCATTTACAGTCTTCTTTCTTCTTTCTTTACACCATGCGACGCGTTTTCTCCGGTTCACTTCGCGAACAACCATCGTTTTTTTTATAACCCGCCTGTGATACCCTTCAGTGTGAAGAATTCGCTGTACAGTCCGTCTGGAGATAGGATGATTGTTGTTCACATTATATTCATGTGTTACGTCTTCCAGACTTGACCTGCGTTTTTTTTTCACAATGCGAAAGAGCGCCGTCTTGTCTCGATCAGACGTAACTTTTGATCGCCCTCTCCGCGTCTTATTTTCAACATCACCAGTGGCTTGGAATTTTCTTAAAATAGATCCAATTGTAGTCCTCGGGATTTCCAACAAACGACTTATTTCAGAATTTTTTTTGCCGTCTTCGTTTAGTCTCACGATCACTTGTTTCGTGGCATAGTCAATTTCACATGATTTGCGACCCATGTTTGCAGACGACGCATAGACCGGAAACGAAGAAGCAGACGACAATAACAAACTCATCACGTGATAGTCACGTGCTTGAAGCAGTAAAAAAACATGTCGGCCATACATGACGATCACGTAATGACGCGCGATCAATAATAGAAGTAAGCGAACTTATTTTCGTAACATAACGTTACAAAAAGTGACGAATACTTTTGGCACGGGACTGTAGATTCTCGCGCTATTTTTAGCGCTTTTACGTCATCAATGCTAGTTAGGGTAGAGTAGGGTTCCCCACTGGAGCTCTAAACTAAAATCTTCGTGTTGAGAGACACAATATTATAAATATGATCAACAAGTTGAATTTATGCTAAAACTGTCTGTTTTCCTTCCCTATCTTTGACATCTTATGTAAAGATCCAAAATATGGTAGCCAACAGCAGCCATACTGTCACCCGATAGATCGTCTGCTTCCTTACACTCCAGTAAACGTGGTCACGTGACATAGGGAACAAGTTTAGCCGCAATAAAAATTTGTGACAATGTCCACAAGATGTGTTTCTTAGCACTGTTAGTGTTAAATTGCGTGATTCATTTTTCATGGAACATTCGTAATGCTGACTGATAATGGATAAAATATTTTCAGCAACTCAAAAACACTTTTCATTTGCAAATATTAATTCGCAACAATGAGATTTGTACATCAAATTGACATCACTAATTCTGATCACTCTGTCACCTCACAAGGAAGCTTTGGATGTCACACAACTGTGTCTAATTTTGTCAATAGCCTAAATGTTTCAAATCATTTCTCAAGGAGTCTTTACAAGTTTTTGTTACTTTTGTACCTTCTCTGCAAATTGCATTATTTTCTTCCGAATCATTTTTCAAACACCCAACAACAGTTGAATATTACAATGATAAGGGAAAAACCTGCCGTGTTCCTGATAAAAAAAAATTCACCAACGTCAAAATTTCTTTAGTCAATAAAATGGTTGAGATTCTAGACGCAAATGACAATATTTTCCAACATCATTTAAAGGAAAAAATAAGAATCTAGCTAACTACTGGCCAGGGTTTGAATAAATTTTTTTTTAAATATTTTTTTCGTAATCAGACGACAATCGTTAACATACGCTAATATGGTTCGATATGCCTTTTAAATTCGTTCCTGAAAATACTTTGCAAAAAAAATGCTAACATAGCTATTTTAAAGAGGAATACTTGATTGCAATGTCCATTTGTATTAATTACGCCTAATTTACGAAATGAAATAAATTATTTCGATAAACAAGTGGACATGTGACATGGTGGGCGCAACATCTTATGAAAGGAACCCCTTACGTAACTTGGGATAGCCCTTCGCGTATCGACCAATGAGGTGTCCGAAAACCAAGTCCGTTCGCTTGATGCCGGGATTCCCGCACCTGTCACTGAACGAACCAATATGGCGTCATTGCAACTCGTTCTCGAGAGTTTTTCTCTCAGTTTGATAAGATGAAACTCAGATATGCAAGTATTTGATGTTTGTTTGGGGATTCTCCGACTGTGTTTATGTTGACGTGCATCCACGTCTTAACCGTCCGAAAACCAATCACTCGAGGTTATAATACCAACGATTCCGTCCGTCCGATTAATTTCAAATTTTGCACATATCTTCTGTCCTACTAGGAGGGGCGCAGTGCGAAGTTACAACCAATTTCTTTAATATTTGAATTTTTTTCAAATTTCCATGTTTTGAACTTAAAGTCATTTTCCAATATCAGATTTGTCCGACCTATTACGTGAAAACTATTTGACCGATTTATTTCAAATTGTGCACATGTCTTCTACCCTACTAGGAGGGGTGGGGTGCGAAATTGCAACAAATTTCATTGATATTTCAATTTTTTACAAATTTCCATATTTTGAACATAGTCATTTTCCAATATCAGATTTGTCCAACCTATTACGGGAAAAACTTTTCATCTGATTCTTTTCACATTTTGCATGTGTCTTCTTCCCTACTAGGAGCGGTGCAGTGCCAAATCAAAACTAAAATTGATAAGGTTTTTTTTTGTGTTTTTTTTTTACAAAGTTCCATTTCTTGATTAGTCATTTTTCTCAATTCCTCTTTGGGGGTCAAAAGCTGTGCAAGAGATGACTACATTGAAAGTAAAAAATAATTCAGTTAGTCAGGGATGCACAGTCGGGGGTATTAGTGAGCCACGCTCACTTTTTTGCTTGTTGTTAATATAAAAAAAAAAAAAATTATGTATATAAATGTTTTTGTAAGTGACAAACACAATAAATTGAATAATATTTATGTATCGTCAAGTCATCTGTTTTCAGTCATCATGTGTTTTCGGTCAGTCATTTTGACTCCTTTTTGTGAAATTGTCCAAAGGGATATTAAAGTACCTTGTGGATTATTTGCAGCAGAGGGTTCATAGGTACATCTAGGAATAGTCATTTAAAATTTAATTATACCCCCGCTACGACGTAGTCGGGGGTATATAGCGCTCCACGTGTCCGTCCGTGTGTGCGTCCGTCCATCCCGCCGAAATTGTTTACGGAGCATTACCCAAAAACTATACCACTTAGAAACTTCTAATTTGGTATGGAAGTAGCCTATATGATGCTGTTGTGCCTTTTAGGGGTTTCAGCTCAATGGTCAAAATACTTTTTGAAATTTTGAACAAAAACGGTCCAATTTTTGGACTTTGTCTCGTTTCCGGAGCATAACTCAAAAACTATACCACGTAGAAATTTCAAATTTGGTATGGAAGTAGCCTATATGGTGCTGTTGTGCCTTTTAGGGGTTTCAGCTCAATGGTCCAAATACTTTTTGAAATTTTGAACAAAAACGGTCTGATTTTTTTACTTTGTCTCGTTTCCGGAGCATAACTCAAAAACCATACCACGTAGAAATTTCAAATTTGGTATGGAAGTAGCCTATATGGTGCTGTTGTGCCTTTTAGGGGTTTCAGCTCAATGGTCCAAATAATTTTTGAAATTTTGAACAAAAACGGTCTGATTTTTTTACTTTGTCTCGTTTCCGGAGCATAACTCAAAAACTATACCACTTAGAAACTTCAAATTTGGTATGGAAGTAGCCTATATGGTGCTGTTGTGCCTTTTAGGGTTTCAGCTCAATGGTCCAAATAATTTTTGAAATTTTGAACAAAAACGGTCTGATTTTTTTACTTTGTCTCGTTTCCGGAGCATAACTCAAAAACTATACCACTTAGAAACTTCTAATTTGGTATGGAAGTAGCCTATATGGTGCTGTTGTGCCTTTTAGGGGTTTCAGCTCAATGGTCCAAATAATTTTTGAAATTTTGACCAAAAATGGTCCGATTTTTGGACTTTGTCTCGTTCCGGAGCATAACTCAAAAACTATACCACTTAGAAACTACAATTTTGGTATGGAAGTAGCCTATATGGTGCTGTGGTGCCTTTTAGGGGTTTCAGCTCAATGGTTCAAATAATTTTTGAAATTTTGACCAAAAACGGTCTGATTTTTGGACTTTGTCGCGTTTCCGGAGCATAACTCAAAAACTATACCACTTAGAAACTTCTTATTTGGTATGGAAGTAGCCTATATGGTGCTGTTGTGCCTTTTAGGGTTTCAGCTCAATGGCCCAAATAATTTTACAAATTTTTACCAAAAGCGGTCCGATTTATGGACTTTGTCTCGTTTCCGGAGCATAACTAAAAAAACTATACCACTTAGAAACTACAAATTTGGTATGGAAGTAGCCTATATGGTGCTGTGGTGCCTTTTAGGGTTTTCAGCTCAATGGTCTGAATAATTTTTGAAATTTTGACCAAAAATGGTCCAATTTTTGGACTTTGTCTCGTTCCGGAGCATAACTAAAAAACTATACCACTTAGAAACTACAATTTTGGTATGGAAGTAGCCTATATGGTGCTGTTGTGCCTTTTTGGGTTTCAGCTCAATGGCCCAAATAATTTTACAAATTTTGACCAAAAGCGGTCCGATTTTTGGACTTTGTCTCGTTTCCGGAGCATAACTAAAAAAACTATACCACTTAGAAACTACAAATTTGGTATGGAAATAGCCTATATGGTGCTGTGGTGCCTTTTAGGGTTTTCAGCTCAATGGTCTGAATAATTTTTGAAATTTGACCAAAAATGGTCCGATTTTTGGACTTTGTCTCGTTTCCGGAGCATATAAATACCAAATGACTTGCACACTTTGTATATCCGGAAATTTCACCTTCCGGACAAAGATTTTTCAAACAATGTTTCTATATTTCTTAAGAAAAATGACCCAGTTAACCGGACGATTCGCTATCCGTACGATTTTCACCTGTAACCAAAACAAGGTTCGACTGTATAGTGCTGTTGTGCCTTTTAGGGGTAATTCCGGGGTGCCCAGAATTTTATTCAAAAAATACATAGCCGGGGATGTTTTGAAATTTCAATTTTGTTTTTTAAGGGAAATAGTTTTTAGTTACATTGTGTTCAAAGTCATAATCATTCAACAAGTAATTTTCATAAATTTTCAAATTAATGTAACGTGAAGGCGGTCAAACTACAGGCGGGGGTATGTGAGCCGCGCTCACTTTTGCCTTGTTTGCTAAGAAAAAATATTATGGCAAAAAACATAAAAAACATCACATTTTAAAGCAAATTTTCTAATACCAATTTTCTATGGGAAAGAAAGTCTTCTTATTTTCAAACCTTGCTCTAATAACTCTGAATAATTCTTTACATATAATGAGATGTCTTGATGTAATAATATTTATTGTCACTTACCATTTTTAGAAAAAATGTTTTCATTGTTCTAAGTGTTATTTTTAATCAAATTTATTTCAAAACATTAAAAGTTATGTCAGTGGTTTTTGAATGATTTTTCTATTCGTGCACAATACATTTTTTTAAATATGGACAAACTCCAAGAGAAGCCTGTTAAAGCACCGTAAACCATGAGAACTGATATTCCTGTCTGAAAAATAGTTAGGCCACCCTATGTTTTTGATTTTTCATTATGAAATATGATGAATCAAAGTTATTTTTATTTAGAATAATATTTACTTTAAAAAAATAAATTAAATAGTTCTTGTCAGACTTGAAACTTTCTGTGTCATTAGGAACATAAACTTTGAAAAACTGTCCTGCATATTCTAAATAACAGAGGTTCAAGAAAGTGACTGAAAACACATAACACTACTTCCAAAGTACGGATTTTTTCAAAGTTATGTTAAAAGCATTCTATGTTGTACAAATGTTAAATATAATTGGTTTTCATAAATTTTCTATATGATGATATGTCAATAAATGATAAAGAGTAATTTCTCATCAATAGATGTGGCAATTTTTCAAATACAGGTCTTTGTTCCTTATCTGACTGAAAACCCATTACACAAGGATATACATGACACATCCCATATCTCAATCATTCACTCACACTTGACCATCACTAGTGGAAGTTCCATAGGTAAAAGTTAAATGTTCATGGTTTATGTACGTCAACATGATTTCATTTTAGTTACAGTTTAATTTGGGGGTATATCCATCAATAAAGAATCGTTCTTTTATTTTCTTCAGCTCTTCATTATCTGTGCGCATTTTGTATAGGACAGATTGTGAACTGGGGATTGCAATTCTTTGCGCATTCATCTATATCTGCACTAAGGGGTATACATCTATAGTTTGGTGTTTTAATCTGTTGTTTATGCACTCGAACTCTCGCCCTTAATGTATCCCCGTTTGACCAATATACTCTTCGTAACAACCAGCGCATGTTATTACATATATTATGTTCCTGGAGGCGCAAGACATATTTTCCATAATTTTGAATTTTGAATTATTCCTAAAGGAATGAATTAACTTCCAAATGTGTGTACATTTACCGCAATTCGGCCTATTACATTTTGTGATACTTCCACCTAATTCAGGATTTTGATCTTTAAAGCACGCTTTTGATAACAGTTGTTTCAGGTTTTTGCTCTGCCGTTTTCTGTTTATCATTTTAGTATCTTTAAGAGCGTGCTTTAGTTTTGGACATGCGTCTAGCTCCTGTACATAGTTTTTCACATTTGGATAGATATTAGGATTACAGGGGTTAAATGTAGTAACAATAGGTAAGACTGCCAAATTGTTTTCCTGTTGTCTTTGTTTTAGAAGATCTTCTCAGTTGAAGGAACAGGCCTTTGTTACAGCATCCAAAATGATGTTATCAATGTACCCTCTGACTTTTAATAACATCTCTAATTCTCTCAACCTAAAGTTTAGATTAGTAGGGTCTGATACTATGGTACATATTCTACGGGCTAGGGAATATGGAATCATTTGCAATGCTTTTTAGCTTATCAGGCCTGTAAGGCCCGATGGGCTTATGGCATGGCATGGTGTCCGGCGTCCATCCGTCCGTCCGTCCGTCCATAAACTTTGTGGAATGTCGACTTTCTCCAGAACCACAAGGCCTTGAAAGCTAAAAATTGATGTAAAGACTTCTTGACTAGTGATGATTAAAAATTGTAGCTTTGGTGGCCCTGTGACCCCTAATAAGGGCCAAATGGGCCATTCCCTAAAAACCTATTTTCATCTTCTTTTCAAGAACCAAAAGGCCTAGAAAGCTGAAACTTGGTGTACAGACTCCTTGACTAGTGAGGATTAAAAATTCTTGCTTTGGTGGCCCTGTGACCCCTAATAGGGGCCACAGGGGTCACACCCTAAAAACCTATTTTCATCTTCTTCTCCAGAACCATAAGGCCTAGAAAGCTGAAACCTGGTGTACAGACTCCTTGACTAGTGAGGATTAAAAATTCTAGCTTTGGTGGCCCTGTGACCCCTAATAGCGGCCACAGGGGTCATACCCTAAAAACCTATTTTCATCTTCTTCTCTAGAAGCATAAGGCCTAGAAAGCTGAAACTTGGTGTACAGACTACTCGACTAGTAAGGGTTAAAAATTGTAGCTTTGTTGGCCCTGTGACCCCTAATAAGGGCCACAGAGGCTACGCCCTAAAAACCTATTTTCATCTTCTTCTCCAGAACCATAAGGCCTAGAAATTATGCTTAAACAGAAATAATTTCCTCCTTGGTAATCCAAAATTAAACATCTTGGAAAATCACATTTTTATAATAACAAAACGCTACATACAAAATTGCCAATATAGCAACACCACTCCCTCATTTGTCCAACTATTATCTCAAATAAGGCACTATTATAACATTGAAAAGTTTAATTCAAACGACCCAAGTGAATTTGCCAAAAAATGGGCCCCCTTGAAATGGTAACTGATGCAAACCAAACCAATGGTATGTAATACTGTTCTTGTACATACTCTCTTCCTCCCTATCCCATATATCTCGCTCTCTCTCTCTCGCTCTCAACTTAATTTTCCTTTTTATCTTATATCTTTATTTGCCTACAGTGGGAAAAAAAATATGTTGAATGAAATGTTTACCCCTTTTTTTTTCTTTTTTTCCTTTTTTTTTTTTTTGCTGTTTATGAACTGTACAACTGAATAAAAAAAAAAAAAAATAAAAAAAAAATAAGGCCTAGAAACCTAAAACTTTGTGTACATACTCCTTGGCTAGTGAGGATTAAAATTGTAGCTTTGGTGGCCCTGTGACCCCTAATAAGGGCCACAGGGGCCACGCCCTAAAAACCTATTTTCATCTTATTCACCAGAACCATGAGGCCTAGAAACCTAAAACTTTGTGTACAGACTCCTTGACTAGTGAGAATAAAAAAAATTGAAGCTTTGGCCACACCCTAAAAACCTAT
The DNA here is from genome assembly GCA_916613615.1 of Steromphala cineraria. Lineage (NCBI taxonomy): Eukaryota > Metazoa > Mollusca > Gastropoda > Trochida > Trochidae > Steromphala > Steromphala cineraria. The sequence continues at coordinate 32,080,605 of OU744727.1, read as the reverse complement.
TTTCATCTTCTTCTCCAGAACCATGAGGCCTAGAAAGCTGAAACTTTATGTACAGACTCCTTGGCTAGTGAGGATTATAAATTTTAGCTTTTGTGTCCCTGTGACCCCTAATATGGGTCACAGGGGCCACGCCCTCAAAACCTATTTTCATCTTCTTCTTCAGAACCATGAGGCCTAGAAAGCTGAAACTTTATGTATAGACTCCTTGGCTAGTGAGGATTATAAATTTTAGCGTTGGTGGCCCTGTGACCCCTAATAAGGACTACAGGGGCCACGCCCTTAAAACCTATTTTCGTCTTCTTCTCCAGAACCATGAGGCCTAGAAAGCTGAAACTTTGTGTACAGACTCTTTGACTAGTGAGGATTATAAATTGTAGCTTTGGTGGTCCTGTTGCCCCTAATATATATAAAGCATAATTGATAATGAAGCCTGATGAGCTACAGAGCCAATGGCTCTATTTTTATTTAGCTGAAACTTTGTGTACAGACTCCTTGACTAGTGATGATTATGAATAGTAGCTTTGGTGACCCTGTTGCCCTCTGTGGCCTCTACAAAGGGAATCACATTGACCACACTCTACAGCATAATTGATGATGAAGCCTAATGAGCTACAGAGCCAATGGCTCTATTTTTTGTATTAGTAAAGTTATTGCTTTATTGCAAACTGTTGTGTTTTCCAAGTCACATGCACAAGCACTGTTTTGGATTTTAGAAATCATAAACCAGATAACTTACTAACTTTACTGATTTGAAAAAAACTAAAAATATCATAGAATTATTTACAATATAGATAGATAGATATTTTAAGCTCTCTATGAATTCATCATTTTGTCTGTCTTTTAACCCGTAGTCTATGAAAAGACCTGTCTAGAAAATCGTTGTGGCTACGAAAACAATGGTTCCCTTAATTTCAAATTATCTTCATCATCTTATATCTGTTTATCTCAAAGAAAAGTTACCAATTACTTTTGGAATATGAGAAAGCAAACTGTGTAACGAGATCTGTGACCGTTGGTAATAACTTGTATGTAATGAGTAAAATAACCCTATAACCCTCAAACATGCTTTTGATCAAAATATTATTTCTATTGATACTGCCTAGCCTAATATATCCTTGATCATGAAATGATTCTTTTGCAGACTGACTGGTCCAAACTGCTGTATTTCTGCAGACAGGAGGACAAAAGTTTACTAGTTGACATGAAGAAATGGGATGAGAGATGTAAATGTAGAGTGGTAGCAAAACATTGGAGAAAGCAGTGAGTTTGGTTGGTAAAAGGCTCAATTAACTATATGATTTCCAAGAATACCTACCTGCGTACATGCTACTGTTAAATCATTTAACAGTTTAAGTACCTTGAAGACACACATGATGACACATGCTGCAGAAGAAACGTGTAGTGAGTATGAAAACGATTTGACCAGTTCTAGTTCCACAAAAATGCATACAAGGATACAGTGTAGCGACTGTGGAAAGAATTTTGTAAATTCTGGTAGCTTGAAGCGACACATGATGACACACACTGGGGAGAAACCATTTGAGTGCTGTGTGTGCAGTAAAGCATTTTCACAAGCTTATAATCTGAAGAAACACATGGTGGTTCATACTAATAATGGACCATATGAATGCAGTGAGTGTGGTAAATCATTTTCACAAGCTTCTATTCTGAAGACCCACATGTTGGTTCATACTAGTGAGAGACCATATAAATGCAGTGAGTGTGGTAAATCATGTTCACGAGCTTCTCATCTGAAGACCCACATGGTGAATCATACTAATGAGAAACCATATAAATGCAGTGAGTGTGGTAAATCATTTTCACAAGCTTATAATCTGAAGACGCACATGATGGTTCATACTAGTGAGAGACCATATCAATGCAGTGAGTGTGGGAAATCATTTTCACAAGCTTATAATCTGAAGACCCACATGGTGGTTCATACTAATGAGAGACCATATAAATGCAGTGAGTGTGGTAAATCATTTTCTCAAGCTTCTAGTCTGAAGACCCACATGGTGGTTCATACTAATGAGAGACCATATAAATGCAGTGAATGTGGTAAATCATTTTCACTAGCTTCTAATCTGAAGACCCACATGTTGGTTCATACTAATGAGAGACCATATAAATGCAGTGAGTGTGGTAAATCATTTTTACAAGCTCCTTATCTGAAGAAACACATGGTGGTTCATACTTATGAGAGACCATATAAATGCAGTGAGTGTGGGAAATCATGTTCACGAGCTACTCATCTTAAGACCCACATGATGGTTCATACTAGTGAGAGACCATATAAATGCAGTGAATGTGGTAAATCATTTTCACAAGCTCCTTATCTGAAGAAACACATGGTGGTTCATACTAGTGAGAGACCATATAAATGCAGTGAGTGTGGTAAATTGTTTTCACAAGCTCCTTATCTGAAGAAACACATGGTGGTTCATACTAGTGAGAGACCATATCAATGCAGTGAGTGTGGTAAATCATTTTCACGAGCTTCTGAGCTGAAGACCCACATGATGGTTCATACTATTGAGAGACCATATAAATGCAGGGAGTGGTCAACCATTTTCACAAGCTTCTAATCTGAAGATACACATGATGGTTCATACTAGTGAGAGACCATATCTATGCAGTGAGTGTCGGAAATCATTTTCACAAGCTTATAATCTGAAGACACACATGATTGTTCATACTAGTGAGAGACCATATAAATGCAGTGAGTGTGAAAATTCATTTTCACAAGCTTCTAATCTGAAGAATAACATGATGGTTCATACTAATGAGAGACCGTATTAATGCAGTGAGTGTGGTAAACCATTTTTACATGCTCCTAATCTGAAGAAACACATGGTGGTTCATACTAATGAGAGACCATATAAATGCAGTGAGTGTCGTAAATCATTTTCACCAGCTTCTTATCTGAAGAAACACATGATGGTTCATACTTATAACAGACCATATAAATGCAGGGAGTGTGGTAAATCATTTTCACGAGCCTCTAATCTGAAGACCCACATGGTGGTTCATACTAGTGAGAGACCATATCAATGCAGCGAGTGTGGTAGATCATTTTCACAAGCTCCTTATCTGAAGAAACATAATGGTGGTTCATACTAGTGAGAGACCATATTAATGCAGTGAGTGTGGTGAATCATTTGCATGCTGTTATTCTCTGAAGAAAGACATAAAAACTCATACCCTGAGGACGGGAGAGAGAGACCATTCAATTGTATTGAGTGTGGTAAAACATTTCGACAACGTTTTTATATGAACCAACATATGAAAATTCATACTGGAGAAGAACCATATACGAGGGGCATTCAATAAGTGTTGCAACTTCAATATAAAACCAACTCGCGTAGTCAATTTTTTACTTTTATTTTTCAAAATAGTTACCCTTCACCTCAATACACTTATTCCATTTCTCTTTAAGACTTTTGATGCCGCTTTTGTAGAAGTCTTCCGTTTGCCCCCCTAACCACGCCAGAAGGGCGGATTTCAGGTTTCTGAACAGGAAGTAGTGAATGGGGGCTAGGTCTGAGCTGTAGGGTGGGTGGTTAAGCTGTTCGAATCCACAATCACGTATAGCGGCCTGTGCAATTCTTGACTTGTGGACTGGAGCGTTGTCATGCAAAATCAGAACACCACGTGTCAACATTCCACGGCGTTTCTGTCGAATTGTCTTTCACAATTCTTGCATTAGGTTGGCATAATATTGACCATTCATTGTAGTTTTGGTTGGCAAGTAATCAATTAATAATATGCCTTTTGCATCCCAAAAGATTGTCGCCATAACCTTGCCAGCTGATGGTTGAGTGCGAAACTTCAGGGGAGGCGGTGAACTCGGGTGCTTCCATTGCTTGGATTCCAGTTTAGTTTCCGGGTCCCAGTGGTGGATCCAGGTTTCGTCACCTGTCACCAGACGAGACAAAAACCTGGCTTCATCCGCATTAAACCGATCCAGGAGCTCCATGCAACTTTGGGTTCTTTTCTGGCGATCTTGTGCTGTGAGGTTTCTGGGTACCCATCTTGCAGATACCTTGGACATACCAAGATGGTCATTAATTATTTTTTCCACACTTCCAACTGATATCTTGAATTCCAAAGACAGTTCAGAAACTTTAACACGGCAGTCAGCTAAAATTTGTCTTTCGAAAGCGGCAATAACTTCCGGTCGGGTGACTTCAGATGGCCTGCCTGACCGTGGGTCATCGTCTAAGGACTCCCTGCCCCGCTTGAACTGAAGAGACCAGCGACAAACTGTTGAAAAGTTAGGAGCATCCTTACCCATCACATTACACATACGATTATGTATTTCTGTAGCTTTGCATCCCTCTTTAGTAAGGAACTTGATGACAGCGCGTTGTTCAGGTTTGAGAGAATCCATGATTATGGAGACCCCTAGGTCAGCGCAGCTATTATATCTAAATAATTGTTATGTCTAGAAATTGTTTTGACATGTGTCAATGTTATGTTTTGACTATAGTGACAACTGCTATAAGCTGACACTGTTTAGGTAAACACCAATGCCCCGCTTGCAACACTTATTGAACGCCCCTCGTAAGTGTGGTGTGTGTAATAAAGCATTTACATTGTGTAATAGTTTGAAACAACACATGATAATACATACTGGTGAGAAGCCGCATAAATGAGTGTGGTAAATCATTTGGACAACCTGGTTAACAGAAGAAACATATGAAGATTCACATTGCAGTGAATAGAGTAAAACATTCAGACATTCTGATTATCTGAAGAAACACATGAAAGTGCATTTTGGAGAGAGATGACATGAATGCAATGATTGTGGGAAAATATATACAATGTTGGGAAGCTTAAAAACCCATTAGAGAGCTGAAATTTTGTGTACAGGTACCTTAGCATATGGAGATTCTAATTTGTAACTTTGGTGACCCTGTGACCCCAAATAGGGTCACAGGGGTCACAACTTTAAAAACCTATTTTCATCTTCTTATCCAGTTCCAGAAAGACTAGAGAGTTAAACATGATATGTGCAGACTCCTTGGCCAATGGGGATTCTTAATTGTAGATTTCGTGACCCCATGACCCCAAATAGGGTCACTGAGGGGTCACAACCTTAAAAACCAATTCTCATCTACTTCTCCAGTTCTAAAAGAAGTAGATAGTTAAAAATGGTATGTGCAGAGTCCTTGGACAATGGGGATTCTAATTTGTAACTTTGTTGACCCTGTGACCCAAAATAGGGTCACAGGGGTCACAACCTTAAAAACCTATTTTCATCTTCTTCTCCAGTTCTAAAAGGACTAGAGAGTTAATAAATGATATGTGCCAATGGGGATTCCTAATTGTAAATTTCGTGACCCCATGACCCCAAATAGGGTCACAGGGGTCTCAACCTTAAAAACCTATTTTCATCTTCTTCTCCAGTTCTAAAAGGACTAGAGACTTAAAAATGATATGTGCAGACTCCTTGGCCAATGGGGATTCTTAATTGTAGATTTCGTGACCCCATGACCCCAAATAGGGTCACAGGGGTCACAACCTTAAAAACCAATTCTCATCTACTTCTCCAGTTCTAAAAGGAGTAGATAGTTAAAAATTGTATGTGCAGAGTCCTTGGACAATGGGGATTCTAATTTGTTACTTTGTTGACCCTGTGACCCAAAATAGGGTCACAGGGGTCACAACCTTAAAAACCTATTTTCATCTTCTTCTCCAGTTCTAAAAGGACTAGAGAGTTAATAAATGATATGTGCCAATGAGGATTCCTAATTGTAAATTTCGTGACCCCATGACCCCAAATAGGGTCACAGGGGTCACAACCTTAAAAACCTATTTTCATCTCCTTCTCCAGTTCTAAAAGGACTAGAGACTTAAAAATGATATGTGCAGACTCCTTGGCCAATGGGGAATCTTAATTGTAGATTTCGTGACCCCATGACCCCAAATAGGGTCACAGGGGTCACAACCTTAAAAACCAATTCTCATCTACTTCTCCAGTTCTAAAAGGAGTAGATAGTTAAAAATTGTATGTGCAGAGTCCTTGGACAATGGGGATTCTAATTTGTTACTTTGTTGACCCTGTGACCCAAAATAGGGTCACAGGGGTCACAACCTTAAAAACCTATTTTCATCTTCTTCTCCAGTTCTAAAAGGACTAGAGAGTTAATAAATGATATGTGCCAATGAGGATTCCTAATTGTAAATTTCGTGACCCCATGACCCCAAATAGGGTCACAGGGGTCACAACCTTAAAAACCTATTTTCATCTCCTTCTCCAGTTCTAAAAGGACTAGAGACTTAAAAATGATATGTGCAGACTCCTTGGCCAATGGGGAATCTTAATTGTAGATTTCGTGACCCCATGACCCCAAATAGGGTCACAGGGGTCACAACCTTAAACACCTATTTTCGTCTTCTCCTCCAGTTCTAAAAGCACTAGAGAGTAGAAAATGATATGTGCAGACTCCTTGGCCAATGGGGATTCTTAATTGTAGATTTTGTGACCCCATGACCCATTAGGGTCACAGGGGTCACAACCTTAAAAACCTATTTCCATCTTTTTCTCCAGTTGCAAAAGGAGTAGATAGCTAAAAATGATATGTGCAGACTCCTTGGACAATGGGGATTCTAATTTGTAACTTTGGTGACCCTGTGACCCCAAATAGGGTCACAGGGGTCACAAACTTAAAAACCTCTTTTCATCATCATCTTTAGCTCCTAAAGGTCTATTGAGCTGAAAGACTGCATGTAGACTCCTTGGTCAATTGGGATTCTAAACTGTAGGTTTCCTGACCCCATGACCCCAAATAGGGTCACAGGCTCTATTTTTATCTACAGATGCACATGAGAATTCATATTGGAGACAACCCATACAAGTGTGGTGAATGTGGAAATCGTAAAGAAGAAATGGGGGTCTTTGAAGATATTTCCGCGTCTAAGCTCACTCACTCACTCACATGAAGTCATTTTCGTTTGCACGCTGACGAAAAATCATTTTGTTGTACACAATGTGATAATAAATTTGGAACTAGTATGTGAAACGTCTGTGAAAATACATTCAAGGAGTCACACTGGAGAGAAACCTTACAGATGTAGTGAGTGTGGAAAGGTATTTCCACAGTCAACACATCTGCTAAGACACTCAAATATTCATTATGGAAAGAAACGATTCAGACACAACAAATGTTATTGGAACAACTGTGATAAAGCATTAGCTGACTTGACAGCTCTGAACAACCATACACCGTATATGACCGGGTATAAGCTGACCCGGATATAAGCCGACCCCCTTTCTCAACCCCCCAATTTCCAGTAAAAACCATATATCTCATGTATAGGTCGACCCCCCCCCCCCTCCAAGCACTTCACTGCTAACCGAGTCAACATAGTGTGATGGTAAGTTGAAGTTGCCGGCAAGTTAATACTTTGGACAATATTGTTCACAAATAATAATAATTATTATATATATATATTTATTTCAGGATTATATTGTAAATAAACAATAATAAAAAAGTGTCCACTTACGTAGTTTGTTGTTTGTTTTAATAAAATTATTCATTATTCTCATCAAAGAACGTCAAGTCGACGATATTATTTAATGTCCGTATGCCCAGATGTTTCAAGCCTTTCCATTGGTCAAGAAAGGGAAGTCAACGAATCAGCAAGTCGAACACAAAGCTGCAAATACGAACCTTATCGGTGTAAAGATTTATTGTCTCCCAGTTAAAACGACAAACAATGTGTTCACATTTTAACAAAATGTATTTCTTCAGCCGCAGTTTCAGTTAAGATACGCATATATACATATAATAAATAGAATGATTTATAGTTCTATGAACACGACAATATATTGATTTTTAGCTCACCTTTACGAAGTAAATGTGAGCTTATGTCATGGCGCTTCGTCCGTCGTCCGTCTGTCCATCCGTCCGTCCGTAAACTTTAGACGTTTAAGTTTTGAGAATCCAATATGGCCGCCATGGCAGCCATATTGAATTTTCAATTAGATTTCATGACAAAGACTATTTCTCCTAAACCAATCTAGATATCATTTTTATAGTGTAGTTATACCTATAATGATTCCGCACAGAAAGGTGGACGTTTCAGTTTTGAGAATCCAAGATGGCCGCAATAGCAGCCATATTGACTTTTCAGCTGCAGATGACACATCATTATTATTAAATTTTAAGCTTTCATCAAGTGATCACTGGCACCATATAAATTCTCTAATTTTAACTTACTAATCATAATATTATCTTAAATATGGAATATTTAAGATTGTCGTGCAAGTTGTTCTATAGTTTTAAGTGTTTCTAAAAAAAATTAAGATGAAAGACAATCATAATTGATTAATTTGTTTAAAATCTTTATGGCAACTAGCTGCAAAAACCAAATAACATTAAACATGTTAAATTTTAAACAATGGTATCTCCCTAATATTCCTTTAAATACCACACATAAGGGGTCAACCAGAGTTCAGATATTCCACTATGCTGTCTAATACACATCCCAAGGCAGGCTGTGTCAGCTGCTAGTCTGTTGCATAATCAACCTCACCCAATTGATATAGTAGAGCATTATGCTATATGGCCATGGCCCATGTGTATGCAATAAAAGTTATGGACTTGTATTCTCATGACAGTGATATGTTCTTTCTAAGAATAACAACTCACACAAAACTTGTCTACAATAAGCTTTGTGTTTAGCAATCTACATGATAAGTTGATGTGGAATAAATATGCAGATGAAAATCGAAAAGGGTTTAGTAAGAAAAGTAAGGAAATTTGATTTGTCATATCTCTCTGTTGATTTGACAATGCAAACTTTTTTTCCATTACAGTACTGTATGAGTGTTAAATAAATTGATAATTTAATGAAAGACATCTCATGGTCACTTGACATGTAAATATTATGTGAACAAAATAAATGTGTCTTATGCATTGCTGTGTTTATGGCTTTCCTCTCAATCAGTCATTCATTTTCCTTGAAAAATCTGTACTTTTGGGATTCTCAATATCCCATGCAGCATAAACATCAGTGAAATAATCTTGAAATCATATTAATGATTCACTACAAAACAAATGTCACCATCCTGTAAGTAATGAATGACATTTAAATGGATACACCTAAAACATTCAAGATATCATAATGAAATTAATACGGATGCCCACATAAAAGTAGCATTTTGAAGATTAAAAAGTACAAGATGGTCACCAATTCAGCCATTGATATACAAAAAAGTTATACAAAAACCTACTGCTTGTTAACTTATCATGATTATATCATTCGTGTATTAATGTTTGTTCAAGCTCTAGTCGTTTCCAAAAGAAGACTAGTATTTTAAAAGATAAAAAAATCATGATGGCAGCCATAATCAATTATATAAAAGATGGTTACATGTATAATTAAACAATTTTACCACATCATTCATTTTAAGGTGAGCTTCTGTACCCTCGGTACTTTTATTTTATATTGATTTTTTGATTAATGGAATATAATTTATCAGAAAAATTAATTATTATGATAAAAATTATTATTAATTATTATGTACTATACTTATTAATCAAGGTTTATTTCTGCAGACGCAGTTTTAGTAATGATACGCATATAAACATATTTACAAATAACAAATATTAACACAGAATATTAACAACATCAGTCATTGCAAACGATAGCTTCTTGAACATTGAACACGTCAACACATTGAATGTCAGATATTATCATCACAGCCATTAACAGTTTATAACAGTTACTGGATTATTTACATCACACAAACTAGTCATTCACAAAAGTCATTTACAAATCAGCCTCGGTGAAGCCGTCGAACTCTGACTCGGACTCTTCCCCTGCCAGTTCCTCCCAAGCACACTCGTCAGATAGATCATCGTAATAATCGTCAATGTGTGTGTGTGGGTCTGGAGCTTGTCTTCCTGAACTTCTGACCGAACAGGCTAACAGGTCAAAGGTCGTCCTGTGTGCCATCCATGGCATTTGAAATGCCACACTTCAAAAAACTGCGCTGAACCATCTCCGGTGAGATCGCCTTCCATGCATATCGTACCAAGGTAGCAACTGTTGACAGGGGAGACGTCTCATGGCGTTGCTCTTGGTGTAGGTGTGGTCTCCGTTCACCATCCAGTCTGACCAGGAACTTTGCACGTTGGTCTTGAACGGCTTGTTCAGTGAGACGTCAAGGGGCTGTAGCAGAGACGTACACCCGTCAGGAATGACTACCTGTCTCGTCTTGATTTCCTTCAGTTTTTTCTTGACCCCTTCGCACAAATGTGCCCTGAACATGTCCCAAGCGAGTAGCGACTCGCACCCCCTAGCACCACCAGGTCTCGCCATCCAAACGTCCCTCAGCCATCTCATGACGAGGTCGTCATCCATCCCTTAGGGTGTACGGCGAGATAACTCCAGGAGGGAACTTCTCCTTGGGGATGGTCTTCCTCTTAAAGATGATCATAATTCCTACTGGAGAGAAACCATTCAACTGTAACAAGTGTGGTATGGCATTCAGACAACAAAGTGCCCTTGATTGCCACCTGAAACTTCATTCTGATCAGTTGCCTTTTGAGTGTAGTGAGTGTGATAAAAAGTTTAGAACTATATATGCCCTCCAAACACATACTCGAGTTCATACTTGAGAACAACCAACCAGTGTAGTGAGTGTGATAAAACATTTACATCATCAGTTGGCCTTCAAGGACATTCAAGAACTCATACTGGAGAGAGACCCTATAAGTGTAGTCATTGTGATAAATCATTCATATGTAGTGGACATCTTACAAGACATACAAGAACTCATACTGGAGAAAAACCACACATATGTGCTGAATGTGGCAAAGCATTTTCACAAGCTGTTAATCTAAGGTCACATATGAAAATTCACACAGGAAAATTTGCACCAGGAGAGAAAGAACATAAATGTTTAATTTGTGGTAAAACATATAGAAGACCAGATTTGCTTAAGAAACACATGGAAACTCACACTGGGAACTCTGGGAGAGGACAAAACAATGTGAATGTGATGGGAAAGGAGACCAACAAATGAATCACTCGTTACATATGCAATTGTCCTCAAAAAATATCTTGACTTATATTCTCTGAGAAATAGTTCTTCCCATTTCAACAAGTATTACAGGAGTAGACTTGCATCTACATATAGAAATATGAACCTTTATTAATGAACTATTGAAATAAAAGTTTAAACACTTGCAAGAAATTCCAAGGGGGTTAAATCAATTTGTGAAATCAATTCCTCCACAGTTTTGATAAATAATTCTTAAATATATTTTTATACATATTATATTATTCAAAGTTGTAAAACATGTTTTGAGGAGTAACGGTATGTCTATTAATCAGAACTGTTCACTTTTAAACTTTCTTTAATTGTTTAGTTAAATGACTACATTTAAAACCTTACCTGGTATATGTTCTATTTGATAATAATATTAAAAAGGGTGTCTTTTGAGGATTTGACCTGTATAACTTTAAAATATCTGCACATGATGTTTTGTGGTTTTGCAAATAAATATGTCTACATGCTTCACATGTTTATTGAGTTGCAAGGAGTTCCATTACAAGATATATCAAAACATGGTTCAATGTCATGGTACTTTTCCTGTCATCAAATTAACACACATGACAGATTTGGTGACTATCCCTTTTGGCATGGCATGGTGTCCGGTGTACGTCCTTCTTTCCCTCCGTCTGTCCATAAACTGGGGGAAAACAACAATTACCACAGATGAAGCCTGATCAGCTGCAGAACCAATGCCTCTATTTTTCTAAAATGTTAACATTTCAATGACAGACAGACTCATATTTGTAAATTAGGTGAAAACCTCTAAAACAAATGTGCGTACTCGCTACTCTTTCTTTGTCCATTAATTGGAAATCATTTTTGATAGGTATTTAAATTTTTTTTTAAACATTTTCTTTGTAAGATTAAAGAAGATATGATGTAAATTATCAGAATACAATTACACACAACAAGGTTGAGCAGATATAAGTTCATTACTATGGAGGATAAGTAAAATTATTGGTGATTGGGCGCGGTGGCCTAGTCGGCAAAAGCGCCAGGCTAGCAAGCCTGACGTGCCGGGTTCGAACCCCGCCTGTGAACGGGTGTAAACACCTTGGAGTCAACTTTCTGTTCAGACTCTTTCAGTGTTGTCACAACCCCTAGTGTACAGTACCGACCCTGTGCACTTAAAAAACCAACGAATCCGTTGGTTAATGACCAGATGGTGGCAACATGAAAACGTGCAGACACCTAGTTGCGGGTACAGCAAAGTGCAGTGTACTTGGACAAAATACTGTGACTATGTGTCCTAGTCCACCCAGCTGTAAATGGGTACCTCGTAAGTAATAGTTACTAGCATAGTAAATTGTATGCATCGGATAACGGCAGGGACACTTTGTCCTCGAGTCAGTAGTTGGCTCCGCCTCGTACTGGCCTCTCGGACAAAGTGTCCCTGCCCTGACTTACATCTCACTTAATCCGAGTACAATCAACCACAAAATTCATATTTTTAAATAAAATTTATATTTTCGATAACCTTCCAAGGGCCCCTTCACTGTTTTATGAATGAAGTTTGTAGTACTATGAATGGTGTGCAAGCACGTGCTTCTTGCTTGTCAAAGCGCAAGGCACGTGCTTCTTGCTTCACGAAGTAAATGTTTTGGGCTTGCAGACATTGTGCACTCCATGAATATGAGCCTGTTTCAAGACAAAGTTTCACAGGTTGCCATTTCTGTTTCGATTTTGAAGGTAGAAGACGTGTTATTAGAGTCCTCGTAAACAGCTAAATTTTGACAGTGGTTTCTACTTATGAAACGTTTCCCATGGATTTCTTATAAAAAGGTACCTTAATCATTTCCATAACAAGTTGAGCCAAAATATATATGATCTTATCTATGAAATAAATTAATTATGTATCATTATCAAATTATTTTGGACATATCTTGACTTTTTTCCCTAACATAACAAAAGTTTTGGTGCAACACAAATCATATTATGTTTATTTATTGGTATCGTTTTTTTATAGTGCAATCTAAAGTCTACAGTGTTATTATGTGATTATAATATTTTGATTCATGCAAAATGTGTAAGTATTATGATTGTTTTCCAGCTTGTTTTATTTGATTATTGATACTTTCAGTTCAATTCTATGTCTATGTTGTTGATTGATTGTTTTCAACCATGTGTAGAAAAGGTTTACAAAAGTGTCCTTGCATCAGATGGCAGGACTCTTTGGCCTAAGAGTTCCCAATATCGATAATGAACAGGACGCTTTTATGAATGGTTGCCATGGACGACGAGGGCTAAGTGGGATGTAAGGATTGAGAGTGACATTACACTGTGCGTCACATGACTGCATGTGTTGTATGCTCCCCCGGGAGTCGAGATGGTAAAAGAAGTGTCATGAAGATTGATATCCAATGATCGAGGGAAAGCCAAAAGCGCCTTTGAGCAGCACTCTCTGAGCTGGATATTGGCGCTATACAAATACTTAGTAATAATAATATAATAATAATAATAATAATAATAATAATAATTAAAGAGTTGGAGGTCGCCAGTAAGACAAGTTATCAATTCTATAATTCATTTTAAAGATAGAAATTGTTGACACTGCTGCACACAGCTTTGAGTCACCAAGTGGACTCTATGCCAAATAAAATTTTCCAAAGCCCTGCTTTAAAAAAAAATAATCATATAAAATTTGAAATTTAGGTAATATAGCTGAAATAAAGCAGAGAAGACCTCATAAGTGTGGTCATTGTTATAAATCATTCATATGTAGTGGACATCTTACAAGACATATAAGAACGCATACTGGAGAAAAAACACACAAGTGTGCTGAATGTGGCAAAGCATTTTGCTGTTAATCTAAGGTCACATATGAGAATTCACACAGGAAAATTTCCACCTGGAGAGAAAGAACATAAATGTTTAATTTGTGGTAAAACATACATAAAACCAAGTTTGCTTCAGAAACACATGGAAACTCACACTGAGGACTGTGGGAGAGGACAAATCAGTGCGAATGTGACGGGGAAAGGAGACAAAAAAATGAATCACTCAAGTCACATGTGCAATTGTCCTCAGACAAGGCAAAAGTGAGCACAGCTCACATACCCCCGCCTGTAGTTTGATCGCCTTTCTTTGACGAAAATAGTGAAAAGTCATATGTTCTGATAAGTCCTAGGATTGTTACCGTATTTTTCTATGATATGATATAGAAAATAACATTAAAATTTAATGTGTCTGAATAGGTGTGAACTGGTATAACTATGATTAAAATAGAGCCATTGGCTCTTTAGCTCACCAGGCTTCATATTTAATTTTGCTGTGGCCAATGTGGTTTCCCCATTTGTAGGGGCCACAGAGTCTCAAATTCTAGACTGAAGTATATCTGTGATGTGATTTCAGATACCTGTAATCAATACAGAAATGGAAATATTTCACATCAGGAAATTGAGATCATATTTTAACTGTAAACTTATTTTGCAATATAAGCTCATTGTTTTCTTCATGTGAAGAGTATTTTTTATACTTGTGTAGACACTTGACATTGATTGAAGCTGCCTTAAAATATCATCTTTCAACAGTAAACCTCTCCTTGTCAGAAATTTCCGAGGGAAGCACACATTAAATACCTCTTAATATTGATACTTGTGACATTCTTATGGTAGTTTTTAACTCTTTGGTCTTTGATTATGCTATTTTAAGTGCAATATTTTCCCAATTTCGGTATTTTCTTTACTTTGCCCCTAATAAGAAACACAGGGGCCACACCCTAAAAACCTATTTTCATCTTCTTCTCCGTTATTTGAACGTTGGAGGTGAAACCCCTATACGGCACAACAGCATCAAATAGGCTACTGCCATACCAAATTTGAAGTTTCCAAGGTGTATAGTTTTAAGCTCATCTGGCCCGATTGGCTTATGGCATGGCATGGTGTCCGGCGTCCGTCCGTAAACTTTGTGGAATTTCGACTTCTTCTCCAGAACCATAAGGCCTAGATAGCTTAAACTTGGTGTACAGACTCCTTGGCTAGTGAGGATTATGAATTGTAGCTTTGGTGGCCCTGTGGCCCCTAATATAAGGGCCACAGATGCCATGCCCTTAAAACCTATTTTCATCTTCTTCTCCAGAACCATGAGGCCTAGAAAGTTGAAACTTTGTTTGCAGACTCCTTGACTAGTGAAGATTATAAATTGTAGCTTTGGTGGCCCTGTGACCCCTAATAAGGGCCACAGGGGCCACGCCCTAAAAACCTATTTTCATCTTCTTCTCCAGAAGCATAAGGCCTAGAAAGCTGAAACTTTGTGTACAGACTCCTTGACTAGTGATGATTATGAATTGTAGCTTTGTTATCTGAAACTTTGTGTACAGACTCCTTGACTAGTAGGGGTGAAACGGTACGCTTGAGGTTCAGTTCGATACGTTTTGCGGTACAGAACCCTCGGTTCGGAACATTTTCGGTTCGGTACAAAACCAAGAATGTCCGTCGCCATTTGATTACCTTCGAACGAGATGTCACGATATCAAGTCATTCAAACACTTTCGTTTATATTAGGCAATCACGAAGTCATTCACACACAATTGTTTGTAGAGAATTAAAGGTCCTATTTGATTGTTTCGAATGAAGTATGCATTCGGTATACGTACCGAAAATTCAAGTTGATGTACTGAGTACCGAACCGAAAGCAAAATACAGCGGTTCAACTACAGTAGTTGTGAACCGTTTCACCCTGATTGACTAGTTATGATTATGAATTGTAGCTTTGGTGACCCTGTTGCCCCTAATAAAGGCAACAGGAACGTCCTTCAAATCTATTTTCATCTTCTTCTTCAGAAGTATAAGGCCTAGAAAACTAAAACTTGTCGACTATATACTTAATCTTATGAATGGTGACCCTGTGGCCTCTACAAAGGGGGAATCACATTGACCACACTCTTCAGCATAATTGATGATGAAGCCTGATGAGCTACAGAGCCAATGGCTCTATTTTTAATTATGCTCTGGAAACGAGACAAAGTCCAGAAATCGGACGTTTTTTGGTCAAAATTTCAAAAGTTATTTGAACGTTGGAGGTGAAACCCATTAAAGGTACAACAGCATCATGTAGGCTACTGCCATACCAAATTTGTAGTTTTCAAGTGGTATAGTTTTTTAATTATGCTCCGGAAACGAGACAAGGTCCAGAAATCGGACGTTTTTTTGGTCAAAATTTCAGAAATTATTTGGAGGTGAAACCCCTTAAAGGCACAACAGCATCATGTAGGCTACCAAATTTGAAGTTTCCAAGTGGTATAGTTTTTTAATTATGCTCTTGAAACGAGACAAAGTCCAGAAATCAGACGTTTTATGGTCAAAATTTGAGAAATTATTTGAACGTTGGAGGGGAAACCCCTAAAAGGCACAACAGCATCATGTAGGCTACTGCCATACCAAATTTGAAGTTTCCAAGTGGTATAGTTTTTTAATTATGCTCCGAAATCGAGACAAGATCCAGAAATCGCACGTTTTTTGGTCAACATTTCAACAATTATTTGGACGTTGGAGGTGAAACTCATAAAAGACACAACAGCATCATGAAGGCTACTGCCATATCAATTGTGAAGTTTCCAAGTGGTATAGTTTTTTAATTATGCTCCGGAAACGAGACAAGGTCCAGAAATCGGACGTTTTTTGGTCAATATTTCAAAAGTTATTTGAACGTTGGAGGTGAAACCCCTTAAAGGCACAACAGCATCATCTAGGCTACTGCCATACCAAATTTGAAGTTTCCAAATGGGATAGTTTTAGAGTAATGCTCCAGAAACGATATCGGACGGACGGACGCCCCCTAGCACGGACGGACGGACGGACGGATACGCGGAGCGCTATATACCCCCCGACTACGTCGTAGCAGGGGTATAAAAATGTCTTGACTCACATTCTTTGAGGAAAAGTTCTTGCCCTCTCATCAAGTATTGCAGGAGTAGACTTGCATCTGCATAACAAATATAAAACTTTATTAATTAACATTTGAAATACAAGTTTAATCTCTTGCATGAAATCAGAGGGTGTTAAATTAAAAATATTCCTCATGATGTTTTTTTGGTTTTGCAAATAAATGTCTACATGCTTCACTTGTTTATTGAGTTGCAAGGAGTTCCATTACAAGATATATCAAAACATGGTTCAATGGTTATGGTTTTCCCGTCATCAAATTGACACATATGACAGACATGACGACTATCCCATTTGGCATGTTGTTCGGTGTTCGTCCTTCTTTCCCTCTGTCCGTCCATAATCTTGGGGGAAACCACAATTACCACACTTTAAAGCAAAATTAAGATAAAGCCTGATAAGCTACAGAGCCAATGGCTCTAATATTCTAAAATGGTAACATTTTTTTTATAGTGTACTCTCTAATCTTTCTTCATCCATTAATCGGAAATAATGTATTTCAAGTTTTTTTTAGATATTTTCCTTGTAAGATGTCGACTAAGATGTTTAACTCTCATGTTTCCTACCTCAAAATAACGGTTTGGCAAATTCTAGGGTGTTTTAGCAAAACAAAACCTTGTCTTGAAGTATTAATGAAATAAAATATAAGATACGATTTTACAATTACATATAACAAAGTTAAGCAAATTAACTGTATTATTATGAATGATCAGTAACATCATTGGTATTAAAGAAGATTTGATTTAAATTACCAGTATACCTCATGGATAACGCATAATCCACGGGCATTATAAAGAATAAAGGATGTTTTCCAGCGGGTTTGCCCACGGGCAAATCACGAGGGCAAACATCCTATATTATTGATAATGCCCACGGATTATGTGTTATCTATTTCATAAACCACAAACCAGATATAATAACATTCATGTGACTGATAACGTGAAAGGGCTTGAAATAACTGAGGCGGCCGTAAAATAAAAAAACTAAAAAAAACTAAGACCTTTGTTATAAGAAGACCTAACAAAGGACAATTGTCGGCGCTGTCATATTAGCACAGGGGTTAGAGCGTTGGTGTTCGGCAGTGTGAACGCTGCGGGTTCGAGATGGCGAAAACATTTGCAGTGTCATTTGATATTTTTCCGAAAGTGACACTTTGACTTTATCCAGATTAATTACATTGTTCTGAAATAATTATTTAAAGAGGGATATGTTAGAGATATACCCATACTTCCAGAGGTGTATGGCTCAAAAACCTTCTGTTTGAATTGTGCGTCTCCGAGGCGTAGCGTAGTTCTAAGTTTATTTACCAACGTTGAAGATCGCTTCTCCTGACTAAGTGTAGATTCATACTGGAGAGAAACCATTCAACTATAACAAGTGTGATATGGCATTCAGACAACAAAGTGCCCTTGATTGCCATTTGAAACTTCATTCTGATCAGTTGCCTTTTGAGTGTAGTGAGTGTGATAAAAGGTGTTGATCATCACAGGGCCTTCAATTATATATACCGGTATCTGAGTTCATACTGGAGAGAAACATACCAGTGCAGTGAGTGTGGTAACACATTTGCATCATCAGCTGGCCTTCAAGGACATTCAAGAACTCAAACTGGAGAGAGACCCTTTAAGTGTGGTCATTGTGATAAATCATTCATATGTAGTGGACATCTTACAAGACATATATAAGAACGCATACTGGAGAAAAACCACACAAGTGTGTTGAATGTGGTAAAGCATTTTCACAAGCTGTTAATCTAAGGTCACATATGAAAATTCACACAGGAAAATTTGCACCAGGAGAGACAGAACAATAATGCTAAATTTGCAGTAAAACATATAGAAGACCAGTTTGCTTAAGAAACGCATGGAAACTCACACTGGGGAATTTGGGAGAGGACAAACCAGTGTGAATGTGACGGGAAAGGAGACTAAAAAATGAATCGCTCAAGTCACATATGCAATTGTCCCCAGAAAATATCTTGACTCACATTCTTTGAGGAATAGTTCTTGCCTTCTCATCAAGTATTGCAGGAGTAAACTTTATTTATTAACTTTTAAAATACAAGTTTAAACGCTTGCAAGAAATTCGAAGGTGGGTATTTTGTACTTGTGAAATAAGGTTCCTGACAGTTTTAGACCTACCATTATAGTGTTTTCCTTATCATAATAAATCAAAACAAGGTGTTTTTGTAGGATTTGACCTGTTCTGCTATCTGCTCATGATGTTTTGTGGTTTTGCAAATAAATATGTCTACATGTTTCACTTGTTTATTGAGTTGCAAGGAGTTCCATAAAAAACATATAAAACATGGTTATGGTACTTTTCTTGTCAGCAAATAATTGACACATCAAACAGACTTAGTGACTATCCCTTGTGGCATGGCATAGTGTCCGATGTCCGTCCTTCTTTCCGCCGTCTGTCCGTCCATAAACTTGGGGGAAACAACAATTACCACACCTTAAAGCAAAATTAAGTCGAAGCCAATGGCTCTATTTTTAGCTCATCAGGCCGTAAACTTTTGACACTTCTCATAAACCACATACACTAGAGAGCTGAAATTGTGTGTACAGGTACCTTGGCATGTCGGGATTCTGATTTGTAACTTTGGTGACCCTGTGACCCCAATTTAGGGCCACAGGGGCCACACCCTTAAAACTTATTTTCATCTTCTTCTTCAGAAGCAGAAGCCCAAGAGAGCTGATTTTTTTAAATCTTTTTCTCAAGAAGCATAAGGTCTAGAACGCTAAAAATTTGTGTATAGACTCCTTGACTAGTGAGTAGCTTTCGTGGCCCCATGGCCGCTACTGATGGGGCACCACATTGGCCACACCCTATAGCGAAATCAAATATAAAGCCTTATAAGCTACAGAGCCCATGCCTGGCTCTGTATCGTTAGCCTGTATGCCTTTACCAACTTTATCAGCCAGTATGAAACCAGTACTGGCCCAGTTACGTCATGTCTGCTGGGGGCCATTTTACAATTACAGATAACAAGGCAAAGCAGATTCCCAGCTAACAAATCTACGTTGTAATAACGTTGTCACAACGTCCACTTTTCGTTGTCATTACGTACTTTCTGACGTTGTGACAACGTTATTGTGTAGACTCCCAAACAGATTGCTACAACGTGGTTTTTCTACCTGAATACGACGTTGTGGGGACGTTGAAACAACGTCATGTTTTACGTTTTTATTACGTAGATTTCTGACGTTGCCACAACATAATTTTGTAGACTCCCAAACAGGTTGCTACAACGTGGTTTTTCTACCTAAATGCGACATTCTGGAGACGTCACAAAGACGTCATATTTTACGTTTTCCTTACGTAGATTTAAAATGTTGTCACCATGTCATTTTGTAGACACCCAAACACGTTGCTACAACTTGATTTTCTGCGTTAATATGGTACATGTAAGTACATTTCCAAATTCGTTTCGTATAAGCAGTATTCAAAAGAAATAATACCAGGCACTTTGTTCGACGTGAAAGGAAAAAAACAAGATGTATATTTAAATACCAACAATCTAATTGAAATGTTCTTACAATATTATCAAAAACAAACAAATTATACAATCATTCATATGGGCAATTATACCAAAAAGGTGTATTATTTGTTAAAACCTGCCTGGCATAAATTGTATTGAATACAAGTCCACGGGAGATCATTGAACTGAAACAATTAATCAGAATAAACAGATAATAGATAACAAATAAGATGTTTGTTCAATGTTGTTTATTTAACATTACTATAAGAAAGGTGAGTGAGTGTCAGTGTCTTCAATACACTTCATCTGTCAAACGTTCGATATGAATGTCATCAAGACCAACCTTTGGCGCCATTTGGTAATAAAGCTTCCTCCTGTGAAAATAAATTAAAAATGCCAGTTATTAAAGACAGATTATCATTACCATAACAATACCACTCATGCATATAAAATTGATAACACTTAAAATGGTCTTCGTTTCAATTGCTTTAAAATTCATAAAGTAGATAATAGGTAATTATTTGTAAAATCATCTAAAACTGTTACACTGCTTATATCAATATACCCGTGAGTGACTCAAGTCCTGCATCAAAATCAAATACTCAGAATTAGTGCTTAAATAATTAATAGTAAATATCAATAACCATTTATAGTTTACCACTGAGTCCTGCATCAAATATTCGAGAATTTCTGACAGGGCATATAAAGATTAAGCTGTGTTTGGCGAAATGAATATTTTGATCGTTGTATTTTTTAAAGAACTTTTACAACACGTCCCTTGACGTAGATTATATTTTGTAGATTTATCACTGTGAACCATTTTCACTCCAAAATTAATATCTGGATGATAAGTTTGTATGGTATTACCTGATAAAAACCTCGATTGTTCCATGTGTTATTATGCGGCGTCCCTTGATCTCTCATTTCTCAGACAATCTGTCTGTCAGCCAACTGTAAAATGGAAATAACCAAAATTAAACAATCTCGATTCTTTGTTAAGACAAAAGCAGCCAAGCAGGGGCAATGGGCCATGTTGCACATTGGATAAAAAAATGTCCCATTAAAAATTTGAAATTTATTTTTGAAAAGGAAATTGCCCACTAGAAAATAAGAAAAGCACCGAAAAGCATGAAAAGGCCCGTTGTAAAAGATGTCTTTCCTAATCCCGGTATGTCACAAACTGATTTATACAACAACAGTGCTATGAGTTAGGAATTGATAGCTGTAATAATTGCAGAGAGTTGTTATTATTACTGATTTGTTATGTAGCTTATAATAGTATTATATACACCACTCACAAAATGTTATTTCGAAAAGCATACAAGTGACCTAAGGCAAGCCGTAACATTCAGTAATAAATTAGATTAATACCGTGAAGCACAAACGCAGTAAACAGCTTTCTAGAAGAATTTCATTGAGATTGTCAAATATTCACACTCTTCTAGCACATTTCTTATCCATTTTGTAAAATAAACGAAAAACTTAGAATTGTAATGATTTTTACCTGCTAGTTTACTGTTAATATAATGCAGTTGAAATTAATTAAAATTCATTGATAAAATTAAATATCAACTTTTTAGCTCATCTGGCCTGTAAGTCCCGATGGGCTTATGGCATGGCATGGTGTCCGGCGTCCGTCCGTCCGTCCGTCCGTCCGTAAACTTTGTGGAATTTCGACTTCTTCTCCAGAACCATGAGGCCTAGAAATCTAAAACTTTGTGTACAGACTCCTTGACTAGTGAGGATTATAAATTGTAGCTTTGGTGGCCCTGTGACCCCTAATAAGGGCCACAGGGGCCATGCCCTAAAAACCTATTTTCATCTTCTTCCCTAGAACCATGAGGCCTAGAAAGCTGAAACTTTGTGTACAGACTCCTTGACTAGTAAGGATTATAAATTGTAGCTTTGGTGGCCCTGTGACCCCTAATAAGGGCCACAGGGGCCACGCCCTTAAAACCTATTTTCATCTTCTTCTCCAGAACTATGAGGCCTAGAAACCTAAAACTTTGTGTACAGACTCCTTGACTAGTGAGGATTAAAAATTGTAGCTTTTGTGGCCCTGTGACCCCTAATAAGGGCCACAGGGGCCATGCCCTAAAAACCTATTTTCATCTTCTTCCCTAGAACCATGGTGAGGCCTAGAAAGCTGAAACTTTGTGTACAGACTCCTTGACTAGTAAGGATTATAAATTGTAGCTTTGGTGGCCCTGTGACCCCTAATAAGGGCCACAGGGGCCACGCCCTAAAAACCTATTTTCATCTTCTTCCCTAGAACCATGAGGCCTAGAAACCTAAAACTTTGTGTACAGACTCCTTGACTAGTGAGGATTAAAAATTGTAGCTTTGGTGGCCCTGTGACCCCTAATAAGGGCCAAAGGGGCCATGCCCTAAAAACCTATTTTCATCTTCTTCCCTAGAACCATGAGGCCTAGAAAGCTGAAACTTTGTGTACAGACTCCTTGACTAGTACGGATTATAAATTGTAGCTTTGGTGGCCCTGTGACCCCTAATAAGGGCCACAGGGGCCACGCCCTTAAAACCTATTTTCATCTTCTTCTCCAGAACTATGAGGCCTAGAAACCTAAAACTTTGTGTACAGACTCCTTGACTAGTGAGGATTCTAAATTGTAGCTTTGGGGGTCCTGTGACCCCTAATAAGGGTCACAGAGCCCATGCCCTAAAAACCTATTTTCATCTTCTTCCCTAGAACCATGAGGCCTAGAAAGCTGAAACTTTGTGTACAGACTCCTTGACTAGTAAGGATTATAAATTGTAGCTTTGGTGGCCCTGTGACCCCTAATAAGGGCCACAGGGGCCACGCCCTTAAAACCTATTTTCATCTTCTTCTCCAGAACTATGAGGCCTAGAAACCTAAAACTTTGTGTACAGACTCCTTGACTAGTGAGGATTAAAAATTGTAGCTTTTGTGGCCCTGTGACCCCTAATAAGGGCCACAGGGGCCATGCCCTAAAAACCTATTTTCATCTTCTTCCCTAGAACCATGGTGAGGCCTAGAAAGCTGAAACTTTGTGTACAGACTCCTTGACTAGTAAGGATTATAAATTGTAGCTTTGGTGGCCCTGTGACCCCTAATAAGGGCCACAGGGGCCACGCCCTAAAAACCTATTTTCATCTTCTTCCCTAGAACCATGAGGCCTAGAAAGCTGAAACTTTGTGTACAGACTCCTTGACTAGTACGGATTATAAATTGTAGCTTTGGTGGCCCTGTGACCCCTAATAAGGGCCACAGGGGCCACTCCCTAAAAACTTATTTTGATCTCCGTCCCCAGAACCATGAGACCTAGAAAGCTGAAATTGTGTGTACAGACTCCTTGACTAGTGAGGATTCTAAATTGTAGCTTTGGGGGTCCTGTGACCCCTAATAAGGGTCACAGAGCCCATGCCCTAAAAACCTATTTTCATCTTCTTCCCTAGAACCATGAGGCCTAGAAAGCTGAAACTTTGTGTACAGACCCCTTGACTAGTGAGGATTATGAATTGTAGCTTTGGTGGCCCTGTGACCCTTAATAAGGGCCACAGGGGCCACGTCCTAATAACCTTTTTCATCTTCTTCTCCAGAACCATGAGGCCTAGAAAGCTGAAACTTTGTGTACAGACTCCTTGACTAGTGAGGATTATAAATTGTAGCTTTGGTGGCCCTGTGACCCCTAAAAAGGACTACAGGGGCCACGCCCTAAAAACCTATTTTCATCTTCTTCTCCATAACCATGAGGCCTAGAAATCTAAAACTTTGTGTACAGACTCCTTGACTAGTGAGGATTATAAATTGTAGCTTTGGTGGCCCTGTGACCCCTAATAAGGGCCACAGGGGCCACGCCCTAAAAACCTATTTTCATCTTCTTCCCTAGAACCATGAGGCCTAGAAAGCTGAAACTTTGTGTACAGACTCCTTGACTAGTAAGGATTATAAATTGTAGCTTTGGTGGCCCTGTGACCCCTAATAAAGGCCACAGGGGCCACATCCTAAAAACTTATTTTGATCTTCGTCCCCAGAACCATGAGGCCTAGAAAGCTGAAACTTTGTGTACAATCTCATTGACTAGTGAGGATTATAAATTGTAGCTTTAGTGGCCCTGTGACCCCTATTAAGGGCCACAGGGGCCACGCCCTAAAAACCTATTTTCATCTTCTTCTCCAGAACCATGAGGCCTAGAAAGCTGAAATTGTGTGTACAGACTCCTTGACTAGTGAGGATCATAAATTGTAGCTTTGGTGGTCCTGTGACCCCTAATAAGGGTCACAGGGGCCACGCCCTAAAAACTTATTTTCATCTTCTTCTCTAGAACCATGAGGCCTAGAAAACTGAAACTTTGTGTACAGACTCCTTGACTGATGAGGATTATGAATTGTAGCTTTGGTGGTCCTGTGACCCCTAATATATATAAAGCATAATTGATAATGAAGCCTGATGAGCTACAGAGCCAATGGCTCTATTTTTTATCGAAATCATGGGATTTATTACACATCTTCGTTGAATTGTAAACGTTGAGAAAATTGTTTATTTCAAATAAGCTGTGACCCCGCCACTGTCCCGTCACCCGATGCTCCTATGATAAAATTCCTATCGTAGTATGATATTTTATGCATGTATCGCCGTGGAAATTCGGTTCTTCAAAAGGAAACATCCCGCAGCGAAATTAAAATCTTTGTTACCCATACGAATTAAGCTATCTAAAAAAATACTCAGATATTCCATAACTGAAAAATGACATAATTTCTGTACTCTATCACGTTTATGTCGTACAGAAGAATAATTTTCAATGACTTGGTACAGGCTTCGCACAATTTCTCCAAAAACAAATTGTAAGGCCAATTTCAAGGCTTTTTTTAGCAAAATTAAGGCCAATAATTCAAACCGATGAGATCAAGCATGAGTGGTGTTCATAATTGCTGTTTAATTACATATATATATGGTACATAAAGTGGAAACGTGACCCATAAAGCACCATAATAAACTTATTTACAAATATGCACACTCATAATTTCAATTAATTTGATTAAATTTCTAAAATAAAAGATGAAAGATTAAATAGAACTAATTAGGATGTAGCTGGGATGATTCATTACAAATATGCAACGGACTGAAAATAACTGCATTTCATTTATGCTACACTAATATAAGCAAGTCAATGGAAACAACGTCAACGTCCGAATTAGATCGAGAAACTCTACCTGCAACCCCACTGGATATGTGCAAGGCTACAGCATTCTGCGACAGAACACGTTGTGACAGCTACATGTAGCTCCTTGCCAACATTTAGGCCAGGGCTAGTGTCACAATCTGTTATTTAATCACCAAAACTTTTTTTAACCTCACTGTAAATATCTGCACCGCAGCGCACACACAGAAATGGTAAAAATGTTCACATATGAAGGATACTACTATACTTGGAAGAAGAAGAAGTTTCGGTCTACGTCCGAATATAACTGGCACGGTCTGTAGCTAAACTGTCTGAAAGTCTGTGAAAACACCGCAAAGAAGCCTCAAGTGACTGTATCAACGTACGTTTTAGAAATTTTACGATGATACAAGAATACTTGTGTGAATAAACTGTAATGTTTTGAGCATTGCTAGCAAAACGAGGCTTGCAATTATCAAAACAAACAAGCTTGTACCGAGTGAACTTTGAAACAGCTGATCGTCAATGATCAAATAGTTTCCAAACTCCTCACTACTCATGTGACGAAACAATGTCATACAAGTCAGTTGAGCAATGCGGTTCGCGGTGAGGAGTTTGTCCGTGTTTTCTTTCTAGTGCCTTTGTCACAGGATTTTACATAATAAATGCATGAATACCGTAAATCGGTTATTGTCGATTCGAACTAAAACATAAATTACAGTGAATGTAGATGATAAAAAATTGCAATACAATAGAAACGAAATGTACAGTACACATACTTTCAGTCTGAACTGTACTGTACGGTGACTGCAATTTTTAAAATTCAAGTTACATCGGCTACTCTTTCGAATGCTTTTGTTGAAATAACACTCAGGTATTCAAAGCTTCATTTAAACTTTCTTTACTGACATAATGTTTTAACGAAATTGGTACTTACCTACGATAGGGAAATTAAATCCTTTGCCGGTAAATTAGAAAAACACTGTCTTGCGTGTAGCGACTCTTCAAGTTTACGCGACATCAAACATGGCGACAATAATGACGTCATAACTAAAAATGATGACGTCAGAGGATTTTGTGTTGGCGCGTAAAGACAAAAATAGATTTCCAAGTCCACAAGTCAGCAAGCTTTATATTATTTTATTTATTCAAGAAGAGTATTGTGTTCAAACATTATAAAAAGTAATGCATCATTGAATTAAAAATCTTAACTTTACCTAATCAAGTCTAAGATATTACCTCCACATTTAGCAAAATCCTAAAATCTTATTTATTAATCACATTCAATTGTCATCAATCTATTCTAAAATTTTAATTAATTTGGGGCCTTAGGCCTATAGTGTTTTAAAGGCCAGGGCTATTTAATCTTTTTATGTCGGAACGCATGAACTAGTAAAATATAACAATGATTAACAAGAAAAAATTCAATAAGGCCTACACAGAGAAAAGATAGGCCTAGCTCATGTCGCTAGGACGTTGTGAGGACGTCTTGACATATGAATTACGTTCTGAGGACGTCGTGACAACGTAACCGTAGCGATATGTTGAATATTCTTTATCTTTGCGTGTTTTCCTTGATAGACAATATTTCATTGTATTTATAATCGAATGGAGAGATCAAGCAAGCTAAGCTTACAAAACATAAGTGATGTAGGGCTAACTATCATTTCGGACTCTATAATTGAATGAGAATAAATCATTACTGTTCTTACGACTGAAATATTTTGTATTTTATTAATCAAAGTTTTATCGGATTTCTGGGTTTAAAGAAAGCAACATGAGACATGTAGGCCTACAGCTTTAACTGTATGTCAAATGATTTACGACTACACTTTTGGAAATGCATTTTAAGACTTGAAGTGAGAATGCATGGTTGTGGGCTAACTAACTATTCGAGACAAGGAAGTACCCGATAAACTAAAAAATGTTGCAACTGAAATAGGAAAGATTGATATTTATTGACTATTTGCCCGGCGTTTATAAATATATTGCGATTGGTGGTTGCCTTGCAAAACTGAGACCAGCAACTCCGTGAGTTGTGTTGGGTCCCATTCTTATGACCAACTTTATAAACAGTGTCATTTGATCAGGAAGTATTGAGTGTCGAAAGAAACTCGCATTTTAAAGCTAAGCGACTTTTTATAGTAGGCCTAACAATAAGAAGGTTTGATTTGCTATTGTGATCGAAAACCGGACAATGACGCGAGTCAATTAGTCAAACTTAATATTTTTAAAACTTATCGAAAACAATCAGAATGGCATTAAGGAATTGATACTGATCGATTAGTTATATAACTAATCTATTTAAATTTGTGAATTTATGACTATAATAATATAATATGTGACTGTTTTCAGATTTTCAATAAAAACAAGTTTTTATCCCATGATTTGTGTGTGGGATTATTTGATATATAATGATTTTTATCATATACGTTCATATTAAATCAATAAATCGAATACTTATAAATATGTAATGAAAAAATAATTATGTATATTCATCTTTCTTTTTTGATTAAATAAACTTTGGCATAGTTTTCCTTCTGTAAACGTTATCAGGACGTTGTGAGGACGTTAGACTTTACGTGACATAACAACGTTAAAGTTACGTAAAAAGTACGTACAATCTATCGTTGTAACAACGTTGGGGAATGACGTTATATTTCACGTACTTAGTACGTCTCAGATACGTATCAAAATAACGTAACCAAAATAAAGGGTTTCACTAGACCGTTGGGCAAATATAACTGTAAGTCCTCTCTCGTTTTAGTATTTCAATAGTTAATGTGGATTTATTTTTCATATTTCTCAATAACTTTCCTTGATTTATGTGCTGTAAAAACTTCGTAATCAGGACGTTGTGAGGACGTTAGACAAGACGTCGCAATACTACATAATAGTTACGTAATAAGTACGTAGAACACAACGTCGGAACAACGTTGAGAAATTACGTTATGTTTTACGTCCGAAGTACGTACCAGCTACGTCCAAAAACTACGTTACCAAAACACGACCTTCCTACAACGTCGTATCTACGTCCTGTGTTAGCTGGGTTAACGGTATCATGATGGATGATCAGTAAAATCATTGGTATTAAAGAAGATATGATATAAATTATCAGTATACAATTACATACAACAAGGTTGGGCAGATTTTACCGGTAAGTTATTACTATGGAGGATATGTAAAATTATTCGTAGCACCGGTCTATAAGTGCTTTATTTAAAGAAGCAGGTTTTTGTCTATACATACATTAAGCAATTTGAAACATTTTTCAATTATTGTATAGCTAACATAATCATATTTACACCTGAATTAATTAATATTACAACTTTAAAAAATAATTTGTTCCAAACCATTGCCGTTTTTTATAATATTCTTGGTCCGTTTTGTGCACAGGTACATTATAAATGGATATCAGAGTTATGTCCCTTTGATGGATTGCAGTGGTCGGTGTCTTTTGTTTATCCAGTAAAAAAGGGACAGCGTTCTGAAATGCCTGGAAGTACATGAGCCATATACTGTTGTTTCAGTCCAAATTCCTCAAAGAAGAAGAAAATCTCTAATATGGTAATTTCATGAAAGTAAGGAATTATGATTTCTCCTTTCTTCAGTCTCTACATCAACTAGCCACTTAACCAGGTCGGGGATAACCACCGAACGACCTACAATAGCTCGATTTAGCTATGGTAGCTCGATCGAGCTATAGGTCTATAGGTCGATCGAGCTATAACCGCATTTTTTTGACAATGTGCAATTATTAGGGGTTTTCCGCAATTGCGGCTCCGCAAATATGGAAACATATTTTCTCGATTCATTCTTAGCCCTTCACAGAATTTGGCTAAACCCTAGCTCTTTTTAGTTATTAGACATTAGTTTGCACTACCTAAGTGTCAATGTCACTTCGAATAGAAAATAACAACTCAAAAACAGAAAATATACCTCGCAAAGTTGACACAACACTCGACTGATGACTGATCGTTTCGATTGCCTGACTTCTGGTTTGGATGTCTATTTCGTAATCATAATTTTCCCGTGCATCTCGCTCGAGCGTGACAATTTTAATAATCTACGGAAATTACACTCGGCTTTCGGGTATATTCGGGTTTGAGAAGGGGCTGTAGAAACGACGTCTGGTGGAGATGGCGATAGACCCCAACCCACTTCCAAGGCAGTTTTAGATATGTTAGCTAACGTGTCATAATATACCCTTTGGATTGTGCATAAATCACATATTTCACTATTAGTACGGCCTATTTTCAACTTTCTACGACAACGTGAACCAACCTTAATCGTCTTTATTCTAAAAGAGGAATTCAAAAGATATGTATATAAATGTTTTTGTAAGTGACAGTCACAATCACTAGATGTACTTTAAAATCTGTTAATATTTGTTCACAGAAGAGAGTCAAAATGACTGACCGAAAACATATGATGACTTTCTGATATACCGTAATATTTCTATCAATTCGACCCTCAAAATTTCAAAACATTTTCAGATCACGTCCATGGTCGAATTATTTCTCACAAATGTTTGTTTTTTCGGTAGGATCTTCGAAATATTAGATAGGATTTACATAAATACCTTTCTCCGGCGATTAGATGATGTCCCATAACTAAAACTAGAAGCATGTGCTGATTTTCTTCCAAAGTATTTTTCCTTGTATGTTCAGTCTCAAGAATTAATTTTCCAAATGGTGACTGATTACGTATGGTGATCATAATTCCAATTCAATTATTGAAAAAAAAAGAACAGGTCGACCTAAAATCCTACATCGATAAAATTATGAGTTTGCAAGAAAATTACTCGATACAAGAAGCCATGTTTTAGCTGTACTCCTTGCACAGAATATAGACTCCGCTTCAAAAGCCTTCGGTGATTTCATGTCGGAAAAAATGATGCTTTGAGTTTTGATGTAAATTTCATTATTGATTTAGAGGCCCGCCCTATATATCGAGGGACCACCTTAATCTCTCTAAACCGAGTTCATCGAGATATATATTTAAAATAAATGATGACAACACTCAAAATAAATATCAAAATAAAATTCCTGACGTTCTTCTGTCGGTAAAAATTAAGTCTAGTTTAGATTTCAAATATAAGCCTAGAAATATTAAAATGTCAAAAACATGTGTTCCTGACTATATTAGGAGGCATCAACTAGACCTCTGGTTTCACAGGAAATTGAGAATAATCAATAATCAACAATCAACTACTTTTGTTTATCTAATCTTTAATCTGAATGATCAATGATTTGGTAAGAGATCGACAGCCATAATTGTGACGCCATGACCGATCTGCATAACACGTTCTGATTGGATAAGACACACAGATTTCCCTGTAAGGGCCAATGATATTACCTGTTTCATTTTGTTGTTATTCTTAGACACAATGGAACCATGCAATGCATCGGACAATTTCTCACTGTGAGAAATGCTTTTATTATTGATTTAGATCTATGATGTGCTAACAGATTGTAACTGCACATTTATCTGGTCACATTGATATTTTGGGCTTTTATGTGACAATACTTTTGTTTCAATTACAGTTACATCGAACCAAAAAAGACTGATTCAAAAGTTCTACAATTAAATGTTTACTGCAGTAGCTGGAAATTTCTTTTTTTTTTCCATTTTGTTGGATATGTTGATTATTTTTTCATCCTTAATATACCTAAATATTTTGATATCGCGACCAATTAATTATTTGTATCATTATCAGCTTCAATATTAATTCATTATCCATTTAGGGGCCCGCAGTGTTTGAGCTGTGCCCTTATATAAGTGTAAACATAAGTGTAAACATAAGTGTAAAAATACGACTGAAAGCTTGCTTGAAGAATTTCAAAGTAAATAATTTGTGAGTGGTATGGAATAATATTGACATTGGCGCTATTAGTATTTTTTCATGGTATGTTTTCATTCCGAGATGTGAGTGAAGTGCAATCGTCAAGACACAAGTTTACATCGACAAGAATTATTCAAGTCAGAGATTTTTACAGTTACATACTATAAACAGCATATGAAATATAACCTTGATAACATTAGTATTTCAAGAGAGAAATATTAACTTCATGCAAAGGCTGTTATCATTAGAGTCGGACACCAAGGGTAAGCATTTGTCAGTCATGAAGAATGCCTGTAGCCTAACTTTCGCCGCGATGTTCAAGATAAATATTTCACTTCCACAGATGGGAGATATGGAATCAATCAACCAAATGAAACAAAGGATTTTTTTTTTCCCACAACAATTTTACTTAAAATAGTTTTGTATACCATAATTATGTCTTCCAAAAGTAAGCTTACGTTTACGAAACAAAATAAATTTTTGGACGAGTCTACCATAAAAAGGGCACGGGTTGACGGATATTATGAAAGGAAGATATAATTTGTAAAAACTTCATGAGAAAAATGTGTTTGTTTTGCTGATACAAAATTCCTTATAAATTTGATTATATTTCTCTCATTGAATGTTTTGTTCATGTGGGATTATTAGATCAAGTTTTTATAAGTTCATCATTGCAATCCCTGTAGAATAATGGTTTAGTCATTTGTAAACAAATATGGCGGGAAGATGTTACGATAATTTGTGAAGCATTTTTCTTGTGTATGTTGCTGATTTTGATTGAGATTGCTATGAAACACGAGTCACTCATGAAATAAAGTATTATCTGATCTTGATTAGGGAAATTATAAGAATATTTATGAACAACAAAAGATCGATACCTTTCATGGTTATTTTTTCAGTGAATTTTTTTTCTTGATTTGTAAGTTGTATGGCTGAAATAGAATATATGTAAATATAACTGATAATTTAACGACTATGGTCGATTTATTGGAACGTCAAAATGACCATTTGGTGAAATGGTTGAAATGTTGGAGGTGATTTGAACTTTTTAATCTCAGATTAACGTACGTGGTTGAATTATCGGAGATGTCAAATTAATAGAGAAATTAAGGTATATGTTTTTATTTATTTATTTTTTTTTTTTTTTCCAATGGTAAGATCATACAGACATATATGATGTATTTATCAATATCATTGTGTAACAATTCAATAGAATACAGATATACCCAATGGTACTATAAGTTACCATGTGTTCGCGAGTTTGATATGGAGATATATCATGTGTCCAAGTTAAATATCAAACGAGAACGAAGTTCGAGTTCGATATTTAACTCGGACACATGATAAATCTCCATATCAAACTCGCGGACACATGGTAACGAATTTATCTCGACGAGCACCTTCTCTAAATGCTTTAAATCTGGCTTGAAAGATGGAATTGGCCAAAATGTCGTCTGATCAGATCAGTGTTACTCTTTTATTTAGGTATTTACAAATGTAATTTTTAAACCATCGTGTTAATGACCAAAAGTATGGTCTAGTACCGGAGCGAAGCGCACGGTACTAGACGGAAATTTAGGATTAACGAAAAAAAATCAAAATACCGAGCAATGCGGGCATTCCTAAATTGTGATTGTTTGGTCACGTGACCTCGTGCACTCGCACCACATTCGATTTGAAGCGGCCGTAGAAGCCCCGTTACTGTCATGGCGGACTGTCGAGTGGGGGCGAGCGAGTTTGATAGTGTCGGAGTTATAGATACGACAGGCATCAAAGCAGAATGTACAGGTTGGTTTGAGAGTTCAATAAACAAATAGCGGTGACTTTTAACTTAAATGATGTTCATAGATCGACTCTCTGTTTGCATAATTTGAATCTTGAGCTCGCTGATAGACAACCTTGCTGCTAGTGAGCGGGTCAACATGCCGTTGAGATGCCGTATGACTTGCTAATGTATTTTAGCGGTACCAATCTTTTATTAGAAGAACATTTTACTTATACCAGTAAAGTTATAACATTAAGCTGACTTTAGCATGTACAGGGCAATTCATCAAGCATACATGACGTTACAGCAATCAAGCGTAGCGTAGCCGCTTGTTTACCGAACAAAGGGCAAGGGAGATAACTCTTGACTCCGTTGTTGCTTGTTACTAGGGGAGCGCATGGCCCAGTTTGACATAGCTAAATATACCTACGGCACGTGACCGGTTTTGACCAATGGTAAGCCGACATTGCTGTGCAAGTCGAGATAAAACATAATATAGCTGTATTATATAAATCATGAGCATTGAGCTATGGAGGATGTCGGTATTTATCAAATTTGTTCACTAGAGTTTGCCATTTGTTGTTATTATCCCCCGCCGCGCGTTTAGCGCGAAGCGGGGGATATAGTATTCAGCTCCGTACGTACGTATGTCCGTACGTACGTACGTACGTCCGTCCCGCTTCTTGTTAGCGCGATATCTAACGAACCGCTCAACCTAGAATCTTCAAACTTGGTACCAGTCATCATCTGGGGAATACGCAGACCTGAAAAGTTTTCGGTGACCTTGACCTCATTTTCAAGGTCACAGCGAGACTTTGACCAGTTTTGAAAATGTTGTTAGCGCCATATCTAATGAACCGCTCAACCTAGAATCTTCAAACTTGGTACCAGTCTTCATCTGGGGAATACGCAGAACTGAAAAGTTTTTGGTGACCTTGACCTCATTTTCAAAGTCACAGCAAAGCTTTGACCAGTTTTGAAAATGTTGTTAGCGCCATATCTAATGAACCGCTCAACCTAGAATCTTCAAACTTGGTACCAGTCTTCTTCTGGAGAATACGCAGACCTGAAAAGTTTTTGGTGACCTTGACCTCATTTTTAAGGTCACGGCGAGACTTTGACCAGTTTTGAAAATGTTGTTAGCGGGATATCTATCGAACCGCTCAACCTAGAATCTTCAAACTTGGTACCAGTCTTCATCTGGGGAATACGCAGACCTGAAAAGTTTTCGGTGACCTTGACCTCAATTTCAAGGTTACGGCGAGACTTTGACCAGTTTTGAAAATGTTCTTAGCGCCATATCTCATGAACTGCTCAACCTAGAATCTTCAAACTTGGTACCAGTCTTCATCTAGGGAATACGCAGACCTGAAAAGATTTCAGTGACCTTGACCTCATTTTCAAGGTTACGGCGAGACTTTGACCAGTTTTGAAAATGTTCTTAGCGCCATATCTCATGAACTGCTCAACCTAGAATCTTCAAACTAGGTACCAGTCTTCATCTGGGGAATATGCAGACCTGAAAAGTTTTCAGTGACCTTGACCTCATTTTCAAGGTCACGGCGAGACTTTGATCAGTTTTGAAAATGTTGTTAGCGCCATATCTCATGAACCCATTAACCTTGAGTCTTCACGGGGGACATAGTATTCCGCTCCGTACGTCCGTCTGTACTTCCGTCCCGCTTCCTTTTGTTAACATCAATTTGCGGCGGGGGGAAATACTTGTATTTATACCATTCATCATTTTTTTTTTTAAATAAATTTTTCAACATGATAGATTTCCTTTAAGATATTCAAAAAGTTGCTAAACTTTAATAGCAAATTCTTTATATTACATAAATTTATATATTTTTTGCCGTTAAAACAATTTGATTGATCAAAATATTGTTATCAAATGTAACAAATTGAATACTTTGAAATGTCATTTTATGATGTAAATTGTCATTTTACCATAGCTTCGGATCATTCCAAAATTGTTTTGTTACACAACATTCCCAATAGACATGACAAAGGCTTTCAGATTCAACGTTGCAGAAACTACAAATATCCTTATCAGCCAGATTCATTCTTAATAGTTCTCTTTTAGTGTAAACAACTCTTTGCAGGAATCTATATTGAAAATCTATCAGTTTCACATCTTTCAATCTATAACTATAAGAACTGAAAATATTTTCCCAGTCTAATTGACAATCATTAAAAATAGTTTTCCACTTTTTGCAAATTTCAATGTTTTCATCATTGTTAATCAACCTATTATAAAATATTTTTGAACCTTTTGTACTTTTCATAATATCTCTTTGGTAAATACTAGTGTATAGATTATAAATCGGAATGTTTCTTGTACAATTTATAACATCCTTCCAACACTTGGGGATAATATGAAGTAGTCCAATATTGTCCCTCTAACCTTATATTTTGATTGGAGTTTCTCAACCCAATTCATCACATACCGGTAAGTCTTTTATTGTCAAAATATTATTTTTGCCCAATTTCTGATAATATGGGAAGAATTCTTATAATTATGAATAAGCCATAACGGCTCTGCAAGAATATCATCAATATTGTCCCAATCAGCACTGAATTTTCTACAATAGCTATTCCATGCTTTCATAACATCTTTCCAAAATGGGTTTTCAAAACTAAATATTTTATCAATATTTGCGCCATAATGAAAACTATCATGATATGGTATATTACCGGGGTTGCTATTTGATGATCTTTTAACAGTCTTAGTCACTATGGCACTTTGACCGCTTTTCAAGCTCTTGTTAAAGGGGCAGTAGCACGTTTTTAGGGGTAATATAAGGTGATGTCAGGAAAATGAAAATAAATAGTTCCAATTGAAAGACAACGTATTTAAACTAAATGAATCAGTAATAATTCAAATATATAACATAAAGTTTAGTCATGCGATTCCCTTTTCTTACACAAAATGAATTAAAGGTGTTCATAAAAAATGACCGCCAGTGGATTTATGTGAATTTTCATACTTTGTCCTCTAACTATGGATGATCGGTGTGTGTGAAGGGATTTTTGACACTGTCAGAATAATACATTTAGCATTAACTCACAATTATAAGTGAAAATTTGAAAATATAAAATTATCAAAAAACGTGCTACTGCCCCTTTAAAGCGATATCTCATGAACCAAGTCACTCAGTCTTCAAATTTAGTGTCAATGTATATGATGGGAATACACAGACACCAGTTGATTATGGTGACCTTGACCTTATTTTCAAGGTAACTACAACACTTTGACTGCTTTTCAAGTTCTTGTTAACGCGATATCTCATGAACCATTTCACTCAGAGTCTTCAAATTTGGTGTCAACTTACATGAAGGGAATACGCAGACACCAGTTGACAATGGTGACCTTAACCTTTTTTTCAAGGTCACTACAGCACTTTGACTGCTTTTGAAGCTCTTGTTAATGCAAACAATTTCACTCGGCCTTCAAATTTGGTTCCAGCTTACATGACGGGATTATGCAGACACCAATTGATTATTGTCCCCCGCCGCAATGCGAAACAGGGGACTATCAATTCAGCAGCGTCTGTATGTATGTCCAGATTCATGTTTAAATTAAAGTTGATTTGAGAAGTATTTCCTATTACTAATATTACCTTTAGTATAATAATAAGTGATGTCATATTTTCAATTTGAGAACATGTGCACATAACACTTGTGCCTAAGCAACCATTGTTGTAGCGTGACTAACCGCATAATTGTCTCCCGCCACAACGCGGAACGGAGGACATGTCAATGGGGAATATAGCATTTGCTTATTGTGACAATTCTATCGCAATATCCAAGCGGCGGGGGACATTGCTAAATTAGTGGCAAACACTTGTTTCTTCTAGTCTCTTTCTTGTGTTGATTACCCATAAATCCTCAAGGGTTGGAGTAAATTTAATTCCTAGAACCTCAAGTTCTCCATTATACCATTCAATTTGCAAATCAGAACATAGGATGTTTACATTGCCTGTCATTGAGCCAATCCAAATTGCTTTAGTCTTATCTATAATCATTTTTAGACCTGACATCTTATAAAATAAATTAAGAGTTTCAATCGCTTCATATAACTGTCTTCAG
The DNA here is from genome assembly GCA_916613615.1 of Steromphala cineraria. Lineage (NCBI taxonomy): Eukaryota > Metazoa > Mollusca > Gastropoda > Trochida > Trochidae > Steromphala > Steromphala cineraria. The sequence continues at coordinate 32,043,322 of OU744727.1, read as the reverse complement.
AACCATCTAGGAATAATTCTGTATCATCTGCATATTGACCTAATTTATATTCTTCGTCATCAATAACTATACCTATAATCTTATCATTCTTTCTTATCATACAACCTAGGATTTCAGCTACAAAGAGGAAAAGGTAGGGTGACAAAGGGTCACCTTGTCTACAGCCCCTTTCATTATTAAAAAATTCAGACAAATACCCATTTTGTATCAAAAAAGAGGTTGTTTGATATGTAAGAGAGTTAATCCATTGTATTATATGTGGTCTCAAACCAAATTTATTAAGAACTATGTTAATAAAATCTTTTGGGACTGTATCAAAGGCTTTTTCAAAGTCAATTAAAATAAGTAGCCTTCTAGCCTTTGTTTCAAACATGATATCATAATAGTCTTGGATTTTCACTAATAGTTTGTGCGTGCGTGCGTCCGAGGTAAAGGGAACAGCTTCTCTCAGAAACTAATTAAGATAGGCTAACCAAATTTGCTGTGTGTCATCAGGGTATCAATACCTTGATGGAGTTCGAAAATCAGAACCGCAAAATTATTTTTTAAGGTGTTATTGTCTGTGTTTCGTGTTTTGGATTCTGTTCGTGGATGTCCTCAAAGGGGACAACTTTTCTCAGAAACTATTTAAGGTAGAATAACAACATTTGCACTGTGTCTTTAGGGTATTAATACCTTGATGGAGTTCAAAAAGGAGGTAAATACAATAACTTATTAAAGAGTTATAGTCCATTTAGGAAAATATTGGGAGCTTTGATGAAAACTTATTTGGGTGGTATGTTGATGACCATGTCTTCTTGTTGCTTTACATCTTCCTACGCAGAGCCTAAAAGGCCAGCTTCCAAACTGTCATTTTATGCCTTGCTGCATAGCCTTGAGTTTTCTGTGCTTGCTCTCTACTCTGTAAGGGCACTATAGCAGCACAGAAAAGTAAAGTCTCTGCAGCAAGGCATAAAATGACAGTTTGGAAGCTGGCCTTTTAGGCTCTGCGTAGGAAGATGGTTGCTTTATTGCAAACCGCTATGTTTTCCAAGTTACATGTACATGCACTGTTTTGGATTTTAGAAATCATACTCACCATACCTGATAACTTCACCAATTTGAAAAAGAATAAAAATATCATAGAATTATTTACAATATAGATAGATAGATATTTTAACCTCTCTACGAATTCATCATTTTGTCTGTCTATTAACCCATTGTGTCTATGAAAACACCTGTCTAGGAAATCGTTTTGGTTGCAAAAACAATGATTCCCTTTATTTCATACTATCTTTATCATCTTATATCTTTTTAATTTATCTCAAAGATAAGTTACCAATTACTTTTATAATATGAGAAAGCAAACTGTGTAATGAGAACTTGCCTGTTGGAATTGTGACCATAGGTAATAACATGAATGTAATGAGGAGTAAAATAACCTTAAAAGGCATCAAAATTACTTTTGCTGGAAATACTATTTATATTGATACCACCTGACCAAATTTATCCTTGTTCATGAAATGATTCTTTTGCAGACTGACTGGTCCAAACTGCTATATTTCTGCTGATATACCACAGGAGGAGAAAGGTTTACAAGTTGACATGAAGAAATGAGATGAGAGATGTAATGTAAAGTTGAAGCAAAACATTGGAGAGAGCAGGGAGATTGTTTAGTGATAGGCTTCATCAACTTTGTGAGTTATCTCCAAGAATACTTATCTGCGTACCCGCTACTGCTAAATAATTTAACAGTTCTAGTACCTTGAAGACACACATGATGGCAAACGCAGGAGGTTTACTACTTGACATGAAGAAATGAGATGAGAGATGTAATGTAAAGTTGAAGCAAAACATTGGAGAGAGCAGGGAGATTGTTTAGTGATAGGCTAAATCAACTTTGTGAGTTATCTCCAAGAATACTTACCAGCGTACCAGCTACTGCTAAATAATTTAACAGTTCAAATACTTTGAAGCCAGGCATAATGACACATGCTGCAGAAAAAACGCGTAGTGAGTATGAAAACGATTCGACTAGTTCTAGTTCCCCAGAGATGCATACAAAGATACAGTGTAGTGACTGTGGAAAGGATTTTGTAAATTCTGGTAGCTTGAAGCGACACATGATGACACACACTGGGGAAAAACCATTTGAGTGCTGTATTTGCAGTAAATCATTTTCACAAGCTTCTCATATGAAGACCCACATGTTGGTTCATACTAATGAGAGACCATATAAATGCAGTGTGTGCAGTAAATCATTTTCACACGCTCATAATCTGAAGAGACACATGGTGGTTCATACTAGTGAGAGACCATATAAATGCAGTGAGTGTGGTAAATCATTTTCACAAGCTTCTTATCTGAAGAGACACATGGTGGTTCATACTAATGAGAGACCATATAAATTCAGTGAGTATGGTGAATCATTTGCAGGCTGTTATTCTCTGAAGAAACACATAAAAACTCATACCCCGAGGACAGGAGAGAGACCATTCAAATGTATTGAATGTGGTAAAACGTTTGCACAACGTTTTTATATGAAACAACATATGAAAATTCATACTGGAGAAGAACCATATAAGTGTAGTGTGTGTAATAAAGCATTTATATTGTCTTATACGCTGAAACAACACATGATAATACATACTGGCGAGAAACCGCATAAATGTGATGAGTGTGGTAAATCATTTGCACAACGTTTTTATATGAACCAACATATGAAAACTCATACTGGAGAAGAACCATATAAGTGTGGTGTGTGTAATAAAGCATTTACATTGTGTAATAGTCTGAAACAACACATGATAATACATACTGGCGAGAAACCGCATAAATGCGATGAGTGTGGTAAATCATTTAAACATTCAACTGGCCTGAAGAACCACATGAGAACTCACACTGGAGAGAGACCATACAAGTGTAATGAATGTGATAAATCTTTTACAAGCTTTCCTATTCTGAAAAGTCACTTGAAAACTCATACTCGAAGAGACCATATAAATGCAGTGAGTGTGGTAAATCATTTTCACAAGCTTCTCATCTGAAGACCCACATGATGGTTCGTACTAATGAGAGATCATATAAATACAGTGAGTGTGGTAAATCATTTGCATGCTGTTATTCTCTGAAGAGCCACATACAACTCATACCCCGAAGACAGGAGAGAGACCATTCAAATGTATTGAGTGTGGTAAATAATTTGCACAACGTTTTTTTTGAACCAACATATGAACATTCATACTGGAGAAGAACCATATAAGTGTGGTGTGTGTAATAAAGCATTTACATTGTCTTATACTCTGAAACAACACATGACAATACATACTGGCGAGAAACCAAATAAATGTGATGAGTGTGGTAAATCATTTGGACAACCAGGTCAACTAAAGAAACATATGAAGATTCACATTGTAGTTGTAGAAAGACCATACACGTGCAGCAAATGCAGTCAAACATTTGGACGTTCTGATTATCTGAAGAAACACATGAAAGTCCATTTTAGAAAGAGACGGCATGAATGATTGTGGGAAAATATACACAATGTTGGGAAGCTTATTGGAGCAACCACACAAGATTCATACTGGAGAGAAACCATTCAACTGTAACAAGTGTGATATGGCATTCAGACAACAAAGTGCCCTTGATTGCCATTTGAAACTTCATTCTGATCAGTTGCCTTTTGAGTGTAGTGAGTGTGATAAAAAGTTTTGATCATCACAGGGCCTTCAATTATATATACCGGTATCTGAGTTCATACCGGAGAGAAACATACCAGTGCAGTGAGTGTGGTAACACATTTGCATCATCAGCTGGCCTTCAAGGACATTCAAGAACTCAAACTGGAGAGAGACCCTTTAAGTGTGGTCATTGTGATAAATCCTTTATATGTAGTGGACATCTTACAAGACATACAAGAACGCATACTGGAGAAAAACCACACAAGTGTGTTGAATGTGGTAAAGCATTTTCACAAGATGTTAATCTAAGGTCACATATGAAAATTCACATAGGAAAATTTGCATCAGGAGAGAAAGAACACAAATGTTTAACTTGTGTTAAAACATACAGAAGACCAGGTTTGCTTAAGAAACACATGGAAACTCACACTGGGGACTTTGGGAGAGGACAAACCAGAGTGAATGTGACGGGAAAGGAGACCAAAAAAAAGTGAATCCCTCAAGTCACATATGCAAATGTCCTCAGAAAATATCTTGACTCACATTCTTTGAGGAATAGTTCCTCCCTTCTCATCAAGTATTGCAGGTGTAGTCTTACATCTACATATAGAAATATGAACCTTTATTAATTAACTATTGAAATATAACTTTATTCTCTTTCATGAAAATCCAAGGGTTGTAAATTAAAATTTCTGCTCATGATGTTTTGTGGTTTTGCAAATAAATATGTCGATCGACATGCTTCACTTGTTTATTGAGTTGCGAGGAGTTCCATTACAAGATATATCAAAACATGGTTCAATGTCATTTTTCCTGTCATCAAAGTGACACATGGTGACTACCCCTTTTGGCATGTTGTCCGGTGTCCGTCCTTCTTTGAATTTCTTTCCCTCCGTCTGTCCATAAACTTAGGGGAAACCAAAATTACCACACTTTAAAGCAAAATTAAGATGAAGCCTGATAAGCTTCAGAACCAATGGCTCTAATTTTCTAAAATGGTAACATGTTTTTGAAAGACTGACTCATTTTTGTAAATTAAGTGAAAACCTCTAAAAAAAATGTGCATACTCTCTCCCTTAATTGGAAATCATTTCTGATAGGACTAAGGTATTTTAATTTTTTGTATATTTTCTTTGTAAGATGTAGACTAAGATGTGTAACTTTCATGTCTCAAAATAACAGTTTGGCAAATTCTTGGGTGTTTAGCAATGTTAATGTTAATGAAATAAAATATAAGATATGATTTTACAATTACAGATAACAAAGTTTAGCAGACTAACTGTATTATTAAGGGTGATCAGTAAAATCATTGTTATTAAAGAATTTGATGTAAATTACCAGTATACAATTACATACAACAAGGTTGGACAGATTTAAGTTCATTACTATGGAGGATAATTAAAATAATTGATGATTAAAGAGTTGGAAGGTCACCAGTAAGACAAGTTATCAATTCGATAAAATTTTCATTTTAAAGATAGAAATTGTTGACACTGCTACACACGGCTTCGAGTCACAAAGTGGACTCTGTGTGGAAAAAAATAAAATTCCAAAGCCTTGATTTTCATAAAATAATTTCAAATCTGAAATGTAGGTACCGGTAATATAGTTGAAATAAAGCAGAGAAGAATTCCAATATGTCTGCCAAATATGACAGCAGTCATATCATTTCATGATTTATGATATTTATTCTCCAAACAGCTTTTTAGCTCACCTTTACGAAGTAAATGTGAGCTTATGTCATGGCGCTTCGTCCGTCGTCCGTCTGTCTGTCCGTCTGTCCGTCCGTGAACTTTCACGAAAAAGACTACTCCTCCTAAACGTATTAAGATATCATTCTGAAATTGTAGTATGTTATACCCATGGTGATTCCTCACAGAAAGGTAGACGTTTCAGTTTTGAGAATCCAAGATGTCCGCCATGACAGCCATATTGAATTTTCAATTAGATTTCATGAAAAAGACTACTCCTTCTCAACGAATACAGATATCATTCTGAAATTGTAGTGTGTTATACCCATGGTGATTCCTCACAGAAAGGTAGACATTTCAGTTTTGAGAATCCAAGATGGCCGCCATGGCAGCCATATTGAATTTTCAATTAGATTTCATGACAAAGACTATTTCTCCTAAACCAATCTAGATATCATTTTCATAGTGTAGTATGTTAAACCTATAGTGATTCCGCACAGAAAGGTAGACGTTTCAGTTTTGAGAATCCAAGATGGCCGCAATAGCAGCCATATTGACTTTTCAGCTGCAGATGACACATCATTATTATTAGATTTTAAGCTTTCATCAAGTGATCACTCGCACCATATAAATTCTCTAATTTGAACTTACTAATCATAATATTATCTTGAATATGGAATATTTAAGATTGTCATGCAAGTTGTTCTATATTTTTAAGTGTTTCTAAAACATTAAGATGAAAGACAAACATGATTAATTAATTTGTTTAAAATATTTATGGCAACTAGCTGCAAAAACCCAATGACATTAAACATCATGTTGAATTTTAAACAATGGTATCTCCCTTATATTCCTTTAAATACCATACAAAAGGGGTCAACCAGAGTTCAGATATTCCTGTTGAGTCAACTATGCATTTCTAATACACATCCCAATACAGGCTGCTAGCATCACAGTCTCAGCTGCTAGTCTGTTGCATAATCAACCTGACCCAATTGATATGGTAGAGCATTATGCTATATGGCCATGTGTATGCAATAAGAGTTATGGAAATTAGACTTGTATTCTCATGACAGTGATATGTTCTTTCTAAGAAAAACAACTTACACAAAATTTGTCAACAATAAGCTTTGTGTTTAGCAATCTACATGATAAGTTGATGTGGAAAGAGTTATTTTGCATCAGGTTTCAGTTCCTGTGTTTTACTCATATTTGTACCATTTCTATATCTAACAGAAGTTCTTCTTGACACAAAATCAATTTAGGACATAAGCTAACTATATTTTGTGAAATTATATATATTTTTCACAACAATTCATGTTCTCTCCCGTCAAGTCTTTTAATACCACACATAAGGGCTTCGCCAGATTTCAGGTTTATATGCTCAGCACACTAGGGTGCTTCTCCAAATATACGTACACAAAGCCAAATACACAAATTGCTACACTCTCCTTAAGGATCTGGTGCTAGCAGCCCTGCCTGCTTGTATATTGCATAGTTATCCTGACCTAATTGATAAATAGAACATAATGGACTTTATGGAAAGTATATAAATTGTCTTTATGAAAAGTATACTTGTACTCTAATAATAGTAATACTTTTTACAAATAACAATTTAAACAAGTCAAGAATCAGCTTTTGTGTACAACAATCTGCAGGATGAGTTAATATTAACAAGTCAAGAATCTTCTTTTATGTACAGTAATCCACATGATAAGTTAATAATAGAGGTATTTTGTATCAGGTTCCAGTTCCAATACCATGTGTTTTATAAATACCTGTAAAACTAAATGATAATTGTATAATGCTGAAGGGGTTCTGGGAACAATTAACATGTCATCATAGAAGTCATTATTTTTCAATTAGATTTCAGGCCAAGTACTACTACTAAATCAATTAAGATATCATTCTAAAAAGTGAGTGTTTTTTTATATAGTGATTCCTGACAAAGACGCGTTTATTTTATTATCAAGAATCCAAGATGGTCAATATGTCAATTATATTGAATTTTCAATTAGATTTCATGAAATTCATTGAAAAGAATACATTTCCTGATCAATCAAATCAATGTCATTATATTTGTATTGATACGCTTGTTGTAATATTTATCAACACTATAAATAGAGTTACAAAAAAATGTATGAATCATCTTTATCTGCGAACAGCCTGAAGCATGACTGTTTTAATAAATCCTTTTAATAAAACATAAAATGATAAAAGTTGTTCACTCCATCAGTGGGTTACATAATTCCTGACACTTCATATATGGCAAATAACATAGCCAGTGAGGGATAAAGATACATTTCTTAATCATCTATATCTGATTACGGTCTGAACAATGATTATCTCAATAATTATAATGATCATTCAATGCAAACAAATCCTTTTCAAAAGCATTTAAAATGATTAAATTTGTTCACTCCCAACACTAACTGTAAGGTTTTTTACTCCTTTGTTCCCAAGCAATTAATTTATTCCAAATTGAAAATTTTGGTTAATGAATAACTAATTATCTTTTATTTTTTTTGTCATGCTAATAAAAGATATAATATTCATCTTCAAAACAGCATTCATTGAACAGCTGTCTGAAAAATTCTTTTTTTTACAAAGTCTTTCTCACCAATTCTCTCTGTTAGTTAAGATACTTCAATAAACATATTACTGAGTTGACCTCCAAATTATCTCCATTGCAAACCTCTCTTTTACCCCCAACCCTTCTATCCACCACCCCACCACCCACAACCACCCCCTTTCCCCTCCTATCCTTCCAGCCCCTCTCCTGCAACTCTCCTCTAAAGGGTATCTGTATTGCATATTGAAATGAGGGGGGGGGGGGGGGACACTCACTATATGGAATAACAGTAACTTACATAAGAGGATAAGTTACATAAGCTACATGCAGGTGCAAGAGGTCATCATAGGTCATCTTATCTAGTAATTAGCATAAACCCCCATGTTGCTAGCCTATTCTGACCAATCAGATTGCACTAACATATGTCAAGATTTAAGATATTCAGAAATCTTCAGTTAGAATTACATCAGACATTGACCTGGACAGTTTACTTTGGCAATTGGACTTATCACTAGCTGAATTTGTGATTTGTGTCAGAGGGATATATTCCAAATGTTTATGTGCATCATCTTTTTAGTTCTTTGGAAGATGAGAGTGTGACTAAATGAATACTCCTAAACCAATCAAGATATCATAATGAAATTAATACAGATGCCCATATAAAAGTAGCATTTTGAAGATTAAAAAGTCCAAGATGGTCACCAATTCAGCCATAGAGATTCAATTTTTTTTTACAAAAACCTGCTTGTTAACAAATCATGATTATATCATTCTTGTATTAATGTTTGTTAAAGCTCTAGTGGTTTCCAACAGAAGAATAGCATTTTAAAAGATAAAAAAATCATGATGGCAGCCATAATCAATTATCATATAAAAGATGGTTACACAATTAAACCATATTACCACATCATTCATTTTAAGGTGAGCTTCTGTACCCTCGGTACTTTTATTATCTATACATACATTAAGCCATTTGAAAGATTTCTCAATTATTGTATATCTAAAATAATCATTTTTTCACCTAAATTGGTTAATATTACAACTTCAAAAAATAATTTATGTTAAAAACCAGTGCCGTATTTTCGGGATATTCTTGGACCGTTTTGTGCACAGGTACATTGAAAAATTGATTTCAGAGTTGTGTCCCCTTGGTATTCATAGGTTTCACTACAGGTTATCGCTAAATAACATAGGTTCCTAGGTTCCGAGCACTTTCTGTGGATGTGTAGTTATCGACTGGTACGTATTTGATAGCACATTGAGGGTGGCTACGTAGTCTGAGCTACTCCCTTCACTTTATATAAGGTCCTTATTTTAAAAATTATAAATATACCTTAACCACACCCAAATTAAGTTGATTTATATATTTATATATTATATTTTTGACATATAGTGGTAAAATAGTCTGAAAGCCCGGAAGACGCGGTAATATGTGTTTTAAATTAAATTCATATTGTAATTTAAAGGCGCGTGACAATAATATGCAATTATATAGAAATAGAGATATAAATACCTTTCATATGATATCAACTTTCATAAATTTAACGATATATCCATGGAACAACAGAAACTTCAAAAACGTGCTCTGAGCCTATGTTCATTCCCCAATTGGTCTTTTTTATATAGGGAATCAAGCTACAGGGAGGGGTACACTTAAGGCGCGTGACAATAATATGCAAGAATATAGAAATATCAAACTAATATATTTGCAAAAGGGATAAAAATACCTTTCTTATGATATCAACTTTCATTTATTTAACGATATTTCCATGGAACAACAGCGACTTGAAAAACGTGCTCGGAGGCTATGTTCATTCCCCAGCTAGTGTTATTTATATAGGGAATCAAGCTACAAAAAGGGGTACACTTAAAAGCGCGTGACAATTATATGCAAGAATATAGAAATATCAAACTAATATATTTGCAAAAGGGATTTAAATACCTTTCATATGATATCAACTTTCATTTATTTAACGATATTTCCATGGAACAACAGCGACTTGAAAAACGTTCATGTAATGTTCATTCCCCAATTAGTCTTATTTATAATAGGGGATCAAGCTACAGGGAGGGGTAAACTTAAAGGTGCATGACAATAATATGCAAGAATATAGAAATATCAAACTAATATATTTGCAAAAGGGATATAAATACCTTTCTTATGATATCAACTTTCATTTATTTAACGATATTTCCATGGAACAACAGCGACTAGAAAAACGTGCTCGGAGGCTATGTTCATTCCCCAGCTAGTGTTATTAATATAGGGAATCAAGCTACAAGAAGGGGTACACTTAAAAGCGCGTGACAATAATACGCAAGAATATAGAAATATCAAACTAATATATTTGCAAAAGGGATTTAAATACCTTTCATATGATATCAACTTTCATTTATTTAACGATATTTCCATGGAACAACAGCGACTTGAAAAACGTTCATGTAATGTTCATTCCCCAATTAGTCTTATTTATAATAGGGGATCAAGCTACAGGGAGGGGTAAACTTAAAGGTGCATGACAATAATATGCAAGAATATAGAAAAATCAAACTTATATATTTGCAAAAGGGATATAAATACCTTTCATATGATATCAACTTTCATTTATTTAAGGATATTGCCAGTGAACAACGCGCGACTTGAAAAACGTGCTCGGAGCCTATGTTCATTCCCCAATTGGTCTTATTTATATAGAGAATATATATTTTGCCAGGCGGGAACAAATTGAGTTCATATGCCTTAACCATTGTCAACACAAAAATCCTTCTAATTTGCATAAATAAGTTGTAAGGCATAATATAATAGTCAGAAGGAAGCAAATTTTGTTTTGTTCGCAGATTTAGACTTCCTTATATGTAGGCAGGTTTATGGTTAAAAATATTCAGTAACTTGAACAGAGCTTTTCTTTATGTGTATGAATTATACTCTCCTTATTTTGGTTAGTTCATAACCCAAACTACTTTCTAAGAACATGATTAAATCATTAACAATCGGGTGTAATTTTTATATTGGTCGTTTAGTCAAAATTACCGTTACATGTTTTGTGTGAAATTGGTGATATGACAGCAAGTAATTAAAACAATGCAGATGTTTGAAATTTGTACTTAAGTGTTTGTAGCCAGTCGGAGTGAAGTGTAATACGCTCAGGGAACCTGAATGGCCATGTTTTCGATAAACAGGAAGTGAGGCGAATTCTACACATGAAACAGTGATGCCACTGATTATGGGGTCGTTTAAGACTATGGCAAGTTTTTGAGGGTGGTATACTTAAAAATTCAAGTTAGGTACTTTCTCGTTTATCAAAATATCTGTTTTTGGTATCAAACATTTCCTGAAAGATTTTTCTACCCGACTTTGTGCTCACTCTAGGGGAAAAGGCTAATTAATTCAGCGCTTAACCGACCGAGCCACTGCGGCGATGATAATCATTTGGTTAATTAACTGCGCCCAGTAAAGTGCATTCTTTCCGTTATTCAGATGTATCTATGGATATGATGATGAAATATACATGCCTTCAAACTCGTATACCACCCCCCCCCCCCCCCCCCCCCCCCCCCGCCAACATCGTGGTGTTCGTTTTTGGAGCAGATCTCTAAAATTCTGTTACCGATCATCACCAAATTTGGTATACAGCCAGAGCCTCTCCATATCATGTAGATGTGCCTTTTGGGGGTTTCAACTTCTTTCGGTTTTTTTTTTTTTTTTTTTTTTCCATGGCAACAGTTTGCACTTCGTCAGTTTGAAGGGTTGATTTAGTTTCCGGAGTATAATTCTGAAACTGTATCACCAATCTTGACCAAACTCAGTGTTGCATCTAGAGTGCGTATTTGCGTAATTACGCATCTAAGATTAAATGTGGCGCAATACATATCGTGCATAGCACTCGGTTTCTTAATTGTTGAAATGTTATGGTTTTCAAAACGAACTTTGGAAATTCCCGTAACTATTTTTAGCACATTACCAAGAAATTTGAAATTTGGTAAATATCCTCTTTCTATCATGTAGATGTGCCTTTTGGAGGTTTCAACTTCTTTTCAATTTTATATTTTTTTGTTTCCATGGCAACAGTTTGAAATTTGTCATTTTAAGGTAGGGGTTAGTTTCTGAAGCAAAAGACTGAAACAACATGACCAACCTTCACCAAATTAGGTGTACATCCTTTTACCGTATTATCATATAGATGTGCCTTTTGGAGGTTCAACTTCTCTTGAATTACGCATTTTGGGTTTCTAAGGCAGTTTGGACTTTGTCATTTTGAAGGGAAGGGTTAGATTACATGACAAACTGTGTAGATGTTGATTAATGATTCCCATAAATATAAAAATATAACCAAAACTGACAGTTCATGTTGTTTTATATAAAGAATATGGTTTTCATTTGAGTTTTAAAAAACTTTAAGGTATTTCAAAAACAGAATTCAGCTGAAATGGTGTATGGGGGAGACATCTGTTTTTACGAGTTAAATTATTTTCTAGTTTCATACTATCTATATTATCTTATATATTTTTATCTAAACGATAAGTTACTTGTCTGTTGGAATTGTGACAGTGGTAATAACGTGAATGTAATGAGGAGTAAAATAACCCTAAAAGGCATCAAAAATACTTTTGCTGGAAATGATATTTATATTAATACCACCTGACCAAATTAATCCTTGTTCATGAAATGATTCTTTTGCAGACTGACTGGTCCAAACTGCTATATGTCTGCTGATATACCACAGCAGAAGAAAGGTTTACTAGTTGACATGAAGAAATGAGATGAGAGATGTAAATGTTAAGTTGAAGCAAACCATTGGAGAGAGCAGTTCATACTAATAAGAGACCATATAAATGCAGTGAGTGTGGTAAATCATTTCGACAAGCTTCTAATCTGAGGAAACACATGGTGGTTCATACCGGTACAAATGAGAGACCATATAAATGCAGTGAATGTGGAAAATCATTTTCACAAGCTTGTAATCTGAAGACCCACATGGTACTTCATACTAAAGAGAGACCATATAAATGCAGTGAGTGTGGTAAATCATTTTCAAAAGCTTCTAATCTGAAGACCCACATGGTGCTTCATACAAATGAGTGACCATTTGAATGCAGTGAGTGTGGTAAATCATTTTCACACGCTTCTAATCTGAAGACCCATATGGTGGTTCATACTAATGAGAGACCATTTAAATGCAGTGAGTGTGCAAAATCCTTTTCACAAGCTTGTAATATGAAGTCCCACATGGTGGTTCATACTAATGAGGGGCCATTTAAATGCAGTGAGTGTGGTAAATCATTTTCACAAGCTACTAATCTGAAGAATCACATAATGCTTCATACTAATGAGAGACCATATAAATGCAGTGAGTGTGGTAAATCATTTTCACAAGCTTGTAATATGAAGTCCCATATGGTGGTTCATACTAATGAGGGACCATTTAAATGCAGTGAGTGTGGTAAATCATTTTCACACGCTTTTATTCTGAGGAAAAACATGATGGTTCATACTAATGAGAGACCATATAAATGCAGTGAGTGTGGTAAATCATTTTCACAAGCTTCTAATCTGAAGTTTCATATGATGGTTTATACTGGAGAGAGACCATATAAATGCAGTGAGTGTGGTAAATCATTTTCACACGCTTCTAATCTGAAGTCCCACATGCCGGTTCATACTAATGAGAGACCATATAAATGCAATGAGTGTGGTAAATCATTTGCACGCTGTGGTTCTCTGGAGAAGCACATAAAAACTCATACCCCGAGTACTGGAGAGAGACCATTCAAATGTATAGAGTGTGGTAAAACATTTGCACAATGTTTTTATTTGAACCAACATATGACAAATCATACTGGAGAAGAACTATATACGTGTGGTGTGTTAAATAAAGCATTTAAATTGTGTAAAAGTCTGAAACAACACATGACAATACATACTGGCGAGAAACCAAATAAATGTGATGAGTGTGGTAAATCATTTGGACAACCAGGTCAACTAAAGAAACATATGAAGATTCACATTGTAGTTGTAGAAAGACCATACACTTAAAGGGAATTCAGTAAAACATTTGGACGTTCTGATATCTTAAGAAAACCATTAAAGTCAATTTTGGAGAGAGACGGCATGAATTCAATGATTGTGGGAAAATATATACAATGTTGGGAAGCTTAAAAACTTGCATGAAAAGCCATGTTGGAGAGAAAACCATATAAACGAGTGAGTGTGGTAAATCATTTTGGACACCTAGTGATATTCCATCACATATGAGAATTCACACTGGAGAGAAACCCTTCAGTTGTAGTGAGTGTGGAAAAGCTTTTACAGGGTCTTTGCAACTGGTTGTACTTATGAGAGTTCATACTGGAGAAAAACCATACAAGTGTTGTGAGTGTCATTAATCAATATCATACTCTAGTAGCCTGAAGAATCATGTAAGATTTCAAAGTATTTTACTTGTAGAGAAACCACACAAGTGTAGCAAGTGTAGTAGGTCATTTAAAAAATCTATTTATCTTAAAATGCACATGAGAATTCAGACTGGAGAGAACAACACAAGTGTAGTAAATGTGAACAATCTTTGTTGTCAAGTTGTCATATTCTGAAAGATAATGAAAACTCATACTCGAGAGACACCAAAGAAATGCATAAAGAATGTGTGTAAAAAATGTCAAAGTCTAATAATCGTTTTGGCCTTGTACCCTGATTCCATAGCAGTGTACTTGTAGAGAAACATCACAAGTGTTGCAAATGTAGTAAGTAGTTGTTTTTTCTCTTTTTATCTGCAGATGCACATGATAATTCATATTGGGGAGAACCCTTTCAAGTGTGGTGAATTAGGAAATCGCTTAGAACAAATGGGGGTCTTTGAAGATATTTCTAAACTAACTCACTCACTCACTCACTCACATGAAGTCATTTTCGTTTGTACACTGGCAAAAAATCATTTTGTTGTACACAATGTGATAAGAAATTTGGCACTAGTACGTCTCTGAAAGTACATTTCAGAAGTCACACTGAGAGAAACTTAACAAATGTAGTGAGTGTGGAAAGATTTTTTCACAGTCATCAAATCTGCAAAGACAGATATTCATTATGGAAAGTCACGTTTCAGACACACAACAAATTTTATTGGAGCAACTGCAATAAAGCATTTGCTGACTTGACAGCTCTGAACAACCATATAAGGATTCCTACTGGAGAGAAACAATTCAACTATAACAAGTGTGGTATGGCATTCAGACAACAAAGTGTCCTTGATTGCCACTTGAAACTTCATTCTGATCTGTTTCCTTTTGAGTGTAGTGAGTGTGATAAAAAGTTTAGATCATCACAGGGTCTTCTACAGTTACATATCCGAGTTCATACCGGAGAGAAACCATACCAGTGCGGTGAGTGTGGTAAAACATTTTCATCGTTAGTTGGCCTTCAACAACTTTCAAGAACTCATACTTGGGAGAGACACTATACGTGTAGTCATTGTGATAAATCATTCATATGTAGTGGACATCTTACAAGACATACAAGAATTCATACAGGAGAAAAAACACGCAAGTGTGCTGAATGTGGCAAAGCATTTTCACAAGCTGTTAATCTAAGGTCACATATGAGAATTCACACAGGAAAATTGCACCTGGAGAGAAAGAACATTAAAGTTTAATTTGTGGTAAAACATACATAAGACCAGGTTTGCTTCAGAAACACATGGATACTCACACTGAGGACTATGGGAGAGGACAAATCAGTGTGAATGTGACGGGAAAGGAGACCAAAAAATGAATCACTCAAGTCACATATGCAAATGTTCTCAGAAAATGTCTTGACTCACATTCTTTGAGGAATAGTTCTTGCCCTCTCATCAAGTATTGCAGGAGTAGACTTAATTGCATCTACATAAATCATATAAAACTTTATTAATTAACTTTTGAAAAACAATTTTAATCTGTTGCATGAAATCCAAGGGTGTTAAATTTAAAATATCTCTTCATGATGTGTTTTGGTTTTGCAAATAAATGTCTACATGCTTCACTTGTTTATTGAGTTGCAAGGAGTACCATTACAAGATATATCAAAACATGGTTCAATGGTTATGGTTTTCCCGTCATCAAATTGACACATATGACAGACATGGTGACTATCCCTTTTGGCATGTTTTCCGGTGTCCGTCCTTCTTTCCCTCTGTCCATCCATAAACTTGGGGGAAACCACAATTACCACACTTTAAAGCAAAATTAAGATGAAGCCTGATAAGATACAGAGCCAATGGCTCTAGTTTTCTAAAATGGTAACATTTTTTTGAAAGAGAGACTCGTATTTGTAAATAAGGTGAAAACCTTTTAAAAAAGTGTACTCTCTAATCTTTCTTCGTCCATTAACCCTTACGATGCGGCTATATATTTTTGCTCTACAAGCCCACGTGGCGGAATTGTTTTGTCCGGTGCCAGCCACCGTTATATCCTGATTAACCGCTTCTTTATTTTTGTGCGCGGATATACATATGATACATGGAAATAAAGACAATTCTCTCTTCTATACGATGATGTAAAAATTATAAAATTATCTCTAATGGTTCGTGAGATATAAATGCCGCAAGGTGGGTACCCTCAATCATTTTGAGGTAAACAAATTTTTTTGCGGCACTTGTCGCAACGCTTTGCCGCTTCTTTATTTTTGTGCGCGGATATACATATGATACATGGAAATGAAGACAATTCTCTCTTCTACACGATGATGTAAAAATTATAGAATTATCTCTATTGGTTTGTGAGATATGAATGCCGCAAGGTGGGTACCCTCAATCATTTTTGAGAAAAGGTTTGATATTTTATATCCGGGAGCAGCCAAGACTGCTTGCAGTCAATATATAGCCTTATCCTGAAAGTTACGGATTTCGCCAAGAGGGCTTACGTGCCATTTTATATTTGGCCCGTAAATATCACGCGCCCCGCATCGTAAGGGTTAATCGGAAATAATGTTTGATAGGTATTTCAAGTTTTTTTTAACCCTTACGATGCGGCTATATATTTTTGCTCTACAAGCCCACGTGGCGGAATTGTTTTGCCCGTTCCAGCCACCGTTATATCCTGATTAACCGCTTCTTTATTTTTGTGCGCGGATATACATATGATACATGGAAATAAAGACAATTCTCTCTTTTTATACGATGATGTAAAAATTATAAAATTATCTCTAATGGTTCGTGAGATATAAATGCCGCAAGGTGGGTACCCTCAATCATTTTGAGGTAAACAAATTTTTTGCGGCACTTGTCGCAACGCTTTGCCGCTTCTTTATTTTTGTGCGCGGATATACATATGATACATGGAAATGAAGACAATTCTCTCTTCTACACGATGATGTAAAATTTATAGAATTATCTCTATTGGTTTGTGAGATATGAATGCCGCAAGGTGGGTACCCTCAATCATTTTTGAGAAAAGGTTTGATATTTTATATCCGGGAGCAGCCAAGACTGCTTGCAGTCAATATATAGCCTTATCCTGAAAGTTACGGATTTCGCCAAGAGGGCTTACGTGCCATTTTATATTTGGCCCGTAAATATCACGCGCCCCGCATCGTAAGGGTTAATATTTTATTTGTAAGATGTCGACTAAGATGTTTAACTCTCATGTTTCCTACCTCAAAATAACGGTTTGGCAAATTCTAGGGTGTTTTAGCAAAACAAAACCTTTTCTTGAAGTATTGATGAAATAAAATATAAGATACCATTTTACAGATAACAAAGTTAAGCAGATTAATCCTTACGATGCGGCTATATATTTTTGCTCTACAAGCCCACGTGGCGGAATTGTTTTGTCCGGTGCCAGCCACCGTTATATCCTGATTAACCGCTTCTTTATTTTTGTGCGCGGATATACATATGATACATGGAAATAAAGACAATTCTCTCTTCTATACGATGATGTAAAAATTATAAAATTATCTCTAATGGTTCGTGAAATATAAATGCCGCAAGGTGGGTACCCTCAATCATTTTGAGGTAAACAAATTTTTTGCGGCACTTGTCGCAACGCTTTGCCGCTTCTTTATTTTTGTGCGCGGATATACATATGATACATGGAAATGAAGACAAGTCTCTCTTCTACACGATGATGTAAAAATTATAGAATTATCTCTATTGGTTTGTGAGATATGAATGCCGCAAGGTGGGTACCCTCAATCATTTTTGAGAAAAGGTTTGATATTTTATATCCGGGAGCAGCCAAGACTGCTTGCAGTCAATATATAGCCTTATCCTGAAAGTTACGGATTTCGCCAAGAGGGCTTACGTGCCATTTTATATTTGGCCCGTAAATATCACGCGCCCCGCATCGTAAGGGTTAACTGTATTATAATGGATGATCAGTAAAATCATTGTTATGATTTAAACAATATTTTATTTCCATAAGACATGTTAACCCTTACGATGCGGGGAGCGTTATATTTCCATGCCAAATATAAACTGGCACGCAAGCCCTCTAGGCGAAATCCGGAGTCCGGACTCTAACTTTCACGAGAAGGCAAAAATTGACTGCAAGCAGTTTTGGCGGCTCCCGGATTGCTCGTAATTATTTTCCGCGCCTCACTAAACGCCGTTTTTTATGAAAATTGGTTTAACTGGCGCAGACAGCGAGCTCCGTGAAAACATGTATTTTCTCTGTTGAATTGTTGACAAAAAGCAGACAAAATGTGTTCTTTCGCGCTTGATATTTCACTAACCAAGTGGCGCGCTCTAACACATGATATATCGATGGAAAGAGAATAAAATTGTCTTCAATTTGGTGTATAATTTGTATACGCAGTTTTCAAATAATTGTACTAAAAAATATTTAAAAGTTTTCGACTTTCGTGCATGATATTTCACTAACCAAGTGGCGCGCTCTACCACATGATATATCGATGGAAAGAGAATAAAATTGTCTTCAATTTGGTGTATAATTTGTATAAGCGCAGTTGCAAATAATTGTACTATAAAGGCCGTAAAAGGCCGCAAAAGCAGACAAAATGTGTTCTTTCGTGCATGATATTTCACTAACCAAGTGGCGCGCTCTACCTCATGATATATCGATGGAAAGAGAATAAAATTGTCTTGAATTTGGTGTATAATTTGTATATGCGCAGTTGCAAATAATTGCACTATAAAGGCCGAAAAAGCAGACAAAATGTGTTCTTTCGCGCTCGATATTTCACTAACCAAGTGGTGCGCTCTAACACATGATATATCGATGGAAAGAGAATAAAATTGTCTTCAATATGGTGTATAATTTGTATATGCGCAGTTGCAAATAATTGCACTATAAAGGCCGCAAAAGGCCGCAAAAGCAGACAAAATGTGTTCTTTCGCGCTCGATATTTCACTAACCAAGTGGTGCGCTCTAACACATGATATATCGATGGAAAGAGAATAAAATTGTCTTCAATTTGGTGTATAATTTGTATATGCGCAGTTGCAAATAATTGCACTATAAAGGCCGCAAAAGGCCGCAAAAGCAGACAAAATGTGTTCTTTCGCGCTCGATATTTCACTAACCAAGTGGTGCGCTCTAACACATGATATATCGATGGAAAGAGAATAAAATTGTCTTCAATATGGTGTATAATTTGTATATGCGCAGTTGCAAATAGTTGTACTATGAAGCCCGCAAAAAGCCGCAAAAGCAAACAAAATGTGTTCTTTCGCGCTCGATATATCACTAACCAAGTGGCGCGCTCTAACACATGATATATCGATGGAAAGAGAATAAAATTGTCTTCAATTTGGTGTATAATTTGTATATGCGCAGTTGCAAATAATTGTACTAAAAATATTTAAAAGTTTTCGACTTTCGTGCATGATATTTCAATAACAAATTGGCGCGCTATAAAACATGATATATCGATGGAAAGAGAATAAAATTTACTTCAATTTGGTGTATAATTTGTATAAGCGCAGTTGCAAATAATTGTACTATGAAGGCCGCTTGATATTTCACTAACCAAGTGGCGCGCTATACAGCAAGAACATCGATGGAAAGAGAATAAAAATGCCTTCAATTTGGTATATGATATGTATATGCGCAAAGAGAAATAAAGATGCAAGAAGCCCCGCAAAATGTTTGTAGGTCTTTTTGACATAAAACATTTTTCCGGTTTTTAGTCATGACGTAATGGGAAACTTGTCCCATTACCAAACTTACATGATCGGGTTGCGATGACGTCAGAGGTTCCGAACCACTTCCGGGCATCAAAAAAATTTTCCAGGTCTCGGCATGAGGTAATGGAACGTTTTCCTATGACGAAAGGGACGTCCGAGTGTTTTGACCACTTCCGGCCATCGGAAATTTTGTCCCGGGTCTCGCCATGATGTAATGGGAAAGTTGTCCCATGACCACATTCACACTATCGGGTTTTGAGCACGATCGTGCTTTTGTTCTACTTTTCCGAGAGCACCCGGAGGTATGGGCTTTTTTTGGACCACTTTCACTCTCGGGTTATGACGAAGGCCGGAGATTTTGACCACTTCCGAGCTTCGCCGTGAGGTATGGACTTTTTTCCCATGAAAAAACGAGCGTACTCGGAGTTTTCTTTCGAGGATTTTCAATATTTTTAGTGCGGACCTCGCCACGAGACATGGTACAAATTTACCCTTAGCCCCCCAAGCTTCAACATTCAATATCAGAAGTTTGCTTCCATTTCTGCCTAAAAAGTTATAACCCGGAAACAGAAATATTGTCAAGATCGAGACGCTTTTTCCGACTATAGTCGTTTTTGTGTGAAAAATTTCCCACTAAATTTCGGCTGCACTCGGGTTTTTTAGAACTGCGTGAAATTTTTTGTTTGTGATGCCATTTGCTGAAACTGCACATGTCCAAACTTTGAGTGTCAATGTCTACCCTTTCACGTCCCTGGAAGAAAGGAGAAGTTACTAATTATTATCGCCGCGAACCATGGGAAAAATTGACCCTTAGCGCCCAAACTTTCAAAATCAATATCATGTTTAGTGAAATTCAAAAACTATTTTCGGTGTTATTCCGAGGTCTGGAACATTTTCCTTATATGTCGGGGGAGGCTGTTCCATTCGAGAACAATCAATTTCATGGGCAACGTTGCCCAGTACCTCGGATTTCAGAACACAAAGTCCGAGAGATTGCTTTCGCGCTTGATATTTCACTAACCAAGCGGCGCGCTCTAACACATGAGATATCGTTGGAAAGAAGATGAAATTGCCTTCATTTTGGCATATCATTTGTATGTCCGCCCATGCATATAATTATACTATAAAGGCCGCAAAAGTATGTACTTTCGCGCTTGATATTTCACTAACCAAGCGGCGCGCTCTAACACACGATATTTCGTTGGAAAGAGAATAAAATTGCCATCATTTTGGTATATCATATGTATATGCGCAAAGAGAAATAAAGATGCAAGAAGCCCCGCAAAATGTGTTGATGTCTTTTTTTGACATCGGCAATTTTGTTCGGGTTTCGCCGTGACGCTGCGGGGGTTAGGTCTGTGGAACCTATCAAAAGTTGCAAAACTTTTGTAATCCACAACTGACAATCAGAGCTTCCCTGACGTAGATGGTTGTTTCGTTCGTGACTCGCCAACTCGTCGCCTAGGAAGTCAGAAGAAAGCCCAGATTTTCGACTTTGGGGGGAGTCGTATGAAAAAAAGAACCGGGGTTAGCCGGGACAGTCATGAAACGTCCAAATATGTGAATTTTACCATTGCCTTTGGTGCCGTCGGCGCCGATGGTGTGATTGTTTCAAATACTTTGGAATGACGGCAAATGAATGTCCATGAGGCTCACACTGGTTTTCTCTGTAAAATGCTCCTGAGTTGTTCTTTCTTGCACATGTCTAAATCTGTTTCAATCTATTACAGATGATATAGAAGATGCCAAGATTTAGAGGAAGGAGACCGAGGACTCGGAACTATGGGGGGCCGTATGCTTCAGACAACGAGTTCTCTTCCGAAGTCCATGCTGATGAAACTTCTGATATGGAAACTACTGATGATAGTGACGGGAATAGTGATAGTGATGGATTGGTATCGGACATGGACAGTGATCCAGATATAAGGA
This sequence comes from Steromphala cineraria, assembly GCA_916613615.1. Classification (NCBI taxonomy): domain Eukaryota; kingdom Metazoa; phylum Mollusca; class Gastropoda; order Trochida; family Trochidae; genus Steromphala; species Steromphala cineraria. The sequence continues at coordinate 32,021,355 of OU744727.1, read as the reverse complement.
ACATTGCAAGACGTATATTAGCTGCTACGGCGGGAGCTGCTTCAGCTAGTAGTACTTCCACAGACGAGTTCGTTGACTTGGATGATCAAGACAGTGACACCTCTGATACAGGGGAGGGTGATTTTGCGGCAAACTGGAAGGACGGGCCGAGGCCACGTGGACGTGTTGATCTGCCTTTTACGGGACAGACTGGGCTGGGACAGTTCAAAGAATTGCCTGAGCAACCAAAACCTATTGACTATTTCGAAATGTTCTTACAAGAAGATGATTACGGATTGATGGCAACGGAAACCAATAGATACTTTCACCAAGAATGCGACAACGAGGTCCTCCCGCCCAAGTCAAGAATGCGCCAGTGGAAGGATACGAATGCTGAGGAAATGAAAGTATTCGTAGCGATGACTATCGCCATGTCCTTAGTTGTACAGAGGAACTTTTCAGAGTATTGGTTGACTAGTGATGTTACCTCGACGCCTTTCTTCCCAAAGTGTATGCCTAGAGACAGGTTTTGGTTGTTGCTCACGTTTCTTCACTTATCTGATAACAGTACAATGCCAGGACGAAACACACCTCAGTTTTCCCCACTCAATAAACTTGGAATATTGTATAACCGCATCATACATCGGTTCTCAAGAGTTTACATACAGCATCAACATATCTCAGTTAATGAGGGATTGGTGCCTTGGAAAGGCAACCCCAGCTTCAAGGTTTACAACCCTGACAAACCTAAGAAGTATGGCATAAAGGCTTACATGTTGTGCGACTCGCACAATGGATACGTCTGTAAATTCAAACTCTACACTGGAAGAACCAACGAAGTTTCTATAGGAGGGAAAACGTATGATTTGGTCATGGATTTGGTCAAAGATTACTCTCGCAAGGGCTATCATGTTTACATGGACAATTTCTATTCATCTGTGACATTGTACATCAATCTGTGGAAGTGTGGTTTCGGTGCGACGGGGACGTTGAGAGGAAATAGGAGCGGAATCCCAGTCAAACTGAAGAGAAAAGCGAAGAAACCAGAGAAAAGTTCTATGTTGCAGCAACACAACAAAGAACTTCTGATCGTCAGGTATGAGGACAGAAAGTCAGTCTTGCTTATGTCCACTGTTGAGGACACGGAAGATGTCGAGTCGGGAAGGAAGAACAGGGTGACTGGAGAACCAATTACAAAACCTCGTATCGTTCATGAATACAACAAGTACATGGGAGGCGTCGACCGGGCCGGTCAGATGTTGTCGTACACACCGTTCAAAATGAAAACTCTAAAGTGGTGGAAGCGTGTGTGGTTTCATATCCTCAACGTTGCTCTTTTGAATGCCTACGTTCTGTACAAAGAACTCTCCAAAGATAGAAGTCTGAAGACAAACAGAGAATTTAGGAAAGAAATAGTTCAACACATCATAACCTTTGCCGACAGAGAGAAGGTTGCAACTCTCGGCAGACGTCCCCGGGGTCGGCGATGTACGACCGACGATAGTATTGTACGCCTGCATGGTCGTCACTTTCCTTCAAAGATCGTGCCTGTAGGAAGAAGGAAGAATTTGTCACGCACCTGTGTTGTATGTTCTAAAGCCAGACGTGAACTCATGCGACGTGGAGCGGCAGCTGCCAACCAGCCAGTAAGAAAGAAGAAAAGAGTAGGAAGAGAATCTTCTTTCGAGTGTCTAGACTGCAATGTTGCTTTGTGTGTAGAACCATGTTTCCGCCTATACCATACATCACAAGATTTCTGTAAAGCCTATATCAGTATGATAGAGAAGGAAGACGAAGCTGGGGATGAAGATAATTGAAGAAAGAAAAAAGAAGTAGAAGTATGGACTGAACTCTAGACCTTGTTAGGTTCTAAAAGGCTGTTTTTCGCACCTTTGAAGGTGATTATTATTATGATTATATATTTGTTGATGATATTGTACAAGCATTTATAAAAATAAATTTTTATTTTTTTATTTCGTAACAGAGACAGAGAAAGTCAATGTGAGCTGTCCGTGGAAGTTCAACTGAAGCCGCATCATGAACCCCCACTCCTTCTTTGGCACTATATAAATTTTGGAAGGGGGTGGGGATCAATCTTCAATCCAATGTGTCATTTGTAAATGCGCACGAAAAACAAAAGAAACTGCAAGCGCTGCGCTATCTGTCGGAAATATCAAACCTTTTCTCAAAAATGATTGGGGTTACCCACCTTGCGGCATTCATATCTCACGGAACGTTTGAGATAATTTCAAATTTTTTTCTCCATTTTGTAGAGGAGTAAATTGTCTTCATTTCAATGTATCATTTGTCTATGCGCGCACAATGATAAAGAAGCGGCAGCGATGCGCGGAATAAATGACATCGTCCACCCGCGCTACTTTCGCGCCGGCGTTCGCTAATTGAACTTGTATTTAACTCGCGCACCTTGCGGCACTCATATTTCAAGAACCATTAGAGATATTTTTATAATTGTTATATCAACTTGTAGAGAAAAGAATTGTCTTTATTTCCATGTATCATATGTCTATGCGCGCAATGAAGAAGCGGTGCGCGCTCTACTTGCGCTCCGGCGTTCGCCAATTGAACTTGTATTTAACTCGCGCACCTTGCGGCACTCATATCTCACGAACCATTAGAGATAATTTTATAATTTTTATATCAACTTGTAGAGAAAAGAATTGTCTTTATTTCCATGTATCATATGTCTATGCGCGGACAGGAATAAAGAAGCGGCAAGCGAAATATAAGTGATCGTTCACACGCGCTAGTTGCGCTCCGGCTATCGCTAATATAACTTGCATATACCTCAGGCACCTTGCGGCATTCATATCTCACGAACAATTAGAGATAATTTTATAATTTTTATATCAACTTGTAGAGAAAAGAATTGTCTTTATTTCCATGTATCATTTGTCTATGCGCGGACAGGAATAAAGAAGCGGCAAGCGAAATATAAGTGATCGTTCACACGCGCTAGTTGCGCTCCGGCTATCGCTAATATAACTTGCGCACCTTGCGGCATTCACATCTCACGAACCATTAGAGATAATTTTATAATTTTTATATCAACTTGTAGAGAAAAGAATTGTCTTTATTTCCATGAATCATTTGTCTATGCGCGCACAGAAATGAAGAAGCGGTGCGCGCTCTACTTTCGCTCCGGCGTTCGCCAATTGAACTTGCATTTAACTCGCGCACCTTGCGGCACTCATATCTCACGAACCATTAGAGATAGTTTTATAATTTTTATAACAACTTGTAGAGAAAAGAATTGTCTTTATTTCCATGTATCATTTGTCTATGCGCGCAATGGAGAAGCGGTGCGCGCTCTACTTGCGCTCCGGCGTTCGCCAATTGAACTTGTATTACGATGCGGGGCGCGTGATATTTACGGGCCAAATATAAAATGGCACGTAAGCCCTCTTGGCGAAATCCGTAACTTTCAGGATAAGGCTATATATTGACTGCAAGCAGTCTTGGCTGCTCCCGGATATAAAATATCAAACCTTTTCTCAAAAATGATTGAGGGTACCCACCTTGCGGCATTCATATCTCACAAACCAATAGAGATAATTCTATAATTTTTACATCATCGTGTAGAAGAGAGAATTGTCTTCATTTCCATGTATAATATGTATATCCGCGCACAAAAATAAAGAAGCGGCAAAGCGTTGCGACAAGTGCCGCAAAAAATTTGTTTACCTCAAAATGATTGAGGGTACCCACCTTGCGGCATTTATATCTCACGAACCATTAGAGATAATTTTATAATTTTTACATCATCGTATAGAAGAGAGAATTGTCTTTATTTCCATGTATCATATGTATATCCGCGCACAAAAATAAAGAAGCGGTTAATCAGGATATAACGGTGGCTGGCACCGGACAAAACAATTCCGCCACGTGGGCTTGTAGAGCAAAAATATATAGCCGCATCGTAAGGGTTAACTCGCGCACCTTGCGGCACTCATATCTCACGAACCATTAGAGATAATTCTATAAATTTTATATCATTGTGTAGTGAAAAGAATTGTCTTTATTTCCATGTATCATATGTCTATGAGCGCACAAAAATAAAGAAGCGGCAAGCGGAAATAAAGACTTTCTTTTGATGACTGTGGGAAAAAAATTATGAGGCGCATCGTAATGTTTTTTTTATATATTTATAAAGAGGCACAGTGTATCTAGAAGTCCATGTAAAAAGAATTATTGTGTGTGCATAAATAAACATTTTATAAGGCTCTAAATAAAGATCCGGGATCCGCGAAATAGATACACCAATTGTTGTAAAAGACACGGGACTCGCTACATAAAAATATTCAGTGAGCGGTGCAATCAGGATATAACGGTGGCTGGCACCGGACAAAACCATGTCGCCATGGGGGCTAGTTGAGCAAAAATATATAGCCGCATCGTAAGGGTTAACCCTTACGATGCGGGGCGCGTGATATTTACGGGCCAAATATAAAATGGCACGTAAGCCCTCTTGGCGAAATCCGTAACTTTCAGGATAAGGCTATATATTGACTGCAAGCAGTCTTGGCTGCTCCCGGATATAAAATATCAAACCTTTTCTCAAAAATGATTGAGGGTACCCACCTTGCGGCATTCATATCTCACAAACCAATATAGATAATTCTATAATTTTTACACCATCGTGTAGAAGAGAGAATTGTCTTCATTTCCATGTATAATATGTATATCCGCGCACAAAAATAAAGAAGCGGCAAAGCGTTGCGACAAGTGCCGCAAAAAATTTGTTTACCTCAAAATGATTGAGGGTACCCACCTTGCGGCATTTATATCTCACGAACCATTAGAGATAATTTTATAATTTTTACATCATCGTATAGAAGAGAGAATTGTCTTTATTTCCATGTATCATATGTATATCCGCGCACAAAAATAAAGAAGCGGTTAATCAGGATATAACGGTGGCTGGCACCGGACAAAACAATTCCGCCACGTGGGCTTGTAGAGCAAAAATATATAGCCGCATCGTAAGGGTTAACAATCATTTTTCAACAGCAAAATGCTTAACCCTTACGATGCGGGGAGCGTTATATTTCCGTGCCAAATATAAACTGGCGCGCAAGCCCTCTAGGCGAAATCCGGAGTCCGGACTCTAACTTTCACGAGAAGGCAAAAATTTACTGCAAGCAGTTTTGGCGGCTCCCGGATTGCTCGTAATTATTTTCCGCGCCTCGCTAAACGCCGTTGTTTTATGAAAATTGTTTTAACTGGCGCAGACAGCGAGCTCCGTGAAAACATGTATTTTCTCTGTTGAATTGTTGACAAAAAGCAGACAAAATGTGTTCTTTCGCGCTTGATATTTCACTAACCAAGTGGCGCGCTCTAACACATGATATATCGATGGAAAGAGAATAAAATTGTCTTCAATTTGGTGTATAATTTGTATATGCGCAGTTGCAAATAATTGTACTATAAAGGCCGTAAAAGGCCGCAAAAGCAGACAAAATGTGTTCTTTCGCGCTTGATATTTCACTAACCAAGTGGCGCGCTCTAACACATGATATATCGATGGAAAGAGAATAAAATTGTCTTCAATTTGGTGTATAATTTGTATATACGCAGTTTTCAAATAATTGTACTAAAAAATATTTAAAAGTTTTCGACTTTCGTGCATGATATTTCACTAACTAAGTGGCGCGCTCTACCACATGATATATCGATGGAAAGAGAATAAAATTGTCTTCAATTTGGTGTATAATTTGTATATGCGCAGTTGCAAATAATTGTACTATAAAGGCCGTAAAAGGCCGCAAAAACAGCCAAAATGTGTTCTTTCGCGCTTGATATAACACTAACCAAGTGGCGCGCTCTAACACATGATATATCGATGGAAAGAGAATAAAATTGTCTTCAATTTGGTGTATAATTTGTATATACGCAGTTTTCAAATAATTGTACTAAAAAATATTTAAAAGTTTTCGACTTTCGTGCATGATATTTCACTAACCAAGTGGCGCGCTCTACCACATGATATATCGATGGAAAGAGAATAAAATTGTCTTCAATTTGGTGTATAATTTGTATATGCGCAGTTGCAAATAATTGTACTAAAAATATTTAAAAGTTTTCGACTTTCGTGCATGATATTTCAATAACAAATTGGCGCGCTATAAAACATGATATATCGATGGAAAGAGAATAAAATTGTCTTCAATTTGGTGTATAATTTGTATATGCGCAGTTGCAAATAATTGTACTATAAAGGCCGTAAAAGGCCGCAAAAGCAGACAAAATGTGTTCTTTCGCGCTTGATATTTCACTAACCAAGTGGCGCGCTCTAACACATGATATATCGATGGAAAGAGAATAAAATTGTCTTCAATTTGGTGTATAATTTGTATATGCGCAGTTGCAAATAATTGTACTAAAAATATTTAAAAGTTTTCGACTTTCGTGCATGATATTTCAATAACAAATTGGCGCGCTATAAAACATGATATATCGATGGAAAGAGAATAAAATTGTCTTCAATTTGGTGTATAATTTGTATATGCGCAGTTGCAAATAATTGTACTATAAAGGCCGTAAAAGGCCGCAAAAACAGCCAAAATGTGTTCTTTCGCGCTTGATATTTCACTAACCAAGTGGCGCGCTCTACCACATGATATATCGATGGAAAGAGAATAAAATTGTCTTCAATTTGGTGTATAATTTGTATATGCGCAGTTGCAAATAATTGTACTAAAAATATTTAAAAGTTTTCGACTTTCGTGCATGATATTTCAATAACAAATTGGCGCGCTATAAAACATGATATATCGATGGAAAGAGAATAAAATTTTCTTCAATTTGGTGTATAATTTGTATATGCGCAGTTGCAAATAATTGTACTATGAAGGCCGCAAAAAAAAAGCTTTTGCGCTTGATATTTTACTAACCAAGTGGCGCGCTATAAAGCAAGATATATCGATGGAAAGAGAATAAAAGTGCCATCATTTTGGTATATGATATGTATATGCGCAAAGAGAAATAAAGATGCAAGAAGCCCCGCAAAATGTTTGTAGGTCTTTTTGACATAAAACATTTTTTCGGTTTTTAGTCATGACGTAATGGGAAACTTGTCCCATTACCAAACTTACATGATCGGGTTGCGATGACGTCAGAGGTTCCGAACCACTTCCGGGCATCGAAATTTTTTTCCGAGTCTCGGCATGAGGTAATGGGAACGTTTTCCCATGACGAAAGGGACGTCCGAGTGTTCTGACCACTTCCGGCCATCGGAAATTTTGTCCCGGGTCTCGCCATGATGTAATGGGAAAGTTGTCCCATGACCACATTCACACTATCGGGTTTTGAGCACGATCGTGCTTTTGTTCTACTTTTCCGAGACCACCCGGCGGTATGGGCTTTTTTTGGGCCACTTTCACTCTCGGGTTATGACGAAGGCCGGAGATTTTGACCACTTCCGAGCTTCGCCGTGAGGTATGGACTTTTTTCCCATGAAAAATGGAGCGTACTCGGAGTTTTCTTCGAGGATTTTCAATATTTTTAGTGCGGGCCTCGCCACGAGACATGGTACAAATTTACCCTTAGCCCCCCAAGCTTCAACATTCAATATCAGAAGTTTGCTTCCAGTTCGGCCTAAAAAGTTATAACTCGGAAACAGAAATATTGTCAAGATCGAGACGCTTTTTCCGACTATAGTCGTTTTTGTGAGAAAAATTTCCCACTAAATTTCGTCTGCACTCGGGTTTTTTAGAACTGCGTGAACATTTTTGTTTGTGATGCCATTTGCTGAAACTGCACATGTCCAAACTTTGAGTTTCACGTCCCTGGAAGAAAGGAGAAGTTACTAATTATTGAAATATTTACATAAAACCGTTTTCGTCAATAAAAAAATAAAAAAAATTTATTTGTGAAAAGTGACTAATTTGAGAGGTGGAAAAGTCGGGGCTCTATCTGCGGTATAAATGTTGTTGACGCGAAGCAATCGGTTTTTGACTTATTCAACTTTTTCGGAGACCGAGAATTTTCTCCCGAGAGGGACGGAACGTTTTTTGGAATTTTTCCCATGAAAAATCGAGGGTGCTCGGAAGTTTCATTCGAGAATTTTCACTATTTCTAGTGCGGGCCTCGCCGCGAACCATGGGGAAAATTGACCCTTAGCACCCAAACTTTTAAAATCAATATCATGTTTAGTGAAATTCAAAAACTATTTTCGGTGTTATTCCGAGGTCTGAAACATTTTCCTTATATGTCGGGCGAGGTCCTTCCATTCGAGAACAACCAATTTCATGGGCAACGTTGCCCAGTGCCTCGGATTTCAGAACACAAAGTCCGAGAGATTGCTTTCGCGCTTGATATTTCACTAACCAAGCGGCGCGCTCTAACACATGAGATATCGTTGGAAAGAGGATGAAATTGCCTTCATTTTGGCATATCATTTGTATGTCCGCCCATGCAAATAATTATACTATAAAGGCCGCAAAAGTATGTACTTTCGCGCTTGATATTTCACTAACCAAGCGGCGCGCTCTAACACACGATATATCGTTGGAAAGAGAATAAAAGTGCCATCATTTTGGTATATCATATGTATATGCGCAAAGAGAAATAAAGATGCAAGAAGCCCCGCAAAATGTGTTGATGTCCTTTTTTTGACATCGGCAATTTTGTTCGGGTTTCGCCGTGACGCTGCGGCGGTTAGGTCCGTGGAACCTATCAAAAGTTGCAAAACTTTTGTAATCCACAGCTGACAATCAGAGCTTCCCTGACGTAGATGGTTGTTTCGTTCGCGACTCGCCAACTCGTCGCCTAGGAAGTCAGAAGAAAGCCCAGGTTTTCGACTTTGGGGGAGTCGTATGAATAAAAGAACCGGGGTTAGCCAGGACAGTCATGAAACGTCCAAATATGTGAATTTTACCATTGCCTTTGGTGCCGTCGGCGCCGATGGTGTGATTGTTTCAAATACTTTGGAATGACGGCAAATGAATGTCCATGAGGCTCACACTGGTTTTCTCTGTAAAATGCTCCTGAGTTGTTCTTTCTTGCACATGTCTAAATCTGTTTCAATCTATTACAGATGATATAGAAGATGCCAAGATTTAGAGGAAGGAGACCGAGGACTCGGAACTATGGGGGGCCGTATGCTTCAGACGACGAGTTCTCTTCCGAAGTCCATGCTGATGAAACTTCTGATATGTAAACTACTGATGATAGTGATGTGAATAGTGATAGTGATGGATTGGTATCGGACATGGACAGTGATTCAGACATAAGGAACATTGCAAGACGTATACTAGCTGCTACGGCGGGAGCAGCTTCTGCTGGTTCTTCCACTGACGAGTTCGTTGACTTGGATGATCAAGACAGTGACACCTCTGATACAGGGGAGGGTGATTTTGCGGCAAACTGGAAGGACGGGCCGAGGCCACGTGGACGTGTTGATCTGCCTTTTACGGGACAGACTGGGCTGGGACAGTTCAAAGAATTGCCTGAGCAACCAAAACCTATTGACTATTTCGAAATGTTCTTACAAGAAGATGATTACGGATTGATGGCAACGGAAACCAATAGATACTTTCACCAAGAATGCGACGACGAGGTCCTCCCGCCCAAGTCAAGAATGCGCCAGTGGAAGGATACGAATGCTGAGGAAATGAAAGTATTCGTAGCGATGACTATCGCCATGTCCTTAGTTGTACAGAGGAACTTTTCAGAGTATTGGTCGACTAGTGATGTTACCTCGACGCCTTTCTTCCCAAAGTGTATGCCTAGAGACAGGTTTTGGTTGTTGCTCACGTTTCTTCACTTATCTGATAACAGTACAATGCCAGGACGAAACACACCACAGTTTTCCCCACTCAATAAACTTGGAATATTGTATAACCGCATCATACATCGGTTCTCAAGAGTTTATATACCGCATCAACATATCTCAGTTGATGAGGGATTGGTGCCTTGGAAAGGCAACCTCAGCTTCAAGGTTTACAACCCTGACAAACCTAAGAAGTATGGCATCAAGGCTTACATGTTGTGTGACTCGCACAATGGATACGTCTGTAAATTCAAACTCTACACTGGAAGAACCAACGAAGTTTCTATTGGAGGGAAAACGTATGATTTGGTCATGGATTTGGTCAAAGATTACTCTCGAAAGGGATATCATGTTTACATGGACAATTTCTATTCATCTGTGACATTGTACATCAATCTGTGGAAGTGTGGTTTCGGTGCGACGGGGACGTTGCGAGGAAATAGGAGCGGAATCCCAGTCAAACTGAAGAGAAAAACGAAGAAACCAGAGAAAGGTTCTATGTTGCAGCAACACAACAAAAAATAAATATAAATAAATTTTTCTTTTTTTATTTCGTAACAGAGACAGAGAAAGTCAATGTGAGCTGTCCGTGGAAGTTCAACTGAAGCCGCATCATGAACCCCCACCCCTTCTATGGCACTATATACAATTTTGGAAGGGGGTGGGGATCAAATCATTTACATCATTGTAAAGAGCGAAGAACGAGCTTCAGTCCAATGTGTCATTTGTAAATGCGCACGAAAAACTAAAGAAACTGCAAGCTATCTGTCGGAAATATCAAACCTTTTCTCAAAAATGATTGGGGTTACCCACCTTGCGGCATTCATATCTCACGGAACGTTTGAGATAATTTCAAATTTTTTTCTCCATTTTGTAGAGGAGTAAATTGTCTTCATTTCAATGTATCGATCATTTGTCTATGCGCGCACAATGATAAAGAAGCGGCAGCGATGCACGGAATAAATGACATCGTCCACCCGCGCTACTTGCGCGCCGGCGTTCGCTAATTGAACTTGTATTTAACTCCCGCACCTTGCGGCACTCATATCTCACGAACCATTAGAGATATTTTTATAATTTTTATATCAACTTGTAGAGAAAAGAATTGTCTTTTTTTCCATGTATCATATGTCTATGCGCGCAATGAAGAAGCGATGCGCGCTCTACTTGCCCGCCGGCGTTCGCTAATTGAACTTGTGTTAACTCGCGCACCTTGCGGCACTCATATCTCACGAACCATTAGAGATATTTTTATAATTTTTATATCAACTTGTAGAGAAAAGAATTGTCTTTTTTTTCCATGTATCATATGTCTATGCGCGCAATGAAGAAGCGATGCGCGCTCTACTTGCGCTCCGGCGTTCGCCAATTGAACTTGTATTTAACTCGCGCACCTTGCGGCACTCATATCTCACGAACCATTAGAGATATTTTTATAATTTTTATATCAACTTGTAGAGAAAAGAATTGTCTTTTTTCCCATGTATCATATGTCTATGCGCGCACAAAAATAAAGAAGCGGCAAGCGAAAGATAAGTGATCGTTCACACGCGCTACTTGCCCGCCGGCGTTCGCTAATTGAACTTGTGTTAACTCGCGCACCTTGCGGCACTCATATCTCACGAACCATTAGAGATATTTTTATAATTTTTATATCAACTTGTAGAGAAAAGAATTGTCTTTTTTTTCCATGTATCATATGTCTATGCGCGCAATGAAGAAGCGGTGCGCGCTCTACTTGCGCTCCGGCGTTCGCCAATTGAACTTGTATTTAACTCGCGCACCTTGCGGCACTCATATCTCACGAACCATTGGAGATATTTTTATAATTTTTATATCAACTTGTAGAGAAAAGAATTGTCTTTTTTTCCATGTATCATATGTCTATGCGCGCACAAAAATAAAGAAGCGGCAAGCGGAATTAAAGACTTTCTTTTGATGACTGTGGGAAAAAAAATATGAGGCGCATCGTAATGTTTTTTTATATATTTATAAAGAGGCACAGTGTATCTAGAAGTCCATGTAAAAAGAATTATTGTGTGTGCATAAATAAACATTTTACAAGGCTCTAAATAAAAATCCGGGATCCGCGAAATAGATACACCAATTGTTGTAAAAGACCCGGGACTCGCTACATAAACATATTCAGTGGGCGGTGCAATCAGGATATAACGGTGGCTGGCACCGGACAAAACAATGTCGCCACGGGGGCTAGTTGAGCAAAAATATCTAGCCGCATCGTAAGGGTTAAATATAACTTGGTTGTTGACAGTTTGTTTATACAATGTAAACCCTCTGTAACATTATTCAGCATTTTCGTAGATCCACGCTAAAAATAACATTCAACAGCAAATACATGAATATGTAGTAAATAATGACCCGGTACCGAGGGGTTATGGAAAATAACCTCGCGAGGGCGTAGCCCGAGCAGAGGTTATTTCCATAACCCGAGGCAAACGGGTCATTTTTTGACTTACACTCCCGCGGAGGACTGCTGCAATAGTTTCAACTTAATTTGTTTATAAAAAATTAATTTAACCCTTACGATGCGGCTATATATTTTTGCTCTACAAGCCCACGTGGCGGAATTGTTTTGTCCGGTGCCAGCCACCGTTATATCCTGATTAACCGCTTCTTTATTTTTGTGCGCGGATATACATATGATACATGGAAAAAAAGACAATTCTCTCTTCTACACGATGATGTAAAAATTATAAAATTATCTCTAATGGTTCGTGAGATATAAATGCCGCAAGGTGGGTACCCTCAATCATTTTGAGGTAAACAAATTTTGTGCGGCACTTGTCGCAACGCTTTGCCGCTTCTTTATTTTTGTGCGCGGATATACATATGATACATGGAAATGAAGATAATTCTCTCTTCTACACGATGATGTAAAAATTATAGAATTATCTCTATTGGTTTGTGAGATATGAATGCCGCAAGGTGGGTACCCTCAATCATTTTTGAGAAAAGGTTTGATATTTTATATCCGGGAGCAGCCATGACTGCTTGCAGTCAATATATAGCCTTATCCTGAAAGTTACGGATTTCGCCAAGAGGGCTTACGTGCCATTTTATATTTGGCCCGTAAATATCACGCGCCCCGCATCGTAAGGGTTAAACAATACCTACAATATCATTATCCTCCCCATGCCAACGACCATCAGGAAAACACTGTTGATACCTATAATAACCCTTACGATGCGGGGCGCGTGATATTTACGGGCCAAATATAAAATGGCACGTAAGCCCTCTTGGCGAAATCCGTAACTTTCAGGATAAGGCTATATATTGACTGCAAGCAGTCTTGGCTGCTCCCGGATATAAATATCAAACCTTTTCTCAAAAATGATTGAGGGTACCCACCTTGCGGCATTCATATCTCACAAACCAATAGAGATAATTCTATAATTTTTACATCATCGTGTAGAAGAGAGAATTGTCTTCATTTCCATGTATCATATGTATATCCGCGCACAAAAATAAAGAAGCGGCAAAGCGTTGCGACAAGTGCCGCAAAAAATTTGTTGACCTCAAAATGATTGAGGGTACCCACCTTGCGGCATTTATATCTCACGAACCATTAGAGATAATTTTATAGTTTTTACATCATCGTATAGAAGAGAGAATTGTCTTTATTTCCATGTATCATATGTATATCCGCGCACAAAAATAAAGAAGCGGTTAATCAGGATATAACGGTGGCTGGCACCGGACAAAACAATTCCGCCACGTGGGCTTGTAGAGCAAAAATATATAGCCGCATCGTAAGGGTTAATATCATTACCACTGCCTTACTACACTCAGGTAGCAACTCTATACCTCATAGTAATTATAAGCCTTACCTAAAGCCATTCTGGAAATCGGACTGGTTAAATGATGCACACTTCCGCATGCGCGTGGCGCGACGTGAATGGGTAGGCAATGATAAACCTCGTGACAAAACATCTATCTCGCGTGAAGTTTATAAAACTGAAAAACGCAACTTTCGACGCCTTTTACGAAAGTCAAAACGGCAGTCTAGAAAAGAAATGCTTAAGCAAATTGATCTCTCGGCTGAAATGGATGTTAACCCTTACGATGCGGGGCGCGTGATATTTACGGGCCAAATATAAAATGGCACGTAAGCCCTCTTGGCGAAATCCGTAACTTTCAGGATAAGGCTATATATTGACTGCAAGCAGTCTTGGCTGCTCCCGGATATAAATATCAAACCTTTTCTCAAAAATGATTGAGGGTACCCACCTTGCGGCATTCATATCTCACAAACCAATAGAGATAATTCTATAATTTTTACATCATCGTGTAGAAGAGAGAATTGTCTTCATTTCCATGTATCATATGTATATCCGCGCACAAAAATAAAGAAGCGGCAAAGCGTTGCGACAAGTGCCGCAAAAAATTTGTTGACCTCAAAATGATTGAGGGTACCCACCTTGCGGCATTTATATCTCACGAACCATTAGAGATAATTTTATAGTTTTTACATCATCGTATAGAAGAGAGAATTGTCTTTATTTCCATGTATCATATGTATATCCGCGCACAAAAATAAAGAAGCGGTTAATCAGGATATAACGGTGGCTGGCACCGGACAAAACAATTCCGCCACGTGGGCTTGTAGAGCAAAAATATATAGCCGCATCGTAAGGGTTAATACATTCTACAAAAATGTCCGTAAACAACGAGCAAATGTAACCAGCGTCAATGTAATTAGCTTTGACGGTGAAACTGCAACAACCCCTCCAGAAATTTGCAGAATTTGGGGTAAATACTACTCAAACCTAGCCAAACCACATGACTCAGATAACTTTGACTCTGATTTTAAGGATAACATATCTAACAAAGTAAATGACATCATCAATTCAAATAAAATATACGATGATGAGCTTGAAAAAGAATTTTCACATAGGGAAATTAAAGATGCTATTGATATTACAACTTCAAAAAATAATCTACAGTGTGTGTATGTTCCAAAGCTGTGCCGTCTTTAATTATATTCGTTGTCCGTTTTGTGCAACGCTACATAAAGAATGAATTTCAGAGTTGTGTCCCTTGATAGATCATATCTTTTGTTGTCCAGCGGGGATCTTACAATACCTTGTATTATACTTCCCCGTGTCCAGTAAACGGGTAAACGTTGTGAAAATACTGACGTTTCAATCCAAATTCCCCAAAGAAGATCGACAATCTATAATATGGTAATTTTATTAGAGAAAAGTAAGAAATATTGATTTCTCCTTTCTCCAGTTTCTACCCTCGTTACCTATTTGAATAGTATTTCCGTGGTAATAAGCAGTAACTCTCAGTAAACTTGAGCACTGACAACAACAAACATTATGAACATTGTAATTGATAAGAGACATATTTCCCTAACATTTGATGTTAATTTAACAATTATATTATTCTTTTGTTGAGTTTGACACTTTCCAAACAGGTGCCAATTTTGGTTAATTTTTTTTGGCGTCGACCTGTTTCCATTTTCTCAGGATGAATTATGACAATACAACACAAGCCACATTGAACCATAGGAGGTGAAATACCATTTAAATTACACAAGTAAAATTTTTAAATAATTTCCACAAGTACCAATTGAATTAATTTTATGTTACCAATATATATATTTAGCAAAAATGTTGAAAGTTTGGTACATCAAATAAATCATATGGCAACAATGTATTAGGTTACAGAAAATATGTTAGAAGCCAAATAACTTGCAAGTCATGAATCTAAAGATCCTGTTTGACGAATCCTCGAAAAATGTAGGCTTCTTTGCCCTGAAACATTCTGCAAAAAAGCCACAAATTATGTATAGTCTAAGGGCCAAAGCACAAAACTGGTCGGGTACCCCTCCCCACCGTAGAACAAAGCCAAACCACTTTTTTCTTGAAGATGTATATATGTTGTGTTGGAAAAGGATGGTTGTCACATTTTCATTTGGTGGCAGGGGTATTTTTCAGCCTTGTTTCCATGGCAACCAAACATTTTCGGGTAAAAAATCAAAAATGCATATTATTGTGAATAACTTCACTATTTATTTACATAAATGAACATAACTGGTGTCATATTGTAGCTTATACATACATCTTTCATACTATGAAAACATTCGATAAAAATATAATATCATTATTTTTTTAAATTAATGGGAAATTATTTTTTTTATGATTTTTTTACAAATTTGTCCAAACACTCGTCACTGAAGTGTCACAATGCCATAAATTTGTTTATAATATACATGAAAATGTTCCTTAACTAATGTACATTTATTCTGATTCTTAATTACAATAAAAAATATCAATTTGTTGAATGTATGTGGTTTCCATGGCAACCAGGTCAAAATTCGCTAAATCGCCATTTCTTGACCATATTTCACAATATCTCAATTTTTTGTTGTCACAACTGAATAATATTGACATTACATTGAAAAACCTGTTAGGAATTCTTCATTCATCAATTTTTCAACTTAACACTTATTCTTGATAAAAATTAAAAATTATGAAAAATGTCAAATTTTAGTAAGTTTGACCCAAAAACTCAGTTATGGTAAAAGTTGTGATTTAAAATACATTTAACATAAAAACATGAAGGTCGAAATTAATTTTGTTTACAAAAACATTCATTATAATTGTATTTGTACATGACTTTTTAATCCTCATCGTGAACGAATTCGTCATAGTCCAGTAATTCTAGCAAAATATTCATTCAACCCACCACAAATTGCAACAGAAATGATTTCAACTGATTTACACTCTATGACTATCCCTTTATAACATATAGAAAATCTAGGAAAATCTAAGTGGTGGATCAAGGGCAAATGTGGCTTTCAAGGTCACAGGGGTCACAGGAACAGATTTCGTATCAGATTTATTTATATTTTCCTCTTATATGTATCATGTTGCATATCAAATGAAAGCTAGTTGTTTTTTCTTTTCAAATATGTTACTTATAATAGTCTACTATACATCATATTGTTTTAAAATCCAAATATTTAATTTAGAACCCTGTTTTGATATTGTATTCAGGGCGAATTCTGCTGACCACAGATCCGTATGACCTCTTTCACACATTAACCACTGCAACGTTGTCAGAACAAAACTCTTTAACCAAATATTGTTCAATACCATCTAAATGTCACTTCATAAGAATATATCACAAACAACTTGTACAGGTTGATGTCACATGTTTTTCAATGTGAAATATTCAGGGAATGATAAGCTGAGGTTATAGGTCCTTACTTGGAAGCATATCCCTTTCTCTTTGCAAATTCTGAATATTAATAGCCAGATTATCATGCTTGAAAGACTTAAATGTGACAGCAGCATAAGTAAATCTAAAATTTTAAGAAAGCACTTTGTCTTTGTGAACTTAGTCACAAGGATTTAATTTTGCCGCCATTACTTCATAAGAATTTTTAGAGCATACCAAAGTTTTTCTAATGTTTTGATATTCATATTTATTTGAAATGATGTATCAATTTATTAAATCTATTCAGAGACACATTGTCCAATCCTCAGGTATTGAGTTGAAGTAAGAAAAGCACAAATTGATTTCCTTCCACATGTACTTGTTTTCACCAGTGTATCTATATAGGCTACATTTCTTCTACACATTTGCTATTTGTAGGTGGGAGGAACCTTTGCACCTCAAGGATAATGGATTTTAGACCTGCCCCCTCAAAAATGGCCATGTTTTCCCTTATAAAAAAAACTTAAAACGACTTTTTCCAATACCAGTTAGCATAGAAAATTAATATTTTGAGAATATCAGAATTGTTATGGAAGACTAAAGACTGTACATTTCACATTAATAGAGTGTTGCATGGTGACAATGTAAGAGTTTTTGTTTTATTAAGACTAAATAGTTAAGCCGAGTAAGTCATATTCCAAATAAAGTCGTGGTCAAAGCAGTGCAGGGCTTTGATAAAGTGCAAAATTTGCTTTCTATGGTTTAAAACAGCTCCATTCCATGAAACTATACCACAGTAGTTAATGATATTAACCTAATTAATCCTCTTGTAAAGCAAGTTTAGATCGCGTTTAAGTAATTTGCTTTCTATGGTTTAAAACAGCTCCATTCCATGAAACTATACCACAGTAGTTAATGATATTAACCTAATAAATCCTCTTGTAAAGCAAGTTTAGATCGCGTTTAAGTACAGTCTCAAATAACCATTTGTCGATGCTCCTTACATTTTCATATTTGAAAAATTAATCAGATTGTTTTGCTAATATTGATCATCGTTTTAATCTTCCTTCTTCAAAGGTAAAAGTAACGAATACTAAAATTGTATGTTGATCTATATATTTGACAATTAAACACAATGTTTTGTAAATTTATTAATTAACCTATGCAATACTAGCGACCCTATTTGCAAAGTTTTATTAACTGAACTGTAGTCTTCATTCTTAAAGGTATGGCATGTACGTTTAGCTAGAGTCAATTGACTCTGGGTTATTTACAGTTGGAAGCATATGCTTCCTTCTTGTATCAATGAACAGTTCATTAAAAAAAATCCTTTTATCTTAAAAGGCATCAAACAGAATTAACATATTTTATGAGAAGATAAAATATATAGCTGTTACCTGATATTTCCACTGAGTTCAAAAGTAGTTAAACAAACTTTTGTTAAACAGGTGTTTTGGTTGTACAGATGCAGCAATATCAATATCCATCTTCGTATTTTTTGTTTAAATACCACCATGTGCACAAATATGATATACCGGTATATAATATTTTTAGACCTTCCAAGGATTTGCTCTTTGGAAGAACATCTACAAAAATATTCAGTTTGTAATGAATTGATAATCATCAATTAAATAAGTACAATGTTAACCTACATTTCCTGCATGTTCACATCCAGTCCATACATTATCTGTTTTAAAGCTCTTCTTGTCTTTTTTCATGCACTTTTATCACTTTTCTATTATGCAGAGAATATTAGATTGATTGTCAGTTCAGTAAATACAGCACTGATAGCACATGCATCATTATATGTGCAATCACAAGGAACCTTTTTTGAATTTGTATTCATGACATATGACAATCAATTTGTTGATTGCCCTTAAAAATTATCAGATCTTCTTTGCAATATAAGGAGTGGCATATTCTAATGATCTTTAAGATTAGAATACACATTTAAGATATGAAACCTGGTACTTTCTCAAGATCACAACAATTATGATACAGTTTTACTGTTTGCTTCTTTTCACATTTAAATAAAGTAAACCACTCATGCCATGGATATCTGTATTTCAATTTCTTAATTCTGACATCCTTTTGGAAAGCAAGGTTCGTACAGGCCTGGTTTTAAAAGACCTAAACATGGGCGCATGACCTTAAAAAGCCTTAAAACCCTGTTTTATACTTCAAAAGCCTGGAAAATGACTAGAAACCCTTGAAAAAGCACCAAAAAAAGTCACTAAAAATCATCTCAAAGTTTATTGCTTGTGTCTGGTGCAACACAAATTTGGAGTTATTTTTTCTTTATGTTATTCCATCCAAAACCTTAGTGTGGTTTTGCTATTTCTGATTTGGGACTTAGTCCCAAGGTCAGTCGTGCTTGAATTAATGCACTAATATTTGCCATAAAGGCTTGAAAATGGCTTCTAAAAGCCTCAAATTTGGGTTGAAAGATTGAACGAACACTGAAAGGATAGGGGGAAAAAGACATTATATTGTGACTGTTATATAAATCTTTGAGAACAATGTGTAGGCATATTGCTATAACTCTCTTACCCTAATCTGAATGTAAAGATAAAAACAAGGTTTAAAATTAAATATTTGGATTTTAAAACAATATGATGTATAGTAGACTATTATAAGTAACATATTTGAAAAGAAAAAACAACTAGCTTTCATTTGATATGCAACATGATACATATAAGAGGAAAATATAAATAAATCTGATACAAAATCTGTGCCTGTGACCCCTGTGACCTTGAAAGCCACATTTGCCCTTGATCCACCACTTAGATTTTCCTAGATTTTCTATATGTTATAAAGGGATAGTCATAGAGTGTAAATCAGTTGAAATCATTAGAATTACTGGACTATGACGAATTCGTTCACGATGAGGATTAAAAAGTCATGTACAAATACAATTATAATGAATGTTTTTGTAAACAAAATTAATTTCGACCTTCATGTTTTTATGTTAAATGTATTTTAAATCACAACTTTTACCATAACTGAGTTTTTGGGTCAAACTTACTAAAATTTGACATTTTTCATAATTTTTAATTTTTATCAAGAATAAGTGTTAAGTTGAAAAATTGATGAATGAAGAATTCCTAACAGGTTTTTCAATGTAATGTCAATATTATTCAGTTGTGACAACAAAAAATTGAGATATTGTGAAATATGGTCAAGAAATGGCGATTTAGCGAATTTTGACCTGGTTGCCATGGAAACCACATACATTCAACAAATTGATATTTTTTATTGTAATTAAGAATCAGAATAAATGTACATTAGTTAAGGAACATTTTCATGTATATAATAAACAAATTTAAGGCATTGTGACACTTCAGTGACGAGTGTTTGGACAAATTTGTAAAAAAATCATAAAAAAAATAATTTCCCATTAATTTAAAAAAATAATGATATTATATTTTTATCAAATGTGTTCATAGTATGAAAGATGGATGTATAAGCTACAATATGACACCAGTTATGTTCATTTATGTAAATAAATAGTGAAGTTATTCACAATAATATGCATTTTTGATTTTTTACCCGAAAATGTTTGGTTGCCATGGAAACAAGGCTGAAAAATACCCCTGCCACCAAATGAAAATGTGACAACCATCCTTTTCCAACACAACATATATATATCTTCAAGAAAAAAGTGGTTTTGCTTTGTTCTACGGTGGGGAGGGGTAACTCCTAAAATAAGCTCTTTTCTGAGAATGGCCGTTAGACTAGTAAGAAATATCCTTTCTGTAAGGGTCAGGAGACATATTGGTTTAAGCTGAGTTCCCATCAGCATTGGCGTCGACGTTCCCATTTCGTTTCCGGAGCATATCTCTAAAACTATGTGACCGATCATCACCAAACTTTGTATACTGTCTCTCCAAATCATGTAGATGTGCCTTTTGGGGGTTATGGATTTCTTAGAATTTTTTTATTTTATTTCCATGGCAACAATTTGTACTTTATCTTTTTCAAGGGTAGTGTTTGTTTCCAGAGCAGATCTCTAAAATTATGACCGATCATCACCAAATTCGGTTTACAGCCTCTCCATATCACGACCATATCTCATATCTCATATCTTGACCAAATTTGGTAAATATCCTCTTTCTATCATGTAGATGTGTCTTTTGGAGGTTTCAACTTCATTTCAATTATTATTTTTTTTTTTTTCATGGCAACAGTTTGAAATTTGTCATTTTAAGGGAAGGGTTAGTTTCTAAAGCAGAAGACTGAAACAACATGACCAACCTTCACCAAATTAGGTGTACATCCTCTTCATATCATATAGATGTGCCTTTTGGAGGTCTTTCTTTTGTTATTACACATTTTGGTTTTCTATGGCAGTTTGGACTTTGTCATTTTGAAGGGAAGGGTTAGTTTACATGACAAACTGTGTAGATGTTGATTAATGATTCCCATAAATAAAAATTGAATATAACCAAAACTTACAGTTCATGTTGTTTTATATAAAGAATATGGTTTTCATTTGAGTTTAAAAAAACTTTAAGGTATTTTCAAAAACAGAATTAAGCTGAAATTTTATATGGGGGACACATCTGTTTTTACGAGTAAAAACACTTTCTAGTTTCATACTATATTTATCATCTTACATATTTTTATCTCAAAGATAAGTTATAAGTTATAGATAGATAGATATTTTAACCTCTCTACGAACTCATCATTTTGTCTACCTATTAACCCATTGTGTATATGAAAACACCTGTCTAGGAAATCGTTTTGGCTACGAAAACAATGATTCCCTTTATTTCATACTATCTTTATCGTCTTACATCTTTTTAATTTATCTTAAAGATAAGTTACCAATTACTTTTGGAATATGAGAAAGCAAACTGTGTAATGAGAAGTTGTCTGTTTGAATTGTGACTGTGGTAATAACGTGAAAGTAATGAGGTTTAAAATAACCCTAAAACGCATCAAATATGCTTTTGAGTAAAATATTATTTCTATCTAGGCTAATTTATTCTTGTTGAATGAAATGATTCTTTTGCAGACTGACTGGTCCAAACTGCTATATGTCTGCTGATATACCACAGGAGGAGAAAGGTTTACTACTTGACATGAAGAAATGAGATGAGAGATGTAAATGTAGAGTTGAAGCAAAACATTGGAGAGAGCAGGGAGTTTGTTTAGTGATAGGCTTCATCAACTTTGTGAGTTATCTCCAAGAATACTTATCTGCGTACCCGCTACTGCTAAATCATTTAACAGTTCAAGTACCTTGAAGACACACATGATGACACACGCTGCAGAAAAAAGGCATAGTGAGTATGAAAATGATTTGACTAGTTCTAGTTCCCCAGAGATGCATACAAGGACACAGTGTAGTGACTGTGGAAAGGATTTTGTAAATTCTGGTAGCTTGAAGCGACACATGATGACACACACTGGGGAGAAACCATTTGAGTGCTGTGAGTGCAGTAAAGCATTTTCACAAGCTTCTTATCTGAAGACCCACATGTTGGTTCATACTAATGAGAGACCATATAAATGCAGTGAGTGTGGTAAATCATTTTCACAAACTTCTCATCTGAAGACCCACATGGTGGTTCATACTAATGAGAGACCATATAAATGCAGTGAGTGTGGTAAATCATTTTCACAATCTTCTAATCTGAAGACACACATGGTGGTTCATACTAATGAGAGACCATATAAATGCAGTGAGTGTGGTAAATCATTTTCACAATCTTCTAATCTGAAGACACACATGGTGCTTCATACCAATGAGAGACTATACAAATGCAGTGAGTGTGGTAAATCATTTGCACGCTGTTATTCTCTGAAGAAACACATAAAAACTCATACCCCGAGGACAGGAGAGAGACCATTCAAGTGTATAGAGTGTGGTAAATCATTTGCAGACTGTTTTTATATGAACCAACATATGAAAACTCATACTGGAGAAGAACCATATAAGTGTGGTGTGTGTAATAAAGCATTTACATTGTGTAATAGTTTGAAACAACACATGACAATACATACTGGCGAGAAACCACATAAATGTGATGAGTGTGGTAAATCATTTGGACAATCTGGTCAACTAAAGAAACATATGAAGATTCACATTGTAGTCGTAGAAAGGCCATAGACGTGCAGCGAATGCAGTAAAACGTTTGGACGTTCTGATTATCTGAAAAAACACATGAAAGTCCATTTTGGAGAGAGACGGCATGAATGCAATGATTGTGGGAAAATATATACAATGTTGGGAAGCTTAAAACTCACATGAAAATCCATGTTGGAGAGAAACCATATTAATGCAGTGTGTGGTAAATCATTTTGGACACGTGATATTCAATCATATATGAGAATTCACACTGGAGAGAAACCCTTCAGTTGTAGTGAGTGTAGTAAAGCATTTACAGGGTCTTGGCAACTGGTTGTACATATGAGAGTTCATACTGGAGAGAAACCGTACAAGTGTAATGAGTGTACGTGGTAAATCATTTACACATTTAACTGGCTTCAAGAACTTCATTAGAACTTATACTGGAGAGAGACAATACAAGTGTTATGAATGTGAAAAATCTTTTACAAGTTGTCATATGCTGAAAGGATACATGAAAACTCATATTTAAGAGAGACCAAAGAAATGCATAAAGAATGTGTGTGAAAAAAACGTCAAAGTCTACAAAATCATTTTGGCCTAGTACCCTAAAGGATCAAGAATTAGTATTTGTGTACTTGTAGAGAAACAAGTGTTGATATGTAGTAAGTAGTTTTTTCTCTTTTTATCTTCAGATACACATGAAAATTCATATTGGACAGATGCCATACAAGTGTGGTGGATGTTGAAATCGTTAAGAAGAAATGGGGGTCTTTGAAGATATTTCAGCCTCTAAACTCACTCACTGACTCACATGAAGTCACTTTCGTTTGCACACTGGCGAAAAATCATTTTGTTGTACCCAATGTGATAAGAAATTTGGAACTAGTACGTATCTAAAAGTACATTTAAGGAGTCACACTGGGGAGAAACTTTACAAATGAAGTGAGTGTGGAAAGGCATTTTCACTGTCATCACAACTGCATAGAGACTCAGATATTCATTATGGAAAGAAACGATTCAGACACAACAAACGTTATTGGAGCAACTGCGATAAAGCATTTTGCTGACTTGACAGCTCTGAACAACCATATAATGATTCACACTGGAGAGAAACCATTCAACTGTAACAAGTGTGATATGGCATTCAGACTACAAAGTGCCCTTGATTGCCACTTGAAACTACGTTCTGATCAATTGCCTTTTGAGTGTAGTGAGTGTGATAAAAAGTTTAGAACTGTATATGCCCTCCAAACACATACTCAAGTTCATACTGTAGTGGACATCTTACAAGACATACAAGAACTCATACTGGAGAAAAGCCACACAAGTGTGTTGAATGTGGCAAATCATTTTCACAAGCTGTTTATCTCGAACACATATGAAAATTCACACAGGAAAATTTGCACCAGGATAGAAAGAACACAAATGTTTAACTTGTGTTAAAACATACAGAAGACCAGGTTTGCTTAAGAAACACATTGAAACTCACACTGTGGACTTTGGGAGAGGACAAATCTGTGTGAATGTGACGGGAAAGGAGACCAAAAAATGAATCACTCAAGTCACAATTGTCCTCAGAAAATATTTTGACTCACATTCTTTGAGGAATAGTTCTTCCCTTCACATCAAGTATAGCAGGAGTAGACTTGCATCAACATATAGAAATATAAACCTTTATTAATTGTCCCCCGTCGCAACGCGAAACGGGGGACATTGTATTCTGCGGCGTCCATCCGTCTGTACGTCCGGATCCTTGTTAACGAGATATCTCAAGAACCGTTGCACCCAAAGTCTTCAAATTTGGTCACAGCCTACCTTATGGGATTACGCAGACACCAGTCACTTTTGGTGACCTTGACCTTATTTTCAAGGTCACAACAGCACTTTGACCATTCTTGAAACTCTTGTTAACGTGATATCTCACGAACCAATGCACCCAATGTCTTCAAATTTGGTCACAACCTACCTTACGGAATTACACAGACCTCAGTCACTTTTGGTGACCTTGACCTTATTTTCAAGGTCACAACGGCACTTTGACCACTCTTGAAACTCTTGTTAACACGATATCTCACGAACCGATGCACCCAATGTCTTCATATTTGGTCACAACCTACCTTATGGGATTATGCTGACCCCAGTCACTTTTGGTGACCTTGACCTTATTTGCAAGGTCACAACGGCACTTTGGCCATTTTTGAAGCTCTTGTTAACGCGATATCTCATGAACCATTTCACTCAGTGTTCAAATATGGTGTCAACCTACATGATGGGAATACGCAGAGACCAGTTAATAATGGTGACCATGACCATATTTTCAAGGTCACAACGGCACTTTGACCACTCTTGAAACTCATATTAAGGTGATATCTTATGAACCATTTCACTCATATAGTCTTCAAATTCGGTGTCAACTTACATGATGGGAATATGCAGACACCAGCCATTATAATGGTGACTTTGAACTTATTTTCAAGGTTACTATGGCACTTTGACCACTTTTGAAGCTCTTGTTAACGCGAGATCTCATGAACCATTTCACTCATAGTCTTCAAATTTGGTGTCAACCTACATGATAGAAATACGCAGATACCAGCCGATAATGGTGACCTTGAACTCATTTTCAAGGTTACTATGGCATTTTGACTACTTTTGAAGCTCTTAAGGTGATATCTCATGAACCATTTTACTCAGAGTCTTCAAATTTTGCGCCAATCTACATGACGAGAATACGCAGACACCAGATTATTGTGACCTTTACCTTATTTTCAAGATAACTACGTCATTTTCACTACTTTTGAAACTCTTGTAAACGTGATATCTTATGAATGGTTACACATTTTCAAATCACCACAGCTCTTATGGAATGTGTGCTATCAGTTATTTTAGTCATAATAACTATGTCTACTTTATATTATTAATTTAATATGTATAGAGAGCATGCTATCTATCAAATAATAATATCTTAACAATGAATTCAGTATAAGCGGCGGGGGACATTGCCATATTAGTGGCAAACACTTAACTATTGAAGTAAAAGTTCAAACGCTTGCAAGAAATTCAAGGGGGTTAAATGTGAATTAAAGTTCCTGGCAGTTTTGGACCTACCATTATGAAACTTAAAGCCTATTTTTGATATTCTGATATGCATATCACATTTTCATGGCTTTACAGCTGTAGACTTTCCAAAATAACAATGACAATTCTTTTTTGTAAAACCAACTCTTCCACAGTTTTGATAAATATTTCATAAATGTATATCTTTACACATTATTCATCATATTACATATAAGTTGTATAACATTAAAGTTTTGAGAAGTATCAGTATGTTCATTTAATCAGAACTATTCACTTTTAAACTGATCAGCTTGTTTGGGGTTCTATTGTTAAGTTATACCCCACTTCCGGTCTTGTTGCTATGGTTTCCTTTGTTCTTTTTTGCACACCCAAATAAAATCAAGTGAAGAGATCTTTAACTTAGGCAAATCAACTAAATTGTGAAATCTAGAATTCTTGAGAAATGTATATGACCAAAGTTGGAATCAAACCAGTGACCTTAATGTTGCGTCGCAAAGCCTCTATCGAGTGAGCTACTGAGGCTTGATACAGACAGACGGCAGTACTTTTTGTTGTGCCATGTCTGGATTGTTGTAATTTCCTATATAAGCCATGTATAGGTACTAGTTAGCAGCCCCGTCTAAGGATGGGACTGCTATCAGTTTTAGTGAAGTTTCCATCGCCGCCGCCACCGCCGCCGCACTCGTACTACTAGCTATAACTTTTTTCCACTAAGCTTTCCAGAACTCTTATTCATACCTTACTACTCATACCTTGGGGGAACGATTTTGACACGTTCACTTTCAAGGTCAAAGGTCAAGGTCACGAGATATGTATTCACTCTAAGAATTCCTTGTAAACGCGATAACTTGAAAAGTTTTTGTGCTATGAAGCTCTAACTTGGTATATATCATCCTTGGAAAAGTAAAAAACTTTGAAAAGGTTTTGGCTACAATCCGCCAAAGGTCAAGGTCACAGCAAGGTCATGACGTAAGCACGTTTTAGCGAAAATGCTTTATTTTAACTATGAACACTTTTAATCAATACATGATTGTTATACTCAACAAAAAAAGTTCAATGATTGTGTGACCTTGAAGGTCAAAGGTCAAGGTCATGAGATATGAGTTATTACAAAATGCACTAAATTTGGGTATAACTTTATCCCATTTAGCTTTTCAGAACTCATGAACATGTCTAAATGTTAATACTTCCAGGGAATCATTATGACATGTTCACTTTCAAGTTCAAAGGTCAAGGTCACGAGTTATAAAATCACCACAAAATTCTTTGTAAACGCGATAACATGAAAAGTTTTTGTGCTATGAAGCTCTATCTTGGTATATATCATCCTTGGAAAAGTAAAATATTTTGAAAAGGTTTCGGCTACAATCCGTCAAAGGTCAAGGTCACAGCAAGATCATGACTTAAGCATGGTTTAGCGAAAATGCTTAATTTTAACTACGATCACTTTTAATCAATACATGATTGTTATACTCAATAAAAAGTGTTCAATTATTGTGTGACCTTGAAGGTCAACGGTCAAGGTCATGAGATATGAGTTATTGCAATTCCTTGTAAACACAATAACTTGAAAAGTTTTTGTGCTATGAAGTTTAGATTTTGTATATATTATCTTTTGAGAAGTACAAAATTTTCAATAAGTTTTGGGTACGAACTGTCGAAGGTCAAGGTCTCAGCAAGGTCAACATATATGGAGAAAATGGATTAATTTAATTTTTAACACTTTATTTCATTACAATAATGTTATACTCAATGAAATGTGTTCATTGATTGTGTGACCTTGAGTGTCAAAGGTCAAGGTCATGAGAAAATTCCCAATTTGGTGAGGCCTGTAAAAGGCGGAACAGGGTAAGGCGAAACCCCAAGTTCCGGGGCTGCTCTGCTTTTGCGGTATCCCGCAAACGCTAATCTAGTTTATACCAAATTTTGATGTAATGAAGTCAGATTATGTTTTTAAAAACTAAAATAAAGATTATTGTTAATATTTTGTTGATCTAGTTAGGTCAATATAAATATACATAGAGAATCGTGGACAACACTTTTTTGTCAAATATAACTCTACCAGAGTGGGGTATCAGTTATCTAAGTTAGTGCATCACTCAATATACCTCCTGTCTGAATCCTGATCCTCGGCTCTGCTACACTACGCCTCAGAGACCCACGATTCAAACAGGAGGTATATTGAGCGATACGCCTCGGGAAGTGTGGGTATATCTATTACTTGTTCAGTTATATAACTACCGGTACATTTAAAACCTTATGTGTTAACCTTATGGATATTTATTTATTTTATATGGATATTTATATAGCGCACATATCCAACCACTCGTGCTTGCTAAAGGCACTTTTTTTTTTTCCCTGGTCAATGGCATTCTTTCACCGTTCGATCATTTTTCCAATTCAACTCCTTTGGGCAGTCTAAGTAAACCTAGCCTCACTATTATCCGTTAAACTGCTATACTGAGTCTAGAAAGGCTTGGTTGAGAGTCCCGTCAGCCGACCTTTCTGCGACCTATGACCCTCCAACGTTATACGTGCGAAGGCAGACTATTGTGGCTTGGTAAGATCAGTTATGATTGGTCAACTTGGTCACTTGGCTGACGCGACTCTCAACCAAGCCTTTCTAGACTCGTATAGCAGTGTAACGGATAATAGTGAGGCTAGGTTTACTTAGACTGCTCCCTGGGGAGTATTCAACCGGCAACTTTAAGTGGCGCTCAGGTTAGGTACCATTCTACATGTATGCCTCAAAGGGTACCCATTCACAGCTGGGTGAACTGAGACACATAGTCACAGCAGTTTGTTCAACACTGCTGAACGCTGATAACTGACAGCTCTGCGTATGCACGTAGTCATGTATCCACCATTCAGCCACTGGCATGACTTTGTGGGATCTTTTTAAGTGCACAGTTTTTGTTGCACTACACACTAGGGCTCCAGTGTGACACTTATAGAGTTCTAACAGAGGTAAGCTCTAGGTTTTTACACCTTGGCCTGGATGAGATTTGAACCCCGGACCTCAGCAACGTGAGACCGGCACTCTTGCGGACTGAGCTATCCCGTACCCCTTCCTACCCCGGATCCCATGTTTTCCTCATCATAACACAATTAAAAAAGGTGTCCTTTGAGGATTTGACCTGTTAAACTTTAAAATTTCTGCTCATGATGTTTTTTGTGGTTTTGCAAATAAATATGACTACATGCACTTGTTTCTTGAGTTGCAAGGAGTTCCATTACAAGATGTACCAAAACATGGTTCAATGTTATGGTACTTTTCCTGTCATCAAATTGACAAATATGACAGATTTGGTGACTATCCCTTATGGCATTGCATGTTGTCCTGTGTCAGTCCTTCTTTCCCTCTGTCCGTCCGATCCATAAGCTTAGGGGAAACAACAATTACCACAGATGAAGACTGATCAGCTACAGAGCCAATGACTCTAGTTTTCTAAAATGGTATCATTTTTTGACAGACTGACTCATCTTTGTAAATTAGGTGAAAACCTCTTAAAAACGTGCATACTCTCTAATCAGCCATCTTCCATTAATTGGAAATGATTTTTGATAGGTATTTTAATTTTTTGAATATTTTCTTTGTAAGATGTAGATTAAGATGTGTAACTTTCGTTTGCACACTGGCGAAAAATCATTTTGTTGTACCCAATGTGATAAGAAATTTGGAACTAGTACGTGTCTGAAAGTACATTTAAGGAGTCACACTGGGGAGAAACCTTACAAATGTAGTAAGTGTGGAAAGGCATTTACATCATTAGTTGGCCTTCATAAGGACATTCAAGAACTCATACTGGGGAGAGACACTTTAAGTGTAGTCATTGTGATAAATCATTTAGGTGTGGTTGACATTTGATAAGACATAAGAGAACTCATACTGGAGAAACACCACACAAGTGTGTTGAATGTGGCAAATCTTTTCACAAACTGTTAATCTCAGGTCACATATGAAAATTCATACAGGAAAATTTGCACCAGGAGAGAAAGAACATAAATGTTTAATTTGTGTTAAAACATTCAGAAGACCAGGTTTGCTTAGGAAACACATTGAAACTCACACTGTGGACTTTGGGAGAGAACAAATCTGTGTGAATGTGACGGGAAAGGAGACCAAAAAATGAATCACTCAAGTCACATATGTTCTCAGAAAATATCTTGACTCACATTCTTTGAGGAATAGTTCTTTTAAAGTTCTTGCATATAGACAAAATAGACTTGCATCAACACAAAGAAATATAAGTCTTTATTAATTAACTATTGAAATAAAAATTTAATCTCTTGCATGAAAATCCAAGGGTGGTAAATTTAAAATATCTGTTCATGATGTTTTGGGGTTTTGTAAATAAATATGACTACATGCGTCACTTGGTTATTGAGTTGAATGGAGTTCAACAAGATATCACAAGATATATATAGACATGGTTCTATGTTATTTTTCCTGTCATCAAAGTGATACATATGACATTGTGACTATCCCTTTTGGCATGGCATGTGTACATCCTTCTTTCCCTCCGTCCGTCCATAAACTTTGAGGAAACAACAATTACCACAGATGAAGCTTGATAAGCTATAGAGCCAATGGCTCTAGTTTTCTAAAATGGTTAAATTTGTTTGACAGACAGACTGGACAAAGGCTAATATAGTTCCCTTACCTAAGAAGGGTGACAAAAATAATCCTGACAACTACCGAGAAATTTCTTTGTTAAGTTCACTAGGAAAGCTGTATACATATGAGTTAAATGAATGGCTTACAAATTGGGCAGATATTCGATAAAATAACCGAAAAGCGGGATTTAGGAGCGGATATTCAGTCACCGACCATATCTTCACTTTGAATGCAATTATAGAAAATACATTATGTAAGCGAAAATGTAAGATGTATGTTGCATTTTTAGATTTTTAAAAAGTCTATGATTTTGTAAATAGAAGTTAATTATGGCAACTACTATCCTCTTATGGTTTAAATGGCAAGATGCTGCAAGCATTGAAGAATATATATAAAACAGTTCAATCGTGTGTTGGATGTGTTAGATCACGGTCAGAGATGACAGACTACTTTGAGTGCCCATTCGGACTTAGACAATGATGCATGTTGAGTCCAATGTTATTTTCATTATTCATAAATGAACTTTCAGCAGAGATCACTAAAAACGGTAAACATGGTGTTCAGTTATTTCCAGATATTTATGAAATATCAATGTTACTATTAGCAGATGATATTTGTATCTGAGAGTGATGCTGGATTACAATGTCAATTAAACACTTAGCAATTATATGCTGATAAATGGGGTTTAACGGTAAAGTTTGTTAAGTCAAACGTGATAGTTTTTAGAAGAGGGGGTGTTATGTCGAGGAAGGAAAAAATGGCTTTTTAATTACCTAGTAGAAAAAAGCCTTAATGGATTTTGTAACAATTATACGAAAATTGGGTACAGTTCAGTTGGAAGTATTTTTTAAGATTTTCGATAGCCAAATACAGACAATATACTTGTATAGGTCAGAGGTATGGGGAATTCGAAGATATGACAGTATTGAGCAACTACACTTATTAGCATGTAAATTATTTTTCATGGTTGGCCGATAAACTCCGAATGCAATTCTCTATGGAGAATGTGGAAGACACTATGTGTATATTAACGCTCATGTTAGAGCAATTAAATACTGGCTTAAGTTAACTGCCATGACAGAAGACCGTATTCCACGAAAAGCATATATGTTGAAATGGTTAGACAGTGTGGGATATAAAGCATGGTCTGCGGAAATTCGCAATTTGCTTACTTCTCATGGGTTTAATGGGATTTGTTTGGTTGTCCCAAATTGTTCACAATCATTATTCCTTTATTCAAATCTTTAGACAACGCTTAATAGATATGTTTATTCAAAATTGGTCAAATATGCTAGAAAATAGTTCACGGTACACGCTTTATAAGGAATACAAATACACTTTCGGATCAGAAAGATATCTATCATTACAACTATCCTTTAAATTCCGAAGTATTCTCGTTAAATTTTGAGCGGGTTTGTTAAAATTAAAGAATAATGAAGGCCGCTGGCAAGGCATAGATTCGTTAATGAGAATTTTTCCATTATGCAACTCGGGTATAGAAAATGAATACCACCTTTTATTATATGCTAAGCGGTGAGAGACTGAGTTTTCTCAGTTCTAGAAAAGTGTTCTCGCCACTGAGTGTGATATCACTTTTTCAAGTCAGTGAAAATATCACAGAGGGGATGACGTCATGTGTACAATGGTTTGACGTCACTTCTACAATCAACGCGACGTCATCGCCGTCGCTAAGTTACGATCAACAATGGTATGAGATATCCTCTATTTATTACCTACGAGGGCAGTCATACCGAGGTATATATTTTTCATATGTTGCCCTAGAGCAAAATATTACTTTTTCATTATGACGTCATGTTTTTAACAATGCTTTGACGTCACGGTTCACCTATGACGTCACAATCTATACGGGCCGGCGCAGACTAGTCCGCCTATGCTTTGAAGTAGGTTTTGAGTACTTTCTTTAATTTTGAGACTACGGTAATAAACAAAATGAAATCGGGTATAGAAAATGAATACCACTTTTTAGCTCACCTGTACAAAGTAAATGTGAGCTTATGTAGTTGCGCTTCGTCCTTCGTCCGTCTGTCCATCCGTCTGTAAACTTTCAGGAAAAAGACTACTCCTCCTAAACAAATCCAGATATCATTCTGAAATTGTAGTATGTCATACCCATGATGATTCCTCACAGAAAGGTAGACGTTTCAATTTTGAGAATCCAATATGGCCACCATGGCAGCCATATTGAATTTTCAATTAGATTTCATGAAAAAGACTACCCCTCCTAAACCAATATAGAGATAATTCTGAAATTTCAGTATGTTATACCTATAGTGATTCCTCACAGAAAGGTAGACGTTTCAATTTTGAGAATCCAATATGGCCACCATGGCAGCCATATTGAATTTTCAATTAGATTTCATGAAAAAGACTACCCCTCCTAAACCAATATAGAGATAATTCTGAAATTTCAGTATGTTATACCTATAGTGATTCCGCACAGGAAGGTAGACGTTTCAGTTTTGAGAATCCAATATTGCTGCCATGGCAGCCATATTGAATTTTCAATAAGATTTCACGAAAAAGACTACTTCTCCTAAACCAATCTAGATATCATTTTTAAATTGTAGTATGTTATACCTATAGTGATTCCGCACAGAAAGGTAGACGTTTCAGTTTTGAGTATCCAAGATGGCCGCGATAGCAGACATATTGACTTTTCAGCTGCAGATGACACATCATTATTATTAAATTTTAAGCTTTCATCAAGTGATCACTCGCACCATATAAATTCTCTAATTTGAACTTACTAATGATAATATTATATTGAATATGGAATATTTAAGATTGCCATGCAAGTTGTTCTATATTTTGAAGTGTTTCTAAAAAAATGAAAGACAAACATAATTTATTAATTTGACAGCATTCAAAAGTGACACAGAGTATCTTTCTTAAAAAATTGTTTGGATTTGATAAGCTACAAAATATCTAATATGCCGATTGAAGTTCATATCTCATCACTGGGCTTGCAAATTTATCCATTTATGCATAATATCTCTAAAATGCTTGATTTTATAGAAAAATCAAGAAAACATCTCAAATACGTTTAATATTCGAAATTAATCTACCTATTAGTTACAATACCTAATAAACACTATCAAATCGAATATATCTTCCTGTCAGCTTATGACAAGGTTTCAAAATTACGTTCGCGAATTTGCGCGCGTCACTCGAGCCACATTGTCCGGTTTTCGATCAAAGTCCCGACTTTGAATGGCCGTATTTTCGCTTTAATGTACTGATTGACCTTTAACTTGTTATTTTCAGTAACAGTTAGTGGTTCTCGATGCAATAACATCGATTTCAAAATTTGACACATGTGATTCTATCAACATACTCTGTGTCTCTTTAAGGATGAAAGACGAGTGTTCTCAGTCATCTCGTGATATAACTTGATATTTGCGTCAGATGTCGCATCGTTTACCGTCTTTACTTTTTCGTTCAAATGTACAAATGACACGTTCAATTGAAGCTGGTTCTTCGCCCTTTACAATGGTATACATCATTTGAAATTTCGCCACCACGTTCAAACGATATGAAGTACCACAAGAAGGGTGGGGGTTCACAACTTTCATAGTAAGAAGGCTACATGGCGAGCGGTTTTCACCATGCTATCGTAGTATCAACCCTTATAAGGTGTTTCCATATGTGTCAGTTTTCTGTATCATTATGCGTCTGAAAGAGCACCCTCCTATTTTTCAATAACTGTGCGTTCATGTCCTGTTATGTTCTGAATGTGCCAGGAATCAAAATTTCAGTGTATTTTACATGAAAAAAATGGTGTTCACTGTTGGTAGTTTCTGAATCTTGCTTATTAGCTTTGTTTACTTTTATAGTAAACCAATGTAACAGGTTAGCTCCTTGCATCCCTTTTCTAATTGGCTTCAAACCAACAACCAAGTGATTGCATCTCAGCAAACGTCTTTCATTATTTTGTCTGCATATCTGTTCCGACATCCTAACTGGTGTTTGGCATTCCTATGCCAAGATTCCTCCATTTCAAGAAAGGAAAACATTTATGCAACTCGCCCTGAATTAAGTAGTCGTCAATGAGTTCATTCATGGATAAGAGAGACGTATAGGGTTACATTGCAAAGCAGGATGCATGCCTTTTTTTTGCAAAACACGCGCATTGACACGCACCAGCGCCTATTGCTAGGCTTTGCTTTGTTTTGTGAAATTGAAAAAAAGAAAAATATTTAAATTGGTTTGCTTTAATTAATTTGGTTTTGTGTTTTTCAACAATAAAAAGGAAAACAGGGTTCGATACCAGCGGATGAGTCAACACAATTTTTTGCAGATTGAATTGGTTATATTTTACCTTATATTTTACATATTTTGCTAACATGACCATTATAAGTTGCATTAACTTATTTTTTTGGCATTATGATTTTGGATTCGAATTCGAAATGTATTTTTTTCAATGCACATACACTAATTATTCAATATGACATTAACGTTTGCAATTGAAAGAGTCTTTTTGGCTTGGTAACACTGAAATCGTGAGATTGAAATTCGACTGCATGAAGCTATTGACATCATACAAAATGGATACGAATCGTTGAAAAATGTTTCAATCAATCATTGTATTTGATTTAAAAACGCCAAAGATGACGCCTCGTTGCTACAGCTATGTTAAAAAGCAGTTTATGCATAAATGAGATCTTGCCTTTCAGTGACAGACTGATAACCCTTGCTTTTATTGTAAGCATTCTCGCTCAAGCTTTTTGACTTAGATAAATATGTCTGTTAATAAAAATTAACACCATACAGCGCTGAATCCGTTTGTCGTCGCTTGCGACTATATTTAATATTGCAACTTCATATTGCAAAATAATTCATTTTCCAAAACAGTGCCGTTTTTAATGATATTCTTGGTCCATTTTGTGTACAGGTATATTAATAACGGATTTCAGAGTTGTGTCCCTTTGGTGGATTGCAGTGGTCATGCATATCTTTTGTTGTCCAGCAAAAAGGGGCAACGTTTTGAAATTGCTGACAGTACATCAGCCATAAACTGTTGTTTCAGCCCAATTTCCACACAGAAGATCGAAAATCTCTAATAAGGTAATTTCATGAAAGTAAGGAATTTGATCCTTCCTCAGACTCCAGTCTACATCAACCATTTTCTCAGAAGGAGACGTAAGTTGATAGTAACAGTAAAAATAGCATATGATTTATATAACATGTGTCTTGTTGAAAGATTTTAATTTCATTTTCAAGACGGATTCATGAGGTTATCATTTCAGTTGTTCATGATTTAACAATTTGACATAGAATAAAGTGTATCGCCCCAAAGAAAGAAAAACATCGTGAAATGAAGCCAATCATCGGAGCTACGAGTTCGAGCGTGAGATGCATTACTGGCATTTCCTGCCACAAAACATTGTCTTTGCTGATACATTTAATTATGCATCAAGTGTAAACATGTCCCTCTTCTATCAATCAATTATTTTGTCTTGATTTACTCAATGAATTAGCATGTACAGTACATTTGTTTTCTCGCAATGCTAACAATTCAAAATGGCGGAAGAAAGCCGATCGAACTCGAAGCCTTGATCATGGCGGCCACTAGGATTATTGTCAGCTGATTGTTTGGTCGGTGTTGTAGTTACTTGGATGTTTAAATTGTAGGAGATTTGTTAATAAGAAAATTGACAGACAGACAGATTGTTTATTGAA
Organism: Steromphala cineraria; assembly: GCA_916613615.1. Lineage (NCBI taxonomy): Eukaryota > Metazoa > Mollusca > Gastropoda > Trochida > Trochidae > Steromphala > Steromphala cineraria. The sequence continues at coordinate 31,984,926 of OU744727.1, read as the reverse complement.
ATCTACATATTATGACACCTAAAATGTCTAGGCTCAATCAATATGACACTGAGAAGAATAGTTGATTTGCATCGGCTTTCGAATATAAAAAAAATTCGTCAGCGCCGCCGCACTCCCAATTATACACAGTACGTAAAACACTTTTCCGAACATCATGTGAATTAGGTGACTAAGATATATTTTTGAAGAAAAAAAAGTTTTACTATGAGTGAGGTTGTGCGAACTGCGAAGTCGAGGGCGACCGCGAAAGTACGATGGAAATTCGCATGCGAGTAGACAGGAGAGAAATGTCAAGCGAATTTATTTGGGAAACAACGCCCCAAAATGAAATAACCTGAAATCTACAATAATTAACGGAATTTTAACTGGATAAACATTTTTAAAATTTGCTTTACACTGCAAGAGGCCTAAATGCAACTGACTTTACTTTTGTTCACATGACAAGATTCTTCTAAGGATGAAATGACCCTTTTACACATATAACCATGTAAATTCCATGATATTAACGTAGTGACTGTTTTTAAAAAAGAAGGGCCATTGTCGAATTTTGATGGGCACTGAAAACATATATAGGTCCCACCCAGAATTCCCTGCACACTACATTGCATTATGGGAAGGGACATTTCTCATTCTATTTATAGATCTGCTAAACAAATGACGCGCTGTGCCATAAAATAGGTTCGTTAGCAGCCTAAGCTTATCGGTGAAAACGTGCTCGAACTGGCCGTTTAAAGATATGTATATAAATGTTTTTTGTAAGTGCCCGTCAAAATATATTCAATTCAACAGGTTCAGGACACCCCTCAATTCATTCCAAATAAATCAATCCATTCATTATCCCTCGATTCAGACCCCAAAATGGCCCAAATCGGCTATAAAAACGCCCGATTGCCTCGCCAGCGCTCTTCTGCTAACCTGGCGAGAGATGGTATGTGTACTGTTTACAACACGTGGGACCCACCTATCACTCGAAATTCATTAAAGATGGTCACGGCTCGTAATAAAACACTGGAAAGGGATAATTAATTAGGTCACAGTGAGTCGGGAATCTCAAACAGCGTCATCCCTACTCAGCACTGTTTGCTTTGCGCAACTCGCCACTACTTGCCGTACAAGCGCGATATGTTCAACTGTGTGCGAGTTTCTAAACTAAACTAGCGTTGTTTTCATACTTTGCATAATGTTTTACTTAAAACTGTGCAACATTCAGTACTATTTCTTATGAATATGTTGTCCAAAACAATGCATTTGAGCGTATCGGTACAATATTGGAAGTGTTCAATTATTAAAAATATTTCCGGACAATGAAACTTTCATTCGGTTATTTAGTTTATTTGGTTTATTAAGCTAGACATTCTGTCGGCGAAGGAAATAACATTTAATTGGCGGCAATTGCCTTGTACAAATGTATTGTCATCTCAACCAGACACGATGGCGCCATCAAACAGCGACCCGGCAGTTTTATGACTTGTTACGACACATACCTAGAGTCACTGGACATCAATGAACTGACACCTCACACCTGTTATCCTGTAATATCCGTCTCCATAATACACAACTTCAAATAGCAGATGTCCGGATGTCTTCAGGGTACTTTTTAAAGAATATATCATTTGTGATTTCAGGCTGTTCAATTTATCACACAAATTTAAAACGATGTTTTTAAACCCCTTACCTTTCATACATGTACTTATCAGTTGTCTAGGCAGTTATTATGAGCAGCATTTTTTTCAAAGTGATTGGTTTAACATTATTTTATTTCAAACAATAAAACAAAAAATGGCGAACGGGATTATTAGGCTTTTTTATTGTCGCTCTAATACACGATTCATAAACTGGACACAAAGACAAGAAAGTGTGAAGCTTCAGAAACAATTGTAAATGTTAACATGTAGGTATATAATATGTTTTGAAATGTTAATATCGAAGCTGGCTTCTTATATTAAAAAAAGAGGAATTTATATAAATAATCAAGAATGCCTCCATGATGGACAGTACTGTTTGTGTACAATTTCCTTTTAAAAAACTTGCCATAAGAGGATTCTTAAATACTTTACCGCTGTCAATTAATTCAGACATCAATTGAGTTTGTATTAAAATAATATATCTAAAAAAAAGTAATATTTAGAGAATACGAAAATCTCAAGCTTTGTTTCACAGAGTGAGTTTTATGGCGGTTTGTCAATACTCCAGCCATAATTAAAATTTACAATGTCTTGTCAAGCGCCACCGTTTGGATATTAGAATTAAAAAACACTTATGAAACTAAACAGTTGTATATGTCATACTAGTATATGTTGAAAAGTACTACTTAGACAGAACGTTGTTGCAGTTGTGGACGAAATCGTCCGCCTAAAAAGGTTTCATTCTCTACGTTTATCCCCTAGAAAATATTTAATAAAATGCAGCCTGACTATTGAGAATTTAGCTTATTGCGTTACGGAGAGCCTTTGAATATAATCAAATAATATTACTTTCGCTAGAATTGCTTACGATATCGAGGTAAAAAATATATTTTTAAGGGTGCGATCATGCTCGAAATCATCCTGTAAACCAGTTGACTACATCCTTTAGCGCGTCAAAAGCGAGAGAAAAGGAGTCGCTTGGTTTACAGGATGGCTCGAACCGGGCTGGATTCATTACCCTGGTTGAGTAGTGTTGACAGCGATCCGAAATTGGACCAGCCGTGACTTCCTTTAAACTTTTTGGTCGACTGGCCCGAAATAAATATGGCCTTTCTCGCGATTTTGCATGTATTTCCCCTCCTATCACTTCAATAAAGTATTACAAAATGAATTTTCTTACTCGGTATGTTCATCAGCCTCTGTACACTTGACTGCCAGCGGAACTATACTGCCTGTTAGTGGCGTGTACTTTTTTCCCTCACATAATTATAAAGGCCATGCATTAAAGAGACACAGAGTATGTTGATAGGATCACATATGTTAAATTTTGAAATCAATGTTATTACATCGGGAACCACTAACTGTTACTGAAAAAAACAAGTTAAAGGTCAATCAGTACATTAGAACGAAAATACGGCCATTCAAAGTAGGGATTTTGATCGAAAACCGGACAATGTTGGTCAAGTGGCGCGCGCAAATTTGCCAAACGTAATTTTGAAACTTTGTCATAAGCTGACAGGAAGATATATTCGATTCGATTGTGTTTATTAGGTATTGTAACTAATAGGTAGATTAATTGGATGCATTATTTCGAATATTAAACGTATTTGAGATGTTTTCTTGATTTTTCCATAAAATCAAGCATTTTAAAGATATTATGCATAAATGGACATATTTGCAAGTCCAGTGATGAGATGTGAACTTCAATCAACATATTAGATATTTTGTAGCTTATCAAAACCAAATAAAATTTTAAGAAAGATACTCTGTGTCACTTTAACAACCCCTCATTCAACCCCCATCACAAAAACTTTAATTTACGAGTAATCACTCATGATTATGTTATGTTCTGACTTCATATATTTTTGTATGATGACATGCAACCTCATTAATTGAAAATCATATATCAACTTTCAGAGAAATTGTTATATAGTTCCATAAGTTTGTTAAACATTAGACATTTAAAAACAGTGATATCCATGTTACATGAATAAACCATATAAACAATATAGCTGACTTTATGTCAGTGTCTCAGTAAAATATTTTTAAAAACTAAATCTTAACATCTAATAATCCATAGAAAGCTAGGCTAAATTAAAGGAAAAAACATTCATAAACATTTTGATGAATATTTCAAAGTGATACAGTATGTTATTATGCAAATAAAATATTTAATTTTAGTTTATTTTGAGTACGTGACAGAGTTATGTGCCCTTTGCGTCAAGACCCCAGTGGTGTCTATAAAGGCCATTTCACATATATTCCGTGCTTATAAAAACAATTAACTGGTCCAAAAATGTTCCTAAGTCATTCATCTTCAATATGAATGTATTCAAAATGCTGCCATTTAACTTATTAAGTATTTTCAGGATTTTCAAAAAATTAAAATGCGTGAGAAATAAAAACTACTGAACTGAAAATAATGTTGATTTCAATGGCAGCTGCTCTAAAGTATAACTGTCAGGGACCAGTCCTTGTTTTTACTCTTAGTGCCATAGCAAATGAACCAGAGCCCGTAAAACAAGCGTCCCTCCCTCAGAAAAACTTGGACCAGGTTTTAGATTGTTACGTAAGAGTTACTTCCCTTGGAAATCACTTAGCCTGGACATGCTAAATAATTTGCACATTTAAATAATGAATTACTACTGGCTGGCGAACAGTTATCACAGTTTTTTAGACGTTTTCGTTTCTTATACCAAAACGCATCATCAAATTTAGAAAATATTCTACATAACACTTGATAAGGGATCGTCATGCTAGGAAAGAAATGTTTAAATCGTAAAATTTTTTATGAAGGTGAGATGCATTTTTCAGGAAATATAATCTAAACAAAGGAATTTATCATCAAATAACTTTTTTTAGTAATCTAATATATATCCATGGAAACTGAAAAAACCAAAATAATTGTAATATGTAAATAAATTCATTCCACTCAACATTGATGTCGGTTTCAATATTGTCCAATAATAAATATTTTTGATATTGAGCATTTCTCCTAATAATTTAATAGTGTTATATGCCATAATGTGGCAAAGATGTTTAATTATAAAATATCATCCAAATTGTAATCAGATGTGTAACTCTGTACTTGACATTTCAGATGTTAATCTAATATATATCCATGGAAACTGCAAAAACAAAGATAATTTGTTAGTCTTTTCCTCAAAAGGCACGCTTAAAGAGGGACTGAAATGCTATATGGCAACTTTCGGGATTCATGAAATAGTGATAACAATTTCACATGGATTCAACTTTAAATTTCTGAAATCGACCTAGAAACGGCTTAATTACGACTGTATAAAGAACACCGCCTAATTAGGCCGGCGAACAGAATAAAACGCACTGAAGCGTGACTGCCTCGTGACGTGTTAGTAGGTGATGTGATACCCCCTTGTGTGCCCTCGTTATGTAAAACAACACAAGCTAACAGTACAGCTCGATGTTTAACCGTCGATTAAACACCCAAAACAACATCCAAACATCTCAAACCTTCAATAAATCGGTAGTTTATTTATTCAACTGGCAATTTGTATTGATGAAAACGTAAGACCCTGATTAAAAACGAAGTTGTGCGCAAAATGCTACAGCATGTAGGCCTAGATGGTCTCGCTTTGCGCAATGTTGTCATAAGACTGCACGTGAGAACCCGGATGTATATGTAAACAATTGCTCCCGTGTGAACTGTTTTATCTTCGTGCACAGTTGTTGGTTGTTATTGAATATTACTTTAGTAGCACAGCAGAAAGGATGTTATTATACAGTACTATTTTTTTTTACATTTAAAACCAATTTTTTAGAATTGCCTTTGACTTCATTTTGTCACAGGATAAAAAATATATACGTTTTTCTTAGTTATTTCATTTAGTGATGGACAAGTTACAATTCTCAATGAAAGACATGTATTGGATGATCACTGATGTCTTTGTTTAAAACATTATTTTAATAGGGCATTTCACTGAAAATCTTAATGTTTTCACTCTTGTACATAGAGGAGATATTTTCCACAACAATACCCGATACATGGCCAAACAGAATGAAGATTTATTAAATGAACCTTATCCAAAATAATTATCGGATAGAGCTAAAACGGTATTCCTAATTTCAGGTTAATAGTTTATAATTTACCAATCGGAGAAAAAAGGGATGTTAAGGAATACAATTGCTATTTGATGTTACCTAATTAGCTGATGTCATAAAATAGCCAGGTGTTGATGATTGTGCATTATATAACCTACCTGCTATAGTCATCATTTGATATCATCTAATTAGGAAACAGACAGGAAATACGATAGACAGTAAAGTAATTGTGTAATAAGTGAGTATCTGATCTAAAGAAAGTAAGTAACACCTGCAGACCAATGTCATTGTTTATTCAACCTTTTTACACAACGTTCAAATCTAAATGTGAGCATTGTATATTTGGATTATTACCATAAATGAGCCCAAAACTTTGTGCTATGTTTTATATTTTACTAATCTCCCTTTTCTCTGCATGCCAAACTGTTCATTCAGTGAAAATGCGAACTCGAAGCAGAAAATCGGTGTAGTGATCGGAACATGTGAGTTCGATGTAGATTGTCACATTGCTCTGTTTGACCTAACACAGCGGGTCAATTTAGCGTGAAACCATCAATATGATGGGAATTTGTCTACGGAGACTTCATCAGGAGATATTCTAGGACAGTTGACAGCAACACAATGATATAACATTCTGTTAATCGCTTTGAAAAGGCAGAACTGCGGATTTCGCCTATCATTTTCCATGTAAGCAGACGAACGCTTCGCCTACTGCCACGTCACTTCCGGTATCCCCTGCCCGTGGCCTCTCAGCCTTGTTTTGGTTTGTCGCTGGACGGCGACAAGCAGACGCCTTGTTACGCAATGTTTACTTAGCTGTAGCTTCATTGAGAAACTGTGTATCATTGCTGTTTTGGCCTAATATTTTGTTATATTCAAAAATATATTTAAAAAAGGTTATGCAGCCCTTCTTTAAGGATCATGCTTGATAAGTGTATGGCATTTGGTGAAGCTACAATATAGTTGTTTAGATATGCTCTGTACAAATTTTGTGACTGCCTGAAATAGGATGGATGGACAGAATGAACGGTATATACTCCCGCTTATGCCTAAGACGTACATCGGTCAGTTAATCTGTCATTTGGGTATGTTTTGGTTAGCCAGGTCAAACGCTTACAAAAAATTAACTTAATTGTTCCTTTCTCGTGCCTGTTGCAGAATCAGTGCGCAGGTCAAATGTCTGCTTTAACGAATCAAGCATAGCAAATCATTTTTGGCAAACACCCCCCTATCAATGCGAAATCATGTACAAATGTAATTCGAAACATTGCAATCGTGTAAAACTCTAAATGCAAAAGTCTATTTTAAAAAGTAAATGTGAGCTTATGTCGTGGCGCTTCGTCCGTCGTCCATCATCCGTCGTCGTCCGTCCGTCCGTAAACTTTCACAAAAAGACTATTCCTCCTAAACAAATCCAGATATCATTCTGACATTGTAGTAATACCCATGGTGATTCCTCAGAGAAACGTAGACGTTTTAGTTTTGAGAATCCGAGATGGCCACCATGGCAGCCATATTGAATTTTCAATTAGATTTCATGAAAAAGACTACTCTTCCTAAACCAATCTAGATATCATTCTGAAATTGTAGTATGTTATAACTATGGTGATTCCGCACAGAAAGGTAGACATTTCAGTTTTGAGAATCCAATATGGCAGCCATATTGAATTTTCAATTAGATTTCATGAAAAAGACTACCCTTCCAAACCAATCTAGATATCATTCTGAAATTGTAGTATGTTATAACTATGGTGATTCCGCACAGATTTGTAGACGTTTCAGTTTTGAGAATCCAATATGGCAGCCATATTGAATTTTCAATTAGATTTCATGAAAAAGACTACCCCTTCTAAATCAATCTAGATATCATTCTGAAATTGTAGTATGTTATACCTATTGTGATTCCGCACAGATTTGTAGACGTTTCAGTTTTGAGAATCCAGCAGCCATATTGACTTTTCAGCTGCAGATGACACATCATTATTATTAAATTTTAAGCTTTCATCAAGTGATCACTCGCACCATATAAATTCTCTAATTTGAACTTACTAATCATAATAGCATCTTGAATATGGAATTTTTTAGATTGTCATGCAAGTTGTTCTATATTTTTAAGTGTTTCTAAAAAAAAAGATGAAAGACAAACATAATTTATTAATTTGTTTAAAATCTTTATGGCAACTAGCTGCAAAAACCCAATCACATTAAACATCATGTTAAATTTTAAACAATGTTATCTCCCTTATATTCCTTTAAATACAACACATAAGGGGTCAACCAGAGTTCAGATATTCTTGTTGAGTCAAGTCAGTCCACTATGCTTATCTAATACACATGCCAATACAGGCTGCTAGCATCAAAGTGTCAGCTGCTTGTCTGTTGCATAATCAACCTGACCCAATTGATATGGTAGAGCATATATGCCATATGGCCATGTGTATGAAATAAGAGTTATGGAAATTAGACTTGTATTCTCATGACAGTGATATGTTCTTTCTAAGAATAACAACTTACACAAAACTTGTCAACAATAAGCTTTGTGTTTAGCAATCTACATGTATGATAAGTTGATGTGGAAAGAATTATTTTGCATCAGGTTCCAGTTCCTGTGTTTTACTCATATTTGTACCATTTCTACATCTAACAGAAGTTCTTCTTGACACAAAATCAATTTAGGACATAAGCTAACTATGTTTTGTGAAATTATATATATTTTTCACAACAATGCATGTTCTCTTCGTCAAGTCTTCAAATACGGTACCACACATAAGGGCTTAGCCAGAGTTCATGTTTACATGCTCAGCACACTATGCTTCTCCAAATACACAAAGTGCTACACTCTCCTTAAGGATCTGGGGCTAGCAGCCCTGCCTGCTTGTATGTTGCATAGTTATCCTGACCTAATTGATAAATAGAACATAATGATGTATGGCAATTACCATCTCTAAGCAATGGACTTTATGGAAAGTACCGTATATAAATTGACTTTATGAAAAGTATACTTGTATTCTATTAACAGTAATACTTTTTACAAATAACAATTCAAACAAATCAAGAATCAGCTTTTGTGTACAAAAATCTGCACGATGAGTTAATATTACAAGTCAAGAATCTGCTTTTATGTACAGTAATCTACATGATAAGTTAATGTAGAAAGAGGTAATTTGTATCGGGTTCCTGTTCCAATACCATGTGTTTTATAAATACCTGTAAAACTACATAATAATTGTATAATGTTGAAGGGGTTCTGGGAACAACATGTCATCATAGAAGTCATTAATTTTCAATTAGATTTCAGATTTCTCCTACTAAATCAATTAAGATATCATTCTGAAAAGTGAGTATTTTTTTATATAGTGATTCCTGGCAAAGACGCATTTATTTTATTATCAAGAATCCAAGATGGTCAATATGTCAATTATATTGAATTTTCAATTAGATTTCATTAAATTCATTGAAAAGAATACATTTCCTGATCAATCAAGTCAATGTCATTATATTTGTATTGATACGCTTGTTGTAATATTTATCAACACTATAAATACAGTTACAAAAAAATTTATGAATCATCTTTATCTGCGAACAGCCTGAACAATGACTGTTTTAATAAATACTTTTTAATATACCGGTAACATAAAATGATAAAAGTTGTTCACTCAATCAGTGGGTTACATAATTCCTGACACTTCATATATGCCAAATAACATAGCCAGTGAGGGATATATTTTAAATCATCAATATCTGATTACGGTTTGAATGATGATTATCTAGTTAATTATAATGATTATTCAATTCAAACAAATCCTTTTCAAAAGCATTTAAAACGATTACATTTGTTCACTCCTAACACTAACTGAAAGGTTTTTTACTCTTTTGGTTCCATGCAATTAATATAGTCCAAATTGTAAATTTTGCTTAATGAATAACAAATTATCTTTTATTTTGTTTGTCATGCTAATAAAAGATATCATTTAATATTCAACTTCAAAACAAATTGAACAGCTGTCTGAACAATTCTCTTTTACAAAGTCTTTCTTACCAATTCTCTCTGTTAGTTAAAATACTTCAATAAACATATTACTGAGTTGACCTCCAGATTATTTCCATTACCTCCAGATTATTTCCATTACAAACCTCTCTTCTATCCCCACCCCTTCTATCCCACCTTTCCATCCTCCCCTTTTTTCTCCTGTCCTTCCACTGCAAACCTCTCCTCTATCCCACATTCCTTCTATCCCCCCTTCCCCTCCTCCCCTTTTTTCTCCTGTCCTTCCATTGCAAACCTCTCTTCTATCCCACATTCCTTCTATCCCCCCCCTTTCCCCTCCTATCCTTCCAGCCCCCCTCCTGCAACTCCCCTCTTAAAAGTATCTGTACTGCGTATTGAATTAAGGGGAGGACACTCACATTATGGAATAACAGTAACTTACATAAGAGGGTGAGTAACATAAGCTACATGCAGGTGCAAGAGGTCATCATAGGTCATCATATCTAGTAATTAGCATAAACCCCCATGCTGCTAGCCTATTCTGACCAATCAGATTGCACTAACATATGTCAAGATTTAAGATATTCACAAATCTTCAGTTAGAATTACATGAGACATTGACCTGGACAGTTTACTTTGGCAATTGGACTTATCATTAGCTGAATTTGTGATTTGTGTCAGAAGGATATATTCCAAATGTTTATGTGCATCATCTTTTTAGTTCTTTGGAAGTTGAGAGTGTGACTAATCTAACATTGGATTAACCAGTTTGTTGAATTTTGTAATTGTGTTTGAAAACTTTTCAGGACTGTACAAGTACTTTTGAGAAAGAATTCTTGAGATTTTCTGGATTATTTCTTGACTTCAACAGTCTTCTTATGTCACTTGAAAGGTAAGTTGTTATTACAATATTTATATTAGATGTTGTAAATAAGTTCACAACAAAAATCCATTATGTGCTAAAACATTAATATCAGTATAATAGATGTTAAAATCATTTGATGAAGAAGAAAGTATTATATTTATGTTTATAGTATTAATCTTTACCTCACTTGACCTCTACTACTGTGTAGGAGAAAGGCGGTTTAGTTGTGCTACCCCTACTTACTCATTAAGTACTTTATGCATGTGAATGATAGTACCATATATGATGTATATGCATGTTCTGAAATCTCCTACTTGCTTATTGTCCATGTGACTTTGCTTGTTTTGGCTTAATTAAGATGAATAATATAAATTTTCTACTCTCAAAGTGAAATCCAGTATATCAGGTTTATTTCTTCATAGTTGTCCTCTCGTTAATATCTTGAACATTGAACATTTCAAGAGAGTATACATCAAAGTAGTTTCCAGACAGTTTGACAAAACTCACCCATTGCATTTAAAAAGTATGGGTGAGTACATTAAACTCAGTTGGTTTGGGGTAAGTTGGGCCATACAAGGTGGGTTAAGTTGGGCTGTTATGCTTATCTAGGGTAAAATTTCATTTTGTATTATTACATTGGACTTGAGTAGAAATCATCAATACAGGTGTTATTTGGATGTAACCATGGTATCGCTTCGGTCTTTACGTTATTGTTGACTTTAGCTTGAGGTTTTTGAATTTCAAGTAATGTTTTCAGTTTTAGATACAGTCACATCAAAATATATATATTAGGAGATTGGTTTTAAACATTTGGAATAATGTTTTCCAATCAGATGAATAGGAAAATTTGGAAGATGATTATCATTATCTCATTAGGATGATGTGGCCCAACTTACCCCACAGGCTAATTAAAATTCAAACGATGCAATATGAAATTTCTTTTTAAGTTTCATATTACGACTACAAAACTGGTAAAAGTAAAGAGTGGCTTAACTAAACCCGCCCTTCCCCTAATTTAGTCTCAATATTCAACTTATGGATCAAATTTTAATACAAAACCTGATTTAAGTCACATTTATTATAAGGTCTGATCAATTTATCAATTTGTTTTATGAGCGTTTCGAGACTCTGTGAAGTCATGAACATCAAACCTGGCATAGAAAATTATTCAAATCTCAAGCAAATGAGGCATCATTTTGACTGTTTGTCGGCTAAGTTCTACTAACATTACCAATCATAGATTTAATTCCATTCCATGCTGCATTAATACATCGAAATTCCTTCTCAATCTTATCCTTGTAGTCAAGTTTACATTTCTGTGTAAGGCGCTTAATATCCCGTTGTATGTCTTTCACTCTTAGTCTGTCACCAGAGCAGAAAGCACGTTTCTTCTCATTGAGTAGTCCTTTCAGTTCAATGCTGATCCACGATTTGTTGTTTGGAAAAATCTTTATCGTTTTGAACGGGATGATATCATTAATACAAAATTTGATGTAATCAGTAACAATATTGTTTAGCTCATCCAATTCAGTTGATGTATCACAGAAAGTTTCCCATGTAGTACAATCAAAACAGCCCCTGAGTTGATCCAGTGATTCCTTATTCCAAGCTTAATGGACTTCAATATTGGCTTTTGTTCTTTCAGTTTTGTTTTATAAATTATCATGTAAAAGACGGTTACACAATTAAACCATATTACCACATCATTCATTTTAAGGTGAGCTTCTGTACCCTCGGTACTTTTATTGTTAATAACTATTTCAAGTTTGGTATTTACCGTTAGTTCTAATCCGCCATTCAAAACAAAAAATAGCGATAATGATCAAAGCCACTGACAAGCACTTCGAGCGGTGTATTTTTTGTGGAAACGAAATTCAGGAGGACTTTCCTGTTCACTAATATATACTATTTTTAGCTCATCTGGCCTGTAAGGCCAGATGGGCTTATGGCATGGCATGGTGTCCGGCGTCCGTCCGTCCATCCGTCCGTCCGTTAACTTTGTGGAATTTCGACTTCTTCTCCAGAACCATAAGGCCTAGAAAGCTGAAACTTTGTGTACAGACTCCTTGGCTAGTGAGGATTATAAATTGTAGCTTTGGTTGCCCTGTCACCCCTAATAAGGGCCACAGGGGCCACACCCAAAAAACCTATTTTCATCTTCTTCTCCAGAAGCATAAGGCCTAGAAAGCTGAAACTTTGTGTACAGACTCCTTGGCTACTGAAGATTATAAATTGTAGCTTTAGTGGCCCTGTGACCCCTAATAAGGGCCACAGGGGCCACACCCTAAAAACCTATTTTCATCTTCTTCTCCAGAACCATGAGGCCTAGAAAGCTGAAACTTTGTGTACAGACTCCTTGGCTAGTTAGGATTATAAATTGTAGCTTTGGTGGCCCTGTGACCCCTAATAAGGGCACAGGGGCCACGCCCTAAAAACCTATTTTCATCGTCTTCTCCAGAACGATAAGACCTAGAAAGCTGAAACTTTGTGTACAGACCCCTTGGCTAGTGAGGATTATAAATTGTAGCTTTAGTGGCCCTGTGACCCCTAATAAGGGCCACAGGAGCCACACCCAAAAAACCTATTTTCATCTTCTTCTCCAGAACCATAAGGCCTAGAAAGCTATAACTTTGTGTATAGACTCCTTGGCTAGTGTGGATTATAAATTGTAGCTTTGGTGGCCCTGTGACCCCTAATAAGGGCCACATGGGCCACGCCCTAAAAACCTATTTTCATCTTCTTCTCCAGAACCATAAGGCCTAGAGAGCTGAAACTTTCTGTACAGACTCCTTGGCTAATGAGGATTATAAATTATAGCTTTGGTAGCCCTGTGACCCCTAATAAGGGCCACATGGGCCACGCCCTAAAAACCTATTTTCATCTTCTTCTCCAGAACCATAAGGCCTAGAAAGCTGAAACTTTGTTTATAGCCTTTTTGAAGAGTGAGGATTATAAATTGTAGCTTTGGTTGCCCTGTGACCCCTAATAAGGGCCACAGATGCCATGCCCTAAAAACCTATTTTCATCTTCTTCTCCAGAACCATGAGGCCTAGGAAGCTGAAACTTTGTTTGCAGACTCCTTGACTGGTGAAGATTATAAATTGTAGCTTTGGTGGCCCTGTGACCCCTAATAAGGGCCACAGGGGCCACGCCCTAAAAGCGCATTTTTCATCTTCTTCTCTGAACCATAAGGCCTAGAAAGCTGAAACTTTGTGTACAGACTCCTTGGCTAGTGAGGATTATAAATTGTAGCTTTGGTTGCCCTGTGACCCCTAATAAGGGCCACAGATGCCATGCCCTAAAAACCTATTTTCATCGTCTTTTCCAGAAGCATAAGGCCTAGAAAGCTGAAACGTTGTGTACAGACTCCTTGACTAGTGAGGATTATGAATTGTAGCTTTGGTGACCCTGTTGCCTTTACGTCCTTCAAATCTATTTTCATCTTCTTCTCCTGAAGTATAAGGCCTAGAAAACTGAAACTTGTCACCTATATATACATAATTTTATGATTGGTGCCCCTGTGGCCTCTACAAAGGGGGAATCACATTGGCCACACTCTACAGCATAATTGATGATGAAGCCTGATGAGCTACAGAGCCAATGCCTCTATTTTTACATGATTATTTCACACTTAATTTAAAAAATGTTCATGAGGTTAACATTTCAGTTGTTCATGATTTAACAATTTGACAAAGAACAAAGTGTATAGCCCAAAAAAAGAAAAACATTGTGAAATGAAGTCAATCATCGGAGCTACGAGCGAGCGTGAGATTCACTACTGGCATTTACTGCCACAAAACATTGTCTTTATTGATAACTTTTATTATGAATCATTTGTTGACATGTTCCTCTTCTATTAATCAATTATTTGTTCTTGATTTACTCAATGAATTAGCACGATACAGTACATTTGTTTTCTCGCAATGCTTACAATTCAAAATGAACTTGAAGCCTTGATCATGGCGGCCACTAGGATTATTGTCAGCTAATTGTTTGGTCGGTGTTGTAGTTACTTGGATGTTTAAATTGTAGGGGATTTGTTAATAATGTTTGCATAAGAAAATATAACAGACAGACAGATTGTGTATTGAAATCTATATCTATCTATATGACACCTAAAATGGCTAGGCTCAATCAATATGACACTGAGAAGAAATGTGGATTCGCTTCATCTTACGAAAAATTCGTCAGCACTGCGGCACTCCCAATTATACACAGTATTGCACTTTTTTTTATATAAAAACTTCATGTGAATTAAGTGACAAAGATATATTTCTAAAACAAAACTGTTTTACAATGAGTGAGGATGTGCAAACTGCAAAGTCGAGGGCGACTGCGAAAGTAACAATGGAAATTCGCATGCGAGAAGACAAGAGAGAAATGTCAAGCGGATTTATTTGGGAGACATTGCCCCAAAATGAAATGATATTATTTGTTCAGATGAGCCATTTGATGTACTCTCAGTATTGTTTTATGGTGAACTTCTTTCTTGTGATACAGTTACATTGAAAGGACATTGAAGATTTTATTAACAAAGTGACTATATATATAAAAGAATCTTAAATTCCTGAAAAAGACATTGTTAGTTTCATAAGAGCTTATATAGCTAACATGTTATCAGAAAGTCTATATCTGCATTTTCATTGACTTTTAAACAAATTAAAACAGTTTTGCAATTTTGTAGGAATCCTTACTAAGTTTAGTATCTTAGTTTCACTTAGGGAAGCGGGGGTATAACAAGTGAGCTTGCTCACTAATTCTCTTCAAAACAAATCATGAATTTTTGATATTTTTTTTTAGCTCATCAGGTCTGGCATGGCGTCCGTCCATCCGTCCATCTGTAAACTTTTCACATTTTCGACTTCTTCTCCTGAACCAATGATTCTAGAGAGCTGAAATTTGATGTGTAGACTCCTTGGCCATTGGGGATTCGAAAAAATTTGTAGATTTCATGACCCCATGACCCCAAATGGGGTCACAGGGGTCAAAACTTTTAAAACCTATTTTCATCTTCTTCTCCAGTTCCAAAAGGCCTGGAGAGCTGATGAGTTGTGGGTAGACTCCTTGGTCAATGGGGATTCTAAATTGTAGATTTGGTTACCCCATGACCCAAAATGGGGTCACAGGGGTCAGAACCTTAAAAAACTATTTCCATCAAAAGTCTGATGAGCTACAGAGCCCATGGCTCTATTATTTATACCCCCGACCAACGGATAAGTGTATATAGTAAAACCAACGATTCTGTCCGAGGACATTTTTTGTCCGACCTATTTTGGAAAAAATATTCATCCGATTGTTTTCAAATTTTGCACATGTTTCTACCCTACTAGGAGGGGTGCAGTGCAGAATTACAACAAATTTTTTTAATATTTGAATTTTTTACAAATTTCCATGTTTTGAACTTAGTCATTTTCAAATATCAGATTTGTCCGACCCATTACGGGAAAACTATTTATCTGATTAATTTCAAATTTTGTACATGTCTTCTACCGTACTAGGAGGGGTGCGGTGTGAAATTGCAACAAATTTCATTGATATTTCAATTTTTAGCTCATCAGGACTGAAAGTCCAGATGGGCTTATGGCATGGCCCGTCGTCCGGCATCCGTCCGTCCGTCGTCCGTCCGTCCGTCGTCCGTCCGTAAACTTTTGACACTTTCGACTTCTCCTCATGAACCATACACATTAGAGAGCTGAAATTTTTTGTACAAGTACCTTAGCATATGGAGATTCTAATTTGTAACTTTGGTGACCCTGTGACCCCAAATAGGGTCACATGGATCACAACTTTAAAAACTTATTTTCATCTTCTTCTCCAGTTCCAGAAGGACTAGAGAGTTAAAAATGATATGTGCAGACTCCTTGGCCAATGGAGATTCTAATTTGTAACTTTGGTGACCCTGTGATCCCAAATAGGGTAACAGGGGTCACAACCTTAAATACCTATTTTCATCTTCTTCTCCAGTTCCAAAAGGAGTAGAGAGTTAAAAATTATATGTGCAGACTCCTTGGACAATGGAGATTCTAATTTGTAACTTTGGTGACCCTGTGACCCCAAATAGGGTCACAGGGGTCACAACCTTAAAAACCTATTTTCATCTTCTTCTCCAGTTCTAAAAGGACTAGAGAGTTAAAAACGATATGTGCAGACTCCTTGGCCAATGGTGATTCTAAATTGTAGATTTCGTGACCCCATGACCCAAAATAGGGTCACAGGGGTCACAACCTTAAAAACTTTTTTTCATCTTCTTCTCCAGTTCTAAAAGGACTTGAGAGTTAAAAGTGATATGTGCAGACTCCTTGGACAATAAGGATTCTAATTTGTAACTTTGATGAATCTGTGACCCCAAATAGGGTCACAGGGGTCACAACCTTAAAAACCTATTTTCATCTTCTTGTCCAGTTCTAAAAGGACTAAAGAGTTGAAAGTGATATGTGCAGACTCCTTGGACAATAAGGATTCTAATTTGTAACTTTGGTGAACCTGTGACCCCAAATAGGGTCACAGGGGTCACAACCTTAAAAACCTATTTTCATCTTCTTCTCCAGTTCTAAAAGGACTAGAGAGTTGAAAGTGATATGTGCAGACTCCTTGTACAATAAGGATTCTAATTTGTAACTTTGGTGAACCTGTGACCCCAAATAGGGTCACAGGGGTCACAACCTTAAAAAACTATTTTCATCTTCTTCTCAAGTTCCAAAAGGTCTAGAGAGCTGAAATTATATGTGCAGACTCCTTGGCCAATGGGGATTCTAAATTGTAGATTTCGTGACCCCATGACCCCAAATAGGGTCACAGGGGTCACAACCTTAACAACTTATTTTCATCATCATCTTTAGCTCCTAAAGGTCTATTGAGCTGAAAGACTGCATGTAGCCTCCTTGGCCAATTGGGATTCTAAACTGTAGGGTCACAGGGGTCACAATCTTAAAAACCTATTTTTCTCCATTAGATGACAGTCTATGGCAAATTTATTTCTCCTTGGATATTTTAGTGTGGACTTCTTTCACTGTCTGATATTGGCAATCTAGAAAGTGTTGAATAATAATACATTTGTTTTGTAATTTTTTTATAGGTTTTCTTGCAATAGGTAACATCAGTTTCATTTTTAGCTCATCTTGCCTGTATAAAGCAAACTTGATATGATGCCTGATGAGCTACAGAGCCAATGGCTCTATTTTTTACAAATTTCCATAATTTGAATATAGTCATTTTCCAATATCAGATTTGTCCAACCTATTACGGGAAAAACTTTTCATCTGATTCTTTTCACATTTTGCATGTGTCTTCTTCCCTACTAGGAGCGGTGCAGTGCCAAATCAAAACTAAAATGGATAAGGGTTTTTTGTGTGTTTTTTTTTACAAAGTTCCATTTTTTTGCTTAGTCATTTTTCTCAATTCCTCTTTTGGGGTCAAATGCTGTGCAAGAGATGACTACATTGAAAGTAAAAAATAATTCAGTTAGTCAGGGATGCACGGTCGGGGGTATTAGTGAGCCACGCTCACCTTTTTGCTTGTTATTAGCAGCCCCGTCTAAGGACGGGGCTGCTATCAGTTTTTGTGAAGTTTCCATCGCCGCCGCCGCCGCACTCGTACTACTAGCTATAACTTTTTTCCACTAAACTTTCAAGAACTCTTATTCATACCTTACTACTCATACCTCGGGGGAACAATTTTGACATGTTCACTTTCAAGGTCAAAGGTCAAGGTCACGAGATATGTATTCACTCTAAGAATTCCTTGTAAACGCGATAACTTGAAAAGTTTTTGTGCTATGAAGCTCTAACTTGGTATATATCATCCTTGGAAAAGTAAAAAAATTTGAAAAGGTTTTGGCTACAATCCGTCAAAGGTCAAGGTCACAGCAAGGTCATGACGTAAGCATGTTTTAGCGAAAATGATTTATTTTAACTATGAACACTTTTAATCAATACATGATTGTTATACTCAATAAAAAGTGTTCAATGATTGTGTGACCTTAAGGTCAAAGGTCAAGGTCATGAGATATGAGTTATTACAAAATGCACTAAATTTGGGTATAACTTTATCCCATTTAGCTTTTCAGAACTCATGAACATGTCTAAATGTTAATACTTCCAGGGAATCATTATGACATGTTCACTTTCAAGTTCAAAGGTCAAGGTCACGAGTTATAAAATCACCGCAAAATTCTTTGTAAACACGGTAACTTGAAAAGTTTTTGTGCTATGAAGCTCTAACTTGGTATATATCATCCTTGGAAGAGTAAACAAATTTGAAAAGGTTTCGGTTACAATCCGTCAAAGGTCAAGGTCACAGCAAGGTCATGACTTAAGCATGGTTTAGCGAAAATGCTTAATTTTAACTATGATCACTTTTAATCAATACATGATTGTTATACTCAATAAAAAGTGTTCAATTATGGTGTGACCTTAAAGGTCAAAGGTCAAGGTCATGAGATATGAGTTATTGCAATTCCTTGTAAACACAATAACTTGAAAAGTTTTTGTGCTATAAAGTTTAGATTTTGTATATATTATCTCTTGAGAAGTACAACATTTTCAAAAAGTTTTGGGTACGAACTGTCGAAGTTCAAGGTCACAGCAAGGTCAACATATATGGAGAAAATGGATTAATTTAATTTTCAACACTTTATTTCATTACAATAATGTTATACTCAATGAAATGTGTTCATTGATTGTGTGACCTTGAGTGTCAAAGGTCAAGGTCACGAGAAAATTCTCAATTTGGTAAGGCCTGTAAAAGGCGGAACAGGGTAAGGCAAAACCCCAAGTTCCGGGGCTGCTCTGCTTTTGCGGTATGCCGCTAACGCTAATCTAGTTATGCAAGTTATTGCTTTATCGCAAACCGTTATGTTTTCCGAGTTACATGTACATGCACTGTTTTAGATTTTAGAAATCATACTCACAAGACTTAACAACTTTACTAATTTGAAAAAGACTAAAAATATCATAGAATTATTTTCAATAGATATATAGATATAGATATTTTGACCTCTCTACGAATTCATCATTTTGTCTGTCTATTAACGCCATTGTGTCTATGAAAACACCTGTCTAGGAAATCGTTTATTGTTGGCTGCGAAAACAATGGTTGCCTTAATTTCATACGATCTTCATCATCTTATATCTTTTTATCTCAAAGATAAGTTACCAATTACTTTTGGAATATGAAAAAGCAAACTGTGTAATGAGAACATGTCTGTTGGAGTTGTGACAGTTAATAATAACGTGAATGTAATGAGGAGTAAAATAACCCTAAAACGCATCAAACATGCTTTTGATTGAAAGATTATTTCTATTGATACTCCTAGCCTAATTTATCCTTGTTCATGAAATGATTCTTTTGCAGACTGACTGGTCCAAACTGCTATATGTCTGCTGATATACCACAGGAGGAGAAAGGTTTACAAGTTGACATGAAGAAATGAGATGAGAGATGTAAATGTAGAGTGGAAGCAAACCATTGGAGAGAGCAGGGAGTTTGTTTAGTGATAGGCTTAATCAACTTTGTGAGTTATCTCCAAGAATACCTACCTGGGTACCCACTACTGCTAAATAATTTAACAGTTCAAGTACCTTGAAGACCCCAATGATGACACATGCTGCAGAAAAAACATGTAGTGAGTATGAAAACGATTTGACTAGTTCTAGTTCCCCAGAGATACATACAAGGATACAGTGTAGTGACTGTGGAAAGGATTTTATAAATTCTGGTAGCTTGAAGCAACACATGATGACACACACTAGGGAGAAACCATTTGAGTGCTGTGTGTGCAGTAAAGCATTTTCACAAGCTTATAATCTGAAGTCCCACATGGTGGTTCATACCAATGAGAGACCATATAAATGCAATGAGTGTGGTAAATCATATTCACAAGCTTCTAATCTGAAGTCTCACATGGTGGTTCATACTAATGAGAGACCATATAAATGCAGTGAGTGTGGTAAATCATTTTCACATGCTTCTACTCTGAAGAAACACATGGTGGTTCATACTTTTGAGAGACCATATAAATGCAGTGAGTGTGGTAAATCATTTTCACATGCTTCTTATTTGACGAAACACATGGTGATTCATACAAGTGAGAGACCATATAAATGCAGTGAGTGTGGTAAATCATTTTCACAAGCTTCTTATCTGAAGACCCACTTGGTGGTTCATACTAATGAGAGACCATATAAATGCAGTGAGTGTGGTAAATCATTTTCACAAGCTTCTACTCTGAAGACCCACATGATGGTTCATACAAGTGAGAGACCATATGAATGCAGTGAGTGTGGTAAATCATTTTCACGATCTTCTAATCTGAAGACACACATGATGGTTCATACAAGTGAGAGACCATATAAATGCAGTGAATGTGGTAAATCATTTTCACAAGCTTCTCATCTGAAGACCCACATGGTGCTTCATACAAATGAGAGACCATATAAATGCAGTGAGTGTGGTAAATCATTTCCACAAGCTTCTTATCTGAAGTCCCACATGGTGTTTCATACTAATGAGAGACCATTCAAATGTATTGTGTGTGGTAAATCATTTGCACAACGTTTTTATATGCAACAACATATGAAAACTCATACTGGAGAAGAACAATATAAGTGTGGTGTGTGTAATAAAGCATTTACATTGTCTTATACTCTGAAACGACACATGATAAAACATACTGGCGAGAAACCGCATAAATGTGATGAGTGTGGTAAATCATTTGGACTAGCTGGTCAATTAAAGAAACATATGAAGATTCACATTGTAGTCGTAGAAAGACCATAGATGTGCAGCGTATGGAGTAAAACATTTGGACATTCTGATTATCTGAAGAAACTCATGAAAGTCCATTTTGGAGAGAGACGGCATGAATGCAATGATTGTGGGAATATATATACAATGTTGGGAAGCTTAAAAACTCACAGGAAAACCCATGTTGGAGAGAAACCATATAAATGCAGTGAGTGTGAAAAATCATTTTTGACACGTAGTGAAACTCAATCACATATGAGAATTCACACTGGAGAGAAACCCTTCAGTTGTACTGTGTGTGGTAAAGCATTAACAGGGTCTTCACAACTGGTTGTACATATGAGGGTTCATACTGGAGAGAGACCATACAAGTGTAATGAGTGTGGTAAATCATTTACACATTCAACTGGCTTCAAGAACCTCATTAGAACTTATACTGGAGAGAGACCATACAAGTGTTATGAATGTGAAAAATCTTTTACAAGTTGTCATAGTCTGAAAGGATACATGAAAATTCATACTCAAGAGAGTCCAAAGAAATGCATAAAGAATGTGTGTGATAAAACGTCAAAGTCTACCAAATCATTTTGGCCTAGTACCCTAAAGGATCAAGAATTAGTATTTGTGTTCTTGTAGAGAAACAAGTGTGGATATGTAGTAAGTAGTTTTTTCTCTTTTTATCTTCAGATGCACATGAAAATTCATATTGGAGAGATGCCATACAAGTGTGGTGAATGTGGAAACCGTTAAGAAGAAAGGGGGTCTTTGAAGATATTTCAGCCTCTAAACTCACTCACTGACTCACATGAAGTCACTTTCGTTTGCACACTGGTGAAAAATCATTTTGTTGTACCCAATGTGATAAGAAATTTGGAACTAGTAGATGTCTAAAAGTACATTTAAGGAGTCACACTGGGGAGAAACTTTACATATGCAGTGAGTGTGGAAAGGCATTTTCACAGTCTTCACATCTGCATAGAGACTCAGATATTCATTATGGAAAGAAACGATTCAGACACAACAAACGTTATTGGAGCAACTGCGATAAAGCATTATGCTGACTTGACAGCTCTGAACAACCATATAATGATTCACACTGGAGAGAAACCATTCAACTGTAACAAGTGTGATATGGCATTCAGACTACAAAGTGCCCTTGATTGCCACTTGAAACTTCATTCTGATCAATTGCCTTTTGAGTGTAGTGAGTGTGATAAAAAGTTTAGAACTGTATATGCCCTCCAAACACATACTCCAGTTCATACTGGAGAGAAACCATACCAGTTTGGTGAATGTGGTAAAACAGTTTCCTCATCAGTTGGCCTTCAAGGACATTCAAGAACTCATACTGGAGAGAGACACTATAAGTGTAGTCATTGTGATAAATCATTCATATGTAGTGGACATCTTACAAGACATACAAGAACTCATACTGGAGAAAAGCCACACAAGTGTGTTGAATGTGGCAAATCATTTTCACAAGCTGTTAATCTCGAACACATATGAAAATTCACACAGGAAAATTTGCACCAGGAGAGAAAGAACATAAATGTTAAATTTGTGTTAAAACATACAGAAGACCAGGTTTGCTTAAGAAACACATGGAAACTCACACTGGGGACTTTGGGAGAGGACAAACCAGAGTGAATGTGACGGGAAAGGAGACCAAAAAATGAATCACTCAAGTCACATATGCAAATGTTCTCAGAAAATATCTTGACTCACATTCTTTGAGGAATAGTTCTTTTAAAGTTCTTGCATTTAGACAAAATAGACTTGCATCAACATATAGAAATATAAGCCTTTATTAATTAACTATTGAAATAAAAATTCAATCTCTTGCATGAAAATCCAAGGGTGGTAAATTTAAAATATCTGTTCATGATGTTTTGTGGTTTTGTAAATAAATATGACTACATGCGTCACTTGGTTATTGAGTTGAATGGAGTTCCATTACAAGATATGTATAGACATGGTTCAATGTTATTTTTCCTGTCATCAAAGTGATACATATGACATTGTGACTATCCCTTTTGGCATGGCATGTGTCCATCCTTCTTTCCCTCTGTCCGTCCATAAACTTTGGGGAAACAACAATTACCACAGATGAAGCTTGATAAGCTATAGAGCCAATGGCTCTAGTTTTCTAAAATGGTTACATTTTTTTGACAGACTGGACAAAGGCTAATATAGTTCCCTTACCTAAGAAGGTTGACAAAAATAATCCTGACAACTACCGAAGAACTTCTTTGTTAAGTTCACTAGGAAAGCTGTATACATATGTGTTAAATGAATGGCTTACAAATTGGGCAGATATTATCAATAAAATAACCGAAAAGCAGTATTTAGGAAAGGATATTCAGTCACCGACCATATCTTCACTTTGAATGCAATTATAGAAAAGACATTATGTAAGCGAAAATGGAAGTTGTATGTTGCATTTATAGATTTTTAAAAAGTCTCTGATTTTGTAAATAGAAGTTAATTATGGCAACTACTATCCTCTTATGGTTTAAATGGCAAGGTGCTGCAAGCATTGAAGAATATATACAGTGTATAAAACAGTTCAATCGTGTGTTAGATGTGTTAGATCACGGTCAGAGATGACAGACTACTTTGAGTGCCCATTCGGACTTAGACAATGATGCATGTTGAGTCCAATGTTATTCTCATTATTCATAAATGAACTTTCAGCAGAGATCACTAAAAACGGTAAACATGGTGTTCAGTTATTTCCAGATATTTATAAAATATTAATGTTGCTATTTGCAGATGATACTTGTATCTGAGAGTGTTGCTGGATTACAATGTCAATTAAACACTTTGCAATTAATTATATGCTGATAAATGAGGTTTAACGGTAAAGTTTGATAAATAAAAAGTGATAGTTTTTAGAAGACAGAGTGTTATGTCGAGGAAGGAAAAATGGCTTTTTGATGAAAATAACTGAAAAGTTGTGGATAGTTATAAATATTTGGGTTTTGTATTTTACGCAATAGCTAACTTTAAGAGAGTTGTCCTCGATTTATCATTACGTAGTAGATAAAAGCCTCAATGGAATTTGTAACAAATATACGAAAATTGGGTACAGTTCAGTTGGAAGTATTTTTTTAAAGATTTTCGATAGCCAAATACAGACAATATACTTGTATAGGTCAGAGGTATGGGGAATTCGAAGATATGACAGTATTGAGAAACTACACTTATTAGCATGTAAATTATTTTTCATCGTTGGCCCACAAACTCCGAATGCAATTGTCTATGGAGAATGTGGAAGACACTATGTGTATATTAACGCTCATGTTAGAGCAATTAAATACTGGCTTAAGTTAACTGCCATGACAGAAGACCGTATTCCATGAAAAGCATATATGTTGAAATGGTTAGACAGTGTGGGATATAAAACATGGGCTACAGAAATTCGCAATGTGCTTACTTCTCATGGGTTTATGGGGATTTGTTTGGTTGTCCCAAACTGTTCACAATCATTATTCCTTTATTCAAATCTTCAGACAACGTTTAATAGATATGTTTATTCAAAATTGGCCAAATATGCTAGAAAATAGTTCACGGTACACGCTTTATAACAAATACAAATACACTTTCGGATCAGAAAGATATCTATCATTACAACTATCCTTTAAATTCCGAAGTATTCTCGTTAAATTTTGAGCGGGTTTGTTAAAATTAAAGAATAATGAAGGCCGCTGGCAAGGCATAGATTCGTTAATGAGAATTTGTCCATTATGCAACTCGGGTATTGAAAATGAATACCTACGAGGGTAGTCATACCGAGGTTCATATTTTTCATATGTTGCCCTAGAGCAAAATATCACTTTTTCATTATGACGTCACGTTTTTAACAATGCTTTGACGTCACG
Source organism: Steromphala cineraria (assembly GCA_916613615.1). Lineage (NCBI taxonomy): Eukaryota > Metazoa > Mollusca > Gastropoda > Trochida > Trochidae > Steromphala > Steromphala cineraria. The sequence continues at coordinate 31,959,747 of OU744727.1, read as the reverse complement.
GTTCACCTATGACGTCACAATCTATACGGGCCGGCGCAGACTAGTCCGCCTATGCTTTGAAGTAGGTTTTGAGTACTTTCTTTAATTTTGAGACTACGGTAATAAACAGAATAAACTCGGGTATAGAAAATGGACACCACTTTTTAGCTCACCTTTACAAAGTAAATGTGAGCTTATGTCGTTGCGCTTCGTCCGTCTGTCCATCCGTCTGTAAACTTTCAGGAAAAAGACTACTCCTCCTAAACAAATCCAGATATCATTCTGAAAGTGTAGTATGTCATACCCATGATGATTCCTCACAGAAAGGTAGACGTTTCGGTTTTGAGAATCCAATATGGCCGCCATGGCAGCCATATTGAATTTTCAATTAGATTTCATGAAAAAGACTACCCCTCCTAAACCAATATAGAGATAATTCTGAAATTTGAGTATGTTATACCTATAGTGATTCAGCACAGAAAGGTAGACGTTTCAGTTTTGAGAATCCAATATGGATGCCATGGCAGCCATATTGAATTTTCAATAATATTTCACGAAAAAGACTACTTCTCCTAAACCAATCTAGATATCATTTTTAAATTGTAGTATGTTATACCTATAGTGATTCCGCACAGAAAGGTAGACGTTTCAGTTTTGAGAATCCAAGATGGCCACGATAGCAGACATATTGACTTTTCAGCTGCAGATGACACATCATTATTATTAAATCTTAAGCTTTCATCAAGTGATCACTCGCACTATATACATTCTCTAATTTGAACTTACTAATGATAATATTATATTGAATATGGAATATTTAAGATTGTCATGCAAATTGTTCTATATTTTTAAGTGTTTCTAAAAAAATTGAAAGACAAACATAATTTATTTCTGTACCCTCGGTACTTTTATTACTTGTTTGTCCTGCTTATTCTGTATATAATGTAAAACATGCATGTATATATGTATTTGGGCCTATGGCCTACATACGAGATGATGATGATGATGATGATCAAGATGAAGAAGAAGAGGAAGAGGAAGACAGACAGACGAAGAAGACAGACAGACAGACTATTCCTTTTGGAATGTTGTCCAGTGTCCGTTCTTCTTTCCCTCCACCCGTCTATAAACTTGGGGGAAACAACAATTACCACACTTACTAATTACCAAAGCAAAATTAAGATGAAGCCTGAAAAGCTTCAGAGCCAATGGCTCTAGTTTTCTAAAATGGTAACATTTTTTGACAGACAGACTCATATTTGTAAATTAATCTTTCCGTTACTCCTTTACTATTAAAGTCATCTTAACATTCTATACATCGATGGATACGCTTGTACCGCATTATAAAATTATTCACAGTAAATGACTTATAAGCTATGAATTATCTATTTCTTGAGATAAAGTTTGATATTTGCGACAGATGTCGCATCGCTCACAGTTTCTTTACTTTTTCATGCTCACAAGCAAATAATATAAGCAAATAAAGACAATTCTCTCCTCTACACGCTGGTGAAACAGTTATGAAAATATCGTCAATGGTTCGGGAGGTACATGTATAGAGGGCGCAAGAGGATTGCTCATTTTGCTGGAAAATGTGTTATTTGCGACAGATGTTGTATCGCCCACCATTTCTTTACGTTTTCATGCTCATAAACAAAATATAAATGCGAATTTAGACAATTCTCTCCTCTACACACTAGTGAAAAAATATGAAGATATCTTTATTGGTTCGGGATATCTTCAGTCTAAGTAAACCTAGCCTCACTATTATCATACCCACTATTATACACTGCTAGACAGTATAGCAGTGTAACGGATAATATTGAGGGAAAACTGTCTTTTCGTAGGAGGATCCCGCTCGTAGCAGTGCACTTTTCGTAGGAGGATCGCGTTCGTAGAAGGTCTTTTCGTAGGAGTGAAAACAATATATATATTATATAGGTATATAGGCAGAGCCAAGTAATTGGTTATGATCTTTATTTATATCATGATTTACTTTCTATTGTTGACGTTTAGAACTGTAAGGGGCAACACGAGTCTGCTTGGCGGTTTCTAGTAAATTATATTCTCATAAGTCATGAATCATGACATAGAATGATCAAATAATACATATTAATAAAAGCCATATTGATATAGAGAGCTACAGAGTTGATGATTAATTCACTTTCTCCCCATTCAACGGCATAAATTGTTCAATAAGTTAACTTTTAGATTTATTATTTTCATTTATATTTAATTTTATTCTAGTATAGATCTAATTGCTTTTATAAACCTCGATGATGTAAGTTAAGAAATTAGTTAAGAAAACATATAATCAATCGTCGACTACAACACTTTGTTTGTTAAGAAAACTATTAAATTCGATTGTGACAACAACTCTCAAAGTACAATGCGTAAGTTATTAAGAAAGCTGTTCAATCAAGACAGCGATTTTGTCTGGTTTTGTCTTGTACTTACTTTAGGAATATCGTTAGGTTTTTGTGTTGTATTGTTTTTGCTAGAGAACCAGTAATTATAGATTGTGAGATGCTTACTTACCTGATTAAAGTCTTTATTAACATGGGGATATCTTGAGGATGAAAGACGAGTGTTCTCAGTCATCTCGAGATAAAACTTGATATTTGCGACAGATGTCGCATCGTTTACCGTCTTTACTTTTTCGTTCAAATGTACAAATGACACATTGTATTGAAGCTGGTTCTTTTGCCCTTTACAGTGGTATAAATCATTTGAAATTTCGCCACCACGTTCAAACGATATGCAGTACCACAAGAAGGGTGGGGGTTCACTACTTTCATAGTAGAAGGCTACATGGCGAGCGGTTTTCACCATGCTATCGTAGTATCAACCCTTATAAGGTGTTTCCATATGTGTCAGTTTTCTGTATCATTACGCGTCTGAAAGAGCACCCCTCCTATTTTTCAATAACTGTGCGTTCATGCCCTGTTATGTCCTGAATGTGCAAGGAATCAAAATTTCAGTGTATTTTACATGAAAAAAATGGTGTTCTCTGTTGGTAGTTTCTGAATCTTGCTTATTAGCTTTGTTTACTTTTATAGTAAACCAATGTAACAGGTTAGCTCCTTGCGTCCCTTTTCTGATTTCCTTCAAACCAACAACCAAGTGATTGCATCTCAGCAAACGTCTTTCATTATTTTGTCTGCATATCTGTTCCGACATCCTAACTGGTGTTTGGCATTCCTATGCCAAGATTCCTCCATTTCAAGAAAAGGAAAACATTTATGCAACTCGCCCTGAATTAAGTAGTCGTCAATGAGTTCATTCATGGATAAGAGAGGCCGTATAGGGTTACATTGCAAAGCAGGATGCATGCTTTTCTCGCAAAACACGCGCATTGACACGCACCAGCGCCTATTGCTAGGCTTTGCTTTGTTTTGTGAAATTGAAAAAAAGAATAATATTTAAATTGGTTTGCTTTAATTAATTTGGTTTTGTGTTTTTCAACAATAAAAAGGAAAACAGGATTCGATACCAGGATGAGTCAACACAAATTTTTGCAGATTGAATTGGTTATATTTTACCTTAGATTTTACATCTTTTGCTAACATGACCATTAAGTTGCATTAACTTATTTTTTTGGCATTATGATTTTGGATTCGAATTTGAAATGTATTTTTATCAATGCACATATACAAATTATTCAATATGACATTAACGTTTGCAATTGAAAGAGTCTTTTTGGCTTGGTAACACTGAAATCGTGAGTTTAAAAATTCGACTTCTTGAAGCTATTGACATCATACAAAATGGATACGATCGTTGAAAAATGTTTCAATCAATCATTGTATTTGATTTAAAAAACACCAAAGATGACGCCTCGTTGCTACAGCTATGTTAAGTAGCAGTATATGCATAAATGAGGTCTTGCCTTTTAGTGACAGACTGCATGACACCCTTGCCATTATTGTAAGCATTCTCGCTCAAGCTTATTGACTTAGATAAATATGTCTGTTAATAAAACTTAATTAACACCATATAGCGCTGAATCCGTTTGTCGTCGCTTGCGACTATATTTAATATTGCAACTTAAAAAAATAGTTGATGTTCCAAACCAGTGCCGTTTTTAATGATATTCTTGGTCCATTTTGTGCACAGTTACATTAATAATGGATTTCAGAGTTGTGTCCCTTTGGTGGATTGCAGTGGTCATGCACTGATGCATATCTTTTGTTGTCCAGCAAAAAGGAGCAACGTTTTGAAATTACTGACAGTACATCAGCCATAAACTGTTCCACAAAGAAGATCGAAAATCTTTAATAAGGTAATTTCATCCTTCCTCAGACTCCAGTCTACATGGGTCATAATCTACCAGATTTGGAAATTCCATGTCCGGTGTGAGATACCACGTATATATAATGTTTAAATGAATAAATAATTGAGATAAAACTTTTATTTATAAAACTTCCTTTATTCTAAACAATTGTTCATATAAGTTAAGTTAATGTTCTGTTGTCTACATTTATAAACCATCAGCAGAAATTAGGGTAACTCGTTATTTTCAGCCATAAACTGTTGTTTCAGTCCAAATTCCACAAAGAAGATCGAAAATCTCTAATATGGTAATTTCATGAAAGTAAGGAATTTGATTTCTCCTTCCTCAGACTCCAGTCTACATCAACCATTTTCTCAGCAGGAAATAAGAGACGTAAGTTGATAGTAGCAGTAAAAATAGCATATGCTATAGAAGTGTCTTGTTGAAAGATTTTAATTTCATTTTCAAGACGAATTTTAAAGATATGTATATAAATGTTTTTTGTAAGTGCCCGTCACAATATATTTAATTAATTTCAAGTCAATTCATTTTATTTCGGTTTTGCAGGCCATTGGCCCATGTACAATTGCAATATAATTCACAAAATAAGAGTAAGGAAATCAAAGTATAAAACAATAGTTAAGTTATTACCGAAGACATAGCATGCTTTCTAAGAGCAAGAGCTTCCTTACAATAATTTTCACATTTAAATAATGAATTACTATACATTTGCTGCTTATTAACTTAAACGGCCAGTTCGAGCGGGTATTTTCTGTTCCACAAATATTTGGGAGGGAATTCCCTTTTGCACACGGCACTTCAAATTTTATATATTCGATTTGTTTTCTATTTTTTATGTTAATAACTATGTCATGTTTGATAATAAGTTCTAATGGGCATTTCAAAAAAACAAAACAAAGAAAATAATGAAAGCCACTGACAAACACTTCGAGCGGTGTATTTCTTGTGGAAACGAAATTCAGGAGGACTTTCCTGTTAGCTAATATATTTGATTTTTACATGATTATTTCACACTTAATTTCAAATATGTTCATGAAGTTGTCATTTCAGTTTATGATTTAACAATTTGACAAAGTATAAAGTGTATCGCCCAAAAAAAGAAAACATCGTGAAATGAAGCCAATCACCGGAGCTACGAGCGTAAGGTGCATTATTGGCATTTACTGCATCAAAACATTGTCTTTACTGAAAACTTTTAATATGAATCACGTGTAAACAGGCTCCTCTTCTATCAATCAGTTATTTGTTCTTGATTTACTCAATGAATTAGCATGATACAGCACATTTGTTTTCTCGCAATGCTAACAATTCAAAATGGCGGAGGAAAGCCGATCGAACTCGAAGCCTTGATCATGGCCACTAGGTGTTGTAGTAACTTGGATGTTTAAATTGTAGGAGATTTGTTAATAATGTTTGCATAACAAAATATGATAGACAGACAGATGGTTTATTGAAATCTACATTTGAAACCTAAAATGGCTAGGCTCAATCAGTATGACACTTAGTCAAAACTGAAAAGTTGATTCGCATCGGATATAAAACAATTCGTCAGCGCTGCAGCACTCCCAATTATACACAGTACCTACGTATTGCACTTTTCCGAACATAAAAACTTCATGTGAATTAAGTGACTAAGATACATTTCTGAAGAAAAAAAAATGTTTTGCTATGAGTGAGGATGTGCGAACTGTGAAGTCAAGGGCGAGCGCGAAAGTACGATGGAAATTCTCATGGGAGTAGACAAGAGAGAAATGTCAAGCGTATTTATTTGGGAGACATTGCCTCAAAATGAAATAACCTGAAATCTACAACAAATTTACGGATTTTTAACTGAATAAACTTTTTAAAATAAATGCATTACAATCATGAGTTGACATGTCGCTGCAAGAGGGCTAAATGCAACTGATTTTACCGTTGTTCACACGAAATATTTTTTCTAAGGATGAAATTATCCTTTTACACCTTTAACACCATTAACTTTTGACACAACCTTAAAAACCTATTTTCATCTTCTCCAGTTCTAAAAGGACTAGAGAGTTAAAAACGAAATGTGCAGACTCCTTTGCCAATGGGTATTCTTAATTGTAGATTTTGTGACCCCATGACCCCAAATAGTGTCACAGGGGTCACAACCTTAAAAACCAATTCTCATCTTCTTCTCCAGTTCCAAAAGGAGTAGATAGTTAATACTGATGTGTGCAGACTCCTTGGACAATGGGGATTCATATTTGTAACTTTGGTGACCCTGTGACCCCATATAGGGTCACAGGGGTCACAACCTTAAAAACCTATTTTCATCATCATCTTTAGCTCCTAAAGGTCTATTGAGCTGAAAGACTGCATGTAGACTCCTTGGCCAATTGGGATTCTAAACTGTAGGTTTCGTGACCCCATGACCCCAAATAGGGTCACAGGGGTCACAACCTTAAAAACCTATTTTTCTCCATTAGATGACAGTCTATGGCAAATTTATTTCCCCTTGGATATATTAGTGTGGACTTTTTTCACTGTCTGATATTGGCGATCTAGAAAGTGTTGAATAATAATAAATCATTTGGGTAAGGAAATTTATTCCGAAATCGTTACATTTGTTTTGTAATTTTTTTGTAGGTTTTCTTGCAATAGGTAACATCAGTTTCATTTTTAGCTCATCTGGCCTGTATAAAGCAAACTTGATATGATGCCTGATGAGCTACAGAGCCAATGGCTCTATTTAGCAGCCACGTCTAAGGACGGGGCTGCTATCAGTTTTTGTGAAGTTTCCATCGCCGCCGCCGCCGCCGCTGCACTCGTACTACTAGCTATAACTTTTTTTCACTAAGCTTTCCAGAACTCTTATTCATACCTTATTACTCATACCTCCGGGGAACGATTTTGACACGTTCACTTTCAAGGTCAAAGGTCAAGGTCACGAGATATGTATTCACTCTAAAAATTCCTTGTAAACGCGATAACTTGAAAAGTTTTTGTGCTATGAAGCTCTAACTTGGTATATATCATCCTTGGAAAAGTAAAAAAATTTGAAAAGGTTTTGGCTACAATCCGTCAAAGGTCAAGGTCACAGCAAGGTCATGACGTAAGCATGTTTTAGCGAAAATGCTTTATTTTAACTATGAACACTTTTAATCAATACATGATTGTTATACTCAATAAAAAGTGTTCAATGATTGTGTGACCTTGAAGGTCAAAGGTCAAGGTCATGAGATATGAGTTATTACAAAATGCACTAAATTGGGGTATAACTTTATCCCATTTAGCTTTTCAGAACTCATGAACATGTCTAAATGTTAATACTTCCAGGGAATCATTATGACATGTTCACTTTCAAGTTCAAAGGTCAAGGTCATGAGTTATAAAATCACCGCAAAATTCCTTGTAAACGCGATAACTTGAAAAGTTTTTGTGCTATGAAGCTTTAACTTGGTATATATCATCCTTGGAAAAATAAATTTTTTTGAAAAGGTTTCGGCTACAATCCGTCAAAGGTCAAGGTCACAGCAAGGTCATGATTTAAGCATGGTTTAGCGAAAATGGTTAATTTTACCTATGGTGACTTTTAATTAATACATGATTGTTATACTCAATAAAAAGTGTTCAATTATTGTGTGACCTTGAAGGTCAAAGGTCAAGGTCATGAGATATGAGTTATTGCAATACCTTGTAAACACACTCTCTTGAGAAGTACAACATTTTCAAAAAGTTTAGGGTACGAACTGTCGAAGGTCAAGGTCACAGCAAGGTCAACATATATGTAGAAAATGGATTAATTTAATTTTTAACACTTTATTTCATTACAATAATGTTCTACTCAATGAAATTTGTTCATTGATTGTGTGACCTTGAGTGTCAAAGGTCAAGGTCACGAGAAAATTCCCAATTTGGTGAGGCCTGTAAAAGGCGGAACAGGGTAAGGCGAAACCCCAAGTTCTGGGGCTGCTCTGCTTTTGCGGTATCCCGCAAACGCTAATCTAGTTTTAAAACAAATCAAACCAAGCAGGTATTTGAGCAGGGTTTTTATGCATCATGCACTGTCTGTAGTGCTTATCAAACAATATATCATTTGGATACTACTCTTTAAATTATAGACAAATAATATATCATTCAGGTATAGATAATGATAAATAACATGTTTTATGATCTTTTATTTCTGGTTTTCTAATTAAATGTGTTAATTTTTGCTTTAAAAAATGTGCAATACATATCCCAATACATTGCTTATCTATCCCAATATACTGCAATATAAAAATCAGGTCAATACACAGCCCTGCCTACAGTCCTTAGATGTGCCTTTTGATAATTTTGGTCAGATGCCATGATCATTATTTTAGATTTTCAACTTCTTAAATGTAGAAGTGACTCTTTGAGGAAGTCATTTTTGTTCCACTCATAACTATATGTAATATATGTAATGGCTATGGTCCCTAGATATGCCTATTGTATATTCATATTTCAGTCAGACCACTCTCATTATTATTTTTAGATTTTGATTTCTTTCTTGTAAAAGTGACTCTTTGAGGAAGTCAATTTTGTTCCGCTCTTAACTCTGATATTATTTGTTCAGATGAGCCATTTGATGTACTCTCAGTATATTTTCATCGTTAACTTCTTTCTTATGATACAGTCACATTGAAAGGACATTGAAGATTTTATTAACACAAAAGTGACTATTTAAGAATCATAAATGCCTGAACAAGACATTAGTTAGTGACCTTATATAGCTTACATGCAATCAGGAAGTCTATATCTGCATTTTCATTGACTTTTAAACAAATTAAAACAGTTTTGAAATTTTGTAGGAATCCTTACCTTAAAGTGTAGTATCTTAGTTCCCATAATCACTTAGGGAAGCTGGGGTATAAAAAGTGAGCTTGCTCACTAATTCTCTTGTTTTCTTTCACTGAACATATGCATGTTTTATATGGTACCGGTGTAAATTAAACTGGTACTATTTTTTGCTTACCATTGTTTCATTGAATTGCATTTTAACTCTTTCTTCCCAATTTTGCTATGGTCTATGTCTTTGAGTAATAAATCCTAACTCAAAAACTATTTGTTTAGAAAATTATCTTATTTTTAAGAAAAATTATTTTTGAAAAATTATCCCATTAGATTTCATCTGACCCAGACCATTTGTTACACTATGAATTTGTAAAGCTTCTTTCTTGAAAAAGATATTTATTACCGCTGGTTTCAAACCCATAGTTGTAAATATGTCTTTATTCCCTCTAGTATTCCATGATCCGTTGAGCAGAAGAGTGTTTGATTCCAGCGCATTGTAGTCGTATAACCAGTCAAAATCTTTCCCAGCATGCAATTGCAAAACAATAACAAAGTCAAAGAGTCCGTCCCTGTATTTACTCAGAGAATGGACCCCCTTTAAGACGTGTATGCACGTCAACTTAAACACAGTCTGAGAATTCCCAAACAATCATCAAATACTATGGAAGGGGATGTGTGCCAAAAATGAATTCATGTACACTTGTAACAAGCAAGATGTATAACCTGTCATTCTCAACCATGCAATTCTTGAAAAGACAAGTCCAAGCGTGCAAAACTAACATTTCAATCCTGTAAAACTCAACTCAACAGCTGTTCTCAACTTTACAAAATTGAAATGTAACATATTTGTTTCAGTTAGCCAGGTCAGCCGCTTACAAAAAATTAACTTGTTCCTTATTTGTGCCTGTTGCAGAATCAGCGCGTGCCGGTCAAATGTCTGCTTTAACGAATCAAGCATAGCATATCATTTTTGGCAAACATCCCCCGTTAATGCGGAATCATGTACAATTGCAAAACTCGAAATGCAGAAGTCCATTTTAAAGTAAATGTGAGCTTATGTTGTGGCGCTTTGTCTGTCGTCCATCGTCTGTCTGTCTGTCCGTCCGTCCGTAAACTTTCACGAAAAAGACTACTCCTCCTAAACGAATCCAAATATCATTCTGAAATTGTAGTATGTTATACCCATGGGGATTCCTCACAAAAAGATAGACGTTTTAGTTTTGAGAATCCGAGAAGGCTGCCATGGCAGCCATATTGAATTTTCAATTAGATTTCATGAAAAAGACTACTCTTCCTAAACCAATCTAGATATCATTCTGAAATAACTATGGTGATTCCGCACAGAAAGGTAGACGTTTCAGTTTTGAGAGAATCAAATATGGCAGCCTTATTGAATTTTCAATAAGATTTCATGAAAAGGCTACCCCTTCTAAACCAATATATTAATCATTCTGAAATTGTTGCATGTTATACCTATGGTGATTCCACACAGAAAGGTAGTCATTTCAGTTTTGAGAATCCAATATTGCCTCCATGGCAGCCATATTGAATTTTCAATTAGATTTCATGAAAAAGACTACTTCTCCTAAACCAATCTAGATATCATTTTATAGTATAGTATGTTATACCTATTGTGATTCCGCACAGAAAGGTAGACGTTTCAGTTTTGAGAATCCAGCAGCCATATTGACTTTTCAGCTGCAGATGACACATCATTATTATTAAATTTTAAACTTTCATCAAGGGATCACTCGCACCATATAAATTCTCTTATTTGAACTTACTAATCATAATATTATCTTGAATATGGAATTTTTAAGATTGTCATGCAAGTTGTTCTATATTTTTAAGTGTTTCTAAAAAAATTAGATGAAAGACAAACATAATTGTCAATTTGATTAATTTGTTTAAAATCTTTATGGCAACTAGCTGCAAAAACCCAATCACATTAAACATCTTGTTAAATTTTGAACAATGGTATCTCCCTTATATTTCTTTAAATACCACACATAAGGGGTCAACCAGAGTTCAGATATTCCCAATACAGGCTGCTAGCATCACAGTGTCAGCTGCTAGTCTGTTGCATAATCAACCTGACCCAATTGATATGGTAGAGCATTATGCTATATGGCCATGTGTTTGCAATAAGAGTTATGGAAATTAGACTTGTATTCTCATGACAGTGATATATTCTTTCTAAGAATAACAACTTACACAAAACTTGACAACAATAAGCTTTGTGTTTAGCAATCTACATGATAAGTTGATTTGGAAAGAGTTATTTTGCATCAGGTTCAAGTTCCTGTGTTTTACTCATATTTGTACCATTTCTATATCTAACAGAAGTTCTTCTTGACACAAAATCAATTTAGGACATAAGCTAACTATGTTTTGTGAAATTATATATATTTTTCACAACAATGCAGTGTTCTCTCCAGGTACTTGCTCAGAACACTTATCATGCTTCTCCAAATACACAAAGCCAAATACACTAAGTGCTACATCTGGCGCTGAGCCCTGCCTGCTTGTATGTTGCATAGTTATCCTGACCTAATTGATAAATAGAACATAATGATGTATGGCAATTACCATGTCTAAGCAATGGACTTTATGGAAAGTACATAAATTGACTTTATGAAAAGTATGCTTGTATTCTATTAACAGTAATACTTTTTACAAATAACAATTTAAACAAGTCAAGAATCAGCTTTTGTGTACAACAATCTGCACGATGAGTTGATATTAACAAGTCAAGAATCTGCTTTTATGTACAGTAATCTACATGATAAGTTATTGTAGAAAGAGGTAATTTGTATCAGGTTCCAGTTCCAATACCATATGTGTTTTATAAATACCTGTAAAACTAAATGATAATTGTATCATGCTGAAGGGGTTCTGGGAACAACATGTCATCATAGAAGTCATTATTTTTCAATTAGATTTCAGGCCAAGTACTACTATTACTAAATCAATTAAGATATCATTCTGAAAAGTGAGTGCTTTTTTATACATGTATAGTGGTTCCTGATAAAGACGTATTTATTTTATTATCAAGAATCCAAGAATTTTTTTGGGGTCAATATGTCAATTATATTGAATTTTCAATTGGATTTCATTTCCTGATCAATCAAATCAATGTCATTATATTTGTATTGATACACTTGTTGAAATATTTATCAACACTATAAATACAGTTACAAAAAATGTATGAATCATCTTTATCTGCGAACATATAACTGTTATAATAAATCCCTTTTAATAAAACATAAAATGATAAAAGTTGTTCACTCCATCAGTGTGTTACATAATTCCTGACACTTCATTTATGCCAAATAACATAGCCAGTGAGGGATATATATATACATTTTTTAATCATCTATATCTGATTACGGTCTGAATGATGATTATCTAGATAGTTATAATGATCATTCAATTCAAACAAATCCTTTTCAAAAGCATTTAAAATGATTAAATTTGTTCACTCCTAACACTAACTGTTAGGTTTTTTACTCTTTTGTTTCCATGCAATTAATATATTCCAAATTGTAAATTTTGGTTAATGAATAACAAATAATCTTTTATTTTGTTTGTCATGCTAATAAAAGATATCATTTAATATTCATCTTCAAAACAAATTGAACAGCTGTCTGAACAATTCTTTCTCACCAATTCTCTCTGTTAGTTAAAATACTTCAATAAACATATTACTGAGTTGACCTCCAGATTATTTCTATTGCAAATCTCTCCTTTTGCCTTTTTTGGCAAAAAATGAGGACTCTGTTGGAAAACTGTTACAAGTCCTGTCCGGCTCATAACTTCTAAACTAATCATCACATATTGATCAAATTTGATATGAAGATACATAATCATCTGAAGGTGTGTCATGAAGAACAATTTGAAAATATTTTTATAAAATTTTGCCTTTTTTGGCAAAAAATGAGGACTCTGTTGGAAAACTGTTACAAGTTCTGTCCGGCTCATAACTTCTAAACTAATCATCACATATTGATCAAATTTGATATGGAGATACATAATCATATGAAGGTGTGTCATGAAGAACAATTTTGAAAATATTTTAATAAAATTTTGCCGTTTTTGGCAAAAAATTAGGACTCTGTTGGAAAACTGTTACAAGTCCTGTCCGGCTCATAACATCTAAACTAATCATCACATATTGATAAAATTTGATATGAAGATACATAATCATATGAAGGTGTGTCATGAAGAACAATTTTGAAAATATGTTTGTTTTAATATGATCAAATTGATCTTGGAGATCCAAATACATAAATTCATTCATTTGATTTTAATTTTGTCAGTTAACTCGAATTATGCCCAACAGTGAACATAAAGTTGGTATGATTTAGTTTTTTTATTAGAATAGTTTCTTTCATATCCTGGAAAAATTATGTTATTTTGTGCGACAAAAATTAATCAACAATATGATAAGGAAAACCTATACATATTGTGCAATTTGCGGGGGATATAGCTCGACCATGTCAGCTGCTTGTTTCTCCTGTCCTTCCATTGCAAACCTCTCTTCTATCCCACATTCCTTCTACTCCCCCCTTTCCCCTCCTATCCTTCCAGCCCCCCTCCTGCAACTCCCCTCTTAAAAGTATCTGTACTGCATATTGAATTGAGGGGAGGAAACTCACATTATGGAATAACAGTAACTTACATAAGAGGATGAGTTACATAAGCTACATGCAGGTTCAAGAGGTCATCATAGGTCATCATATCTAGTAATTAGCATAAACCCCCATGTTGCTAGCCTAGCTGTTCTGACAAATCAGATTGCACTAACATATGTCAAGATTTAAGATATTCACAAATCTTCAGTTAGAATTACATGAGACATTGACCTGGACAGTTTACTTTGGCAATTGGACTTATCAGTATCTGAATTTGTGATTTATGTCAGAAGGATATATTCCAAATGTTTATGGGCATCATCTTTTTAGTTCTTTGGAAGTTGAGAGTGTGACTAATCTAACATTGGATTAACCAGTTTGTTGAATTTTGTAATTGTGTTTGAAAACTTTTGAGTACTGTACAAGTACTTTTGAGAAAGAATTCTTGAGATTTTCTGGATTATTTCTTGACTTCAACAGTCTTCTTATGTCATTTGAAAGGTAAGGTGTTATTACAATATTTATATTAGATGTTGTAAATAAGTTCACAACAAAAATCCATTATGTGCTAAAATGTTATTTCAGTATAATAGATGTTAAAAATCATTTGATGAAGAAGAAAGTATTATATTTATGTTTATAGTATTAATCTTTACCTCACTTGACCTCTACTACTGTGTAGGAGAAAGGCGGTTTAGTTGTGCTACCCCTACTTACTCATTAAGTATACACTTTATGCATGTGAATGATAGTATCATATATGATGTATATGCATGTTTTGAAATCTCCTACTTGCTGTCCATGTGACTTTGCTTGTTTTGGCTTAATTAAGATGAATAATATAAATTTTCTACTCTCAAAGTGAAATCCAGTATATCAGGTTTATTTCTTCATAGTAGTCCTCTCGTAAATATCTTGAACATGTTAACAATTTTTTTCAAGAGAGTATACATCAAAGTAGTTTCCAGACAGTTTGACAAAACTCGCCCATTGCATTTAAAAAGTATGGGTGAGTACATTAAACTCAGTTGGTGTGGGTTAAGTTGGGCCATACGAGGTGGGTTAAGTTGGGCTGTTATGCTTATCTAGGGTAAAATTTCATTTTGTATTATTACATTGAACTTGAGTAGAAATCATCAATACAGGTGTTATTTGGATGTAACCATGGTATCGCTTCAGTCTTTACGTTATTGTTGACTTTAGCTTGAGGTTTTTGAATTTCAAGTAATGTTTTCAGTTTTAGATACAGTCACATCAAAATATATATATTAGGAGATTGGTTTTAAACATTTGGAATAATGTTTTCCAATCAGGTGAATAGGAAACTTTGGAAGATGATTATCATTATCTCATTAGGATGATGTGGCCCAACTTACCCCACATGGTGGCCCAACTTACCCCACAGGCTAATTAAAATTCAAACGATGCAATATGAAATTTCTTTTTAAGTTTCATATTACGACTACAAAACTGGTAAAAGTAAAGAGTGGCTTAACTACACCCGCCCTTCCCCTAATTTAGTCTCAATATTCAACTTATGGATGAAATTTTAATACAAAACCTGATTTAAGTCACATTTATTATAAGGTCTGATCAATTTATCAATTTGTTTTATGAACGTATTATAGATAAATGCCATTTATGAATATAGAAGATATTTAGTTTTAAATATTTTCGAAGACAATAATTAAAGGTTGGCACTATATGATTAGCAGCCCCATCTAAGGACGGGGCTGCCATCAGTTTTTGTGAAGTTTCCACCGCCGCCGCCGCACTCGTATTACCAGCTATAACTTTTTTCCACTAAGCTTTCCAGAACTCTTATTCATACTCATCCCTAGGGGGAACCATTAATTAACTAGAAAAGCTTCCACCCATTTAATGAGGTTATTGTTTACTCCCATATTGAACATTCTTTTTCAGGGTAAAACTTCCATTGGGTACCTTATTGCAATTTCATATATCAGATGAAAATAACACGAAAGTTGTAGAAATATTGAAAATATTACGATAAAAACTAAAAAACTTACCCTATCGTACTTCCGCCTGCCCACTACTCGCCCCTTACATACTACGCGCGAGTACCTTACAAGGGGAAGTAATCCCTACCCAACCTTCACTTTCATAGCTTTCGTCGTGAAGAATAGACGTTTTTTCTGAAGAATCTAGAAAGTTTTCTTACAACGAGAAGTTTTCAGTTGAGAAAATGACAGAGGAAGAGAATGTATGTGTGGTAAAGTTATTGTTATTCGCAAAGGCTTTCCATTATTCGCTTTCTCGATGTGATTGTTGTAGTAAATCTTTTTTCATGGATTGTACACGTTCGCGTGCAACCATGTGCTTTTTAAATTCGAGCTAGTATCTGTTGCTACACTCGTTTTTACTTTTTTATTTTTCATCGCATTTCATTCGCGTTTCGCATTTCCATATTATATCACATTTCTTTCAGCTTTGTGTTATATATAACTTATGCGATGTGATTTTCGCCCGTTTTTCCCTAGTGACTTACGGCCGTTTATCGCATGTAATTCCTCACTGGGGGATTCTTGCTCCTTTTTTCATACTATGCATTTACATTACTAAGCCTTTGCGAATTTAGTATTGTTTCTCTTATGCATATATATAAATTATGTCATGTCATGTTACATATATAAACACATGTCTACATATTTAAAAAAAAAAAAAAAATAATAATTTAATGACAGGGTTTTCTTCACACTTTTTGTTCGACTTACAGTCCATCAAAATTTGTGAGGGATGCCACGTCCCCTTGCTTCACCAAGACAGACACTCTTGGTGTGTCCGTTGTTTGGCACACTCTCCCCATGACGACCAGCAGTGCGAGCTTTGTCAGGACTTCACCCCTGCAGTCAGGAAGTCCAGACGGCACGTAAGTCTAAAAAGAGCAAGGCCTCTTCGTCGTCTTCTGCTCCCTCCTCTCGCGAGGAGGCGGGTGAGAAACGGCAGAAGACCTCTGACTTGCAGCAAGGTCCACCTGCACCCACCCTTACACCTACACCTACACCCACACCAACCCAAGCACCTGCAGTCACTATTGATCAACTAAATCTTATGCTTGCAGATCAGATGAAGTCTGTACAATCCTTGTTCAAGGACACGGTGGCTGAACTCCGAGAGGAGATGAGGCCCCGGTCCGACGAGCAAGGCGGTCTAGCTCATCTGGAGGGTGGTAGTGGGATCGTAACGTCCAAACCTGGCCTAGGCCGGGGGAGGACAAGAGGTAATCAAGAGGTTTTTTCCTGTCCTGGCTCACGCCTGGCTCCAGGTCAAAACCTCGACACTACTGTCCCAGGAACTGTCCTGGTGCCTGCTAGTGTCTTGGCCCAAGGGCCGTTGGTTATCCCTGGACTTAGTCCGGGGTTCACCACCGTCCAGGGTTTGCCCAAGAGTACTTCCCATGTTGCTTCGACAACCTCTGGGATCGAGTCTCGGAACCGGGGTCCGGCGTCAAACCAGGTTTTGACCCCCGCCTTTGTGCAAGGTCGTCAGGAGAATCAGGTTCCTCCCGACCCTTCTCTAGACGAGGAGACAGAAGTTGGTCTAGATGACCAAGACTTCGTCTCTGAGTCTGAGGAGGATTCGGAGGATGCTGGTGATACTGATCCACCGAACACAATAGCGGCTTCCCTGCGTCAGGTGCGTGATAAGATCGCGTGTGCCCTGCCGCAGGCGGTCATGCCTGAGGAGACGTCAGACTCGACTGAGTTCCGCCTTCCGGGCGATGCTTTCGCCGCGGCGAAAGTATCGGAGACTCGACTCCGCATCTTGCCCTCTCTGACCGCTGTGGTGATTGATCCTCTCCTATCGGGTACTCGGAAGAAATTTGATCTTCCTGACCTTGTTAAGAAGTATCCGATGGGAGAGGATTGGTTGTTTCAGTTGCCGGATGTGGACGAGTGTGTTGTGTCCTCGGTCACTCTGCAAGGGTCTTCGACCAAGCAGGGCCGGCGGCTGCCTCCTTTTCCGCTGTGCGGGCCGACGCTGAAGACTGCGTTCCTATGCTTCCAGGAGCAATTCAGGAACGCCAGTCAACAGCTGAGGATCTGTGTCTACTCAGCCTATCTGACTGCCTTGCAGCAGAAGCTGAATAGACCAAGCGACAGCACCGATTCTTCGGTGCTTAGCGGGCAGCTGGCCGAGGTGTCTAGTTTCCTGGCTAAGGACAGCCTACGGAGCTGCTCCAGCCAGATGATGAGTGCAGTCATGGGCATGCGCCACCTGTGGCTTTCAGTATCCAAATACTCAAAAGCCACCAAAAATAAGCTACTTGTTTTGCCCTTTCGGCTGGGGGACTCCCTTTTTGCTGGGGCAAAACAAGTAGTTAAGGACGCTGCGGAGACGGCTAACACCCTGATTGAGACCAAGGTCCTTTGGGATAAGCCCAAACCAAAAAGGCAGCGTTCCAACGTCCTTGCCAATCTGTATCCCGAAGCGCCGGCCGGGGGGAGGGGGGAGGGTTGGAAGGGTCCGATCCGCCCCCCTCCGGGCAGAGGCAAGAAGAACAAGCAGAAGGGTGGCTCTCAACAGCCTTTTCGGGGCCGCGGCAAGCCGAAGGCTGCCCAGTAGCCCGTCTGAAAGTACCCTCCGAGATCCCCCCGCCAGTTGCCGTAGGGCCGCTGGGGACCGGGACTCTCTGCTTGTTACCCCATTTTCCAGGTCGGGGGCCGCTTGAACCTGTTTATCAGGGAATGGGTAAAGGTCACGACAAATCCCTGGGTACTGACTACCCTCAGGGATGGCCATTTACCATTATGGATTCATGGACCCCCTACTTTTTCGGCGATAAGGCATACTCCGGTCCCTGCCTCACCAGAAAAAGCCCAAATCCTAAGAGACGAAGTCAAAGCGTTGTTGAACAAGGCTGCGATCGAGTTGGTACCAGAAGGTCAAGAATACGCGGGTCATTACTCGACGTACTTCATTGTGACAAAAAAGGACGGGGGTTTCAGACCCATTCTCAATCTGAGAGGGTTGAACAAACTTATTCAGGTCCCGACCTTCAGGATGGAGACACTGCGTTCAGTGGTCTCCTCCGTGGAGACAAACGACTGGCTGTCATCAATCGACCTGAAAGATGCTTACCTGCACGTGCCCATGCACCCCGACTTCAAGAGGTTCCTCCGGTTCTCTTTCGACGGGAGGCTCTACCAGTTTCGAGTGTTACCCTTCGGCATCTCTACGGCGCCCAGGGTCTTTACCAAACTTATGTTGGTGGCAGCACAGGTTGCCAGGTCTCGAGGGAAGTGTTGTCACCCTTACCTCGACGACTGGCTTATCAGGGCTTTGTCCCGCCTAGCCAATCAGCAGGCGACCCAGGCAATTATAGACATCCTGTTGAGTCTGGGTTGGGTTATCAACCTCAAGAAATCGGACCTGACTCCGTCGCAGGACCTGGTTTTTCTTGGAGCAAGGTTCAATACAGAGCAGGGGATTGTATCCCTGTCTCAGGATCGTATTACCAAAGTACAGAGGATCACCCTCCAGTTTTTGGAAGTGCCTTCCCATCCAGCACGGGCTTGGCTCCAGCTGCTAGGGAATATGGCATCGACGATAGACGTCGTCTGGCGGGCCCGTTTGAGAATGAGACCCATTCAACAGGCCCTTGCGGGTCTTTGGACTCATTCAGAGAGCTACGAGAAGGTTATCTTAGCTCCCGTATGGTTGGCCCCTCACCTGAGGTGGTGGACCGAGGCAGGGAACCTGTCGAGGGGCCTCCCTCTAGAGAATCCAGTCCCGTCTCTCACGGTTCAGACAGACGCCTCCCTCACCGGTTGGGGAGGTGTATTGGGCGAGCTCACTGCATCGGGTCTTTGGACCGAGCAGGAGACAAAGTTGCACATCAACGTCCTAGAACTGAGAGCTGTCAGACTGGTGTTCCAGCGCTTCCTGCCTCAGGTCAGAGGCCATATTGTTCGTCTAGAAATGGACAACCAAACGGCCATGACGTATATCCGCAAGCAGGGGGGGACTGTCTCCCCCTCTCTCCTGCAGGAGACCTGGCAGTTTCTGCTGTGGTGCGACCAGCAGAGAGTGAGAGTGATCCCAGTCTATCTACCAGGGGTGGACAATGTGCAAGCAGACGCTCTCTCTCGCCGAATCCTAGCCCCACACGAATGGAGGCTCAATCGGGAGATATTCGAGACTATTTCCCGATTGTACGGATCATTCCAGGTGGATCTGTTTGCCTCTGGAACGAACCACCAGATACCAGTGTTTTGCTCGCGCATCCCCGATCAAGGGGCAGTGGCCGCAGACGCATTTCACCTAGACTGGACAGACAGAGTACTATGGGCCTTCCCGCCGGTACCTCTGATTCCCAGAGTTCTGAATCAACTGTCCGCCCAACCTGCTCGACGGCTAGTGCTTCTCGCACCTCTGTGGCCGTCACAGAGCTGGTTTCCGGTAATGATGGGAGCTCTAGCTCAGCCTCCTGTTCTATTACCGTGTCGACCAAATCTTCTGTCTCAGGAAGGAGAGCCCCACCCGAATCCCAGGATTCAGTGGCTGGCCTGGCCTTTGTCAGGAATCGCCTCCAGGAGAGCGGAATTCCTGCACCAGTTGCACGTACAATTCTGGCTTCGCGGAGGGATTCGACAAACCTTCAGTATGAGGATCGATGGGCCTGTTACTCGCGCTGGTGTCTCGCTAGAGGGGATCTCGATCCCTTTTCTACGACTGTAATTACAATCTTAGAATTCCTGCAATCTAGGCTGGAGGCTGGCCTGGCCGCCTCGACTATAAGGGGTTACTCTACGGCCATTTCAGCTTTCCATATTCCTGTAGATGGAACTGTCTTAGGTTCTCATCCCTTAGTACAGAGATTTCTGGCGGGAGTGGACAGAATCCGTCCCTCAGTTAGGAGGATAAGTCCAGTTTGGGATCTATCAGTGGTCCTCGACTGGCTTTCGGGGCCAGCTTTTCGCACCCCTTCCTCCCTCTCCATTCAGTTACTGAGCTGGAAGACGGCTTTTTTGGTGGCGGTAACTTCCGGTAGGCGGGTCGGAGATATACATGCTATGTCTTCGGATCCCGAGCTGACTGTCTTTCACAAAGACAGAGTCAGCATTAGACTGCCGGATTCTTACCGTCCAAAGGTCGATCACAATTTTCATGTGACAGCTCCAATTGAACTTCCCGTCCTTCGACAGGCCACCTCTGCTGGGTCCTCGGTTAACTCTGAAACCCATATCCTTGATGTACGTAGAACCCTTATAATCTATCTCAAGCGTACAAGAGGCATTCTTAAAGATAAGCAACTATTTTGTTGCTATGGAGGCGGAAAGGTGGGCCTGCCAGCAAGTAAACAGACCATCTCAAGATGGCTAGTTTCCACTATTTTCATGGCGTATGTCCACAAGGGCAAGGCGCCCCCAGAAGGTTTGAGGGCTCATTCAATTAGGGCGGTAGCAACGTCGAAGGCGTATGCTGCAGCCCTGCCCATTGAGGAGATTTGCTCCGCGGCTATCTGGAGCCGACCGAGTACGTTCATTAAGCACTATCAATTGGACAAACACTCCAGGGAGCGTGCTCGGTTTGGTCAGTCAGTTCTCGCCAATGGGCAGGGTCAACAACCTTAGCTGAATGGGCTCTGTTTTGTTGAGTTTGACGCACTGTTTTTTATGGGTAGACACTTTGAAGTTCTTGCCAAGGGTTTGGCGATCCCAGTTTCTACTAATATCTGCACTTGTAAATACAAGTTCACCTTTTTATGCACTTCAGAGGTTTTCTGCCGCTTCAGGGAGATCTTTTCTGGGCATATTTTGTAAATTACCTTTCCTCTTTACAAAAAAAAAAGGGGGGGGGGGTGGGGTTTTTCCTTATTTCTAGCCGTAATCGCTATTTTTTAGCTTGGCATTTTTGACCCACTTACCCCTCTCTCTCTCTCTCGCCTGTGTTAAGCCTGCTGGCTGTCACGTTGACACGGTGAGTAAAGTCTGCTCCTTAGCTTAAATTTTTATATTTGGCTTTAAGGATAGTGTGTTCACACTTTATTTAGTCAGAATGCCACTCCCATTGATTATCTTTAGGAGTCTGTATTTTGCAATAAGGTACCCAATGGAAGTTTTACCCTGAAAAAGAATCGCACCAACCTGTAGAGGTTGCTGATTCTTTGAAGGGAAAACTTCCATTGGGTAGCCGCCTCCCTCCTCCCGCCTAATTCTGACTAATTATTCTTAATTGGCTATGAAAGTGAAGGTTGGGTAGGGATTACTTCCCCTTGTAAGGTACTCGCGCGTAGTATGTAAGGGGCGAGTAGTGGGCAGGCGGAAGTACGATAGGGTAAGTTTTTTAGTTTTTATCGTAATATTTTCAATATTTCTACAACTTTCGTGTTATTTTCATCTGATATATGAAATTGCAATAAGGTACCCAATGGAAGTTTTCCCTTCAAAGAATCAGCAACCTCTACAGGTTGGTGCGAATTTCTTAACCATAAGATGTGGTTGGATGGTGTTAAACGCTGAGGAAAAATTTGCAAACAGAATTCTTACATATGACTTTGAGTTATCAAGATGACTATAGACTTTGTGAAGAAGAGAGATGAGTGCATCTCCCACACGGTGCGTCCTGCCCTGTAAGCAAACTGTAAAGGATCCATCTGATGTCCAGTATTCAATCTAATCAGGTTCAAGACAATCAGTTCAAAAGATTTCATGATTATAGGGGTAAGGGCCACTGGACGGTAATCATTGAGGACAGAGGGTTTCGCCTTTTTTGGAACGGGAATGATATAGGATGTCTTCCATATTGATGGTATATATAATAAGTGTCAATTGACATCTGAAACATCACTTTGAAAATCCCCTGTTGATTTCCTAAATGCTAACATAACATAAGTATCTGTGATACTTAGGTTATCGTCTGCAGGGCAGGCTGTCAATGAAAGCGTTTTGAGACTCTGTGAAGTCATGAACATCAAACCTGGCATAGAAAATTATTCAAATCACAAGCAAATGAGGCATCATTTTGACTGTTTGTCGGCTTAGTTCTACTAACATTACCAATCATAGTTTTAATTCCATTCCATGCTGCATTATTACATCGAAATTCCTTCTCAATCTTATCCTTGTAGTCAAGTTTACATTTCTGTGTAAGGCGCTTAATATCCCGTTGTATGTCTTTCACTCTTAGTCTGTCACCAAAGCAGAAAGCATGTTTCTTCTCATTGAGTAGTCCTTTCAGTTTAATGCTGATCCACGGTTTGTTGTTTGGAAAAATCTTTATCGTTTTGGACGGGATGATATCAATAATACAAAATTTGATGTAATCAGTAACAATATTGTTTAGCTCATCCAAATCAGTTGATGTATCACAGAAAGTGTCCCATGTAGTACAATCAAAACAGCCCCTGAGTTGATCCAGTGATTCCTTTTGCCAAAGCTTAATGGACTTCAATATTGGCTTTTGTACTTTCAGTTTTGTTTTATAAATTATCATATATAAAAGACGGTTACACAATTAAACCATATTACCACATCATTCATTTTAAGGTGAGCTTCTGTACCCTCGGTACTTTTATTGTTAATAACTATTTCAAGTTTGGTATTTACCGTTAGTTCTAATCCGCCATTCAAAACAAAAAATAGCGATAATAATCAAAGCCACTGACAAGCACTTCGAGCGGTGTATTTTTTGTGGAAACGAAATTCAGGAGGACTTTCCTGTTCACTAATATATACGATTTTTACATGATTATTTCACACTTAATTTAAAAAATGTTCATGAGGTTAACATTTCAGTTGTTCATGATTTAACAATTTGACAAAGAATAAAGTGTATAGCCCAAAAAAAAGAAAACATTTTGAAATGAAGTCAATCTTCGGAGCTACGAGCGTGAGATTCATTACTGGCATTTACTGCCACAAAACATTGTCTTTATTGATAACTTTTATTATGAATCATTTGTTGACATGTTCCTCTTCTATTAATCAATTATTTGTTCTTGATTTACTCAATGAATTAGCACGATACAGTACATTTGTTTCTCGCAATGCTAACAATTCAAAATGAATTTGAAGCCTTGATCACTAGGATTATTGTCAGCTAATTGTTTGGTCGGTGTTGTAGTTACTTGGATGTTAAAAATTGTAGGGGATTTGTTAATAATGTTTGCATAAGAAAATATAACAGACAGACAGATTGTGTATTGAAATCTATATCTATCTATATGACACCTAAAATGGCTAGGCTCAATCAATATGACACTGAGAAGAAATGTGGATTCGAAAAATTCGTCAGCGCTGCGGCACTCCCAATTATACACAGTATTGCACTTTTTTTATATAAAAACTTCATGTGAATTAAGTGACAAAGATATATTTCTAAAAAAAACCTGTTTTAAAATGAGTGAGGATGTGAGGGCGACTGCGAAAGTACAATGGAAATTCGCATACGAGAAGACAAGAGAGATATGTCAAGCAGATTTATTTGGGAGACATTGCCCCAAAATGAAATGACCTGAAATTTACAATAAATTGACGCTTTAATAGCTGCAGTCTTCTAAAGTATTTGATTATTAAATGAAAATTATGAATTTGTAGCTGAGATGATTTATGATAACATTTTTAACTTTGAAAAGCATTTCAGCAAAAACCTTATCAGTGAAAATTATTTTTGAAACAGTTTTCATTAACATGTAATTAAGTCAATGGGAATTCCGTCAGTGATGTCTCTCTTTCGTCCGGGCACTGTATATAGTTATGGTAAGGATTGGCGGTGTCATCTGTATATCGATATATTGCAATACAGCAATTTATTGATATGTATCAGAACACATGCACTTGTTGAATATATCCAATGAATTGAACATTTTAAACAAAAGACCAACATAAACAATTTCAGCAAAACACAAACAATTTGCAAATAAAACATTCTTTTTACAGAAAGCTGTCTACAAAGTATGAGCATGCATTTAACATAACAAGTTATTATCCCCCACCACGATGTGGAAGGGGGATATAGGTTTGAGCTCCGTCCGTCCGTGTATCCGTCTGTCTGTCCGTCCGTCCGTCAGTCCGTCCTAATTAAAGGAGCCAATTTTTCTCAGAAACTGTTAAAGGTAGGATTATCAAATTTGTTGTGTGCCCTCAGGGTATCAATACCTTGATGGAGTTCGAAAATCAGAACCGCGCAAATATTTTTTCAGGAGTTATTGCCCTTGTTACGTCTTTTGGGACTCTGTTCGAGGTGTCTTCAAAGGAGCCAATTTTTCTCAGAAACTGTTACAGATAGGATCATCAAATTTGGTGTGTGTCTTCAGGGTATCAATACCTTGATGGAGTTCGAAAATCAGAACCGCACAAATATTTTTTCCAGAGTTATTGCCCTTGTTTCGTTTTTTTCGAGGTGTCTTCAAAGGAGACAGCTTTTGTCGGAAACCACTAAAGATGAGATAACACAATTTCTTGTATAAGAAGCGCACAATTATAATTTTCTCTGCACTTACAACCGTGCAAATATTTTTTCCGGAGTTATTGCCCTTGTTTTGTTTTTTTTTTACTCTGTGAAGTGTCTTCAATTTAAGGAGCCAACTTTTCTCAGTAACTGTTTAAGATAGGATCATCAAGTTTTGTGCATGTAGTCTGTGATAGTTTGGTGTCATGATATTTTTTAGTACACTTGAGTATTTAGAAGAAGGTTCTGACTTAATTTAAAATAAGAACAAATCTGGCTGGGGATATTGATGACTATGTCTTCTTGTTTATCACTGTTGTTAGTCAAGAGCATGCATAATTTTGAATTCTAAAAGTTCCAATATCTAAGAAATATATTAGCTCATAACTCGGATATTATTTGTTCAAATGTCACAAAACTTCATATTTGTTATCACTATGGTCCCTAGATGTGCCTTTTGTATATTTTAGTCAGATGGTCTCATTGTTTTTTTAGATCTTTGACTTCTTTGTTGTAGAAGTGACTGTTCGAGGAAATCCTTTTGTTCCCCTCTTAACTTGAATACAAATATGTTCAAATGTCGCGAAACTTTATACATTGTATATGTAATCCCTACAGTCCTTAGATGCGCATTTTGATAATTTCGGTCAGATGCCATGATCATTATTTTAGATTTTCAACTTCTTAATTGTAGAAGTGACTCTTTGAGGAAGTCATTTTTGTTCCGCTCATAACTCTGATACTATTTCTTCCAATGTGATAAAACTATGTTATGGCTATGGTCCCAAGATATGCCTTTTGTATATTTCAGTCAGACCACTCGCATTATTATTTTTATATTTCAATTTCTTTCTTGTGAAAGTGATTCTTTGAGGAAGTCATTTTTGTTCCACTCTTAACTCTGATATTATTTGTTCAGATGAGCCATTTGATGTACTCTCAGTATTGTTTTCTGGTGAACTTCTTTCTTGTGATACAGTCACATTGAAAGGACATTGAAGATTTTATTAACAAAGTGACTATATATATAAAAGAATCTTAAATTCCTGAAAAAGACATTGTTAGTTTCATAAGAGCTTAACCCCGGTGAAATGATGATGAATGTTCATGCTTAACGCTCATGAATTTTTCATGAATTTTTCATGAAAATATCATCAACGTTAAGTGGCACTTCATGAAAATATATATTCAAGAATTGTTCATGAACTTATTTACATGAAAATTTTAAGATAAAAAATCATGAATATTTCATGAAATATTCATGATTTTTAGCTCATCAGGACTGAAAGTCCAGATGGGCTTATGGCATGGCCCGTCGTCCGGCGTCCGGCCGTAAACTTTTGACACTTTCGACTTCTCCTCATGAACCATACACATTAGAGAGCAGAAATTTTGTGTACAGGTACCTTAGCATATGGAGATTCTAATTTGTAACTTTGGTGACCCTGTGACCCCAAATAGGGTCACAGGGGTCACAACTTTAAAAACCTATTTTTATCTTCTTCTCCAGTTCCAAAAGGACTAGAGAGTTAAAAATGATATGTGCAGACTCCTTGGCCAATGGGGATTCTAATTTGTAACTTTGGTGACCCCATGACCCCAAATAGGGTCACAGGGGTCACAACCTTAAAAACATATTTTCATCTTCTTCTCCAGTTCCAAAAGGAGTAGAGAGTTAAAAATGATATGTGCAGACTCCTTGGACAATGGGGATTCTAATTTGTAACTATGGTGACCCTGTGACCCCAAATAGGGTCACAGGGGTCACAACCTTTAAAACCTATTTTCATCTTCTTCTCCAGTTCCAAAAGGACTGAAAGTCCAGATGGGCTTATGGCATGGCCCGTCGTCCGGCGTCCGTCCGTAAACTTTTGACACTTTCGACTTCTCCTCATGAACCATACACATTAGAGAGCAGAAATTTTGTGTACAGGTACCTTAGCATATGGAGATTCTAATTTGTAACTTTGGTGACCCTGTGACCCCAAATAGGGTCACAGGGGTCACAACTTTAAAAACCTATTTTTATCTTCTTCTCCAGTTCCAAAAGGACTAGAGAGTTAAAAATGATATGTGCAGACTCCTTGGCCAATGGGGATTCTAATTTGTAACTTTGGTGACCCCATGACCCCAAATAGGGTCACAGGGGTCACAACCTTAAAAACCTATTTTCATCTTCTTCTCCAGTTCTAAAAGGTCTAGAGAGTTAATATTGATATGTGCAGACTCCTTGGACAATGGAGATTCTAATTTGTAACTTTGTTGACCCTGTGACCCCAAATAGGGTCACAGGGGTCACAACCTTAAAAAACTATTTTCATCTTCTTCTCAAGTTCCAAAAGGTCTAGCGAGCTAAAATTATATGTGCAGACTCCTTGGCCAATGGGGATTCTAAATTGTAGATTTCATGACCCCATGACCCCAAATAGGGTCACAGGGGTCACAACCTTAAAAACTTATTTTCATCATCATCTTTAGCTCCTAAAGGTCTATTGAGCTGAAAGACTGCATGTAGACTCCTTGGCCAATTGGGATTCTAAACTGTAGGTTTTGTGACCCGATGACCCCAAATAGGGTCACAGGGGTCACAATCTTAAAAACCTATTTTTCTCCATTAGATGACAGTCTATGGCAAATTTATTTCTCCTTGGATATTTTAGTGTGGACTTCTTTCACTGTCTGATTTGGCGATCTAGAAAGTGTGGAATAATAATACATTTGTTTTGTAATTTTTTTATAGGTTTTCTTGCAATAGGTAACATCAGTTTCATTTTTAGCTCATCTTGCCTGTATACAGCAAACTTGATATGATGCCTGATGAGCTACAGAGCCAATGGCTCTATTTTTTACAAATTTCCATAATTTGAACATAGTCATTTTCCAATATCAGATTTGTCCAACCTATTACGGGAAAAACTTTTCATCTGATTCTTTTCACATTTTGCATGTGTCTTCTTCCCTACTAGGAGCGGTGCAGTGCAAAATCAAAACTAAAATTGATAAGGATTTTTTGTGTGTTTTTTTTTACAAAGTTCCATTTTTTTGCTTAGTCATTTTTCTCAATTCCTCTTTGGGGGTCAAATGCTGTGCAACAGATGTCTACATGGAAAGTGAAAAATAATTCAGTTAGTCAGGGATGCACTGTCGGGGGTATTAGTGAGCTACGCTCACCTTTTTGCTTGTTTTACAAGTTATTGCTTTATTGCAAACCGTTATGTTTTCCGAGTTACATGTACATGCACTGTTTAAGATTTTCGAAATCATACTCACAAGATAACTTAACAACTTTACTAATTTGAAAAAGACTAAGAATATCATAGAATTATTTTCAATAAATAAAGATAGATATTTTGACCTCTCTACGAATTCATCATTTTTTCTGTCTATTAACGCCATTGTGTCTATGAAAACACCTGTCTAGGAAATCGTTTATTGTTGGCTGCGAAAACAATGGTTGCCTTAATTTCATACTATCTTCATCATCTTATATCTTTTTATCTCAAAGATAAGTTACCAATTACTTTTGGAATATGAGAAAGCAAACTGTGTAATGAGAACATGTCTGTTGGAGTTGTGACAGTTAATAATAACGTGAATGTAATGAGGAGTAAAATAACCCTAAAACGCATCAAACATGCTTTTTATTGAAAGATTATTTCTATTGATACTGCCTAGCCTAATATATCCTTGTTCATGAAATGATTCTTTTACAGATTGACTGGTCCAAACTGCTATATTTCTGCTGATATACCACAGGAGGAGAAAGGTTTACAAGTTGACATGAAGAAATGAGATGAGAGATGTAATGTAAAGTTGAAGCAAACCATTGGAGAGAGCAGGGAGTTTGTTTAGTGATAGGCTTCATCAACTTTGTGAGTTATCTCCAAGAATACTTATCTGCGTACCAGCTACTGCAAAATCATTTAACAGTTCTAGTACCTTGAAGACCCCAATGATGACACACGCTGTAGAAAAAACGAGTAGTGAGTATGAAAACGATTTGACTAGCTCTAGTTCCCCAGAGATGCATACAAGGATACAATGTAGTGACTGTGGAAAGGATTTTGTAAATTCTGGTAACTTGAAGCAACACATGATGACACACACTGGGGAGAAACCATTTGAGTGCTGTGTGTGCAGTAAAGCATTTTCACAAGCTTATACTCTGAAGAAACACATGATGGTTCATACAAGTGAGAGACCTTATAAATGCAGTGAGTGTGGTAAATCATTTTCACAAGCTTCTATTCTGAAGTCCCACATTTTGGTTCATACTAGTGAGAGACCATATAAATGCAGTGAGTGTGGTAAACCATTTTCACAAGCTTCTTATCTGAAGAAACACATGGTGGTTCATACTAGTGAGAGACCATATAAATGCAGTGAGTGTGGTAAATCATTTTCAAGAGCTTCTAATTTGAAGTCCCACATGGTGGTTCATACAAGTGAGAGACCATATAAATGCAGTGAGTGTGGTAAATCATTTTCACAAGCTTGTAATCTGAAGTCCCACATTTTGGTTCATATTAGTGAGAGACCTTATAAATGCAGTGAGTGTGGTAAATCATTTTCACGAGCTTCTAATCTGAAGACCCACATGGGGCTTCATACAAGTGAGAGACCTTATAAATGCAGTGAGTGTGGTAAATCATTTTCACAAGCTTATAATCTGAAGTCCCACATGGTGGTTCATACTAGTGAGAGACCATATACATGCAGTGAGTGTGGTAAATCATTTTCACAAGCTTCTAATCTGAAGAAACACATGCTGGTTCATACATATAAATGCAGTGAGTGTGGTAAATCATTTGCACACTGTTATTCTTTGAAGAAACACATAAAAACTCATACCCCGAGTACTGGAGAGAGACCATTCAAATGTATTGAATGTGGTAAAACATTTGCACAACATTTTTATATGAACCAACATATGAAAATTCATCGTGGAGAAGAACCATATAAGTGTGGTGTGTGTAATAAAGCATTTACATTGTCTTATACTCTGAAACAACACATGATAACACATACCGGTATTGAGAAACCAAATAAATGCGAAGAGTGTGGTAAATCATTTTCACATGCTTCTAATCTGAAGAGACACATGGTGCTTCATACCAATGAGAGACTATACAAATGCAGTGAGTGTGGTAAATCATTTGCACGCTGTTATTCTCTGAAGAAACACATAAAAACTCATACCCAGAGTACTGGAGAGAGACCATTCAAATGTATTGAATGTGGTAAAACATTTGCAGAACGTTTTTATATGAACCAACATATGAAAACTCATACTGGAGAAGAACCATATAAGTGTGGTGTGTGTAATAAAGCATTTATATTGTCTTATACTCTGAAACAACACATGATAATACATACTGGCGAGAAACCACATAAATGTGAAGAGTGTGGTAAATCATTTGGACTACCTGGTCAACTAAACAAACATATGAAGATTCATAGTGTAGTTGTAGAAAGACCATACTCGTGCAGCGAATGCTGTAAAACGTTTGGACGTTCTGATTATCTTATTAACCACATGAGAACTCATACTGGAGAGAGACCATACAAGTGTAATGATTGTGAAAAATCTTTTACAAGTTGTCAAATCCTGAAAAGACACATGAAAACTCATACTGGAGAGAGACCATACAAGTGTAATGAATGTGAAAAATCTTTTACAAGTTGTCAAAACCTGAAAAGACACATGAAAACTCATACTCGAGAGACCAAAGAAATGCATAAAGAATGTGTGTGATAAAACGTCAAAGTCTGCAAAATCATTTTGGCCTAGTACCCTTAAGGATCAAGATTTCATAGCAGTGTACTTGTAGAGAAACCATACAAGTGTAGCGAATGTAGTAAGTATTTTTTTCTCTTTTTATCTTCAGATGCACATGAGAATTCATTTTGGAGACAACCCATACAAGTGTGGTGAATGTGGAAATCGTTGAACAAATGGGGGCCTTTGAAGATATTTCTAAACTCACTCACATGAAGTCATTCGTTTGCACACTGGCTAAAAATAATTTTGTTGTACCCAATGTGATAAGAAATTTGGAACTAGTTCGTCTCTGAAAGTAAATTTAAGGAGTCACACTGGAGAGAGACCTTTCAAATGTAGTGAGTGTGGAAAAGCACTCAGATATTCATTATGGAAAGACACAATTCAGACACAACAAATGTAATTGGAGCAACTGGGATAAAGCATTTGCTGACTTGACAGCTCTGAACAACCATACAATGATTCAAACTGGAGAGAAACCATTCAACTGTAACAAGTGTGATATGGCATTCAGATAACAAAGTGCCCTTGATTGCTACTTGAAACTTCATTCTGATCAGTTGCCTTTTGAGTGCAGTGAGTGTGATAAAAAGTTTAGATCATCACAGGGCCTTCAGTTACATATCCGAGTTCATACCGGAGAGAAACCAAACCAGTGTAGTGAGTGTGTGTGGTAAAACATTTTCATCGTTAGTTGGCCTTCAACGACAATCGAGGATCCATACTGGAGAGAGACCCTTTAAGTGTAGTTATTGTGATAAATCATTTATATGTGGTGGACATTTGACGATACATACAAGAACTCATACTGGAGAAAAACCACACAAGTGTGCTGAATGTGGCAAAGCATTTTAGCAAGTTGTTAATCTAAGGTCACATATGAAAATTCTTTACAGGAAAATTTGCTACAGGAGAGAAAGAAC
Organism: Steromphala cineraria; assembly: GCA_916613615.1. NCBI lineage: Eukaryota > Metazoa > Mollusca > Gastropoda > Trochida > Trochidae > Steromphala > Steromphala cineraria. Next base: position 31,927,941 of record OU744727.1, on the reverse strand, counting down.
ATAAATATTAAATTTGTGGTAACACATAGAATGTGACAAAGAATTTTCTCAAGCTCGAATATTTTATGGATAACAACTTCTTTATTCTGAGTACACGACGTTTCGATACAGCTTCTTGTATCGTTTTCAAGCGTTCGTACCCGGTGACAGGATGAAAACCATTCATAAGGTGTTTATAGGATTGATCCGTTTAAAATATCTGCTTATGATGTTTTATGGTATAGAAAACAAATAAATATCTCTACATGAGTCACTTGTTTTTTTGATTGGCAAGAAGTTCATATATCTAAACATAACTCAATGTTATTGTACTTTTCCTGTCATCAAATTGATATATGACAGACCTGGTGACTTTCCGATTCACACAAAACTTATCAACTTTTAGCTGTTTTCTTCTCTTTCTTACATGGAACACACTTTCAGCTCATCAGGTCTGAAATTCCTTATGGCATTGCTTCTGTCGTCCTCTTGTTCATCCGTCTGTAAACTTAGTGGGGATGTACAAGAGGATCCAAATTTGAAACTCTTTTGCTCATGAAGGGTCCAGAATATTAGTGTAACAGACATTAAACGTAAGTATATACAAATTCTTTTCTTTGTACATATTGGCATAGGTGGTAGCATTTTAAGGGTTACATTTTTCTTACATGCAAACTCAAAATTGTATGTAAGGAGATGACGCCTCTTAAAAATGGGCATTCCCTCAAATCTGCTTTTGTTAATTATTTGGAAACTATTAATTCTAGTTTTTTTTTAGAATACTTCCTTTGTAAAGATGAAGACGAGGATGTGTAAGTTTCAGTTTGTCCTGCCCCAAATAACGGTGTCGCAAGGGAAGGGTGTTTAAGCGAAACAAGACTGGTTCTGAAGTTTGAAGATTGTTAGGATACGTTCAATTTTATTCAAAGTTTAGAAAATGGGGTACAATCTATGAAAATTGTACAACTGCTTTGTGTTACAGCACAAAAAGAAACCTTTTATGAATGAAAACTGTTGAATTATTGGATGATTACATAAGCTAAGCCTTGCGTCCACTGATAAAAGTATAACTGTAGAATTTGTTTGCCACCCATTTTCATAATATAAAGAGGATATCTGTCTATTCTTGACAAACACCATGTTTATCTCATCGTGAGAGGAAGAACATTTATTTTTTGACAAGTGGGGCAGACTAGAGTGAAAATATCTAACTTGTCTTCCTCACAAGATGCGAAAAACATGATTTGTGTCAAGAATTGACAGATATTCTATCTCATTCTAATTACGCCAAAATAAACTGGCTAATTTATTGATCTGCAGCCTCTTAGAAACACCAGTCGCCGCTGTAACAATGTGACATCATATCAGAATTTGTTACCTTAGATCATTTCATGACCTCGACCTCTTGAACATGCAATGCTGTTGTGTGATCAGAAAGATGGATATAATCTATTCATATTATAATACAGGTTATCACCACTGTTGTATATTTCACTGATAGAAGAGATAGAACAAACTTTTTTTTTTAAAGTGTTTTTATTGTTCCCATTAGTACATTGTTATACAGTACTATTACAATATTACAGCATATATAGATATTATCACATACTCCAACTATATTCAGAGTTTTAATCCATTGATCATTCAGGCAAAAAAGGTTGACCATTTTGTATTATGTATATGGATGTTATTATTTTTGATTGCAATAATTTTTTCTAAATTGAATATGTCTTTCAAAATAACCAAATATCCTGTAAGTTTTGGAACTTGTTGTTTGATGCTACAAACATGGATATAATTTTGGCTGATAAGATTATAAGATTCACTATTCTATCATTATAGAATGTTCCAAACCAAACACGGTACTTTGTTATATTGATTTTAAACTCTAAGTGGCTATTAATCCAAACTTCAAGATCATTTCAAAAATATTGTAAAACTCTACATTCCCAGTAGACATGGCAAACACTCTCATTCTAATTGCAAAAACAACAGGATAAGTTGTCAACAAGTTTCATTTAAAACGGTTCTTTTTTAGTATGAATAGTACCATGCACAAATTTGTATTGGAAATCAAGAAGTTTTACATCCTTTAAACCTACTCTGTAACTCAAAAATATTCTATTTTACTTGAGATTAACATCTTGAAAAGAAGTTTGCCATTTGAGACAAACTTTTGGAACCCATTCACTAGAAAGTGTCATAAAACAGTCTGGAACCCTTACACGATTTGAAAAAAATTGAGTGATGACTGGGTAATCAACAATAGGGATATAGCCTGAGTCTCTAACAAAATATCTTACCCACAAAATATTGAATTATTTTATTAAACTGGGTTAAGATTAGAGGAAGTATTCTTGGTGGCAAACCAATTCTATATATAGAGAATCTCGCCCAAGTGTCTTCTGATATCAAATATGTCTACATAAGTTGATAAATGTAACAAATATCCGAGGCTTGTCAAGGATATTTTACTTTTATCAATGAGTGTTGTTATATTTGATATTAGAAGACACAGGGGTAAGATTCTACCGATCATCGAAAAATCATATTCATTACCGGTACATTTGCATTAATAAAAGGGATTAATTGCCAATATTTCAACTAACGTCACCAGACGTATGCCGTCATCAATGAGGCGACGTATTACTGCCGACACCAATGCCAAGGTTGAGACCGTGTAACGTTTGAAATGTTTAACAATCAAATATATCGATTGTCTCGGTTGTAGCGATCTCAATTCACATTTATTTGATAGAGGATTGTCAAAAAGCCGTACCTGTTCTTGTGGAAACATTCGGGAGGATCATTTTCATTACTTTTTTAAATGCCCATTATATGATAGATTCCGATCAAATCAATACTTTGTTAACAACGGTATAACATTAAAATCTGTCCTAAGCGGCGACAAATCCTTGTCACAGAGTGCTAATGAATCCCTATTAATATCTGTATACCATTTCATAAATGATACCAATCGATTTTAAATTTTTCTCCTTATCTCTTTACCAAATGCAAATGTAGACAAAGTTGAATATTAATTTGAGTTTTCTATGAATAATTGCAAATTTGTATTTCCACCAATGTAAATTTGATATCTGAATCGTTTTATGTTTTTCAGGAGAAGCATTTATATAGGCATTTGCTGCCTGTTTGCTTATCCTTTTTCCCTATTGTATATATATTCTGAATGTTGTGTATTTTGTATATATATATATATATAATGAAGATTTGTACTGCGCTAAATCCATGCTTAGCATGCTCTAAGCGCTACAAGTTTAAAGAATAAACAGGATGTGTATTTGTTTATCAAATCAAATATTATCAAATATATCGATTCTGAAAACGCTAAAAAGTACAATTTTTGACCCCACTACTGTTCAATGAGCGCCAACTAATCATGTGTAAGTTGTTTGCTTATCATAATGATCTGAATCCGACCTATACTTTAAATTTTCCGCGTGTTAATCTTGCGGTTTGCTTAGTAGGGTTTCTTTCCGATACAAGTTTAATACACGCCATAACTGCGAAATGTTTAAGTTCCTAGTCCTTATGTTTAGAATGGTCGTTAAAAATGGTGGCTACCATGGTTCTATTGCAATTAGCTTGAATAGTGTCAACATAACCCTACACAGAATTAAGAGGAGATACCTGTTGAACCACAGGACTCAGGACGCATCAAAATTCAACTAATGTCCGTTAAGATGTCATCTTAAAACTCATCAAAGTGTCCCTGTGAACCTCACAATCATCATCGCCATTGACAATATCAATACTGTTACCAATGGTTCCATTTTCTGCATGACATTGCAACTTTAATTAAATGCTTGTCCCAAACACGTCAGATTTAAAAAAACGTTCTTGCTACAGCACAACATGAACACCATGCCCTTGTCGGCTCTTATGCAAGATCCCAATCCTGTTGAACACTTGTGATATGAACTAAAGAATCGTTTGAACGCGGTGAATTGTAGGCCTAACCTTGACTTTACCATTCTTTAGGTGTCTTGTCACAACCGCATAAACACTACCAACAATCGCTAGTTTCAAAGATGGTCTGTCAATGTGTGGCCTTGTCAGATATTGAGCTTTTGAAGAATGCACACCAAAACTGAGAACTGGACACAACGGCCATCGCAAAGCGGTTATGATTTGAATCATAAGACACTCAATTGGAGGAAAAGTAAAGCCTTAAGGATAACTTTTAGGGCCTTGCATCAGGGTCTTCAAACACCCAGCATGACCTCCCTAAATGTTTACTGTACACAAAGAACTTAATTAAGCACCCCTACTTTTAAAAAACAGAAAAACACTGCTGATAATAAACAAAACATTTTGTTTGGCAAACAATTAGCGTTTTTCAGACGCACACTGCCATCGATTCACGATTCACTGTCGCTGAATAACTGGTTTTGACATTTCTTAGTCAATATCCATGTTGCCTTAAAATTGAAAATGAAAGTCGATATTATTTGCTGATAAGTGATTATGACCATTCTCGTGACTGAATTAATGACTTTTAAGTAAATGACCTCATAGCAAAAGTTAGTCGTTAAAGCAGTATGAACCTTCAAATCACAAAATTATCAATTATCAAATTGAAAGAAAACTGCACAAAGACATACATTGGCAACTGTCAAACATAATGGCTTATCTAAAGGAGAACAAATGTCTGATAAACAAGTTCAGCTCAAAGAATCTCAACTTTAATCACATATTTTAAGATTATAAACATTTTATCAATTTTTGATAATAAAAAAAGTACTAAAAGTTCATTGTCTTGCTAGTCCTTTAACGTGCATGATAAAAAGGGTTTTTGTGTATGCAGGGTAACTAGGGATCAAAGATGATATTTTTAATTTGTACAATCCAAAGTTGAATGTGTAGTTTTTTCCCCAATGACAATAGTTTTATTTGGGTCAATTCAGTAGTCTCACATTTTTCTTAATATTTTCATTAATTTTGCACATTAACGATTTTTAGTTCAATTAAATAGTCAATAACAAAGCAATTGTTATATCTGGAGTGTTCAATACATCAAATAAATCCAAATAGTCCAAGGGCACAAAAATTCATTTTACAATATAGGGGGTGCTTAATCAAGTTCTTTGTGTATTATATTGTGGCAACGATTCGAAAATCTCCTTACTGTTCACGCTATCATAATGAATTCCTTAGAAACGCTATAGCAAAAACTTTCAATAAGAAGTAATAAACCTCTTTATTTACAAAAGTTACTTTGGAACATAAAATCATATAAAATTCAAATATTTTCTGTAATGGTTTCAATGAATAAGGATATCAAGGGTAGTCTTGCGTCTGTTAAAAATACAGTAAAGGCAGATTCCCCGTGATCACTCATCCACATAATCGAAAAATCTGTATCAAATTTCTTTAACCCTTACGATGCGGCTATATATTTTTGCTCAACTAGCCCCCGTGGCGACATTGTTTTGTCCGGTGCCAGCCACCGTTATATCCTGATTGCACCGCCCACTGAATATGTTTATGTAGCGAGTCCCGGGTCTTTTACAACAATTGGTGTATCTATTTCGCGGATCCCGGATTTTTATTTAGAGCCTTGTAAAATGTTTATTTATGCACACAGAATAATTCTTTTTACATGGACTTCTAGATACACTGTGCCTCTTTATAAATATATAAAAAAACATTACGATGCGCCTCATATTTTTTTTCCCACAGTCATCAAAAGAAAGTCTTTAATTCCGCTTGCCGCTTCTTTATTTTTGTGCGTGCATAGACATATGATACATGGAAAAAAAGACAATTCTTTTATCTACAAGTTGATATAAAAATTATAAAAATATCTCTAATGGTTCGTGAGATATGAGTGCCGCAAGATGCGCGAGTTAAATACAAGTTCAATTAGCGAACGCCGGCGCGCAAGTAGCGCGTGTGAACGATCACTTATCTTTCGCTTGCCGCTTCTTTATTCCTGTCCGCGCATAGACATATGATACATGGAAAAAAAGACAATTCTTTTCTCTACAAGTTGATATAAAAATTATAAAAATATCTCTAATGGTTCGTGAGATATGAGTGCCGCAAGGTGCGGGAGTTAAATACAAGTTCAATTAGCGAACGCCGGAGCGCAAGTAGAGCGCGCACCGCTTCTTCATTGCGCGCATAGACATATGATACATGGAAAAAAAGACAATTCTTTTCTCTACAAGTTGATATAAAAATTATAAAAATATCTCTAATGGTTCGTGAGATATGAGTGCCGCAAGGTGCGCGAGTTAACACAAGTTCAATTAGCGAACGCCGGAGCGCAAGTAGCGCGTGTGAACGATCACTTATCTTACGCTTGCCGCTTCTTTATTTTTGTGCGCGCATAGACATATGATACATGGAAAAAAAGACATTTCTTTTCTCTACAAGTTGATATAAAAATTATAAAAATATCTCTAATGGTTCGTGAGATATGAGTGCCGCAAGGTGCGCGAGTTAACACAAGTTCAATTAGCGAACGCCGGAGCGGAAGTAGCGCGTGTGAACGATCACTTATCTTTCGCTTGCCGCTTCTTTATTTTTGTGCGCGCATAGACATATGATACATGGAAAAAAAGACAATTCTTTTCTCTACAAGTTGATATAAAAATTATAAAAATATCTCTAATGGTTCGTGAGATATGAGTGCCACAAGGTGCGGGAGTTAAATACAAGTTCAATTAGCGAACGCCGGAGCGGAAGTAGCGCGTGTGAACGATCACTTATCTTTCGCTTGCCGCTTCTTTATTTTTGTGCGCGCATAGACATATGATACATGGAAAAAAAGACAATTCTTTTCTCTACAAGTTGATATAAAAATTATAAAAATATCTCTAATGGTTCGTAAGATATGAGTGCCGCAAGGTGCGGGAGTTAAATACAAGTTCAATTAGCGAACGCCGGAGCGCAAGTAGAGCGCGCACCGCTTCTTCATTGCGCGCATAGACATATGATACATGGAAAAAAAGACAATTCTTTTCTCTACAAGTTGATATAAAAATTATAAAAATATCTCTAATGGTTCGTGTGATATGAGTGCCGCAAGGTGCGCGAGTTAACACAAGTTCAATTAGCGAACGCCGGAGCGCAAGTAGCGCGTGTGAACGATCACTTATCTTTCGCTTGCCGCTTCTTTATTTTTGTGCGCGCATAGACATATGATACATGGAAAAAAAGACAATTCTTTTCTCTACAAGTTGATATAAAAATTATAAAAATATCTCTAATGGTTCGTGAGATATGAGTGCCGCAAGGTGCGGGAGTTAAATACAAGTTCAATTAGCGAACGCCGGAGCGCAAGTAGAGCGCGCACCGCTTCTTCATTGCGCGCATAGACATATGATACATGGAAAAAAAAGACAATTCTTTTCTCTACAAGTTGATATAAAAATTATAAAAATATCTCTAATGGTTCGTGAGATATGAGTGCCGCAAGGTGCGCGAGTTAACACAAGTTCAATTAGCGAACGCCGGAGCGCAAGTAGCGCGTGTGAACGATCACTTATCTTTCGCTTGCCGCTTCTTTATTTTTGTGCGCGCATAGACATATGATACATGGAAAAAAAGACAATTCTTTTCTCTACAAGTTGATATAAAAATTATAAAAATATCTCTAATGGTTCGTAAGATATGAGTGCCGCAAGGTGCGGGAGTTAAATACAAGTTCAATTAGCGAACGCCGGAGCGCAAGTAGAGCGCGCACCGCTTCTTCATTGCGCGCATAGACATATGATACATGGAAAAAAAGACAATTCTTTTCTCTACAAGTTGATATAAAAATTATAAAAATATCTCTAATGGTTCGTGTGATATGAGTGCCGCAAGGTGCGCGAGTTAACACAAGTTCAATTAGCGAACGCCGGAGCGCAAGTAGCGCGTGTGAACGATCACTTATCTTTCGCTTGCCGCTTCTTTATTTTTGTGCGCGCATAGACATATGATACATGGAAAAAAAGACAATTCTTTTCTCTACAAGTTGATATAAAAATTATAAAAATATCTCTAATGGTTCGTGAGATATGAGTGCCGCAAGGTGCGGGAGTTAAATACAAGTTCAATTAGCGAACGCCGGAGCGCAAGTAGAGCGCGCACCGCTTCTTCATTGCGCGCATAGACATATGATACATGGAAAAAAAAGACAATTCTTTTCTCTACAAGTTGATATAAAAATTATAAAAATATCTCTAATGGTTCGTGAGATATGAGTGCCGCAAGGTGCGCGAGTTAACACAAGTTCAATTAGCGAACGCCGGAGCGCAAGTAGCGCGTGTGAACGATCACTTATCTTTCGCTTGCCGCTTCTTTATTTTTGTGCGCGCATAGACATATGATACATGGAAAAAAAGACAATTCTTTTCTCTACAAGTTGATATAAAAATTATAAAAATATCTCTAATGGTTCGTGAGATATGAGTGCCGCAAGGTGCGGGAGTTAAATACAAGTTCAATTAGCGAACGCCGGAGCGCAAGTAGAGCGCGCACCGCTTCTTCATTGCGCGCATAGACATATGATACATGGAAAAAAAAGACAATTCTTTTCTCTACAAGTTGATATAAAAATTATAAAAATATCTCTAATGGTTCGTGTGATATGAGTGCCGCAAGGTGCGCGAGTTAACACAAGTTCAATTAGCGAACGCCGGAGCGCAAGTAGCGCGTGTGAACGATCACTTATCTTTCGCTTGCCGCTTCTTTATTTTTGTGCGCGCATAGACATATGATACATGGAAATGAAGACAATTCTTTTCTCTACAAGTTGATATAAAAATTATAAAAATATCTCTAATGGTTCGTGAGATATGAGTGCCACAAGGTGCGGGAGTTAAATACAAGTTCAATTAGCGAACGCCGGCGCGCAAGTAGCGCGGGTGGACGATGTCATTTATTCCGTGCATCGCTGCCGCTTCTTTATCATTGTGCGCGCATAGACAAATGATACATTGAAATGAAGACAATTTACTCCTCTACAAAATGGAGAAAAAAATTTGAAATTATCTCAAACGTTCCGTGAGATATGAATGCCGCAAGGTGGGTAACCCCAATCATTTTTGAGAAAAGGTTTGATATTTCCGACAGATAGCTTGCAGTTTCTTTAGTTTTTCGTGCGCATTTACAAATGACACATTGGACTGAAGCTCGTTCTTCGCTCTTTACAATCATGTAAATGATTTGATCCCCACCCCCTTCCAAAATTGTATATAGTGCCAAAGAAGGGGTGGGGGTTCATGATGCGGCTTCAGTTGAACTTCCACGGACAGCTCACATTGACTTTCTCTGTCTCTGTTACGAAATAAAAAAAGAAAAATTTATTTTTATAAATGCTTGTACAATATAATCAACAAATATATAAGTATAACAATAATCACCTTCAAAGGTGCGAATAACAGCTTTATAGAACCTAACAAGGTCTAGAGTTCAGTCCACACTTCTACTTCTTTTTTCTTTCTTCAATTATCTTCATCCCCATCTTCCTCTTCCCTCTCTATCATACTGATATAGGCTTTACAGAAATCTTGTGATGTGTGGTATAGGCGGAAACATGGTTCTACACACAAAGCAACATTGCAGTCTAGACACTCGAAACAAGATTCTCTTCCTACTCTTTTCTTCTTTCTTGCTGGCTGGTTGGCAGCTGCCGCTCCACGCCGCAAGAGTTCACGTCTGGCTTTAGAACATACAACACAGGTGCGTGACAAATTCTTCTTTCTTCCTACAGGCTCGATCTTTGAAGGAAAGTGACGGCCATGCAGGCGTACAATACTGTCGTCGGTCGTACATCGCCGACCCCGGGGACGTCTGCCGAGAGATGCAACCTTATCTCTGTCGGCAAATGTTATGATGTGTTGAACTATTTCTTTTCTAAATTCTCTGTTTGTCTTCAGTGTTTTATCTTTGGAGAGTTCTTTGTACAGAACGTAGGCATTCAAAAGAGCAACGTTGAGGATATGAAACCACACACGCTTCCACCACTTTAGAGTTTTCATCTTGAACGGTGTGTACGACAACATCTGACCGGCCCGGTCGACGCCACCCATGTACTTGTTGTATTCATGAACGATCCGAGGTTTTGTAATTGGTTCTCCAGTCACCCTGTTCTTCCTTCCCGACTCGACATCTTCCGTGTCCTCAACAGTGGACATAAGCAAGACTGACTTTCTGTCCTCATACCTGACGATCAGAAGTTCTTTGTTGTGTTGCTGCAACATAGAACCTTTCTCTGGTTTCTTCGTTTTTCTCTTCAGTTTGACTGGGATTCCGCTCCTATTTCCTCGCAAAGTCCCCGTCGCACCGAAACCACACTTCCACAGATTGATGTACAATGTCACAGATGAATAGAAATTGTCCATGTAAACATGATATCCCTTGCGAGAGTAATCTTTGACCAAATCCATGACCAAATCATACGTTTTCCCTCCAATAGAAACTTCGTTGGTTCTTCCAGTGTAGAGTTTGAATTTACAGACGTATCCATTGTGCGAGTCACACAACATGTAAGCCTTGATGCCATACTTCTTAGGTTTGTCAGGGTTGTAAACCTTGAAGCTGAGGTTGCCTTTCCAAGGCACCAATCCCTCATCAACTGAGATATGTTGATGCGGTATATAAACTCTTGAGAACCGATGTATGATGCGGTTATACAATATTCCAAGTTTATTGAGTGGGGAAAACTGTGGTGTGTTTCGTCCTGGCATTGTACTGTTATCAGATAAGTGAAGAAACGTGAGCAACAACCAAAACCTGTCTCTAGGCATACACTTTGGGAAGAAAGGCGTCGAGGTAACATCACTAGTCGACCAATACTCTGAAAAGTTCCTCTGTACAACTAAGGACATGGCGATAGTCATCGCTACGAATACTTTCATTTCCTCAGCATTCGTATCCTTCCACTGGCGCATTCTTGACTTGGGCGGGAGGACCTCGTCGTCGCATTCTTGGTGAAAGTATCTATTGGTTTCCGTTGCCATTAATCCGTAATCATCTTCTTGTAAGAACATTTCGAAATAGTCAATAGGTTTTGGTTGCTCAGGCAATTCTTTGAACTGTCCCAGCCCAGTCTGTCCCGTAAAAGGCAGATCAACACGTCCACGTGGCCTCGGCCCGTCCTTCCAGTTTGCCGCAAAATCCCCCTCCCCTGTATCAGAGGTGTCACTGTCTTGATCATCCAAGTCAACGAACTCGTCAGTGGAAGAACCAGCAGAAGCTGCGCTCGCCGTAGCAGCTAGTATACGTCTTGCAATGTTCCTTATGTCTGGATCACTGTCCATGTCCGATACCAATCCATCACTATCACTATTCACATCACTATCATCAGTAGTTTCCATATCAGAAGTTTCATCAGCATGGACTTCGGAAGAGAACTCGTCGTCTGAAGCATACGGCCCCCCATAGTTCCGAGTCCTCGGTCTCCTTCCTCTAAATCTTGGCATCTTCTATATCATCTGTAATAGATTGAAACAGATTTAGACATGTGCAAGTAAGAACAACTCAGGAGCATTTTACAGAGAAAATCAGTGTGAGCCTCATGGACATTCATTTGCCGTCATTCCAAAGTATTTGAAACAATCACACCATCGGCGCCGACGGCACCAAAGGCAATGGTAAAATTCACATATTTGGACGTTTCATGACTGTCCCGGCTAACCCCGGTTCTTTTATTCATACGACTCCCCAAAAGTCGAAAACCTGGGCTTTCTTCTGACTTCCTAGGCGACGAGTTGGCGAGTCGCGAACGAAACAACCATCTACGTCAGGGAAGCTCTGATTGTCAGTTGTGGATTACAAAAGTTTTGCAACTTTTGATAGGTTCCACGGACCTAACCGCCGCAGCGTCGCGGCGAAACCCAAACAAAATTGCCGATGTCAAAAAAAGGACATCAACACATTTTGCGGGGCTTCTTGCATCTTTATTTCTCTTTGCGCATATACATATGATAAACCAAAATGATGGCACTTTTATTCTCTTTCCAACGATATATCGTGTGTTAGAGCGCGCCGCTTGGTTAGTGAAATATCAAGCGCGAAAGTACATACTTTTGCGGCCTTTATAGTATAATTATTTGCATGGGCGGACATACAAATGATATGCCAAAATGAAGGCAATTTCATCCTCTTTCCAACGATATCTCATGTGTTAGAGCGCGCCGCTTGGTTAGTGAAATATCAAGCGCGAAAGCAATCTCTCGGACTTTGTGTTCTGAAATCCGAGGCACTGGGCAACGTTGCCCATGAAATTGGTTGTTCTCGAATGGAAGGACCTCGCCCGACATATAAGGAAAATGTTTCAGACCTCGGAATAACACCGAAAATAGTTTTTGAATTTCACTAAACATGATATTGATTTTGAAAGTTTGGGTGCTAAGGGTCAATTTTTCCCATGGTTTGCGGCGAGGCCCGCACTAGAAATAGTGAAAATTCTCGAATGAATGTTCCGAGCACCCTCGATTTTTCATGGGAAAAATTCCCACAAACGTTCCGTCCCTCTCGGGAGAAAATTCTCGGTCTCCGAAAAAGTTGAATAAGTCAAAAACCGATTGCTTCGCGTCAACAACATTTATACCGCAGATAGAGCCCCGACTTTTCCACCTCTCCAATAAGTCACTTTTCACAAATAAATTTTTTTTATTTTGTTATTGACGAAAACGGTTTTATGTAAATATTTCAATAATTAGTAACTTCTCCTTTCTTCCAGGGACGTGAAAGGGTAGACATTGACACTCAAAGTTTGGACATGTGCAGTTTCAGCAAATGGCATCACAAACAAAAATGTTCACGCAGTTCTAAAAAACCCGAGTGCAGCCGAAATTTAGTGGGAAATTTTTCTCACAAAAACGACTATAGTCGGAAAAAGCGTCTCGATCATGACAATATTTCTGTTTCCGAGTTATAACTTTTTAGGCAGAACTGGAAGCAAACTTTCGCTTCGACAGTTTTTAGCTTGGGGGGCTAAGGGTAAATTTGTACCATGTCTCGTGGCGAGGCCCGCACTAAAAATATTGAAAATCCTCGAAAGAAAACTCCGAGTACGCTCGATTTTTCATGGGAAAAAAGTCCATACCTCACGGCGAAGCTCGGAAGTGGTCAAAATCTCCGGCCTTCGTCATAACCCGAGAGTGAAAGTGGCCCAAAAAAAGCCCATACCGCCGGGTGGTCTCGGAAAAGTAGAACAAAAGCACGATCGTGCTCAAAACCCGATAGTGTGAATGTGGTCATGGGACAACTTTCCCATTACATCATGGCGAGACCCGGGACAAAATTTCCGATGGCCGGAAGTGGTCAGAACACTCGGACGTCCCTTTCGTCATGGGAAAACGTTCCCATTACCTCATGCCGAGACCCGGAAAAAAATTTCGATGCCCGGAAGTGGTTCGGAACCTCTGACGTCATCGCAACCCGATCATGTAAGTTTGGTAATGGGACAAGTTTCCCATTACGTCATGACTAAAAAACGGAAAAAATGTTTTATGTCAAAAAGACCTACACACATTTTGCGGGGCTTCTTGCATCTTTATTTCTCTTTGCGCATATACATATCATATACCAAAATGATGGCACTTTTATTCTCTTTCCATCGATATATCTTGCTTTATAGCGCGCCACTTGGTTAGTAAAATATCAAGCGCAAAAGCTTTTTTTTTTGCGGCCTTCATAGTACAATTATTTGCAACTGCGCATATACAAATTATACACCAAATTGAAGACAATTTTATTCTCTTTCCATCGATATATCATGTTTTATAGCGCGCCAATTTGTTATTGAAATATCATGCACGAAAGTCGAAAACTTTTAAATATTTTTAGTACAATTATTTGCAACTGCGCATATACAAATTATACACCAAATTGAAGACAATTTTATTCTCTTTCCATCGATATATCATGTGGTAGAGCGCGCCACTTGGTTAGTGAAATATCGAGCGCGAAAGAACACATTTTGTTTGCTTTTGCGGATTTTTGCGGCCTTTATAGTGCAATTATTTGCAACTGCGCATATACAAATTATACACCAAATTGAAGACAATTTTATTCTCTTTCCATCGATATATCATGTGGTAGAGCGCGCCACTTGGTTAGTGAAATATCGAGCGTGAAAGAACACATTTTGTCTGCTTTTGCGGCCTTTTGCGGCCTTTTGTGGCCTTTATAGTGCAATTATTTGAAACTGCGCATATGCAAATTATACACCAAATTGAAGACAATTTTATTCTCTTTCCATCGATATATCATGTGGTAGAGCGCGCCACTTGGATAGTGAAATATCAAGCGCGAAAGAACACATTTTGAAATATTTTTTAGTACAATTATTTGAAAACTGCGCATATACAAATTATACACCAAATTGAAGACAATTTTATTCTCTTTCCATCGATATATCATGTGTTAGAGCGCGCCACTTGGTTAGTGAAATATCAAGCGCGAAAGAACACATTTTGTCTGCTTTTGCGGCCTTTTACGGCCTTTATAGTACAATTATTTGCAACTGCGCATATACAAATTATACACCAAATTGAAGACAATTTTATTCTCTTTCCATCGATATATCATGTGGTAGAGCGCGCCACTTGGTTAGTGAAATATCGAGCGTGAAAGAACACATTTTGTCTGCTTTTGCGGCCTTTTGCGGCCTTTTGTGGCCTTTATAGTGCAATTATTTGAAACTGCGCATATGCAAATTATACACCAAATTGAAGACAATTTTATTCTCTTTCCATCGATATATCATGTGGTAGAGCGCGCCACTTGGATAGTGAAATATCAAGCGCGAAAGAACACATTTTGAAATATTTTTTAGTACAATTATTTGAAAACTGCGCATATACAAATTATACACCAAATTGAAGACAATTTTATTCTCTTTCCATCGATATATCATGTGTTAGAGCGCGCCACTTGGTTAGTGAAATATCAAGCGCGAAAGAACACATTTTGTCTGCTTTTGCGGCCTTTTACGGCCTTTATAGTACAATTATTTGCAACTGCGCATATACAAATTATACACCAAATTGAAGACAATTTTATTCTCTTTCCATCGATATATCATGTGGTAGAGCGCGCCACTTGGTTAGTGAAATATCAAGCGCGAAAGAACACATTTTGGCTGTTTTTGCGGCCTTTTACGGCCTTTATAGTACAATTATTTGCAACTGCGCATATACAAATTATACACCAAATTGAAGACAATTTTATTCTCTTTCCATCGATATATCATGTGGTAGAGCGCGCCACTTGGTTAGTGAAATATCATGCACGAAAGTCGAAAACTTTTAAATATTTTTTAGTACAATTATTTGAAAACTGCGTATATACAAATTATACACCAAATTGAAGACAATTTTATTCTCTTTCCATCGATATATCATGTGTTAGAGCGCGCCACTTGGTTAGTGAAATATCAAGCGCGAAAGAACACATTTTGTCTGCTTTTGCGGCCTTTTACGGCCTTTATAGTACAATTATTTGCAACTGCGCATATACAAATTATACACCAAATTGAAGACAATTTTATTCTCTTTCCATCGATATATCATGTGTTAGAGCGCGCCACTTGGTTAGTGAAATATCAAGCGCGAAAGAACACATTTTGTCTGCTTTTTGTCAACAATTCAACAGAGAAAATACATGTTTTCACGGGGCTCGCTGTCTGCGCCAGTTAAACCAATTTTCATAAAACAACGGCGTTTAGCGAGGCGCGGAAAATAATTACGAGCAATCCGGGAGCCGCCAAAACTGCTTGCAGTAAATTTTTGCCTTCTCGTGAAAGTTAGAGTCCGGACTCCGGATTTCGCCTAGAGGGCTTGCGCGCCAGTTTATATTTGGCACGGAAATATACCGCTCCCCGCATCGTAAGGGTTAAATATTTTTTAGTACAATTATTTGAAAACTGCGTATATACAAATTATACACCAAATTGAAGACAATTTTATTCTCTTTCCATCGATATATCATGTGTTAGAGCGCGCCACTTGGTTAGTGAAATATCAAGCGCGAAAGAACACATTTTGTCTGCTTTTGCGGCCTTTTACGGCCTTTATAGTACAATTATTTGCAACTGCGCATATACAAATTATACACCAAATTGAAGACAATTTTATTCTCTTTCCATCGATATATCATGTGTTAGAGCGCGCCACTTGGTTAGTGAAATATCAAGCGCGAAAGAACACATTTTGTCTGCTTTTTGTCAACAATTCAACAGAGAAAATACATGTTTTCACGGGGCTCGCTGTCTGCGCCAGTTAAACCAATTTTCATAAAACAACGGCGTTTAGCGAGGCGCGGAAAATAATTACGAGCAATCCGGGAGCCGCCAAAACTGCTTGCAGTAAATTTTTGCCTTCTCGTGAAAGTTAGAGTCCGGACTCCGGATTTCGCCTAGAGGGCTTGCGCGCCAGTTTATATTTGGCACGGAAATATACCGCTCCCCGCATCGTAAGGGTTAATATCACGATGAATCAAAATTTTAATATCAATCCAGGAAAGAAAACCTTTAAAAATCAATAGGTAAACAATATAGCTCAGTATCCTTAATGTTTTTATTACTTGTGAAATTTATCCTGACCTCTCTTTCTAATTTATCGGACATAATTCCCTTTATGTTGAGATGCTATGGACACGCTATTGTTTGAATTGTCTATAAGACAAATGTGTGACACACCCATTGTATATACATTTTTGTATATTTGTCTTTGTCTTTATAAAGGAACAACAAATATTATTATACTAATATAATGTGATGGAAATTTTGTGACTTTATTTACATGTGACCTATTTCCGAGACTAATTTGTGACTTTTATAACTTTGACTAGTTCCCGATCACTCAAGAACGTCGTCGTTTTGTAAATAATACACTCCGGGGCAAAAGAAACGATACCATATCAAATACATGATAGATACGAGTGATGATTTCGAAGCAATATCTGTGAACGGTTTTAAAAACGCGCCTTTCAAAAAAATCGTTTCTAGATCTCTTTAACTGGACGAGATATGATAGTGAATTTTAGCTCACCTTTTTTACAAAGTAAATGTGAGCTTATGTCGTGGCGCTTCGTCCGTCGTCCGTCTGTCTGTCCGTCTTTCACGAAAAAGACGACTCCTAAACGAATGCAGATATCATTCTGAAATTGTAGTATGTTATAACCATGGTGATTCCTCACAGAAAGGTAGACGTTTCAGTTTTGAGAATCCAATATGGCCGCCATGGCAGCCATATTGAATTTTTCAATTGGACTTCATGAAAAAGACTACTTCTCCTAAACCAATCTAGATATCATTTTTAAATTGTAGTATGTTATACCTATAGTGATTCCGCACAGAAAGGTAGACGTTTCAGTTTTGAGAATCCAAGATGGCCGCGATAGCAGCCATATTGACTTTTCAGCTGCAGATGACACATCATTATTATGAAATTTTAAGCTTTCATCAAGTGATCACTCGCACCATATAAATTCTCTAATTTGAACTAACTAATCATAATATCTTGAATATGGAATATTTAAGATTGTCATGCAAGTTGTTCTATATTTTTAAGTGTTTCTAAAACAAATGAAAGACAAACATAATTAATTAATTTGTTTAAAATCTTTATGGCAACTAGCTGCAAAAACCCAATCACATTAAACATCATGTTAAATTTTAAACAATGGTATCTCCCTTATATTCCTTTAAATACCACACATAAGGGGTCAACCAGAGTTTAGATATTCCTGTTGAGTCCACTATGCTTTTCTTTACACATCCCAATACAGGCTGCTAGCATCACAGTGTCAGCTGATAGTCTGTTGCATAATCAACCTGACCCAATTGATATGGTAGAGCATTATGCTATATGGCCATGTGTATGCAATAAGAGTTATGTAAATTAGACTTGTATTCTCATGACAGTGATATGTTCTTTCTAAGAATAACAACTTACACAAAACGTGTCAACAATAAGCTTTGTGTAGCAATCTACATGATGTTGATGGGGAAAGAGTTCTTTTGCATCAGGTTCCCGTTACTGTGTTTTACTCATATTTGTACCATTTCTTTATCTGACAGAAGTTCTTCTTGGCACAAAATCAATTTAGGACATAAGCTAACTATGTTTTGTGAAATTATATATATTTTTCACAACAATGCATGTTCTCTCCCGTCAAGTCTTTAAATACCACACATAAGGGCTTAGCCAGAGTTCAGGTTTACATGCTCAGCACACTATGATTCTCTAAATACACAAAGCCAAATACACAAATTGCTACACTCTCCTAAAAAACATGATGGCAGCCATAATCAATTATCATATAAAAGATGGTTACACAATTAAACCATATTACCACATCATTCATTTTAAGGTGAGCTTCTGTACCCTCGGTACTTTTATTGTTTGTTTTTATACCATCTTACAGGCAAATTGCGTGAATAAATTATTTCTATTAAGGTAATATGCATTGATAACATTTGATATTTATAAAATTTATACATTTTATAATCATTTTATTCCAATTCCAAAGATATTGTCCAAAAACATCACACTGAAAAGCTGTTTTTAGGACCCTCTTGTGTATTTGAAAAGTCATACAAATAAAAGTATCATAATCTGATGTTTCAAATTGTGAAAAATTCTTCACAACATATGTGATTATCACGGGGACTCGTAGTCGCATTTCATTTACTACATGTGTTTGTGTTGTAGTTGTTTGAAAAGTTGTTATCGTTCTGTCCCTGAGTGTGGTTTTCCTAGGACTTGAATGTAAGCATTTAGCAATATACCATAACTATTACTCAGTTCTTTAGCAGGCTGATTTATGCAACGCATAAATAGTGGTGGACTTAGCATCAAACCCTGCTTTATCCTAGAGGAAGTGATAAAGGCGTTGTTCTGCAACGCGCTGATCGACCTAATCCGTCGAATTTTCAAAACTGAATTGTACCTGTCCGTCGAATAACGCTTGAGTGATTTTAAAACGATCATTCGATTCATGGCGAGCAAGAGACCCTGGGAGAATCTAAGTTTATTAATGAAGGGGTGTACGGGTTGTTTACAAGCATTACGATTTATCTCTTGTAAATACCAAAGTATTAAATTTACGTATTTGCCACTTTCCTTCATATGTTCATCTGCTTGAGATCGACAACGTCTCATGTCATCATTATGGTTTAAACGTATTTATTCCATGAAAAGATACATGAACTGGATTGGTCAACAAGCTCGTGTGAGCTTATGTGAAGACCGCTCCAACAACAAAATATATGAACATGATCATGACAAGAGCGACATATAGTAAACATGGTGTCTAAGAATTATAATACAGGTAGTAAAACTGAAAATAAGTTCATTATAGATTGGAGATGATGGCTGAATACATTTTTGATATCCGCAGTCAGTATCATACGTGTTCAGTCAAAAATGTACTGATTTTAGAATTTCAGATTGGGTAACAGTGTTCTACGATGGGTGGCCATATAAAATTGTTTCTAATGAAAAGCCATTTGTATATGTAAATGCAAGATTGCAAAACTCAATATTTTTGGGATCATGGTTATCTTTACTAACAGCGTTTAAAGTTTGGTAATGGTTATTTGCACTAACAACGTTTAAAGTACAATTTATCATCATATTTATCATCACTAAAATTACTACTTCATAACAGGTAACCAAATGGTCTAGTGGTTATGTCACTGGATTTCTAATCCATCACACATTAACATTCCAGGTTCAAATCCCGCTAAATACTTAACAAAACTTTTGTAACCTAATTTGCATGATCTAATTTCAATATGTAAATTAGCCTCTTTCTAACCATTGTATATCACATCACACATCTAAAAAGCACATGGTTTAATACCACCCTGATCAGAGCAGATCAGGACGCCATGACAGCAACACCCCACTGCACCTCACTGTCTGTGAATACGTTAAGCAAGGAACAAATGTAAGTTGAACTTTCTCATTCTTATCTTCTTTATTATTCTAATTATAAATGTATCTGCAAGAATATAATTGTTAATGTTGTATTTCAATGCAGTAAAGCAGCAACTTATTGCATATTTATCAAACATCGCTAAGGTAATTATATCATTATCTTTTTACCTGAAGGTAATCAAAATGGATGTATAATACATTCGTGTATTAATGCTAACGTTTATATGTGCATTAATAGTCAAATATTATGCAATGTCTTTTTATTGCATTGTAGTTTTTTGAACCGCATTCAACGAATTCAACGCATTCAACTGTAGTGAACCACATCCAACCGTATTCAACGCATTCAACTGTATCCAACATATATTGTACTTCGTCTATTTAACTGCACCATCTCTAACGTTTCTGCATTAATCCACCTCGTATTTCTACACATCTTAACGCATCTGACGATTCGAGCCTCTCAACGCCAAATAGTGTCAAGTTCGACGTCAGCAGTATCTATATAAAACGCTTATACTGATGATACGTAATAAACAATTATAAACTTGATGCGAGTGTCGAAATCTTTGTTCTTGCATCTACATTTGTTCAAAAAAATTTGCAGACAGTGAGGTACGTATGGTGTTTATTGTTCTAACGTATCACTCATGGTGGTCTACTTGTATCTCAATGCTTTCAACGTATGTAGTGTGAAAAGGCATATGAGTGTGTGTTATCATTTATTACACTTCATCAGTTCAAGTGACATTTGCTGTTCTAAATGACAACTTTCTACTTGTGAACTATTGTGGCAGTATTTCTCTAATGACTTGTATCTTCTAGTAAATGCAAGATGGCTGAAGGTAACCTTGAACTTTCTCTTAATAATGAGGGAGATAGCGGCCATGATGAACTTAATATTTCTCAACGTATCCAGCGTTTGAGAACTCGCACAGAAAAGGGTAAAAGTGAACATTTACGTTTGTTAAGAAACAAGACTATTGGTGCTCTCTCCAGCTTGACTAAGTGCAAGAATAAGCTTGAATCTTTGATGGTTGAAAATGACAATTTGCATCTGGTGAAGTCATGTTTTCATAGTTTCACTGCTTTGTGTTCCAGTTATGAGACCTGTAATGAGATTTATTCCAGTGCTCTTGAATCTGAGGAAGCTAGGATTGCAGCTGTCCAGCACGCTGAAACCAATATGAGTGGTATTGAGACTGTTCGTGCTAACGCTGAGAGATGGATTCAAAATGTTGAACGTGAGTTATTTGAGCAAGTACTTTCTCAATCTCGTTATGATTCAGCAATGGATAACAAATCACAAATATCAAATAAATCTAACGCTTCTCATGCCAGTTCTTCTCAATCTTCACGTACAAAAGAAAAAGCTAAACTCGCTGAACTTCTTACTGAAAGAGCAATGTTTCAGACACAATCAAAGATTAATGAGTTGCAGCTTGACATTGACATTGCAAAAGCTACAGCAAGACAGAAGGCCTTTGAGGACCCAAAGGAGCAGCTCGTTCCAGAAAAAGAGGTTTTGAACACCCCAGATCACGGTGAGAACTTTCATTTTGTACCTCGTGATGTAAAGCATGAGGATAGCTTTGATAACACTGCTCAATCACATGTGAAGTTTGAACATCCTTTGAATCCAAATGCAACTGAGTATCAATCTGTTTCAAATGACTATCAACCCGGTGATACATTCATTCCTCGTAATGCCTCAAAGGATGATAATTTGCCTAATCCTCATTATCCTTTTTCTTTTGCAAATCATCAGTTTCTTGAAACACAGCATCAAATGGCGAATGCTATGTTTCTACCCCAACCCGAAGTCCCCAAATTTAGAGGAGATCCAACGGAGTTTGCAGCGTTCATGATGGCATTTGATTCTCGTATTGTTCCACACACGGGCAATGATGCTGACAGGTTGTATTACTTAGACCAGCAGTTGCAAGGTGAGCCCAAAGACTTAATTTCTGGATGTTTATACATGAATGTGGCTTCTGGATATCAGAGCGCAAGGAGTCTTTTGATAAAAGAATATGGTGATCCAAACAAAGTATCCACTGCATATCTGAATAGGATTCTTTCTTGGCCTGTGTTGAAAAATGATGATTTTGTTGGACTCAAACAGTTCAGTTTCTATCTCAGAAAATGCTATTATGTCATGCAGAGTATGTCAAATTTGTTGGTTCTCAATCATTCTCCTCATTTGCAATGTATTGTGTTGAAGCTTCCGCAGCATCTCCAGAGCAAATGGAGGGATCGTGTCACAGCTTTTACTTTGAGTGGACAAGGTTTCATCGGGTTCAAGGATCTGGTAGACTTCATCGATTTTGCTGCAAAGTCTGCGAACGAACCAACCTACGGCAAACAGGCTTTGACTTATTGCCAGAATAATCAACAGGCAAGAGGTAACAGCTTCAGCAGAGGTAAACAGTTGGCAACAAAACCTCAATCAACTAGTTTTGTCACACAAGTTGGAAACAACGATTCTAGGGGTAAGAGTAACACTTCATCTTGTTTCTACTGCAAGCAGTCTCATGACCTTGACGAATGTAAGTCATTCAAACAGAAATCACTCTGTGAGAAACGTGACTTTTTGAAATCTTGTAACCATTGTTTTGCTTGCTACCAACTGGGTCATTCTTCAAAAGGATGTCTGATGAAAAGGATATGTAAGATTTGCAGTAAACGTCATCCAACAGCAATGCATGATAGCAACTTTAGTTCAACGCGGCAATCTATTGACAACGCGAATGACACTGGTAAAGTTGGTTTTCAGTCAAAAGTTGGGAATGACAGTACCTGTTGTAATGCATCTAAATCTAATTGTGTTGAAACTGTTTTCCAGCCAATTCTTCCAGTGAAAGTGAAGTTGAATGACAGCAGCAAGTCTATCACCACCTATGCAATGTTGGACAACGGGAGTACAGGATGTTTCATCTCTGAGGATCTTGTTGGTCAGCTTGATGCCACCTCTACTCCAGTTACATTGAAGCTTCAGACGATGAATGGTTCTGATTTTGTCAACACCTCTGTGGTAACTGGGCTTGTTGTAACAGATCTTGATGAAGCAAATCATGTGAGTTTACCGCGTACATTCTCTAGGGATGTCATGCCTGTTGATCATACTCACATTCCAAAACCAGAGTTACTTAAACAGTTACCTCATCTGAGAAAAGTTGCTGATAAGTTGCCAGTTTACATGCCAAACCTTGACATTGGAATATTGATAGGATCTAACTGTCCCAATGCTCTTCAACCATTAGAAGTTGTCTCATCAAATGGTTCAAGTCCTTTTGCTGTTTTGTACAAACATGGATGGACAATCAACGGTCCTGTGCAAGTTAAGCAGAACCTTGTTGACAATACTATTGTGTGCAATAGAATCATTTTTCATGAAATTGAGAAGTCAAAGGAATGCATTACACCTGAAGCAGTATTGAAATTGTTTGAATTAGATTTCAGTGAAAGCGATCTTGGCTCAACACCTGGAGAGCGAGGTTTGTCTGTCGAGGATAGAAGATTCCTGGAGCGTACAGATAAAGGTATTCAGTTTGTTGATGGTCACTTCCAAATTCCACTTCCCTTTCGAAATGATATGCTCATGCCTTGTAATAGAGTTCAAGCTGTCAAACGTGTCTTATGGCAAAAGAAAAAAATGTTGAAAGATGAAACGTACCATAGAGACTATGTTAAATTCATGGACAGTGTAATTTCAAAAGGATATGCTTGTGCAGTGCCCGAAAAGCAGTTGTCAGCTAAAGATGGATGTGTTTGGTATTTACCCCATCATGGTGTGTACCACCCAAAAAAGCCAAACAAGATCAGGATTGTGTTTGATTGTAGCGCTAAAAGTGAAGGCTATTCCTTAAATGATGTTCTGCTTCAGGGTCCAGATCTTGCAAATTCACTGATTGGAGTGTTGACCAGATTTCGTTCAGAGACTGTTGCATTCATGGGTGACGTGGAAGCCATGTTCCACCAGGTCAAGGTGCCATGTGAGCAGCAGGACTTCCTCCGGTTTCTCTGGTGGCCTAACAGGGATCTTCAAGCAGAGCTGAAAGAGTACCGGATGACCGTCCACACTTTTGGTGCTGTATCATCTCCTACTATTGCAAACTACGCCCTGAAGGAATCTGCACACAGGGCAAAGGACAGGTATGATGAATCTGTATCTGAAACCATTCAACGCAACTTCTATGTTGACGACTGTCTGAAGTCGGTAAAGGACAATAAAACTGCAGTAAAGTTGATAGGCGACTTGCAGTCAGCATGTGCAGAGGGTGGTTTCAACTTGACCAAGTTTACTTGTAACAGTAAAGAAGTTTTGTCCTCTATTCCCCCAGAACATTGTTCAAAGGATATTCAGACTATTGATCTGAGCTATGATGATATTCCAATGGAACGGGCGCTTGGAATGCAGTGGCATATCATGACAGATTGTTTCAAATTTTCAGTTGATCTTCCACAGAAACCAGCAACAAGGAGAGGAATTCTGTCGACAATGTCTTCTTTGTACGACCCACTAGGACTTGTTTCTCCGGTCTTGCTACCAGCAAAGAAGATTCTTCAGGACCTCTGTAGGGATAAATCTCTTGGCTGGGATGATGACGTCGACGTTGGACACAAACAAGCATGGGAGATGTGGCTTTCTGAATTGGAAGCTCTTAAAGGTTTGTCAGTTAAGCGCTGTCTTAAGCCAGCAGGGTTTGGAAATGTTGTTTCAAGTCAGTTGCACATTTTCTCTGATGCCAGTGTTTCAGGCTATGGATGCTCAGCGTATCTACGTCTATGTGACGACAAGGAGAACATTCACACTTCTCTACTGATGGGAAAAGCAAGGCTTGCTCCAGTCAAAACCCTGACTATCCCCAGACTTGAACTCACCGCAGCGGCAACAGGAGTTAAAATTGGTCAGTTTTTGCTCAAGGAAATGGATATTGATATTTACAGTGTCACATATTATTCAGACTCTACAACAGTCCTGCACTATATTTGCAATGATCGGAACAGGTATCCAATCTTTGTGACTAACAGAGTGATCAGAGATTATTCTTCTCCCCAGCAATGGAAGTACATAGATTCCAAAAGCAACCCAGCAGATATTGCTTCACGTGGATCAAGTTGCAAGCAGTTTCTGAAGTCGGCAACTTGGTTTGATGGACCAGATTTTCTAAGAAAGAATGAAACTGAATGGCCAGTCTTTGAATGGGAAGAAAGTCAAGGATCAGTTGGAATGGTAAAGCCAGAAGTTGTTGATGTACCAGAAAACAACTCGGCTGAACGTCTCATCAACCATTATTCCTCCTGGTACCGCCTGAAGAAAGCAGTGGCAATCTATCACAGATTCTTCATGTATCTACAGATAAAGTACAAGTCTCGTCAGAAAGTCAGCAGCTTGAAGAAACCGTTGACAGTTCACGAGCTTGATATGGCTGAAAGCAGTATCGTCAGATTTGTTCAGCACATCTCCTACAAATCAGAGATTGCAGCTCTCACCAATTCATCTTGTGAACGGGGCCGAGCGACTGTTTGTCTTCCAAAAAGCAGCCCACCTCCAGAAGTTGAGTCCAATTCTTCTTGATGGCATGTTGTGTGTTGGAGGCCGTATTTCCAGAGCCGAAATTGCAGACGACATGAAGCATCCTCGCCTTCTGCCTCGTAAGTGCCACGTATCATCTCTGATTATCGAGGATATTCACCACAGATTGAGTCATGCTGGTCGAAATCACGTGTTATCAGTTCTCCGAGAAAGGTACTGGATTACAAGTGGAAACTCTGCTGCCAGGTGTGTCTTGAACAAGTGTGTCACATGTAGAAGATTCAAGACGCCAACCAGTGTGCAACAGATGTCAGAGTTGCCAGCAAACAGGGTAAATCCAGCCCCACCATTCACTTACACTGGAGTTGATCTTTTCGGACCTCATGTTGTTAAAGAAGGCAGAAAATCTGTGAAACGTTATGGTGCCCTCTTTACATGTCTTGTTAGCAGAGCTGTCCATCTAGAAACTGCCAATTCTCTTGATACAGACTCATTTATCAATGCTTTGCGTAGATTTATATCGCGTAGAGGCCCAGTCAAACAAATCGTTTGTGACAATGGTACTAATTTCACAAGTGGTGCTAAAGAACTGAAACAGGCTTTAGATGATATGGATCAATCCAAACTCTCCTCATACTTACTTCAACAAGAAATTGAATGGAAATTCAATCCCCCATCTGCAAGCCACATGGGAGGCGTTTGGGAAAGAATGGTGAGGTCAGTCAGGAGCATTCTGAATCCAATGCTATATGAATGTGGTGACCGATTGGACGATGAAATGTATAGGACTTTACTTTGTGAAGTTGAGGCTATTTTAAACTCTCGCCCTTTGACCACAGTGTTGACAGATCCTGATGACTTTGACCCTATTTCACCCAATCACTTGTTAATGATGAAGTCAAATGTCTACATTTCCCAACCTGGAGATTTCCTGCAAGATGATTTGTATGCACGTAAACGTTGGAAGCGCATACAACATTTAGCAAATGTGTTCTGGTCACGCTGGAAGAAGGAATATCTTGTGAATCTTCAACTGCGACAAAAGTGGAATCATCCTCAACGTAACTACCAGTTGGATGACATAGTGTTGCTGAAAGAGGATTTTCTTCCCAGAGGTGCCTGGTCTATGGGTCGTATCACTGGAACTGAACCAGACAGAAATGGAGTAGTCAGATCTGTTACAGTGAAGACAAAGGAGTCTGAGCTCCGTCGACCCATACACAAACTTGTTCTACTTCTTCCATCAATTGAGAAGACAGTTTTGCACTGATTTAGTCAGTATCGTGCATTCTATTTTATGTGTTAAACACCGGTGTGTTTAAGAGGCCGAGTGTGTAAATGCAAGATTGCAAAACTCAATATTTTTGGGATCATGGTTATCTTTACTAACAGCGTTTAAAGTTTGGTAATGGTTATTTGCACTAACAACGTTTAAAGTACAATTTATCATCATATTTATCATCACTAAAATTACTACTTCATAACAGGTAACCAAATGGTCTAGTGGTTATGTCACTGGATTTCTAATCCATCACACATTAACATTCCAGGTTCAAATCCCGCTAAATACTTAACAAAACTTTTGTAACCTAATTTGCATGATCTAATTTCAATATGTAAATTAGCCTCTTTCTAACCATTGTATATCACATGACACATCTAAAAAGCACATGGTTTAATACCACCCTGATCAGAGCAGATCAGGACGCCATGACAGCAACACCCCACTGCACCTCACTGTCTGTGAATACGTTAAGCAAGGAACAAATGTAAGTTGAACTTTCTCATTCTTATCTTCTTTATTATTCTAATTATAAATGTATCTGCAAGAATATAATTGTTAATGTTGTATTTCAATGCAGTAAAGCAGCAACTTATTGCATATTTATCAAACATTGCTAAGGTAATTATATCATTATCTTTTTACCTGAAGGTAATCAAAATGGATGTATAATACATTCGTGTATTAATGCTAACGTTTATATGTGCATTAATAGTCAAATATTATGCAATGTCTTTTTATTGCATTGTAGTTTTTTGAACCGCATTCAACGAATTCAACGCATTCAACTGTAGTGAACCACATCCAACCGTATTCAACGCATTCAACTGTATCCAACATATATTGTACTTCGTCTATTTAACTGCACCATCTCTAACGTTTCTGCATTAATCCATCTTAACGCATCTGACGATTCGAGCCTCTCAACGCCAAATAGTGTCAAGTTCGACGTCAGCAGTATCTATATAAAACGCTTATACTGATGATACGTAATAAACAATTATAAACTTGATGCGAGTGTCGAAATCTTTGTTCTTGCATCTACAGTATAATAGAATTTGTTGGATCTAACTGAATCGAATCTTGAACAGACGAAAAAGTAATGAAGTGCGTCCTCAGTGGCATGGCCGCAAGAGCAATCTGCTTTGTCAGATATGTGTCTGTTAAATTTATCAGCATTGAGATCGCTACACCCCAATCGTAGACGACAGTGAAGGATTTGACAACGCCTTGAGCCTAAATTTAGATCAAAGTGAATATTCTTATTTCTTGAAATTAATGCAGTTTTGAAAGCATTGACGTCAGTAAGGGATTTAACATGTTCGGGTAAAGCATTCCAGAGAATTACAGAGTCTGGTAAGAATGAGTTTTTATATAAAACCGTACGGCATTGTATATTTTGCAAATGTGATGCATTTCTTAATGGGTAACTGCTAGCTTGAGAGACAGAAGGGGGGGGTGAGTTCGTTTAAATAAACGGGTAACCTGTTATTATACATTTTAAAGAAAGTAACTAGTTTTGCGATTCTTCTTCTTTCGGAAAGCGAGACAGTAGAGGTTTCGTTGTAGAGTTTAGTATGACTGGTGCCGCGGACAGCCCCGCATATCGTCCGCAAAGCGTCTAATTGCAGTTTTTCTAAAATATTTGCCTGCATTTTTGAGCAATTGTCATATATATGGCTGCAATAGTCGAATATTGGAAGAATAAATGACGTATACATACGATGTAAGGTGTTTCTAGTTAACCTATATTTAAAACTTCTTAAACAGTTGATCATAGGGCTTACCTTTTTAACGATATCGTCTATATGGTTATCCCATGAGCAGTTATTTTGAAGAGTTATACCTAAATGTTTATGACTTGAGGTTTCCTCTATTCCAACGTTATTAAGGAATAAGCCTGGATGTGGATTTGGATTAGATTTTCTGCTAAATAAAATTGATTTCGTTTTGGTTTTGGTTTCTTCATTATCAGCATTCCAACTTCTTATTTCTTAGGGTGGGTAACAGACATACTACCGAGTAAAGCCTTCATACTGTAACACTCCTTTCTGTTTTAATTCTTTGGTAAAGGATATCAGTTGAATGTTTCATTGACCCGTTGTATCCCTTATTCAAATAAATGTATGACATTATGTATCACTTCAAAATCATTTGACTTATCCTTTGGCATAACTTCCATGTTTTACATCTTTCGAACTTCCATTAACATTAAAGGTGTCCATGACCTCTTAATAGATCATACCCTTATATCATTTGGGTAAAATTTGGTTTTATATCGAATATGTATTAATCAATCAATTTCTTATTTGTTTGTGCATAGTGGAGGCCATGGGCCAAGTCTGCATTTCAGATTCATATAGCGATATGTGTAAACAATTACAAATTACAAGATAACCAATACGTTAATTTACATAAGAAAAACGAATACTATCGACAAGTGACTCTAAACACAAATTCTGACAGGAATTTATAAAAAATTATTAAAACTTTGCTGTTGCTCCAATATATAGCCGAATCCAAAAGTGTAGAAAATATTTTATACATTTCTTTATATATTTACCCAGTAAATACAACATCGCAGCACCCAAACACCCCTTCCGTCTTATTTTGAAAGTTCAAACGTTATGTAAGCCAATCAACAACTGTATCAAGTAGTCGTATCGAGTTTTTCTATTCTAAAACTAGAAATTCGACGAATAGGTACGCGACCAACAGGACATATCTCTAAAATGAGCACGATTTTCAAAAGGAAGATGTTACACTTTTTAGCTCATCGGGAGCTTGGCTAGTGATAAGTATAATGTATAGCTTTGGTGGCTCTGTGGCCCCAGATAAGGGTCTTAGGGGCCACGCCCTTAAATCCTATTTTCGACTTCTCCAGAACTATAAGGTTCAGAAAGCTGAAATCCTGTGCATTTTCGTATTCTCCACAACCAAATGGCGTAGAAAGCTGAAACTTTGTGTATAGACCCCTTGTCTAGTAAGGATTGTAATGTATAGCTTTGGTCATATGTCTCTGAAAGCCTCGGTGTCGTTCTCATTGTATGTTCACGGTGTCACTGGATGGTAACGAACCCTGGAAATTGCTGACCGCGAAGCGAGGAAGGATGGCTGAGGCAAGGGACCAGGTAAGATTCACAATCGATTTGAAGTCTTTCTAGGGATTTTAAGATGCATTAGACAACAGGCAATTGCTTGATATGGATAATAGTTCACATGCAAATTTGAATTACTTACTATTACTTCTATAAAACTTTAAAAAAAAGGTTGAACAAATTTTGTTCCCAAAGTCATTGTCTGAATAGGATACGGGAGCAATCACGTCCATGAAACGGATCGTTATTCATGGTACCATGACTCACGTCAAACTGGTAAAAACATCGGCGTTTTAATCCATTAAATCTTAAAGATGGACTGAAATGCCATATGACAACTTTCGCGATTCATGAAAAAGGCATAGCCATTTGACATTGACTCAACTTAAACTTTCTAAATCGCCCTAACAACGGCTTAATTACGACTTTATAAATACACCGCTTAATTAGGCCAGCGAACAAAATAAACGCGCTGAAGCATGACTGCCGCGCGGATGCCTCTTGACGTGATAGTAGGTACGGGATTCCCTCGATGTATGCCCTCGTTATTTAAAACAACACAAGCTAAGGGTAAACGCCCACATTTTAATTGTGGATTAAACATACTAAACATCCTCAAAATATCTCAAACTTTCAACGAATCGGTAGTTACGTTAGTCACCTTGCAATTTCTATTATGAATATGTAAGACAATAAATGAAACGATGATGTTATCACTATAACAGCATGCAGCTTATCTCGCCTCATAATACTGAACGTGAGAACCCGGATGTATTTTCGCCATTAAAAATGCTCACATGAGAACTGTTACATCTGCGTGGACAGTTGTTTGTTGTTATTGAATATTACTTCAGTAACAGCAGAAAGGATGTTATTATATTATACTATTGTTTTTTACATTTAAACTAATTTGTTTTTAAATTCCTTTGACTTCATTTTGTATCAGGATAAAAAAAATACTTTTTTCTTACTTATTTCATTTAGTTATGGATAAGTTACAATTCTCAATGAAAGGCATGCATTGGATGATGACTGATGTCTTGTATAAAACATTATTTTAATAGGGCATTGAAAATATACTTTCAATGACAATCTTAATGTTTTCACTCTTGTACATAGAGAAGATATTTTTAACAACAATACCCGATACATGGCCTAAAAGAATGAAGATTTATTAAATGAACCCTACCCAAAATAATTATCAGATAGAGCAAAAACAGTATTCCTAATTTCAACCGATTTTTACCGATCGGATAAAAAAGGATATTTCAGGAATACAATGGCTATTTGATGTTACCTAATTAGCTTATGTCATAAAATAGCCAGGTGTTGATAATAGTGCATTATATAACCTACCTGCTATAGTCATCATTTAATAGCTTATAATTAGGAAACAGACAGGAAATACGATAGACAGTAAAGTAATCGTGTAATAAGTGAGTATCTGATCTAAGGAAAGTAAATAACACCTGCAGACCATTGTCATTGTTTATTCAACATTTTTACACAACGCTCAAATCTAAATGTGAGCATTGTACATTCGGATTATTGCCATAAATCAGCAAAAAACTGTGTGCTTTGTTTTATATTTTACTAATCAGAAAAGGACATTTTCCTCTGCATGACAAACTGTTCATTCAGTGAAAATGCGAGCTCGAAACCAAAAATCAGTGTAGTGATCAGAACACGTGAGTTCGATGTAGATAGTCACATTGCTCTGTTTGACTAAACACAGCGGGTCAATTGGCGTGGAACAATCAATGTGATGGAAATTTTTCTACGGAGACATCATCAGGAGGTATTCTAGGACAGTTGACAGTAACACAATGATGTGACATACTGCTTGGAAAACGCAGAACTAAGGATTTCGCCTATCATTTTCAATGTAAGCAGACGAACGCTTCACCTACTGCCACGTCATTTCCGGTATCCCCTTCCCGTGGCCTCTCAGCCTTGTTTTGGTTTGTCGTTGGATGACGACAAGCAGTTGCCTTGTTACGCAATGTTTACTTAACTGTCGTTTCATTGAGAAATTATGTATCTGTTGCTGTTTTGGCCTAATATTTATGTTATATAGTTATTTGACCAATATCTTATGAAAAAATTATTTTAAAAAGGTTATACAGCGTCTCGTTAATGCAAGTACTGCAATACAGTATAGATATTCCCATATATTAGGTTTGAAACATAGCTGATGGAAGCACAAACATTGCAAAGACTACCAGGAGGTAGTCACGTGTCACAACACAATAAGATCAACCTATACGAACCATTCTCTTGCGCAAAAGGTTATGTTACTGGGGCGTCAACGGCAGCAACAACTCTAGGACATCGCATTAGTCAACGCACAGTACGTATGAGACTTTGTTCTGCAAGTAAAGTATCTGACCATACCGTCTTTTGAAAGGAATGGCCTTGACCAACCAAGGCTGACGCGAGAGACTACAATGGGCGTCATAATGTTCACGTCCTGCCATGGCTTGTCTGTTTCCCAGACATGAACCCTATAGAGCAACTATGGGACCATCTTGACAGACAAATAAGGAAGCGTCAGATGCCCCCTGTGACGATAAATGAGATGAAAAGTTCTCTCAGAGGAGAATTGCAAGTATTTTCAACTAACTTCACCAGACGTCTGACGTCATTGATGAGGAGACGTCTAAATGCCTACACCAATACCCAAGGTTGTCATACTAGCTTCTAAAACCCACGCAGTACTTAACGTTTAAGAACTTTGACAATCAAACATGTCGATTCTGATATCGCAGAAAACTACGAATTTCGAGCGCCCACTGTAATTTTCATGTCTATCATAATGTGCCTGAATGATGAACTAAAACCAGTCTTTTGTATAAAAAAAATGTTTAGATATGTTAACCCTTACGATGCGGCTATATATTTTTGCTCAACTAGCCCCCGTGGCGACATTGTTTTGTCCGGTGCCAGCCACCGTTATATCCTGATTGCACCGCCCACTGAATATGTTTATGTAGCGAGTCCCGGGTCTTTTACAACAATTGGTGTATCTATTTCGCGGATCCCGGATTTTTATTTAGAGCCTTGTAAAATGTTTATTTATGCACACAGAATAATTCTTTTTACATGGACTTCTAGATACACTGTGCCTCTTTATAAATATATAAAAAAACATTACGATGCGCCTCATATTTTTTTTCCCACAGTCATCAAAAGAAAGTCTTTAATTCCGCTTGCCGCTTCTTTATTCCTGTCCGCGCATAGACATATGATACATGAAAAAAAAGACAATTCTTTTCTCTACAAGTTGATATAAAAATTATAAAAATATCTCTAATGGTTCGTGAGATATGAGTGCCGCAAGGTGCGGGAGTTAAATACAAGTTCAATTAGCGAACGCCGGAGCGCAAGTAGAGCGCGCACCGCTTCTTCATTGCGCGCATAGACATATGATACATGGAAAAAAAGACAATTCTTTTCTCTACAAGTTGATATAAAAATTATAAAAATATCTCTAATGGTTCGTGAGATATGAGTGCCACAAGGTGCGGGAGTTAAATACAAGTTCAATTAGCGAACGCCGGAGCGCAAGTAGCGCGTGTGAACGATCACTTATCTTTCGCTTGCCGCTTCTTTATTTTTGTGCGCGCATAGACATATGATACATGGAAAAAAAGACAATTCTTTTCTCTACAAGTTGATATAAAAATTATAAAAATATCTCTAATGGTTCGTGAGATATGAGTGCCGCAAGGTGCGGGAGTTAAATACAAGTTCAATTAGCGAACGCCGGAGCGCAAGTAGAGCGCGCACCGCTTCTTCATTGCGCGCATAGACATATGATACATGGAAATGAAGACAATTCTTTTCTCTACAAGTTGATATAAAAATTATAAAAATATCTCTAATGGTTCGTGAGATATGAGTGCCACAAGGTGCGGGAGTTAAATACAAGTTCAATTAGCGAACGCCGGCGCGCAAGTAGCGCGGGTGGACGATGTCATTTATTCCGTGCATCGCTGCCGCTTCTTTATCATTGTGCGCGCATAGACAAATGATACATTGAAATGAAGACAATTTACTCCTCTACAAAATGGAGAAAAAAATTTGAAATTATCTCAAACGTTCCGTGAGATATGAATGCCGCAAGGTGGGTAACCCCAATCATTTTTGAGAAAAGGTTTGATATTTCCGACAGATAGCTTGCAGTTTCTTTAGTTTTTCGTGCGCATTTACAAATGACACATTGGACTGAAGCTCGTTCTTCGCTCTTTACAATCATGTAAATGATTTGATCCCCACCACCTTCCAAAATTGTATATAGTGCCAAAGAAGGGGTGGGGGTTCATGATGCGGCTTCAGTTGAACTTCCACGGACAGCTCACATTGACTTTCTCTGTCTCTGTTACGAAATAAAAAAAGAAAAATTTATTTTTATAAATGCTTGTACAATATAATCAACAAATATATAAGTATAACAATAATCACCTTCAAAGGTGCGAATAACAGCTTTATAGAACCTAACAAGGTCTAGAGTTCAGTCCACACTTCTACTTCTTTTTTCTTTCTTCAATTATCTTCATCCCCATCTTCCTCTTCCCTCTCTATCATACTGATATAGGCTTTACAGAAATCTTGTGATGTGTGGTATAGGCGGAAACATGGTTCTACACACAAAGCAACATTGCAGTCTAGACACTCGAAACAAGATTCTCTTCCTACTCTTTTCTTCTTTCTTGCTGGCTGGTTGGCAGCTGCCGCTCCACGCCGCAAGAGTTCACGTCTGGCTTTAGAACATACAACACAGGTGCGTGACAAATTCTTCTTTCTTCCTACAGGCTCGATCTTTGAAGGAAAGTGACGGCCATGCAGGCGTACAATACTGTCGTCGGTCGTACATCGCCGACCCCGGGGACGTCTGCCGAGAGATGCAACCTTATCTCTGTCGGCAAATGTTATGATGTGTTGAACTATTTCTTTTCTAAATTCTCTGTTTGTCTTCAGTGTTTTATCTTTGGAGAGTTCTTTGTACAGAACGTAGGCATTCAAAAGAGCAACGTTGAGGATATGAAACCACACACGCTTCCACCACTTTAGAGTTTTCATCTTGAACGGTGTGTACGACAACATCTGACCGGCCCGGTCGACTACCCATGTACTTGTTGTATTCATGAACGATCCGAGGTTTTGTAATTGGTTCTCCAGTCACCCTGTTCTTCCTTCCCGACTCGACATCTTCCGTGTCCTCAACAGTGGACATAAGCAAGACTGACTTTCTGTCCTCATACCTGACGATCAGAAGTTCTTTGTTGTGTTGCTGCAACATAGAACCTTTCTCTGGTTTCTTCGTTTTTCTCTTCAGTTTGACTGGGATTCCGCTCCTATTTCCTCGCAAAGTCCCCGTCGCACCGAAACCACACTTCCACAGATTGATGTACAATGTCACAGATGAATAGAAATTGTCCATGTAAACATGATATCCCTTGCGAGAGTAATCTTTGACCAAATCCATGACCAAA
Source organism: Steromphala cineraria (assembly GCA_916613615.1). Classification (NCBI taxonomy): domain Eukaryota; kingdom Metazoa; phylum Mollusca; class Gastropoda; order Trochida; family Trochidae; genus Steromphala; species Steromphala cineraria. Next base: position 31,892,638 of record OU744727.1, on the reverse strand, counting down.
TCATACGTTTTCCCTCCAATAGAAACTTCGTTGGTTCTTCCAGTGTAGAGTTTGAATTTACAGACGTATCCATTGTGCGAGTCACACAACATGTAAGCCTTGATGCCATACTTCTTAGGTTTGTCAGGGTTGTAAACCTTGAAGCTGAGGTTGCCTTTCCAAGGCACCAATCCCTCATCAACTGAGATATGTTGATGCGGTATATAAACTCTTGAGAACCGATGTATGATGCGGTTATACAATATTCCAAGTTTATTGAGTGGGGAAAACTGTGGTGTGTTTCGTCCTGGCATTGTACTGTTATCAGATAAGTGAAGAAACGTGAGCAACAACCAAAACCTGTCTCTAGGCATACACTTTGGGAAGAAAGGCGTCGAGGTAACATCACTAGTCGACCAATACTCTGAAAAGTTCCTCTGTACAACTAAGGACATGGCGATAGTCATCGCTACGAATACTTTCATTTCCTCAGCATTCGTATCCTTCCACTGGCGCATTCTTGACTTGGGCGGGAGGACCTCGTCGTCGCATTCTTGGTGAAAGTATCTATTGGTTTCCGTTGCCATTAATCCGTAATCATCTTCTTGTAAGAACATTTCGAAATAGTCAATAGGTTTTGGTTGCTCAGGCAATTCTTTGAACTGTCCCAGCCCAGTCTGTCCCGTAAAAGGCAGATCAACACGTCCACGTGGCCTCGGCCCGTCCTTCCAGTTTGCCGCAAAATCCCCCTCCCCTGTATCAGAGGTGTCACTGTCTTGATCATCCAAGTCAACGAACTCGTCAGTGGAAGAACCAGCAGAAGCTGCGCTCGCCGTAGCAGCTAGTATACGTCTTGCAATGTTCCTTATGTCTGGATCACTGTCCATGTCCGATACCAATCCATCACTATCACTATTCACATCACTATCATCAGTAGTTTCCATATCAGAAGTTTCATCAGCATGGACTTCGGAAGAGAACTCGTCGTCTGAAGCATACGGCCCCCCATAGTTCCGAGTCCTCGGTCTCCTTCCTCTAAATCTTGGCATCTTCTATATCATCTGTAATAGATTGAAACAGATTTAGACATGTGCAAGTAAGAACAACTCAGGAGCATTTTACAGAGAAAATCAGTGTGAGCTTCATGGACATTCATTTGCCGTCATTCCAAAGTATTTGAAACAATCACACCATCGGCGCCGACGGCACCAAAGGCAATGGTAAAATTCACATATTTGGACGTTTCATGACTGTCCCGGCTAACCCCGGTTCTTTTATTCATACGACTCCCCAAAAGTCGAAAACCTGGGCTTTCTTCTGACTTCCTAGGCGACGAGTTGGCGAGTCGCGAACGAAACAACCATCTACGTCAGGGAAGCTCTGATTGTCAGTTGTGGATTACAAAAGTTTTGCAACTTTTGATAGGTTCCACGGACCTAACCGCCGCAGCGTCGCGGCGAAACCCAAACAAAATTGCCGATGTCAAAAAAAGGACATCAACACATTTTGCGGGGCTTCTTGCATCTTTATTTCTCTTTGCGCATATACATATGATATACCAAAATGATGGCACTTTTATTCTCTTTCCAACGATATATCGTGTGTTAGAGCGCGCCGCTTGGTTAGTGAAATATCAAGCGCGAAAGTACATACTTTTGCGGCCTTTATAGTATAATTATTTGCATGGGCGGACATACAAATGATATGCCAAAATGAAGGCAATTTCATCCTCTTTCCAACGATATCTCATGTGTTAGAGCGCGCCGCTTGGTTAGTGAAATATCAAGCGCGAAAGCAATCTCTCGGACTTTGTGTTCTGAAATCCGAGGCACTGGGCAACGTTGCCCATGAAATTGGTTGTTCTCGAATGGAAGGACCTCGCCCGACATATAAGGAAAATGTTTCAGACCTCGGAATAACACCGAAAATAGTTTTTGAATTTCACTAAACATGATATTGATTTTGAAAGTTTGGGTGCTAAGGGTCAATTTTTCCCATGGTTTGCGGCGAGGCCCGCACTAGAAATAGTGAAAATTCTCGAATGAATGTTCCGAGCACCCTCGATTTTTCATGGGAAAAATTCCCACAAACGTTCCGTCCCTCTCGGGAGAAAATTCTCGGTCTCCGAAAAAGTTGAATAAGTCAAAAACCGATTGCTTCGCGTCAACAACATTTATACCGCAGATAGAGCCCCGACTTTTCCACCTCTCCAATAAGTCACTTTTCACAAATAAATTTTTTTTATTTTGTTATTGACGAAAACGGTTTTATGTAAATATTTCAATAATTAGTAACTTCTCCTTTCTTCCAGGGACGTGAAAGGGTAGACATTGACACTCAAAGTTTGGACATGTGCAGTTTCAGCAAATGGCATCACAAACAAAAATGTTCACGCAGTTCTAAAAAACCCGAGTGCAGCCGAAATTTAGTGGGAAATTTTTCTCACAAAAACGACTATAGTCGGAAAAAGCGTCTCGATCATGACAATATTTCTGTTTCCGAGTTATAACTTTTTAGGCAGAACTGGAAGCAAACTTTCGCTTCGACAGTTTTTAGCTTGGGGGGCTAAGGGTAAATTTGTACCATGTCTCGTGGCGAGGCCCGCACTAAAAATATTGAAAATCCTCGAAAGAAAACTCCGAGTACGCTCGGTTTTTCATGGGAAAAAAGTCCATACCTCACGGCGAAGCTCGGAAGTGGTCAAAATCTCCGGCCTTCGTCATAACTCGAGAGTGAAAGTGGCCCAAAAAAAGCCCATACCGCCGGGTGGTCTCGGAAAAGTAGAACAAAAGCACGATCATGCTCAAAACCCGATAGTGTGAATGTGGTCATGGGACAACTTTCCCATTACATCATGGCGAGACCCGGGACAAAATTTCCGATGGCCGGAAGTGGTCAGAACACTCGGACGTCCCTTTCGTCATGGGAACACGTTCCCATTACCTCATGCCGAGACCCGGAAAAAAATGTCGATGCCCGGAAGTGGTTCGGAACCTCTGACGTCATCGCAACCCGATCATGTAAGTTTGGTAATGGGACAAGTTTCCCATTACGTCATGACTAAAAACCGGAAAAAATGTTTTATGTCAAAAAGACCTACACACATTTTGCGGGGCTTCTTGCATCTTTATTTCTCTTTGCGCATATACATATCATATACCAAAATGATGGCACTTTTATTCTCTTTCCATCGATATATCTTGCTTTATAGCGCGCCACTTGGTTAGTAAAATATCAAGCGCAAAAGCTTTTTTTTTGCGGCCTTCATAGTACAATTATTTGCAACTGCGCATATACAAATTATACACCAAATTGAAGACAATTTTATTCTCTTTCCATCGATATATCATGTTTTATAGCGCGCCAATTTGTTATTGAAATATCATGCACGAAAGTCGAAAACTTTTAAATATTTTTAGTACAATTATTTGCAACTGCGCATATACAAATTATACACCAAATTGAAGACAATTTTATTCTCTTTCCATCGATATATCATGTGGTAGAGCGCGCCACTTGGTTAGTGAAATATCGAGCGCGAAAGAACACATTTTGTTTGCTTTTGCGGCTTTTTGCGGCCTTTATAGTGCAATTATTAGCAACTGCGCATATACAAATTATACACCAAATTGAAGACAATTTTATTCTCTTTCCATCGATATATCATGTGGTAGAGCGCGCCACTTGGTTAGTGAAATATCGAGCGTGAAACAACACATTTTGTCTGCTTTTGCGGCCTTTTGCGGCCTTTTGTGGCCTTTATAGTGCATTTATGTGAAACTGCGCATATGCAAATTATACACCAAATTGAAGACAATTTTATTCTCTTTCCATCGATATATCATGTGGTAGAGCGCGCCACTTGGTTAGTGAAATATCAAGCGCGAAAGAACACATTTTGAAATATTTTTTAGTACAATTATTTGAAAACTGCGCATATACAAATTATACACCAAATTGAAGACAATTTTATTCTCTTTCCATCGATATATCATGTGTTAGAGCGCGCCACTTGGTTAGTGAAATATCAAGCGCGAAAGAACACATTTTGTCTGCTTTTGCGGCCTTTTACGGCCTTTATAGTACAATTATTTGCAACTGCGCATATACAAATTATACACCAAATTGAAAACAATTTTATTCTCTTTCCATCGATATATCATGTGGTAGAGCGCGCCACTTGGTTAGTGAAATATCAAGCGCGAAAGAACACATTTTGGCTGTTTTTGCGGCCTTTTACGGCCTTTATAGTACAATTATTTGCAACTGCGCATATACAAATTATACACCAAATTGAAGACAATTTTATTCTCTTTCCATCGATATATCATGTGGTAGAGCGCGCCACTTGGTTAGTGAAATATCATGCACGAAAGTCGAAAACTTTTAAATATTTTTTAGTACAATTATTTGAAAACTGCGTATATACAAATTATACACCAAATTGAAGACAATTTTATTCTCTTTCCATCGATATATCATGTGTTAGAGCGCGCCACTTGGTTAGTGAAATATCAAGCGCGAAAGAACACATTTTGTCTGCTTTTGCGGCCTTTTACGGCCTTTATAGTACAATTATTTGCAACTGCGCATATACAAATTATACACCAAATTGAAGACAATTTTATTCTCTTTCCATCGATATATCATGTGTTAGAGCGCGCCACTTGGTTAGTGAAATATCAAGCGCGAAAGAACACATTTTGTCTGCTTTTTGTCAACAATTCAACAGAGAAAATACATGTTTTCACGGGGCTCGCTGTCTGCGCCAGTTAAACCAATTTTCATAAAACAACGGCGTTTAGCGAGGCGCGGAAAATAATTACGAGCAATCCGGGAGCCGCCAAAACTGCTTGCAGTAAATTTTTGCCTTCTCGTGAAAGTTAGAGTCCGGACTCCGGATTTCGCCTAGAGGGCTTGCGCGCCAGTTTATATTTGGCACGGAAATATACCGCTCCCCGCATCGTAAGGGTTAAGATGCGTGTCTTTGTTCAAGAAGTATATTAGTTCATCATGAACATTATAACATTTAGGACAATTAGAAGTTAACGGAATCATCCTAATAGTCTCGGATAAGGAAAACGTTTTAAAACGACCCGACATTTGTATAGAATCATAAGTATGCATTTATGACAATTACCTTTAAAATTCTACTAATTGGCTAAATGTTTTACGGATCTTTATATCAATATGATACGCTTGTGTTTTTTTCACTTTCTGTATTTGTAAATTGTAACAACCAAATTTGTTAAAAATATGAAACAATGAACCTAGTCATAAGATAGTAAAAGAATCAACTTACTACGATTTGAATAATGTCATACTTTAATCTACAACCACATGCAAACCAATCAAATCATATATGTTACACACTTTTCAACTAAATGGATTAAGGGGCATTGCTGCCTAACCCTAAAGGTGTAGGTTCACATACCACAAGGAAATTGTTCCGAAAAGGGGACAACATCTAAGTAAATTGAGATCAACAGATTTTATTTTAGGTCACACTGTTGATCTAAGATTGACTATTCATTTTGAAATGGTGTAGCGTATAGCTGCTAGTTAACAATGAACAACGACAGATGGTGATGCACATCGCACAGATACTGACGTGGCAAATAATAATTACAAAGTTAGAGCATGATAAATGTCAATATTTACGAAAAGGTGCTTTCAAGGGGAGATAACTGTTTTATATAAAATTCGTCTGTGCTAATTTCTTTCCTTTCCAAATGAAAGGATGAAATAAAAGAGTGATTATTTTTAATCATAAAACCAAAACTATTTGATGCAACCATAACAGAATCATGGTAATGATATTTTCCTAATCAGTATCAAAATGAGATATATTTTTTCAAAAATGCATCATTCGACACCCTGTTAATGAGATCAGGCCATAAGCTATCATACGTTTCTTCCGTTCACACCTTGATTGAGAACGATTGAGGAACTGTTTGTGACGCCAAATTTTATCAATTCGCGAATTCTTATGTGCACATGAAAGGTCATCGGGACGACCTCTTACACTCAATCTAAGATCAACAGTACGACCTAATATAAAAACTATTGATCTAAATTTATTTAGATTGGGGACAAGAATTTGGACTATTGCAGACAAATTGATCACAAACATAACAAAGTTATGAGCCAATATGCATATTAACTTTAATCTACTTACTAGAGTTGCTACGTGTTACTGCAGTAATGTCAGATGGTTGATCAACAACAGCATCACCACTATGAAAGTTCCCAGCGTCAGAATCTTTGGTAAATCCCGACTGAGGTTTTCTGTAGTCCATAAGTCTTTTCCCGTTGACGGGGATGCCTTGACAATGGTAAAATGATATTTTAACACATGTTGTACAATGTACGGTGTGATATTTTAGACTATTGTTATCTTTGGTAATAGACATTATACGTCATCCGATTCTGGCTTCGTGACAGTGTTTATTTCGTTCTTGAAACGGTTATTGTTTCAAATCAGTTTCATAAACCAGCGGATATGTCGATACAAAAAGGAAAAGACAAACAATTTGACTGCATGGTTATATTCATCAATTGTCACTTTGCACAAATACCATTCTCTCCCAACAGAGGTAGCTGACGTCATCTTGATCAAACCTCAGTTCTTATGAGAGCAGTATGCGGGCTAGAAAGAGAGAAGTCTGATTTGTTGCAATCAAAGTTAGTTGTGCATTCAGAGACGCATTTTTGACAGCAACCACCTCTTCATGCATCCACATCCTGATATTTATCAAGGTATATGGCCCTTACTCTCTCCATTATGAGCCAATGAAATGACTCCTATCCTACTTAAACAGCAGAACCCGTATGGAAGGATGCAAGATGTCCATATATGTTGTATTTCTGGCTCATTGAATAACGAAAAACCATCCGTAGAATAACCAACATTGAGCATAATTATTACATAATTATTACATGATTATTTACAGCTTCGGTGTAAAAACGGGGACTTCTGAGCCATTTCGTGTGTTTTAGAAGCATTTGAAAAAAGTTTTGCAAAAACTGTACTTAAGAAACAAGTGCAAATGCATGTGGAACTTAAAACAAAGCAAAGGCAAAAAAAAATTTAAGTTTGGTTATTCGTTTAAACATGAAAACAAAGAATAGTTATGCAATATCAAAATTTCAAAAACATACGTCATATTAAAACTTCAGTTCAAAATCTGCCGTTGCCTGAAATTGGAATGTTCATTGGGGCTCCATATTAAGTCATTTCGGTGGTTTCCTGCAGACCGATTTTCGACAAGAAGATGCCAGCATTTGTGCGACAAAGAGTGCCGCCAAAGCCAAAAATGTCTACATCTGGTTCAATTACTTGCATCGTGTTCTTTTCAAAGCCATTAAGATTGCATAATAGATCCCTGTTTTGTTTTGGCTTTTGGGGGGGTTTTTGTAGGGGAGTGGGGGGGGGGGGCGGAATTTAAAAAAACTGGGTGTTATAAAGTAAGTAAAAAAAACCAGAACACAATATCTGCCTTATGTGCTGTTTTTCGAGATATTGGCACAAAGTCTGTATATCAACAACACCATTACAATCTGACAGGGGCGGTGTTTAAGCACGATGCTTCATTCACATACAGGCGGCAACATGCTTCACTATAATGTAAAGATAAAGGGCAAAGTGTCGCACTAGATCTTAACCCCGTTTTTTTAACACAAATGTAATGAATTTTAATGAGGTGCACGTCAACGTCACATTACGATTTAGACTTCAACGACCGGCCATCGCAATGCGGGAAGGGTAGGGACGACTTATAAAGGCGACTTTGATCGTTGAACATTCATACTGAGTGATTATTTAATTACTCAGTAATAAACGAGGCTGTCGCAGTTTTATTTCTAAAAGTACATTATTCATCTATTTTGAAAGTTTTTGATTAAAGACTAACTGCTTAATTATTTTTTAATGACAATGAAGTTAATTAATGTTATTGGAATTGTAATTTTCTTTTATTCAGTGTTTTATATTTTAATATCTCTACAACAATTTTGGTTTATTGTTGGTATTGACGTCACTATCATCCACGTTGTATTTTTAAAACTTCCATGAAAAATTTGGTAAAAGTTATTTCTCAATAGGATATTTGATACAAGAACTAACGAGCAGTCAAATGGCGACAGTTCAACTGTTGTGGACATACTTGTCAGAAATTTCTATTTTTAAAAAGCCAATCCTTGATTTTCAAGACATATTTTATCAGTAGTGAAACGAACATCAAGGTTGTTATGAGGTGGTTTAGATTGATCGCATTTAAATTGTTCACTCCCTAATGATAATATATGACAAATACTGTTTTTTTTCATGAAAATTAAAATAATCCCTGAATATGCATTAAACTGACGAGTGAGGATTTTAAAGTGTAGCTTTTGTGGCCCTGTGGCCCCTAATAAGGGTCACATGGGCCACGCCCTAAAAACCTATTTTCATCTTCTTCTCCAGAACCATAGGGCCTAGAAAGCTAAAACTTTGTGTACAGACTCTTTGGCTAGTGAGAATTATAAATTGTAGCTTTTGTGGCCCTGTGGCCCCTAATAAGGGTCACAGAGGCCACGCCCTAAAAACCTATTTTCATCTTCTTCTCCAGAACCATAAGGCATAGAAAACTGAAACTTTGTGTACAGACTCCTTGACTAGTGAGAATTATAAATTGTAGCTTTGATGGCCATTTGACCCCTATTAAGGGCCAGAGGGGCCACACCCTTAAAACCTATTTTGATTTTTTCTCAAGACGCATAAGGCAGAGAAAGCTGAAATATTGTGTACAGACTCCTTGACTAGTGAGGATTATAAACTGTAGCTTTGGTGGCCCTGTGTCCCCATCTAAGGGGGGAACGACATTGGCCACACAAAAAAGCAAAATCAAATGTAAAGTCTGATGAGCTACAGAGCCAATGGCTCTATTTTTTTCTGTTATAATTTCAGCGGCTGTTACGTGTCGCGATGACCAGTGGACGTGTAAGAACGGTCAGTGTATTGAGTTGGACGAGCGGTGTGACAGGAAGTACGATTGTACTGACGGCAGTGACGAGATGGAGTGTAGTAAGTCCATTTATCATTTTCAATATGAACACATGTGCACATATCACTTTAAGATGGCAAAGATTGTTTTAGCTCAACATCCTGTATTTGTCTGGGGTATCATAAAGCATTGTATGTGATGTCACTGTAGTAATGAGTCGATCCTCATCAACTATTGGCAGCAGTTCATATAGATTGGGATATGGAAATGTGGAAATGTTTTGGAATAATAATATTAATGGAAAGGCAGAATGTTATTTAGTTTTCAAGTTTATAGGAACAGTTGATGAAACATTTGGGGTGGGTTAAATCTGTTCTTATTTTTCCTACAGGCATGATGCACTAAATGGGAGATCCTTGTTTTGAAAGGATGACTAAATTAAAAACAACTTGTGCCTAAATTCGGTAATTAAATACAGTATGTGTTTATCCCTGTTGACATACGTAGTCGTCTTTAGTTTGTTTGTTGTCGGGGAAGTTTGATTCAAGTAGCGGCAAACAATTATTGGAAAATAGAATCTCTGCCCAGAAAGCTCTGTGCTGACATCGATCTCCACAAAACATTTCCATTTCCAGGAGGAGCTCAGTGCCGCCAGGGTCAGTTCCGTTGCAATTAAAATTTTGCAGTTCACAAATATCCCTTTATAACCAACCTGCCCTTAGATTTAGTTTTAGAAGGAGCTACACCCTATTCATTTTACCAGATCCCTAGATGTAGAACGGAAGAAGTCTCAATACCCTTGAATGATCTTCAATACAGAATGAAAAATTTTTTATATCCTGCTTTGTTCTTCAAAACAGAATATTCCCTAGATGTAGAATGGAAGAAGTTCTATATCCTGCTTTGTTCTTCAAAACAGAATATTCCCTAGATGTAGAATGGAAGAAGTTCTATATCCTGCTACAAGCTTCATACAAGATTATTCCCTAGATTGAGAATGGAGCAATTTCTATATCCCTCCATTTTTTTCCTATCAGATTCATCCTTAGATGTAGAAGAATTCCACAACCTTGGCATGACCCTTCTGAACCTCTTGCAAAGACAGTTCTCTGTCTTTATATCCAGCTTTTTGTTCACTTTTCAGATAGTTTACTATCCAATGATCCAATTCAATACATTCGCTGTTCTTCTTACATGTGATCGTTAAGTTAAACTTATATTCTACAATGTTTTGTTGTGTAAACCGTAATTGACTGTAATTGCTTTAACGTTTTCTCTTAACCATTGTTTGTATTTCTTTATTCTAAGTGTCCTAGCTGTATGTTCTTCTTTAAGTGAATTACTGTTGTTTTTGAACTTATATGATATTGAAGCATCAATAGTGATCCATTACCATGTACTTCAGTAGAGTTCACCTTGAAACAGTGAAGTCACCAATCATCCATCTGATCAACTCATTGCTTTTATGTTGAGCCACATGCCACATGCATCAATAATCATGGTTCAATTAGTTCAATTTATGGTCCTCCAAGTCATGAGGACATCTTCATCACACCCACAGCTTTAGAATCAATCAGCATCTAGAATCTGAGCCTCTTCTGCTGGTCTTTCAAGCTTCCTAGATACACATGATTCAATAATCATTGTTCAAGTAGTTCTATTTTTGTTCCTCCAAGTCATCAAATCATGAGAACATCTCCATAACGCACACATCTTTGAAATCAATCAGCTTCTAGTATAGGAGTTTCACTAGCATCTGAGCCTCTTCTGCTGGTCTTTCAAGCTTCCTAGATCCACATGCTTCAATAGTTCAAGTTGCTTTTCATTGATAGTCCTCCAAGCCATCAAATCATGAGGACAACTCAATCTGTTTCACAGCTCTGTAGTGAACAAGCATCTTGTCATAGAAGCTCTTTGTCAAATGATCTCCATGTCAGCTTCACATTATGTTGCTTATAAGCATCAAGTTCCTGAGAATCCGAGCATCAACCTTTGCATCTAGTATACACCTTCACCAGTTTGTTCTTCCATCCTTCTATTGTCATTCTATTGATCACTTAATGCCTACATTTGTCTATTGAGTTCTTCATTCTTCAATCTTCATTCATCTGGCCACTTGGCTGTGCTTCGGAGGAAGTTAATTCCTTTCTGCCTTTATAACCATAAAGTATATTTCTTCATTTTAAAAATCGCATACGCAATGCTTGTTATTTTTCTTTCAAATTCACTGTTTCACATCTTTAGGAATCAATCTCTTGGCTTCTAGATGAGTTGAAGACAATTCAATGTCTAGATCTGATCATATTGAGGACAAATGAAGGCATATTTGGTCTGTCTTCTAAAGTCCTTGATGAGATGTTTACATTGTGTTACATTGAGCTTCGATTCACAATCACATATAGGGTCTCCTGCGCCATTCATAGCCACCACATCTACCATGCTTTCACGTCTGCTCATCCAGACACAGGGGCATTAAGGACTAGGACCTATGAGTCAGGATGTTAGTGTTCTTTAAGAATAAAGCTTAAGAACCAATAGGGTTTGTAGACATTCCAATGATTCTATAGAATACTCCATGTTGTTCTTATACCTCCCTCAGCTACCGCTGGTTGCCGTAACGATCAGTGGAAGTGTAAGAATGGTCAGTGTATAAGTGTTGAGGACCATTGTGACAGGAAATATGACTGCACTTATGGAAGTGATGAAATGGAATGAACTGGCCCCCCAGTCAGTGAGTGAATTCTTAAAGTCAGAGATCATAAGTTTTTACCTTACAATTTTCATTTTTGTATGAGTATAAATAGTTAGCCATCAATCTTGCTGATCTAAGTTAATTTCAGTTTGGCTTTGAAGTATCAATCAGTAATCCGAATTGAAGAGATCCTTCTTGCATTTGCAGGAACATTTAGAATCCAATATCAATGATAATGGCTTCCATGATGACCATTCGATTCCAAAAAATCACTGATTTTGTTAATGCATGCATGTTATAATGTACTTCAGCGGTAATTGGTTGTGAAGCTAATGAGTTCACCTGCGCTAATGGTCAGTGTATTCCATCTTCGGAGCGTTGTGATAGGAAATATGACTGCAGAGATGGATCTGATGAAATGGAATGTAGGGTCACTAGACCTCCCAGTAAGTTTGAAGACTGTTCCCAATTTGGAAAATCAGAGAGTATTGTCCATGAAAGACCTGTTCAAATGTGCACCACCTAAACCGAAATACCATTGGCAGATCCAGAGGGGGACGCAGGGATGCGCATATCCCCCAACAGAGTTCCAAATATAGAAAAAAAATCATTTCAAAGGTTGCGCTTACGAACCCCAAAGGGCACTGCCCCCGATCAGAAAATAATGGATCTACCCCTGAATACAGTATGGATAATGAAGTATTCTGTTTTCAAAAGTTAAGAAATATGTCACTGCAACTTCTTGTTCAGATTTTGATTTATTACGAAACATCCAGAACATACCAAACCAATTTACCACTACAATTGCAGCATGTCGTGACGATCAATTTAGATGTGGGGACGGTCACTGTATAGAACAAGCTCAGTTCTGTGATGGACGGCCAGATTGTCGGGATCGAAGTGACGAAGAAATATGTCGTAATTAACAATTTATCTGTACTAGGTTTAAATACCTTCACCAGCTTCTTAGGATTTTTTTCCTTCTCTGTCTTTGCAACCATCCAGTTTATTCATTCTTCATTCTTCATTCTGTATGTTGCTTCTTTCATCTCTTTCTTGTCTTTAAAGCAAAGTGTTTATTTAATCACTATGCAGTATTCTGTTCTTCACACATGGCATTGTAAATGCTTTGTGTTGAGATATTATTATAGCTGCTTCTGTTGATTCTTCATTGAGGTTTTAAATGTTCTTGATTATCAACTTAAATTCCCTTTGTCACATGCCAATCTACAGGATTTCCAGGATGAACATAAAGAGTTTTCGTCTGTGATTATGCATAGTCTTGTATAAACTATAAAGGCAGCACTGGTGGCTTTACACAGAAATATAATTTGGAATCTCAGTCATTTCTAAAGGATTTTGTCATTATTTATATAAACCTATGTCAAGTATCTACCAAATGGTGTAACATTGTCTCACTTGACAAGAATTATGTGTCATTTGCTACTAAAGATGACATCAATACTAACAATATATTCTTAAAAACTCTGTTGAAATCCATCTACAAGTTCGGCTTTCTTAAAAATATTCTCTTCATGTGAAAAAATGCCTTCCTTGGCATACCTTCCTATGTTGGTATCTTCACACTTCAACTTCACGTTCTCTGCTTCACATCTTCACAGATCACCTCTGCTTCATCTTCCACTAGAAGCATCAATGTGTGTTGCTGTTAGTTGGCTCTCATGAGTTGAAGACCCTTTGTGTCTGTAATGGACTTGGGGACATAGAAGGGCATCTTATCTCAAATGCCTGACTTGAAAGACCTCAAGTTGACTTTGACGTTAAGATTGAAGGGGCTTCAATTCACAATGACCTATAGGTTCACATTTGCCAAATTACGCTTCTGAATGTCATCAAAAGACTTGTAAGTTGCCTTTACAAGTCACAAGGGCCTTTAGGGTCTGTAGGATCTTGACTTCAGAACCAATAGGGTCTGTAGAGATTCTCAAAAATGTGCTGGTTCTGTTTCATAATGTTCTTGTACCTCCTTCAGCTACCGCTGGTTGCCGTGACGATCAGTGGAAGTGTAAGAATGGTCAGTGTATAAGTGTTGAGGACCATTGTGACAGGAAATATGACTGCACTGATGGAAGTGATGAAATGGAATGTACTGGCCCCCCAGTCAGTGAGTGATTATCTTGAATCTAGAAAACAATCTTTAGACACGTTTAACTTCACCTTTTGCTGAAGTTCTGAAACATATTTTAAAAAGACTTTGCCCTCAATCTTTTAATCCAAGTTTAATCTTGCTGGATATTCAGATGTTAAATCTATTGAGTTTCAGATGCCCTCTTAACAATGAAAGGTCTTTTCCAACTAGCTTGACTAAAGAGCTGTGCAAATTGTTTTGAAAAAATATTGCCAACTACATGATGACAGTTGCCTTGTTCTTGATCTTCTTTTTCACTTGATCTTTAATGCATGCATGTTATATTGTACTTCAGCTGTAATTGGTTGTGAAGCTAATGAGTTCACCTGCGCTAACGGTCAGTGTATTCCATCTTCGGAGCGTTGTGATAGGAAATATGACTGCAGGGATGGATCTGATGAGATGGAATGTACTGCCACTCGACCCCCTAGTAAGTTTGAAGACTGTTCCCAATTTGGAAATTAAGAGAGCAGTGTCCTCAAATGACATTTTATTTACATTTTCAAAGTGTGCAACACCATAACCCTAAATACAGTATGGATATTGAAGTATTTTTAAAAGTTATGAAATATGTCATTGCAACTTCTTGTTCAGATTTTGGATTTTTCTGAAATCATCCAGGACATACCAAACCAATTTACCACTACAATTGCAGCATGTCGTGAGGATCAGTTTAGATGTGGGGACGGTCACTGTATAGAACAAGCTCAGTTCTGTGATGGACAACCAGATTGTGACGAAGAAATATGTCGTAATTAACAATTTAACTCTTTCCAAGTTTAATGCTGTACAACAGTACTAACTCCATACAAATAGTCATTTCAACAGCCAGTGATTCATAATTTAAAGGATTACAAGATGCCTAAAAATTGCTGAAGTTGCTTTACACTGTCAAAGTGGCCATGACCATATGTTATTGAAACTGCTACTCTTACAAGAGATTTCTCTCCATTTCCCATGTAACCATTACTTTAAATCTTATGTACAGGAATTGACATATCAATTCCTTACCCAATAATATCTATTTTTCATTTTACTTTTCTCTATTCTATACAATAACTACATGTCAATGTTTGTATGTATACATGTATATATGTTTACTATCTATGTGTTACCTATGTATGCCCTTCAGCTATCGCATGTACTGACGACCAATATACCTGCACTAATGGTCAGTGTATACCTTCCTCGGAACGTTGTGATGGGAAATATGACTGCTCAGATGGATCCGATGAGATGGGGTGTACCGCCAGTAAGTGGACCATCATCAGTTTCACCTGGACCTTCAATAGCTTTTCTTACCTTCCTGATCTCCTGTAGATTATTTTTATACTTTCTGGACCTTCAATAGATGCTTTGATGCTTACTGGATCTCTTTTATTGATGCTTTTTATGCTTTCTGGATCTCTTTTATTGATGCATTTTATGCTTTCTGGATCTTCAATAGATGCATTTATGCTTTCTTGATCTCCTGTCGATGTTTTTATACTTTCTGGACTACTTATAGATGCTTTTATACTTTCTGGATCTTCTATAGATGCTTTTTGTGATTTCTGAACCTCATATAAATGTCTATTTTGCTTTCTTGATTTCCTATTGTTGCTTTTTATGCTTTTCCAATCTCCTGTTGATGTTTTCTGGGTTTTACCTTTCTTTCAATCCTTAATTTTAATTTTATTTACACCTGATGATTCTCATTTGTAGATCCTCCAGCCTTTAGCATTTTCAAATGTTCCTGATATTCACACCCTATACCGTTTATGCTTTCTAGACTCTGTGTCTGCTGTTTTATCCTTCAAGAATTTCCACAATTTTGTTGTCCGTATTCCTGTAGATGTTTTGTATTCTTGCTTTGATTTTCATGTTCAGTGCTTTTTGCTTTCTAGATTCCAAGTCCTATATATTCTTCACGGAATTCATTTCACTTTTAAGCTCTTCAGGACTGAAAGTCCAGATGGGCTTATGGCATGGCCCGTTGTCCGTCGTCCGTCCGTCAGTCCGTAAACTTTTGACACTTTCGACTTCTACTCATGAACCATACACATTAGAGAGCTGAAATTTTGTGTACAGGTACCTTAGCATATGGAACTTTAAAAAACTATTTTCATCTTCTTCTCCAGGTCCAGAAGGACTAGAGAGTTAAAAATGATATGTGCAGACTCCTTGGCCAATGGGGATTCTAAATTGTAGATTTTGTGACCCCATGACCCCAAATAGGGTCACAGGGGTCACAACCTTAAAAACCTATTTTATCTTCTTCTCCAGTTCTAAAAGGACTAGAGAGCTGAAATTACATGTGCAGACTCCTTGGCCAATGGGGATTCTAAATTGTAGATTTCGTGACCCCATGACCCCAAATAGGGTCACAGGGGTCACAACCTTAAAAACCTATTTTCATCTTCTTCTTCAGTTCTAAAAGGACTAGAGAGTTAAAATGATATGTGCAGACTCCTTGGCCAATGGGGATTCTAATTTGTAGATTTCGTGAACCCATGACCCCAAATAGGGTCACAGGGGTCACAACCTTAAAAACCAACTCTCATCTTCTTCTCTAGTTTCAAAAAGAGTAGAGAGTTAAAAATGATATGTGCAGACTCCTTGGCCAATGGGGATTCTAAACTGTAGATTTCGTGACCCCGTGACCCCAAATAGGGTCACAGGGGTCACAACCTTAAAGACCTATTTTCATCTTCTTCTCAAGTTCTAAAAGGACTTGAGAGTTGAAAGTGATATGTGCAGACTCCTTGGCCAATGGGGATTCTTAATTGTAGATTTCGTGACCCCATGACCCCAAATAGGGTCACAGGGGTCACAACCTTAAAAACCAATTCTCATCTTCTTCTCCAGTTCCAAAAGGAGTAGATAGTTAATATTGATGTGTGCAGACTCCTTGGACAATGGGGATTCTAATTTGTAACTTTGTTGACCCAATGACCCCAAATAGGGTCACAGGTGTCACAACCTTTAAAAACTATTTTCATCTTCTTCTCAAGTTCCAAAAGGTCTAGAGAGCTGAAATTTCATGTGCAGACTCCTTGGCCAATGGGGATTCTAAATTGTAGATTTCGTGACCCCATGACCCCAAATAGGGTCACAATCTTAAAAATCTATTTTAAGCTCATCAGGACTGAAAGTCCAGATGGGCTTATGGCATTGCCCGTCGTCCGGCGTCCGTCCGTCGTCCGTCCGTCGTCCGTCGTCCGTCGTCCGTCCGTCCGTCCGTAAACTTTTGACACTTTCGACTTCTCCTCATGAACCATACACATTAGAGAGCTGAAATTTTGTGTACAGGTACCTTAGCATATGGAGATTCTTATTTGTAACTTTGGTGACCCCATGACCCCAAATAGGGTCACAGGGGTCACAACTTTAAAAACCTATTTTCATCTTCTTCTCCAGTTCCAGAAGGACAAGAGAGTTAAAAATGATATGTGCAAACTCCTTGGACAATTGGGATTTTATTTTGTATCTTTGGTGACCCTGTGACCCCAAATAGGGTCACAGGGGTCACAACCTTAAAAACCTATTTTCATCTTCTTCTCCAGTTTCAAAAGGAGTAGAGAGTTAAAAATGATATGTGCAAACTCCTTGGACAATGGGGATTTTAATTTGTAACTTTGGTGACCCTGTGACCCTCAATTAGGGTCACAGGGGTCACAACCTTGAAAACCTATTTTCATCTTCTTCTCCAGTTCCAAAAGGAGTAGAGAGTTAAAAATGATATGTGCAGACTCCTTGGACAATGGGGATAATAATTTGTAGATTTTGTGACCCCATGACCCCAAATAGGGTCACAGGGGTCACAACTTTAAAAACCTATTTTCATCTTCTTCTCCAGTTCCAGAAGGACAAGAGAGTTAAAAATGATATGTGCAAACTCCTTGGACAATTGGGATTTTATTTTGTATCTTTGGTGACCCTGTGACCCCAAATAGGGTCACAGGGGTCACAACCTTAAAAACCTATTTTCATCTTCTTCTCCAGTTTCAAAAGGAGTAGAGAGTTAAAAATGATATGTGCAAACTCCTTGGACAATGGGGATTTTAATTTGTAACTTTGGTGACCATGTGACCCTCAATTAGGGTCACAGGGGTCACAACTTTGAAAACCTATTTTCATCTTCTTCTCCAGTTCCAAAAGGAGTAGAGAGTTAAAAATGATATGTGCAGACTCCTTGGACAATGGGGATAATAATTTGTAGATTTTGTGACCCCATGACCCCAAATAGGGTCACAGGGGTCACAACCTTAAAAACCTATTTTCATCTTCTTCTCCAGTTCCAAAAGGACTAGAGAGTTAAAAATGATATGTGCAGACTCCTTGGCCAATGGGGATTCTAATTTGTAACTTTGGTGACCCCATGACCCCAAATAGGGTCACAGGGGTCACAACCTTAAAAACATATTTTCATCTTCTTCTCCAGTTCCAAAAGGAGTAGAGAGTTAAAAATGATATGTGCAGACTCCTTGGACAATGGGGATTCTAATTTGTAACTTTGGTGACCCTGTGACCCCAAATAGGGTCACAGGGGTCACAACCTTAAAAACCTATTTTCATCTTCTTCTCCAGTTCTAAAAGGACTAGAGAGTTAAAAACGATATGTGCAGACTCCTTGGCCAATGGGGATTCTAAATTGTAGATTTCGTGACCCCATGACCCCAAGTAGGGTCACAGGGGTCACAACCTTAAAAACTTATTTTCATCACCATCTTAAGCTCCTAAAGGTCTATTGAGCTGAAAGACTGCATGTAGACTCCTTGGCCAATTGGGATTCTAAACTGTAGGTTTTGTGACCCCATGACCCCAAATAGGGTCACAGGGGTCACAACTTTAAAAACCTATTTTCATCTTCTTCTCCAGTTCCAGAAGGACAAGAGAGTTAAAAATGATATGTGCAAACTCCTTGGACAATGGGGATTTTAATTTGTAACTTTGGTGACCCTGTGACCCCAAATAGGGTCACAGGGGTCACAACCTTAAAAACCTATTTTCATCTTCTTCTCCAGTTCCAAAAGGAGTAGAGAGTTAAAAATGATATGTGCAAACTCCTTGGACAATGGGGATTTTAATTTGTAACTTTGGTGACCCTGTGACCCGAAATAGGGTCACAGGGGTCACAACCTTAAAAACCTATTTTCATCTTCTTCTCCAGTTCTAAAAGGACTAGAGAGTTAAAAACGATATGTGCAGACTCCTTGGCCAATGGGGATTCTAAATTGTAGATTTCGTGACCCCATGACCCCAAATAGGGTCACAGGGGTCGCAACCTTAAAAACCTATTTTCATCTCCTTCTCCAGTTCCAAAAGGAGTAGAGAGTTAAAAATGATATGTGCAGACTCCTTGGACAATTGGGATAATAACTTGTAGATTTTGTGACCCCATGACCCCAAATAGGGTCACAGGGGTCACAACCTTAAAAACCTATTTTCATCTTCTTCTCCAGTTCTAAAAGGACTAGAGAGTTAAAAACGATATGTGCAGACTCCTTGGCCAATGGGGATTCTAAATTGTAGATTTCGTGACCCCATGACCATGACCCCAAATAGGGTCATAGGGGTCACAACCTTGAAAACCTATTTTCATCTTCTACTCAAGTTCCAAAAGGTCTAGAGAGCTGAAATTAATTGTGCAGACTCCTTGGCCAATGGGGATTCTAAATTGTAGATTTCGTGACCCCATGACCCCAAGTAGGGTCACAGGGGTCACAACCTTAAAAACTTATTTTCATCACCATCTTTAGCTCCTAAAGGTCTATTGAGCTGAAAGACTGCATGTAGACTCCTTGGCCAATTGGGATTCTAAACTGTAGGTTTTGTGACCCCATGACCCCAAATAGGGTCACAGGGGTCACAATCTTAAAAACCTATTTTTCTCCATTAGATGACAGTCTATGGCAAATTTATTTCTCCTTGGATATTTTAGTGTCGACTTCTTTCACTGTCTGATATTGGCGATCTAGAAAGTGTTGAATAATAATAAATCATTTGGGTAAGGAAATTTATTCCGAAATCGTTACATTTGTTTTGTAATTTTTTTATAGGTTTTCTTGCAATAGGTAACATCAGTTTCATTTTTAGCTCATCTTGCCTGTATAAAGCAAACTTGATATGATGCCTGATGAGCTACAGAGCCAATGGCTCTATTTTTCTCCATTAGATGACAGTCTTTATTTCTCCTTTAATATTTTAGTTTGGACTTCTTTCACTGTCTGATATTGGCGATCTAGAAAGTGTTGAATAATGATAAATCATTTGGGTAAGGAAATTTATTCCGAAATTGATACATTTGTTTTGTAATTTTTATAGGTTTTCTTGCAATAGGTAACATCAGTTTCATTTTTAGCTCATCTGGCCTGTATAAAACAAACTTGATTTGATGCCTAATGAGCTACAGAGCCAATGGCTCTATTTTCTTCTATCTGATTAGGTTCAAAGATTGTATTTAAAATATTTTTTAGTAACAAATACCGAAAAGCTGTTGATATAGAAATCAGCCAAACAATGAGACAATGCCTACAAGTTTAAAACGTAATTCGTTGATTTAAAGGTTTTATTTGTCATAAATGCAAACCAATGAATCCAAACATATGTAGGAAGCTTATTAAAGTAACCTACTTATTATCCTTATTTTTTCTTATAATTCAGCTCAAACACGTGCATAGAATGAGTGAGTTTCAATTTATCCCAGTCAACCCAGTGTGAGGTAAAAAAATGTATGACTACAGCAAGATATACATTCCTCTACACTGTGTTGGACTACAGTACCGTCGCATGAATTTAATTTTGCAGCAGGCGAAACCAAAACGTTTGTGGACCAATCATATGTGAGATCCAATGCTTTGATCATGTTGAAAGCATAGTAAACAGTCGTAACGTACCCCTAGCTACTTCTAGCTCAATTCTTGTTAGAACATGCGACCTTCGGACTTGCAGTCAGACCTAGTAGAGAGGACACAAGCTCGGTTCCTGATATTTTTTAACATTGTATTGCATTGCTTTAAAACCATACGAGTTATTTCAAGGATAGAAAGCAAGACGGCAATATGGCATAAAGAAAACTTCCGGATAACCACTTAATATCCATTGTTCTTTCTCAACTAAATGTTATAGGTTGATCTTTCTTGCTCTCTTGTTTGGGTAATTGTTTTCACATTTTTTGACCGCCTAACAGACACACAATCCTGAAATAAGAGCACAATCAAGTTCAAGTTACTGTAATGAAAAATGGCTGTTCTAAGGACCTCGGGCGTTTGATATTCCAGCTAATTTTAAAGTTGACCACTAAAGTGTATAGCTTTAACCTTATACCTACAAGCTCTATTATCTGTATAGATAAAAGTTATCTGAATCTGATTCCATTTCCTAAAAAATATACAAGGATTTCGTTCATATAATAACAGAGTATTATCTATATTTACACTATTTATATTGGTTTTTTTTTGTGCAATGAGTATAGCTTTTGTTTAATCTTGTGTATGTTGAGGGGAATGAAACTCCTATATTATATACTATTCACTTTGTGTTTTGTGCTTTGTGATTCAGACTACTACGAAGGTATGCCAGGGTTTTACCAAATAATTAGCCATATCAGCTAGGACGCATTCTAGTGACGAAGAAGACAAGACAACAACGTGAAGACGATGGAATCTGATGTCTCTTTTAAAGTCAATAAATGCATCAATTTGAATCTGTTTCCATGTTATTCTTGTCACCAATGTATCAAAATGATTTATTCAAGAGATTCAATGGCAGAAACTGTTGTACTGAATTGATGAGTACCTGGGAAGAATGACATTCTTTAATAAACGTTCACACCTGTTATTCAAATAATACAAAGATAATAAGCAAATACTTTGAAAAAGAAGTTAGATGTGTCGTCCTTTCTACGATGGTCTGACATCATACTGTACTGACACATGTTCTATTTCATGTAAGGAACACATCATCTCGTTTTACAAAAGCGGTATTACAGGGTTGAAGTTATAAAATGCTTCACATAACTTACAAAGAGACCAAACTACTGACTAAATTTTTTGTCGGTGGCCTTGTAAAAGTTTAACTGGGCAATGAAGGGACATGTTACTCAATGGACTATTGTCAGACCATTGTTGAGAGGAAACCCAAAACCCCCTCATTTCTTATGATACGAGTTCGCATCCCATTGAAAATCTCTGAAACGTGTATTCCTCGATATTATTATTATGATTATTATTATGATTATTATTATTATTATTATTATTATTAAATGAGCATTGAGTTGTTTCTTAACGTTGGGATAGGTATACGTTTCGTTTGAAAAGACACTGGTGGAATAGAAATAATATGCATAATCAAAGAGGAACTGTGCAGATTTCAAGAAACAATTATGTACATGTCATATTGTTTGACTTAATGCCAACTTTAATGTTATTTATATAGGTTAAAAACTTCAAAACATCTTAAATATTCACCCTCTAATGAAAATATATGAAAAATCAAGAAGCTGATTACATCCAATGTACATCTAGATCCTAACAGTGCCGGCCCCTGTTTACAAGTTTCCAAAATTATATTGACCGATCGACAAACTTTACTGTCCGCATTTTCGCTTATAATTGCGAACACCTTTGAAATGACACTGACAGCAGCAACCAGTCCATCTGAGATTTTCTTTTCTTAGAAGAAATGTTTAACAGACACTGAAATACATACTTTTAAATTTAAAGCATTGATTTTCAGCTTCTTACAAGATGTACTACATGGCAAGGAACTGAATTCCGGGGAAGTCAGTTTCCAAGATATTGAATTGATTCGAACTCCATACAATCGTAGTTTCTTATCCGTAACGGTCTTACTGCATCCCTATTGGTCACAAGTTCTGAAGTAAATAAATCTAACCAATCAAAAGGACTCCAGCAGAAACTTTTCGTATCAGTAGTCATGAGTAGACATGTGTACTATAATACAAAAACACCGCTAAAAGCTGATGACTTTGTCTCTTGTCTCAACTGCATAGAATCAAACTTCGGTTCAGACAGTAAGACTTCCAGCAAAATTATTAAGTATTTGATGTCCAATCATGCGTATTTCCGTCCATATTTGATGTTTAGTTCTTCAGCTGGCATTCTAAATAATGCTGATGATATTAGCAGGTTCCTTTGTTAGCGACATAAACATATGCAGAAAAATAAGCCCTCACGTTTCACCAGCAAATGTACCTGAAAAAAACCCAATGTGTTTGTGAAATTAATTGTTGGATATAATAAAACCATTATTCAACAGTTCAAAACGAAAACGTCATTCAGATAACGTTTTGCCTCATTTGTCATATCACGTTTATCACATTATGGTAATTTTATGTAAAAAACATATTACATTACATATTAAATATCACATCTTCCAAGTCAACTGGTCGAAATTAGATATTATTCTTTAAGTCATAAATCATCAATGACCCCACGAAATCATGACGAATTGATCATAACTGCGTTGAACTAAACAAATATCCGATTTATTCTTGAAATTGTGTGATAATGGGCTTTTTTGTTAATAATTTACAATCATTGTTTTATTTATTAGGATATTTATATAGCGCACATATCCATCCACTAGTGGTTGCTCAAGGCGCTTACATTGTTTTCCCCTGGTCAATAGCATTCTTTCACCGTCCGATCATTTTTCCAACTCAACTCCCTGGGGAGTATTCAACCGGCATCCATATGTGGCACTCAGGTTAGGGACCATTCTATGCCTCACAGGGTACCCATTTACAGCTGGGTGAACTGAGACACATAGTCACAGCAGTTTGTCCAACACTACTGAACGCTGATAACCGACAGCTCGGCGTATGCACGTGTTCATGTATCCACCATTCAGCCACTGACATGAATTCGTGGGATCTTTTAAGTGCGTAGTTTTTGTTGCACTACACACTAGGGCTCCAGGGTGACACTTAAAGAGTTCTAACAGAGGTGAACTCTAGGTTTTTACACCTTGGCCTGGATGGGATTCGAACCCCGGACCTCAGCAACGTGAGACCGGCGCTCTTGCCGACTGAGCTATCCCGTACCCCGTATCCCGTACTTCCTTACTTTGCAAAATAATAGATGCATTGATATGTGAAAGTCAGGTTGGTAAAACAAATATTTTGTTTTAAGTTTGAAATCCAAAGTTTGTTATGTACTTTCGGCGAATCTTATTGATTTTATTTTGTACAAATAGTGATCTAAATTGTTAGGTTTTTGATGTTGTACTTATTGTATTATTGTACTCTAAAAGCGCTATGAATTGTGTTATAAAAGATATATTGATAATACAATAATAATGATGGATATCTATACTGTGTAAGTTATTACCACAAAGATGCTAAATGCGATAGGAAAAATATATTATTGTACTCGAAAAGCACTGTACTATGTATAATGTTTTTGTATCTAAACTACTTTGACATTGGTTTTGATTAAGTCTATGCCTACTCACTTCATTTTATAAAATGAATGTATGTAACTGAATAAATATTTTCTATCAATGAAATTTAGAATAAGAACTTAAAGGGATAAATTTAATAAATGTGAAATTATATCAAATAGGTCAGTTAGATTGGATTATGAATGCATAGCACTACAAATCATAATCAAATTCCAGTTTATAACTGAGTCATGTTTTAGAGTTAACTGGAGTACCAACAAGGGAAACAACTCTCATCCGTAGTCGTCAAGGGTTTTTGAAAGGACACACAGACACGTGCTGTTTAGTTACATTCTACCAACAAGAAAAACCTTTAAAAAGGCATGCTTGGTGCCACATAGGCAGATGAAGGAAATTGTGATTTGTCGAACAATTCGGGGGATAAGTGAAATATACAACACTGGATAACAGCACTAATATTAACACAAGTACTTCTCAAAGTTAACTTCACAAAATTAATTTCAATCAACACGAATTGCTGAAAGTTATGAATATTTTTTACATTCATCAACGATTGTTGGTATATCTCATATCAAAATACACGAGGGTGAGAATCTATTTATCATCCAAATTCACTCTTTTTGACATCTCAGAGAAAAAATGTAAATCTCTGAACACAACAACACTAGATTTTCAAGACAGTGATGTCATTGCATAGTGAGGTCACTATGTTTATGATGTTGTGGCTTTGTGATGTAGTTACTTGAAGTAAAAGCACTGTTGCCATGTAGCGTTGACAATGACAGAAAATTGTGCAAAACGTACTGCCAAAACGATATCTCCTTGTCATGCTGGTTAATTATTAACAGTAGTATAACAGATAATAAAGAAAATGTATACTTTCCGATGATCTGACGCTGAGCTAACGTTTGGAACCAGCGATGTAGGTCATATTCTAAATATAGCACGAGTCAATTTCAGTACTCTGATAATAAATAGATGTTTTCAACGTAAACATTTACTGACATCGTTAAGTATGACTTGTCTCGTAGTCGTATGTGGTCTACCTATTAGTAAACATAAGTCTTATTTCGATGTCACCATCGTACTTACACAAACATAACTTTTAATTCGCCAGGCGAGCCCAGCGTGAAATTAAATCGCGTGGGTTATAAAAAAGTGGATTCTACGATTATTGAATACGAAATAATTAATGCTTTATCTGGAACAAATGCAGACTCTTCTTCAAATGAAGATGTTTTTGATTGAGTCTGTTAACATTTATCAGCATCTTTAATAGAAAACATTGTTTCTCTTTTAATATAACATTTAAAGCGAAATCATATTCCACAGTTTAATGTGCCAAATATTTTGTATAACCCACATGGTGACGTAATGCATTTTTTGCTAAAGCTCTGTTCATTGGTCTTTTGATTTGGATACAACACATGTGATTGGCGCGGCTTCCCTTTGAAAATATCAAGAGTAATAAAGAGAGAATTCAGAAAAGTTTTAGAAAAATCAAATCATAATACTTGGTGCCCTGTGGGACACCAAGCAATAAGCATGCCTTGCTTAAGTAACTTTGATACCTTTACTTCTGATAAATAACTCAAATGAATTTTTCTAGGCCTGAAATCCTTTCAAATCTTGTGTTGAAATTTATGTTGTCATTATCTACAATTTTTGGTTGAGTTTTCAACACTAACTACATAAGCTTAGATTCCATTAATCAATATTTTATTGATTTTTATTTTTAAAATATCTTTGAAACATAATCATTGTTTTAAAACTGACATTCAACATGCTATTTTAGGTTTTTAGTCTTTGTATGTTTTTTTCTTAGAGAAACCCAAAATATTATTATTATGCCAGATAATACAGAATAATCTGCAATTTAAGCTGACAACAAGTGTTCCACTATGATGCAAGATCCATTTCGAATCATGTTGCTATGAAAATAAAGTTAAATATAACGGTTTACCTGTAAAAACCTTCCAGCTGGGATCTCATCACCGAGTTGGCCACTTTGTTGAGGAGTGCTTTTGAGAACTTTTTACCTTTACCCTAGTTGAGAGTAATTCCTAAATATTTTTTATAGATACCACTTAAATCTTGTCAGTTATTCTTTGAACAATCTTTTGTTTCAAGTTTTTCGTCAGCGTCAGTTTCAAACCAACATGTCAAGCCTATTCACCA
The DNA here is from genome assembly GCA_916613615.1 of Steromphala cineraria. NCBI lineage: Eukaryota > Metazoa > Mollusca > Gastropoda > Trochida > Trochidae > Steromphala > Steromphala cineraria. Next base: position 31,866,249 of record OU744727.1, on the reverse strand, counting down.
GATGTTACGCGATATGAAGTGATATTAAAGATACATTAATAAAAGAATAATGATGATGGATAGCAGAGGTTAGGGTAAAGTGGGCACTTTGGGCAAATTTAACTCTGCGATTTATTCAAATACTAATTGCCATATTGTGTTTGCAACGAAGGTCAATTATAAATGACACCTACATGTATCACCACAGGACACCAGACGAACAATCTCATTAAAATTATATCAATATTCTCTTCAATACGTTGGCGTAGCGTAGTGTAGTAAATAGATCATATTTTGATAAGATTGCCAGACGAAATACAAGAATTTCAAAATTGAAATCCAATAACATGAACATTCAATCTTATGTATTGTTGAAAATGTGTCGCTTAAAGCAGGGGCCGTTGTTCTCTTTACATGTTTTTGGTGTATCGAGGAATAAACGTTTTATGAAATCTTTACAAATTCGTTCAATCTTAAAATGATTAGGATTATTGGTTTCTGCAAAGAAATGGTCTGACAACAGTCCACATTGTCACATGTTCTTAAATCAACCAGTTTACAATTCACAAGGCCTTGGACAAAAGCATCAGGGTCAGTAATTGGGTCTCCTTCTTCAATCATGTGAACCATATGTTTATTTGATCCTTGCCATACTGCTTTTTAAACGAGATGGTGCGATTGGTATGTGTATTACCTGTAAAATAACATGTGCTAATTCAGCGTGGTTTCAGACCGTTGGTGAGAAAACGCCATCATTTCACTACTATTCTAAGTTTAATTCTAATCATTGTTTTAAATGAATCCAAACATATGTAGGAAGCTTATTAAAGTAACCTACTTATTATCCTTATTTTTTCTTATAATTCAGCTCAAACACGTGCATAGAATGAATTTAATTTTGCAGCAGGCGAAACCAAAACGTTTGTGGACCAATCATATGTGAGATCCAATGCTTTGATCATGTTGAAAGCATAGTAAACAGTCGTAACGTACCCCTAGCTACTTCTAGCTCAATTCTTGTCAGAACATGCGACCTTCGGACTTGCAGTCAGACCTAGTAGAGAGGACACAAGCTCGGTTCCTGATATTTTTTAACATTTTATTCCTCGGAATCGGGTCGATTTTATTTAGACTAGGATTAAGCTCAGCTTTAAAACCATACGAGTTATTTCAAGGATAGAAAGCAAGACGGCAATATGGCATAAATAAAACTTCCGGATAACCACTTAATACCCATTGTTTTTTCTCAACTAAATGTTATAGGTTGATCTTTCTTGCTCTCTTGTTTGGGTAATTGTTTTCACATTTTTTGACCGCCTAACAGACACACAATCCTGAAATAAGAGCACAATCAAGTTCAAGTTACTGTAATGAAAAATGGCTGTTCTAAGGACCTCGGGCGTTTGATATTCCAGCTAATTTTAAAGTTGACCACCAAAGTGTATAGCTTTAACCTTATACCTACAAGCTCTATTATCTGTATAGATAAAAGTTATCTGAATCTGATTCCATTTCCTAAAAAATATACAAGGATTTCGTTCATATAATAACAGAGTATTATCTATATTTACACTATTTATATTGGGGTTTTTTTTTGCAATGAGTATAGCTTTTTTTTTAATCTTGTGTATGTTGAGGGGAATGAAACTCCTATATTATATACTATTCACTTTGTGTTTTGTGTTTTGTGCTTTGTGATTCAGACTACAACGAAGGTATGCCAAGGTTTTACCAAATAATTAGCCATATCAGCTAGGACGAATTCTAGTGACGAAGAAGACAAGACAACAACGTGAAGACGATGGAATCTGATGTCTCTTTTAAAGTCAATAAATGCATCAATTTGAATCTGTTTCCGTGTAATTCTTGTCACCAATGTATCAAAATGATTTATTCAAGAGATTCAATGGCAGAAACTGTTGTACTGAATTGATGAGTACCTGGGAAGAATGACATTCTTAAATAAACGTTCACACCTACACCTCACCTACACCTCACCTACACCTCACCTACACACAATACAAAGATAATAAGCAAATACTTTGAAAAAGAAGTTAGATGTGTCGTCCTTTCAACGATGGTCTGACATCATACTGTACTGACACATGTTCTATTTCATGTAAGGAACACATTATCTCGTTTTACAAAAGCGGTATTACAGGGTTGAAGTTATAAAATGCTTCACATAACTTAAAAAGAGACCAAACTACTGACTAAATTTTTTGTCGGTGGCCTTGTAAAAGTTTAACTGGGCAATGAAGGGACATGTTACTCAATGGACTGTTGTCAGACCATTGTTGAGAGGAAACCCAAAACCCCCTCATTTCTTATGATACGAGTTCGCATCCCATTGAAAATCTCTGAAACGTGTATTCCTCGATATTATTATTATCATTATTATTATTATTATTATTAAATGAGCATTGAGTTGTTTCTTAACGTTGGGATAGGTATACGTTTCGTTTGAAAAGACACTGGTGGAATAGAAATAATATGCATAATCAAAGAGGAACTGTGCAGATTTCAAGAAACAATTATGTACATGTCATATTGTTTGACTTAATGCCAACTTTAATGTTATTTATATAGGTTAAAAACTTCAAAACATCTTAAATATTCACCCTCTAATGAAAATATATGAAAAATCAAGAAGCTGATTACATCCATTGTACATCTAGATCCTAACAGTGCCGGCTCCTGTTTACAAGTTTCCAAAATTATATTGACCGATCGACAAACTTTACTGTCCGCATTTTCGCTTATAATTGCGAACACCTTTGAAATGACACTGACAGCAGCAACCAGTCCATCTGAGATTTTCTTTTCTTAGAAGAAATGTTTAACAGACACTGAAATACATACTTTTAAATTTAAAGCATTGATTTTCAGCTACTTACAAGATGTACTACATGGCAAGGAACAATTCCGGGGAAGTCAGTTTACAAGATAATGAATTGATTCGAACTCCATACAATCGTAGTTTCTTATCCGTAACGGTCTTACTGCATCCCTATTGGTCACAAGTTCTGAAGTAAATAAATCTAACCAATCAAAAGGACTCCAGCAGAAACTTTTCGTATCAGTAGTCATGAGTGGACATGTGTACTATAATACAAAAACACCGCTAAAAGCTGATGACTTCGTCTCTTGTCTCAACTGCATAGAATCAAACTTCGGTTCAGACAGTAAGACTTCCAGCAAAATTATTAAGTATTTGATGTCCAATCATGCGTATTTCCGTCCATATTTGATGTTTAGTTCTTCAGCTGGCATTCTAAATAATGCTGATAATATTAGCAGGTTCCTTTGTTAGCGACTTAAACATATGCAGAAAAATAAGCCCTCACGTTTCACCAGCAAATGTAGCTGAACAAAAAACAATGTGTTTGTGAAATTAATTGTTGGATATAATAAAACCATTATTCAACAGTTCAAAACGAAAACGTAATTCAGATAACGTTTTGCTTCATTTGTCTTAACACTTTAATCACATTATGGTTATTTTATGTAAAAAACATATTACATTACATATTAAATATCACATCTTCCAAGTCAACTGGTCGAAATTAAATATTATTCTTTTAGTCATAAATCATCAATGACCCCTCGAAATCATGACGAATTGATCATAACTGCGTTGAACTAAACAAATATCCGATTTATTCTTGAAATTGTGTGATAATGGGCTTTTTGTTAATAATTTACAATCATTGTTGAAGATGGCTTTCCCTTTCAGCGATCATAACTTCCTTACTTTGCAAAATAATAGATGCATTGATATGTGAAAGTCAGGTTGGTAAAACAAATATTTTGTTTTAAGTTTGAAATCCAAAGTTTGTTATGTACTTTCGGCGAATCTTATTGATTTTATTTTGTACAAATAGTGATCTAAATTGTTAGGTTTTTGATGTTGTACTTATTGTATTATTGTACTCGAAAAGCGCTATGAATTGTGATATAAAAGATATATTGATAATACAATAATAATGATGGATATCTATACTGTGTAAGTTATTAACACAAAGATGCTAAATGCGATAGGAAAAATATATAATTGTACTCGAAAAGCACTGTACTATGTATAATGTTTTTGTATCTAAAACTACTTTGACATTGGTTTTGATTAAGTCTATGCCTACTCACTTCATTTTATAAAATGAATGTATGTAACTGAATAATTATTTTCTATCAATGAAATTTAGAATAAGAACTTAAAGGGATAAATTTAATAAATGTGAAATTATATCAAATAGGTCAGTAAGATTTGATTATGAATGCTTAGCACTACAAATCATAATCAAATTCCAGTTTCTGAGTCATGTTTTAGAGTTAACTGGAGTACCAACAAGGGAAACAACTCTCATCCGTAGTCGTCAAGGGTTTTTGAAAGGACACACAGACACGTGCTGTTTAGTAACATTCTACCAATAAGTAGCCTTGCTTAAGTAACTTTGATACCTTTACTTCTGATAAATAACTCAAATGAATTTTTCTAGGCCTGAAATTCTTTCAAATCTTGTGTTGAAATTTATGTTGTCATTATCTAAATTTTTTTGTTGAGTTTACTACATAAGCTTAGATTCAATTAATCAATATTTTATTGATTTTTATTTTTAAAATATCTTTGAAACATAATCATTGTTTTAAAACTGAAATTCAACATGTTATTTTGGGTTTTTAGTCTTTGTATGTTTTTTTCTTAGAGAAACCCAAAATATTATTATTATTCCAGATAATACAGACTAACCTGCAATTTAAGCTGACAACAAGACACAATGATGCAAGATCCATTTCGAATCATGTTGCTATGAAAATAAAGTTAAATATAACGGTTTACCTGTAAATACCTTCCAGCTGGTACTGGGATCTCTGTTGAGGAGTGCTTTTGAGAACTTTCTACCTTTACCCTAGTTGAGAGTAATTCCTAAATATTTTTTATAGATACCACTTAAATCTTGTCAGTTATTCTTTGAACATTCTTTTGTTTCAAGTTTTTCGTCAGCGTCAGTTTCAAACCAACATGTCAAGCCTATATACCAGATGTTATACCTTCAAGGACGCGATATGAAGTGATATAAAAGATACATTAATAAAAGAATAATGATGATGAATAGCGGAGGTCAGGGTAAAGTGGGCACTTTGGGCAAATTTAACTCTGCGATTTATTCAAATACTAATTGCCATATTGTGTTTGCAACGAAGGTCAATTATAAATGACACCTACATGTATCACCACAGGACACCAGACGAACAATCCCATTAAAATTATATCAATATTCTCTTCAATACGTTGGCGTAGCGTAGTGTAGTAAATAGATCATATTTTGATAAGATTGCCAGACGAAATACAAGAATTTCAAAAATGAAATCCAATAACATGAACATTCAATCTTATGTATTGTTGAAAATGTGTCTTTAAAGCAGGGGCCGTTGTTCTTTTTACATGTTTTTGGTGTATCGAGGAATAAACGTTTTATGAAATCTTTACAAATTCGTTCAATCTTAAAATGAGAAGGATTATTGGTTTCTGCAAAGAAATGGTCTGACAACAGTCCACATTGTCACATGTTCTTAAATCAACCAGTTTACAATTCACAAGGCCTTGGACAAAAGCCTCAGGGTCAGTAATTAAGTCTCCTTCCTCAATCATGTAAACCATATGTTTACTTGATCCTTGCCATACTGCTTTTTAAACGAGATGGTGCGATTGGTATGTGTCTTACTTGTAAAATAACATGTGCTTATTCAGCGTGGTTGCAGACCGTTGTTGAGAAAACGCCATCATTTCACTCCTATTCTACGTTTTCTAAGTATTTTGTCATTAAGAATCTACCCTAAAGGTATTTTGTGTGACCTCATAGTTGAAGTATCATTATATCCACGAACTTAAAAATCCATTGCAACAATTTCTAACATTTCAGCTTTTGGATAAATTCTGATTATCTGATATATCAGACATATTTGTTGACAGTAATGACGCTGAGGCAGATTCAATTTGATGCCTTTAATAGACTTAAAAGGAGATATATCAGATGGCATCATCTTCACTTCCGCTCTTGTCTTGTTCTCTTTCACAGTAGAATTCAGTCATAGCTTTATGCTATATAAAAATACAGTGGTGTTGGCGCTAGTCGTTTCCTTTGCAACGTTGAATCTGCAAGGGATGAATCACAAAGCATTAGATGAATTTAATGTGACATATCGAACTTAGTATTTCATATGTTCACTTCCCCCTGCGACCCCCCTTAAACAATAACACACATTTAAATATTTTTATTTAAAATTTTGTTTCAAATATAAAGGGTTTCAATCACATAATTAATTTATATAAACAGATAATGACAAGAAGACCAGAATTTATAGAAAATATCGACTCGAGCATACATAAAAAAGCTATATTCATATTTATTGTAAATAAGATAACAGAAACCATTCTTTAAGAGTGATCCATGTATATTTTAAGGCACATTTAACCAACACGGTTACAATGTGTCAATAAGTATAAGTTATGTATAGCTGATTTGTTGTAAGTCCAGTAGCGACATTCGTTTGCAGTGCAGGTAAATGAATCAAAGCACAAACAATGAAGAACAAGTTTTTATCAGCTGTAATAGACTCTCTCAAAAAAGAAACGCAACCCCTGATTTTATGCAGTGTTGATATCAGTCTTTAACTTAATAACACATAGATTATCAAAGATAACACAATGAAACTTTACATGATGATACAAATGTATGTGTAGTATAAGGTCTCAATTTCATAGTTCTCTATTATACATTCGACGAAAACTAGGGCGCGCTTTCTTCAGTATCTAGTATGAGGGCCACGAACTGTAATCACAGTATTGCACTTCCTCGGAACAGAACGGATCAGACGACAAATCCTTTCCTGTAGTATTTCTCAACAATCATCCTGTAGTTCTGTGGCCAGTGCATCCAACGTCTACGGTGGTAGTGTACGTGCACGGATACGACGATCAAGATAGTCCCAAAGATTTTCGATGGGGTTGATTTCGGGCGACCTGGAGGGCCATGGCAAAGAGTAGACATTGGAATTCCGTAGAAAATTCACTGTTTCACGAGCTGTGCGATGGTGGGCATTGTCATGTTGAAACAGCTCCCTCTATTGGTCGATTATCGAAAGGATGTGTGGCTGTAAAACATCATTAATGTAGCATTGGGCCGTCAAATTGATGACCAGGTCTGATTGTCCGTTGTAAGACATGGTTCCCCCACACCATGACGCTCCCTCCTCCAAATCTGTCGACCTGTTGAACGCGGTTCGGTGCGAAACGGTCATTTCCTCGTCTGTATACACGTTTCTTGACGTCACGTCTGTGAAGTAGGAAACGGGACTCGTCACTGAACTAGACGCGTATCCCGTTCCTTAGGGTCCATATCCTCACGTTAGTGCACCATCTGAGACGTTGCCGTCGATGTTGGCGTTTCAGAACAGGTCCGACAAATGGTCGTCATGCGTGAATATTAGCCTCATGTAAACGGTTCCTAATTGTTTGGGTCGACAATCTTCTCAAACTAGACACTTGTGTTGCATTGAGGGTTGGTGTGGTTTTCCGATTACGCAGGTGGGTGACCCGGATGAAACGATCCTGAGCCGTTGTGTTGATCCTTGGTCAACCACTCCGAGGACGATCTTCGGTTGCATGGAACTATCTGTAGCGATTCGAAAGTCGGGAGATCGTTGTTTTATGGACATTTAGCTGGCGGGCAACTGTTCCAAAACTTTGCCCGGCCTGAATCCGACCAATGGCAATATTTCGATCTGAAATTATCAAACGGGGTATTTTCGACCTTGATTTTCGGAGTAAACAAATTGAACATATTGCCAAACTACGTTTCCTTTTAAATACCTTGGCTTAAACTGTGAGTTCCTTGAATTGTAAATGCAGTTCACTTTTAGCATTATGCACATGACTGTTTCGCACATTCTCGAAAAATAATCGGATAAAAAATCAGCGTGCGTTAAAAGGCTGCTTTTGGCAGCTATTACTAATCCAACAAGAACATATTAATAATACATGACACAAAAATCCAATTCACATTCACTATTTTTGGTCAGAGGTTGTTGTCAGATATTGAGAGAGGGGTTGCGTTTCTTTTTTGGGAGAGTTTAGTAAAGGTTCCGAGGTTAGCTTATGGCAGCTATTTTTCATTAAAGTTATTTTGTACTTGAATTCGTACATATTTCAAAGAGTGTGTATCTGATAGGGATAACATGTTAATAAAGTAAATAAACTGAGGTACAAAAGATTTTGCGATTTATTTCATACGTAATGATAATAATTATAAATAATAATGATATTTATATTGCGCTCAATCCACGTCACTGGTGGATATGCTCTAAGCGTAATAGGCATAGGATGCACTTTATCAAATGATGAACATAACCCCTATTTGCGGCATTTTGAACGGATGTTGCGTTGTCTGATTGATGGTTTATCAAAATATTTTTTTAATGTAGTCAGGGATAAAAAAAAAAATTTTTTTACATCATCATAATCCCCACCATGTTTGAACTATTATAAATATGAGACGAATGAGGCGCTTTTATAGATTCTAACATTGGATATATCTTACATTCCTATAAACATTTCTGTTTTATTGAAAATATTATCAAGAAATAATGTTTAAATGAAAAGTTCAAAAACCACATGGAGTGTTCTATTGCATCTAATTAATCTCCTACTATACACTTGTCAGTATTTAAGAACGACTTCAAAAACTTATAATATTTGTTGTTGTAAATCATGTATATGATAAAACCAACTGAGTCTTCCTCATTCCAGGTTGGATCTGCAAGGAATGAATCACAAGGCATCATTTAAATGAATTTAATGCGACACATTGAACTCAGTATTTCAGGGGTTTCGCATTTCACTTACATTGCACTTACATCAATTTGAACAATGGCTCATTTTCAATTACATGTAATGCATTCTAAATGATACATAGAACATACACTAAAAGCAAAATGGATTTAGAGACGGTGTTCCCTGGGGTGTGGGTTCGCATATTGCAGGAGAAGTGATCCGAAAAGGAGGACTAGAATTTGTACTGTTGCCGATAGTGTGATCACAAGCATAAAGTTATGAGCCAATATGCATATAAACTTTGATTTACTTACGAAATGGGCTTCGTTTTACTGCAGTATTGGCAGATGGTTGATCCACAATAGCACCACTGTCATGGAAGTTCCAAGATTCAGTTATTGTCCACAGGGGAAGCGTTTTCCCGTTGATGGGGATGCCTTGACAATGGTAAAATGATATTTTATACACATGTTGTACAATGTACAGTATGATATTTTAGATTGTATCTTTATCTTTCGTAATAGAAATTATAAGTCATCACATTCTGGGTTCGTGACAGTGTTTAGTCCGTTCTTGAAACGGTTATTGTTTAAAAGTCAGTGTCATAAACCAGCAGGGATGTCTATAGTTTCATAAACCATTGTGGATGTCTATACAGAAAAAAAAAATTCACTGCATGGTTATATTCATCAATTGACACTTTCCATTAATACAATACTCTCCCCAAAGGAGTGAAATCATTTTATGTTTTATTGAACCTCTGTTCTGATGAACGCAGTGTTTGGTCTAGAGAGAAGAAAGCCTGAGTATATGCAATCAAAGTTAGTTGTGCATTCAGCCACACTGTCCAAAATTATCATTTTGGTGACAAAATTAGTATAAATGCCCCAGTGACAGAAACAATCTTTTACATGCATCCAAATCCCGATATTTATTAAGGTGAATGCCCGGTATTACTCCTAACATCACTTGAACTACACAATATGTGTTTTTCCACTTTTCCGTGGCAAGCGTGTTTAAAATGATGACAAAAGTTAACAAGAAGACTTTTGGTTTTTCTTCTATATTCTGCGGGGGATATTCACCAGAAGTTTTACAAACAAGATGGCGTCCACAGGCGAGAGCAGTCGGGAAGTATGTCCTGCCGTAGCCTGTCTGCTAGTTACAGAATATGTACGAATATTTAAGGATTGCAAAGAGATGGACACTGCGGGTCAAATTACAGAACGTTTACATAATGGCTGTCAGGGAATGTCCAGATAAGGAATGGCAGATGTTCCCAACATGGGGCGGCCTAGTGCTTTGATATGCATGGCGAGGGATGCTGAGAACGCCGTCCTTTGATGAGATTTCACTTTGTGGGAGTCAGTTTTGAAACAATAATACGTTTGATGAATGTCAAATTTTGGCATTGTCACACTCCTATGCAACCAGCCAATGATTGTCTCCCATCCAACTTTTACAGCGGAACCCGGATAAAATGATTCAGGATTTCCGTATATTTTGCTTCAGGCTAATCGAACGACAACATTTTGAAGTCAGAATTCGATGTACACTGTGTACAAGCTGATGACCGTAAGATATCTTACGGTCATCCAAAAATGGCGGCAGCCGACTACGGTAGGATTTTTCTTTTCCCGATTTCAGCTCTTCGACTGCTTGCAGGAATTAACAGCTATCGGACATTTGTAGATAATTGTGTGCTCTTCATATCTATATCACGTATAAAGCACGAGCTAATATATATAACTCTAATAATTGATATGAGGCTCGAGAAAATTTTAGCGATGATGACCGTAAGACAATTTCATGGTGACCGTAAGATTTGAATATCAATCTGGTATGATGACCGTAAGATAAATATAAGGCTGTTAATTCCTGCAAGCAGTCGGAGAGCTGAAATCGGGAAAAGAAAAATCCTACCATAGTCAGCTGCCGCCATTTTGGGATGACCGTAAGATATCTTACGGTCATCAGCTTGTACACAGTGATATAAGCATGACTAACCAACTGTCACTACAACTTTTGGCATTAACCGTAATGAATACAAGGATATTGTATGAGTAATATATACAATGATATTGTATGAGTATTCGTTGGTACAAATTATCTGTAAATATAAAGTGTTATTAACTTACCAACAGCTGCGAACAAAGCAAAGTATGACGTCACCTAAAATCCTTTGGTGGCCATTTTGTGTGAACAACTTTAATTCATTTTTGTGTAAGAAAAAGGAATCGCATGGATAAACTTTACATTACATATTTCAATTAATACTGCTCCATTTAGTTTAAGTACATTGTCTTACAATTGAAAGCTTTAATTTCATTTTCCTGACATCACCTTTATATAGACTACTAAAGAGGATCGGTTGTTTAACGAGATGTTTGACCTCTGAAGATAATACATTTTGCATAATGAAAAACTTATTTGTAAAAATTTGGATAATATTTTCATCCAAGCAATGTGCTACCGACCCTTCGAAGATGGCTTCAATTATTTGTTGTTAATAAATTGTTACTTATTCTATATATATATCGTATCTCATTTTAGCCACTTCCTAAACTTTTGAACACCTTTTCTGTTTTCCAATCCTGTATGTAATTGATAAAATAGACAGTTATAGAAAAAAATTTAGAACCGCCATAAAATATATCAGTTTTACAATCCAAAAGTATAAATTGGAAAATTTTGAGTAACAATATGTTTACGCCATTAGCAAAGCAATTAAAATTATCATTTACGACAAAACAAAGTGCTCAATTTGGTTTAAGGTGTGAATTATTGTCTTGTTCAATTTTACTTAACTTTACATACCATATTAAAAATACAATATAAATGCATATTATCCTACTCCTATCCTTAACAGTGGAATTAAAATTGTCATTTCCTGGCTTAACAATGAGGTCACAGGGTGATGGTCTGATATATTTTAGGTGTTATCGTGCTTAACTTTAGCTGTGACCAAGTGTACCCCTAGCTCTTCTTGAATAAGCACACGATCTATTGAAAACTGAGAGCCACCCTCCTACGCCTTGAAGGTACACAAGGACCTTTGCATAGCCTTTGCATGTTAACACAATTCAGTGTATGACAAAGAACCAAGTCATTAACAATATTTTTGCATTTATCTAAATGTGTCCTTTGACACAAAAGGGCCTATGTCGTCCTATGTCATCCATGCTTGGAGGTTAAGTCATACACCTGAGCAGATCTATTGGTTTTTATTTGTCTGCTATTGAAATTCAATACAAGTCTTACAATCCATATTATTTTCCCATCTCAAACACCTATGCCTTCTAACTATGATTGGCACGAGACGCATTTCCACCTCAACGAGTAACTCTTATAGGCATATATATCTTTGCAAAATTAAGTACAATGGAAATAAAAATGCGAGGACGTTTGTTTAAATTTGATATGATCCTAAAGTGTTAGTAGTTGTATACGTAGTAATAGAAGAAGTAGAAGAAGCAATAGTGGTAGTAGTAGTAGTAGTAGTAGTAGTACCAGTAGTAGCCGTAGTAGTAGTAATCAGGTAATCGGGTTGAAGGTTGAACAACAGTCTGACAAAAGCCCATATGTAGCTACAATTTTCAGTTCACTTAGGAACTTATATATGTGCATCATATGTGCATTCGTGCCCCGCCATTTAGCCCTTAAAACGCGATGGTGCTCTTGGTATGATCTCTTCTTGTAACAGAACATCTGTGGGATATGGCTGATCTCAGATCGTTAAGGGTAAGACGCCACCATTCAAGTTTTATTATGTATTGTTTTTGTCATTTTATTTGTATTATTTCATGAACCTTAAAATGATATTCTATTCACTTACTCATACATCCATTGCAACAATATCTAACATATCGGAAATTGATATAAGTTTCCAAAAGTGACACAGATTGATGCATTTTATTGACTTTATGGAATACATCAGATGTCATAATCTTCTTCTTTAATTTTCTGACTTCGTAAATAGCTTCATAGAGTGCGGTTTAACTAGGTCTACCTCATTCCAGGTTGGATCTGCAAGGAATGAATCACAAGGCATTATTTAAATGAATTTAATGCGACACATTGAACTCAGTATTTCAGGGGTTTCGCATTTCACTTACATTGCACTTACATCAATTTGAACAATGGCTCATTTTCAATTACAAGTAATGCATTCTAAATGATACATAGACATTACAAACACTAAAAGCAAAATGGATTTAGAGACAGTGTTCCCTGAGGGTGTAGGTTCGCATATCGCAGGGGAAGTGGTCCGAAAAGGGAGACTAGAATTTGTCTGTTGCCGATAGTGTGATCACAAGCATAAAGTTATGAGCCAATATGCATATAAACTTTGATCTACTTACAAAATGGGCTTTGTTTTACTGCAGCATTGTCAGATGGTTCAACAACATCAGCATCCCTCATATTAATTCTCCTGTAGTCCATTAATCTTCTCCCGTTGATGGGGATGCCTTGACAATGGTAAAAGGATATTTTAACACATGTTGTACAATGTAAGGTGTGATATTTTAGATTGTGTTTTTAGCTTTGGTAATAGACATTATACGTCATCAGATTCTGGCTTCGTGACAGTGTTTAGTACGTTCTTGAATGGTTATTGTTTAAAAGTCAGTTTCATAAACCAGCGGGGATGTCTTTAGTTCATTAACCAGCGGGGATGTCTATAGTTTCATAAACACGCGGGGAGGTCTATAGTTTCATAAACACGCGGGGATGTCTATAGTTCATTAACCAGCGGGGATGTCTATAGTTTCATAAACACGCGGGGAGGTCTATAGTTTCATAAACACGCGGGGAGGTCTATAGTTTTATAAACCAGCGGAAAAGTACAAACAATTTGACTGCATGGCTAATTCATCATTTGACACTTTCCATAAATAAATCTCTCCCAAAAGAGTGAAATCAATTTATTTTTTATCGAACCTTTGTTCTGATGAACTCAGTGTACGGTCTAGAAAGAAGGACACCTTAGTTGATGCAATCAAAGTTAGTTGTGCATTCAGCGACGCTGTTCAAAATTATCATTTTGGTGATTAAATCATGGTAAATGCCCCAGTGACAACATCAACCTTTCCCATGCATCCAAATGATGATATTTATTAAAGGGGCAGTAGCACGTTTTTTGATAAATTTATATTTCAAATCTTTCACTTATAATTGTAAGTAAATGTTAAATGTATTATATTGACAGTGTCAACAATCCCATTACACAAGCCAATCACCCATAGTCAGAGAACACCTTTAATTCATTTTTGTAAGAAAAAGTAATCGCATGGCTGAACTTTAAGTTATATATTTAAATAATAACTGCTTCATTTAGTTCAAATACATTGTCTTTCAATTGAAACCATTTATTTTCATTTTCCTGACATCACCTTATATTCCCCCTAAAAACGTGCTACTGCCCCTTTAAGGTAGATGCCTCGTATTACTACATTACAAGGCAAATTAATATCTCCCATCCAACTTTTACAGCGGAACCCGGATAAAAGGATGCAGGATTTCGATTTATTTTGCTTTAGGCTGATCGAATGACGTTTTGAAATCTACATTTAATATACTCATAACTTACAAACTGTCACTTGACAAAAAGCCGTAATAGATATAATGATATTGCATGAGTAATACATATAATGATATTGTATGAGTATTCGTTGGTACAAATTATCTGCAATATAAAGTGTTATGAACTCACCAACAACTGCGAGAAGACAGACCAACAAGAAGAGTTGAGTTCCAGTCATATTGAATGCTTGAATCTACTCTAGATCGTTGAACATTTATACTGATCGAAAATTCATTTACTTTCTCGTGAACAAGGCTGTCGCAGTTCTATCTACATTATTCATCTATTTTGAAACTTTTTGATTAAATCCTAAGTGCTTCCTTACTTTTATGATAATGAATTTAATTAAGGTTATTATGATTGTAATTTATGATGTTTTTAGAGTTTTATATTTCTAAATTTAGTAAATCAATTTTGGTTTATTGTTTGTATTGACGACACAAATGACCACAATGTGATCGGAAACTTCGCTTTTTCCTGAACAACTAACACTAATAATTGATATCGAGTGTTTGATATAGCAGTTAAGGAACAGTCAAATGACATTTTATCAAAAAGCCACTCCATGATTTTCATGACATATAAATTAATTTTGAAACTATCTCTAAGGCTACAATGTGGTGATAAGCATCTGCAAAGGTTATCTCATAAACACCTTAGACGGTTAATAAAGGGTAAAAAAAAGCTCAAACAATTTGTCTTTTAAAATTGTGATTTTATTTTTGAACAAGAAAGTTTTGAAAAATGATAGTTGGGTTCGAACCTGGAACCTTTATGTTGTCACGCAACGCCTTTACCACCTGAGATATTGAGAAACACTGTTAATTGATGGATACATGCATCTTGTTGTGCCGATTAGTCTTTTTAGTTTACCTTATATTTATATTGAAATTAGATAGTTTACAATGTGAGGAGCAAAGTTTTTAATGTTCAAACCTCAAGCAGGAGTGTTTAATAGGTATTCTATATTTAGTTCTCAATTTAGTTTAAATACATTGTCTTTCAATTGGGACCATGAATTTTAGTTTTCCTGACATCACCTTATGTTCCACCTAAAAACGTGCTACTGCCCATCGTGTCGTATGTTGGAAGAAACTTCAAAACCTGCCGTGAGCTGATTAAGAACGTTCTTTATAGCAACGTATTAGGTGAGTTGGGTCGTTGCATCACTTTTTAGATTCCACTTTTTAGCTAATAAGGGCCACAGGGGCCACGCCCTAAAAACCTATTTTCATCTTCTTCTCCAGAACCATGAGGCCTAGAAAGCTGAAACTTTGTGTACTGACT
Source organism: Steromphala cineraria (assembly GCA_916613615.1). NCBI lineage: Eukaryota > Metazoa > Mollusca > Gastropoda > Trochida > Trochidae > Steromphala > Steromphala cineraria. The sequence goes on along the minus strand of OU744727.1, from coordinate 31,850,569 downwards.
CCTTGACTAGTGAGGATTATGAATTGTAGCTTTGGTGGCCCTGTGACCCATAATAAGGGCCACAGGAGCCACGCCCTAAAATCAAATTTTCATCTTCTTCTCCAGAACCACGAGGCCTAGAAAGCTGAAACTTTGTGTACTGACTCCTTGACTAGTGAGGATTATGAATTGTAGCTTTGGTGGCCCTGTGACCCATAATAAGGGCCACAGGAGCCACGCCCTAAAATCAAATTTTCATCTTCTTCTCCAGAAGTATAAGGCCTAGAAAACTGAAACTCAACAGCATAATTGATTATGAAGCCTGATGAGCTACAGAGTCAATGGCTCTATTTTTTGCAAATATTTTTGCCCTCAACTAAAAGCAATATAAGAGTTAAACATCCATTTGTTTATCGAGAAAAAAATATCGCATCACTCTCATCTAACTAGCCAATGAATTGACTCTCATCCAACTTATACAGTAATTGGGTAATACAAGGCATTAGCCTTAATAATTATATCAAAAGATAACATGATATTGTATGAGATAAACATTCACTCTCAATATGCATTATTATGGACTAACAAACAGCTGTGAGAAGACAAACCAAGAAGATGTGAGTTCCAGACATGTTGAATGGTTGAATGACTCTCGATCATTGAACATTTTTATTGATTTTTACAATTACAGTCAATTAATTTTTCTTTTAAACAAGGCTGTCGCAAATATATGCCTAAAAACACATCATTAAACTATTTTGAAAATTTGCAAATAAATCATATGTGCTAAATTATTTTTCAGGATTAAAAAAGGTAATAAAGGGTATTAACATTTAATTCATGTTCATTTTAGTGTTTTATTTTTCTAATGTTAGTAAAGCCATGTCAGTTTATTGACGTCACGATTATCCACAACATATTTTGAAAATTTGTCTTTCCTTCCTGGAGATGTATGGGAAGTAAGTTTCTCAAACTAGTGTTTAAAAAAGAATTAACGAGCAGTCAAGTGGCGACAGTTCAAATGTTGAAGACATTTTATTCAGGAATTTCTTAAGTCAAAGCGCAATTCAGGGATTTTCATGACATTTTATGACTTTGAAACAAATTGAAAGGCTATCATGTAGGTTATAGATAAACATTTCAATTGTTCACTTCCAAAATGACTAATATATGACAAATACTTTTGTTTTGACGCGGATTACGGTGTAGTCAGTGTTTGATCTTACTCACCTTTGACTATCCTCCTTTTCAATATATCTAATTCGTAATAACCTTCCTTTATATTTCACTTCTCAGTTATTGACTTAGTTTTACCTCGAACGGATATGAAATTGTAAACAAATGCAAACAGTTTGACGTGCAGATTGTGGATTGTTTGGTCAAAATATAAATGTATGTACCATTGATATATATTTGTGTTGAAATGAAATAGTTTTTAATGTAAGGAATCACTGTTATTTATCAAAAGTCAAGCAGGACAGTATAATTATTAACCTATATTTTTATAATGGTACGGATTGTATGTAATTTTTTTTTATTAAAAACACCCAAGGAGTGACGGAATAACCCCTCGGTACCGGGTTATTATATACCAATCATCCATAGTAAGAGGACACAGTATGAACATTCACATAAAATCCATTGGCGGCCATTTTTTGTGAACACCTTTAATTCATTTTGTGTGAGAAAAAGGAATCGCATGGCCTTACTTTACATTATATCTTTGAATTATTATTGCTTCATGTAGTTTAAAGGGGCAGTAGCACGTTATTTGACAATTTTATATTTTCAATTATTCGCCGATAATTGTACGTTAATGCTGAATGTATTACTTTGATAGTGTCAAAAATCTCATTACACAAACCAATCATTCATAGCGAACAAATTATACAGATTCACATAAAATCCATTGGCAGCCATTTTTGTGTGAACACCTTTAATTCATTTTGTGTAAGAAAATTAATCGCATGGCTTAACTTTACATTATATAGTTGATTTATTACTGCTTCATACAGTTTAAATACACTGTCGTTACATTGGAGCCATTTATTTTCATTTTCCTGACATCACCTCATATTCCCCCTAAAAACGTGCTACTGCCCCTTTAAATTCATTGTCTTTCAATGGAACCATTAATTTTCATTTTCCTGACATCACCTCATGTTCTCCCTAGAAACGTGCTACTGCCCCTTTAAACAGAGTTACAATTTTCGGAGTGGGTTTTTAGAGTGCTTACAACCTATTAATTTTTCAGATCTTAAATACAAAAAAACTTTTCAGGAAATTATATACTAATATACTATAGAATAGGAAGGTTAAAAGTTATTTGTAGATTTGTCACTCCATCCCATGCCAAAAGCCAATATTTGTCTCAGCAAATATGTTCAAAGGAGGATAATAACCAACAAGACACATTTTGATTTTCTTGATTATTTGCAAATAATGTTTAATATGTGATGTAATTGTTATCAATTAATTTGTAAATTGTTAAATTTTACTGTCTGCTAAGAGTCCTTAATTACTTGTCAATGGGAAAATATTCATTTGACTTGTTCATACACTTTTTGATTATTCTAAATCTGTGAACAGATGTGGAGGAACAATTGCTGAATATCAACTTCATTATAATGACCGATGTTTTTATAAAAAAAAAAAATTTCTTTAATTTCAGATATATCGACATGAAAGACAAGGTCAGGATGATGTAATTGGGGAAGTTGTTAACTGTTTCAGGAAAAAAAGTCACTAGGCTGTATTTTTTTAATGTAAAGTTTTAATATTTCATTTTAAAAATTGTGTTCCTATAATATTACACTGAATTTTGTGACAGATTAAAATAGATCTCCATTTAAATGTTGGACAAATTTATATGCAAACTAAAAAGTGATAGATCTAAGATCTCTACACCCGTTCCCAGGCCTCCATTTGGGTCATCAATCATAAAGTTACTAAATCCACAAATTTATAAGGGGGGCAAAGAATTACCAAGATACAAGATAGGAGTTCTGTAAAGCCCATTGAAACCAAAATGGAACGTTTGAAACCATGGCTTTCAGGCATGATAGGGTAAAAATGACCTTGGTTAAATAAATTGGACCCTACTCGGTTGACAATGCTTGAACTTCAGAACCACTGAAGGATAAGATATCATCTAACCAGCAAAACACCAACCTTTGAGTCAAAGCCTTGAGCCTGTATAACAACCGTATGAGCAGCTCCAAACTATTAATTCAACAGTGTGTGAAGACAAGCGATTTGGCCGTCACAATCCCCTAGTGCAAAAATGATTCTACAAACCAAAACAAATGATCTTTTGACTCCATTGTCACAACCTGGCTTGAAAATTGTGGAACATCAATAAAATCGCTCATTAAATTTTGCATGATTTTTGAAAATTATCTTGAGAAAATCGCCCTTTGTTTAAGGGACCTATCAGATCGCCCGAGAGGAATTTGGTGCGGAGTTCACCCCAGAGGTTTCTGCGGTCGTTTTGCGAATTTAGATAGATATACAAGTTATTTGAAGGGTGACATGTGTTGGAAATAAGTCATGTTTTGCGGAGAGATGTATAACTGAGAGGTTCTTGTGTATGTGTATGAGGTGTCACCAATTTGAAGCGATAATTTTGACTTAACTCGGAAACAAGTCGAGATGGATGCCTTTATTCTTTTACTCTATTACATATAGGGGACGGGTCTTTCTTACCTGCCTTTTACCTACATTTTATTTACGATATCGGGTTCCTGTGTATGTAATATCTGAGACCAACTATTTTTGCATTCATCCAAATAAATAGGTTTTCCTTTGACAAAAAAATTTCTATGTCGTCCATGCTTGGATGTTAAAGTCATTCAGCTCAGCAGATTTATTCGAAGGTGAAAGTTAGGCTGCCAAAACCATAAATCTTTATTTGTCTGATATTGCAATTCAATACAAGTCTAACAATCCTTATTAATTTCCATCTCACACACCTATGCCTCCTAACTTTGATTGGCACGAGACGCATTTCCACCTCAACGAGTAACCCTAATAGGCATAGGGGTTCGGACAGTGTTCGGACAGTGTTCCGATTTAAATATTTTCAATGATTGCTTTGTCAAATATTATCTGAAGATAATTATTTTCAGCATACTTTGTTATTTACCCTTACGATGCGGGGCGCGTGATATATTTTCGGGCCAAATACAAAATGGCACTTAAGCCCTCTTGGCGAAATCTGTAACTTTCAGGATAAGGCTATAATTGACTGCAAGCAGTCTTGGCTGCTCCCGGGTATAACATATCAAACCTTTTCTCAAAAATGATTGAGGGTACCCACCTTGCGGCATTCATATCTCACGAACCATTAGAGATAATTCTATAATTTGTACATCATCGCGTAGAAGAAAGAATTGTCTTTATTTCCATGTATCGTATGTATATGCGCGCAGGAACAGGAACGGCAAGTGTTGCGACAAGACTTAGTGTCGCAAATTTTATTTTTTACCTAAAAATGATTGAGGGTACCCACCTTGCGGCATTTATATCTCACGAACCATTAGAGATAATTTTATAATTGTTACATCATCGTATAGAGGAGAGAATTGTCTTAATGTCCATGTATCCTATGTATATCCGCGCACAAAAATAAAGAAGCGGCCAATCAGGATATAACGGTGGCTGGCACCGGACAAAACAATTCCGCTACGTGGGCTTGTAGAGCAAAATATATACCCGCATCGTAAGGGTTAACAATAGCCATATCTACACATTTATTATATAAATTTGCAAATTTGATTGTAGATTACGTGAAAATAACGGTTCTAGTTATATATAGCAACTTGCCCGAGATTCGGACAGTTGTGCCCTAACTTCAGACAGTATCACCCTATTTGATCGTTATACACAATGGTTTGTATATTCGTCTAAATGATTCCTTTTATCACAAAACACGTATTAAGTCATCTATGTACAATAACATAGCATTATTTCGCAAACATGAATCAATATTTTAATTACACTCGGCATTCTTTCCGATGATAAATATCCGGCAACTCCCGCTTTCGTAGATTGAATTTGATGACGTCACACTGGCATTTACAAGCTCTGACGCAAAAACATTGTACAAGCTAAACCAAACGTTTTCAAAGTAAAATGTATGTATATGTCGCTTGAATGATTCTTTTTGTTTCCATAGCATTTGGTGGATAATTTTGTAATATTACAAATTCCTATAAAGATAATCAATAAATGTCCGAACCATGTTTGATCTATTTAATAAAAAGCTCGATATTCACTTTAAATTGCAAATATCAATAACAGTTTGATTATCTAGAAGTTTCTCTTTCAAAATAAATATAATCTATGATGTTTTGGCGCTCCCTACATTTCATCAACTTTGAGTGAACATTTGCATAAAAACAAATATTTGGCCAATTTCTTCCGTGAATCGGTAAAAGTTCCCTTTTTTTAAAACTTCGTTGATAAATATGTCAGATGATAAAAATGTTATTTGAAAGAAATATATAACAAAACAGATTGAAAAGAAACATTTTAAAACATATAGATTTTAAAAACTAATAATATAATTGCGTCATCTCCTAATCAAAAGTGTCCGAAGTTCGGGCGACCTCGGGTGGTGTCCGAACCTCGGTCAGTTTGCCCTATATATCTTTGCAGATGTAGCAATAGTGGTAGTAGCAGTAGTAGTAGTAGTACCAGTAGTACCAGTAGTACCAGTAGTACCAGTAGTACCAGTAGTAGTAGTAATCAGGTAATCGGGTTGAAGGTTGAACAACAGTCTGACAAGAGCCCATATAGTCACATGTAGCTACAATTTTCAGTTCGCTTGGAACTAATATATGTGCATCATTCGTGCATTCACGCCCCGCCATTTTGCCTTTTAAATGCGGTGGTGCTCTTGGTATGATCTCTACTTGTAACAGAACATGTGTGGGAAAAGGCTTATCTCAGATCGTTATGAGTAAGACGCCACCATTCAAGTTTTATTATGTATTGTTTTTGACTTTTTATTTGTATTATTTCATTAATCTTAAAATGATATTCTATTCACTTACTCATACATCCATTGCAACAATATCTTACATATCGGAAATTGATATAAGGCTCAAGAGTGACACGGATTGATGCATTTAATACACTTTAAGGAATACATCAGATGTCATAATCTACTTTCCCTTTCTGACTTCGTCATAGCTTCAAAAGTGTAGACGTGGAAATGGTACTAGGTCTTTCCAGGTTGTATCTGCAAGGAATGAATCACAAGGCATTATCTATATGAATTCAATGTGACACATTGAACTCAGTATTTCATGGGTTTTGCCTTTACATTGCACTTACATCAATTTGAGCAATGGCTCATTTTCAATTACAAGTAATGCATACCAAATGATACAGAAAACATACGCTAAAAGCAAAATGGATTTAGAGACGGTGTTCCCCGAGGGTGTAGGTTCGCATATTGCAGGGGAAGTGATCCGAAAAGGGGGACTAGAATTTGTACTGTTGCAGATAGTGTGATCACAAGCATAATGAAGTTATGAGCCAATATGCATATAAACTTTGATTACTTACAAAATGGGCTTCGTTTTACAGCAACATTGTCAGATGGTTGATCAACATCAGCATCCCTCATATTAATTCTCCTGTAGTCTATTAATCTTCTCCCGTTGATGGGGATGCCTTGACAATGGTAAAAGGATATTTTAACACATGTTGTACAATGTACGGTGTGATATTTTAGATTGTATTTTTATCTTTGGTAATAGACATTATACGTCATCCGATTCTGGCTTCGTGACAGTGTTTAGTACGTTGGTGAAATGGTTATTGTTTAAAAGTCAGTTTCATAAACCAGCGGGGATGTCTATAGTTTCATAAACCAGCGAGGAAGTCTATAGTTTCATACACCAGCGGGGATGTCTATACAGAAAAAAAAACTAATTTGACTGCATGGTTATATTCATCAATTGACACTTTCCATTAAAATACACTACTCTTCCCAAAGAGTTAAATCATTTTATTTTTTTATCAAACCTCTGTTCTGATGAACTCAGTGTATGGTCTAGAAAGAAGGAAGCTTGAGTGGATACAATAAAAGTTAGTTGTGCATTCAGCAACGCTGTTCAAAACTATCATTTTGGTTATTAAATCATGGCAAATGCCCCTGTGACAGCAACAACCTTATCCATGCATCCAAATCATGATATTTATTAAGGTGAATGCCTCGTTTTACTACGTTACAATGCCAATGAATATCTCCCATCCAACTTTTACAGCGGAACCCGGATAAAAGGACGCAGGATTTCTATATATTTTGCTTTAGGCTGATCGAATGACGTTTTGAAATCTACATTTAATATACTCATAACTTACCAACTGTCACTTGACAAAAAGCCGTAATAGATATAATGATATTGTATGAGTAATTTATAAAATGATATTGTATGAGTAATACATATAATGATATTGTATGAGTATTCGTTGGTACAAATTATCTGCAATATAAAGTGTTATGAACTCACCAACAGCTGCGAGAAGACAGACCAAGAAGAAGAGTTGAGTTCCAGTCATATTGAATGCTTGAATCGACTCTCGATCGTTGAACATTTATACTGAGCGAAAATTCATTTACTTTCTCTTGAACAAGGCTGTCGCAGTTCTATCTACATTATTCATCTATTTTGAAACTTTTTGATTAAATCCTAAGTGTTTCGTTACTTTTATGATAATGAAGTTAATTAAGGTTATTATGATTGTAATTTATGATGTTTTTAGAGTTTTATTTTTCTAAATTTAGTAAATCAATTTTGGTTTATTGTTTGTATTGACGACACAAATGACCACAATGTGATCGGAAACATCGCTTTTTCCTGAACAACTATGAAACAAATAATTTATATTGAGTGTTTGATATAAAAGTTAACGAATAGTCAAATGACATTTTATCAAAAAGCCACTCCATGATTTTCATGACATATTAATTAATTTTGAAACTATCTCTAAGGCTACAATGTGGTGATAAGCATCTGCAAAGGTTATCTCATATACACCTTAGACGGTTAATAAAGGGTAAAAAAAAGCGCAAACAATTTGTCTTTTAAAATTGTGATTTTATTTTTGAACAAGAAAGTTTTGAAAAAATGATAGTTGGATTCGAACCTTGAACCTTTATGTTGTCACGCAACGCCTTTACCACCTGAGATATTGAGAAACACTGTTAATTGATGGATACATGCATCTTGTTGTGCCAATTAGTCTTTTTAGTTTACCTTATATTTATATTATTATAGTTTACAATGCGAGGAGCCAAGTTTTTAATTTTCAAACCTCAAGCAGGAGTGTTACGTAGGTATTCTATATTTAGTTCTCAATTTAGTTTAAATACATTGTCTTTCAATTGGAACCATGTATTTTAGTTTTCCTGACATCACCTTATGTTCCACCTAAAAACGTGCTACTGCCCATCGTGTCGTATGTTGGAAGAAACTTCAAAGTCTGCCGTTACCTGATTAAGAACGTTCTTTATAGCAACGTATTAGGTGAGTTGGGTCGTTGCAACACTTGTTAGATTTCACTTTTTAGCTAATAAGGGCCACAGGGGCCACGCCCTAAAAACCTTTTTCCATCTTCTTCTCCAGAACCATGAGGCCTAGAAAGCTGAAACTTTGTGTACATACTCCTTGACTAGTGAGGATTATAAATTGTAGCTTTGGTGACCTTGTGACCCCTAATAGGGGGCCTAAAACCTATTTTAATCTTCTTCTCCAGAACCATGAGGCCTAGAAAGCTGAAACTTTGTGTACAGACTCCTTGACTAGTGAGGATTATGAATTGTAGCTTTGGTGGCCCTGTGACCCCTAATAAGGGCCACAGGAGCCACGCCCTAAAATCAAATTTTCATCTTCTTCTCCAGAAGTACAATGCCTAGAAAACTGAAACTCAACAGCATAATTGATTATGAAGCCTGATGAGCTACAGAGTCAATGGCTCTATTTTTTGCAATGAAAATTGTTTGATATTTTTGCCCTCAACTAAAAGCAATATAAGAGTTAAACATCCATTTGTTTATCGAGAAAAAAATATCGCATCACTTTCATCTAACTAGCCAATGAATTGACTCTCATCCAACTTATACAGTAATTGGGTAATACAAGGCATTAGCCTTAATAATTATATCAAAAGATATCATGATATTGTATGAGATAAACATTCACTCTCAATATGCATTATTATGGACAAACAGCTGTGAGAAGACAAACCAAGAAGAAGTGAGTTCCAGACATGTTGAATGGTTGAATGACTCGATCATTGAACATTTTTATTGATTTTACAATCAATTAATTTTTCTTTTAAACAAGGCTGTCGCAAATATATGCCTAAAAACACATCATTAAACTATTTTGAAAATTTGCAAATAAATCATATGTGCTAAATTATTTTTCAGGATTAAAAAAGGTAATAAAGGGTATTAACATTTAATTCATGTTCATTTTATCGTTTTATTTTTCTAATGTTAGTAAAGCCATATCAGTTTATTGTTCGTATTGACGTCACGATTATCCACAACATATTTTGAAAATTTGTCTTTCCTTCCTGGAGATGTATGGAAAAGTAAGTTTCTCAAACTAGTGTTTAATATAAGAATTAACGAGCAGTCAAGTGGCGACAGTTCTTAAGTCTTAAGTCTTAAGTCAAAGCGCAATTCTGGGATTTTCATGACATTTTATGACTTTGAAACAAATTCAAGGGCTATCATGTGGGTTATAGATAAACATTTCAATTGTTCACTTCCAAAATGACTAATATATGACAAATACTTTTGTTTTGACGAGGACTACGGTGTAGTCAGTGTTTGATCTTACTCACCTTTGACTATCCTCCCTTTCAATATATCTAATTCGTAATAACCTTCCTATATATTTCACTTCTCAGTTATTGACTTAGTTTTACCTCGAACGGATATGAAATTGTAAACAAATGCAAACAGTTTGACGTGCAGATTGTGGATTGTTTTGTCAAAATATAAATGTATGTGCCATTGATATATATTTGTGTTGAAATGAAATAGTTTTTAATGTAAGGAATCACTGTCATTTATCAAAAGTCAAGCAGGACAGTATAATTATTAACCTATATTTTTATAATGGTACGGATTGTATGTATATTTTTTTATTAAAAACACCCAAGGAGTGTCGGACTAACCCCTCGGTACCGGGTTATTATATACATAAACGTGACTTAATACCGGTATTTTGGAGTTGAACAAAGTAGACCAGCTAAAACAATATAAGTTTCAGTTGTTACTCCTTGACGAAATTCAATCTTAAAGGGGCAGTAGCACGTTTTTTGATAATTTTATATTTTAAAATGTTCGCTGATAATTGTAAGTTAATGCTAAATGTATTACTTTGATAGTGTCAAAAATCTCTTTACACAAACCAATCATCCATAGCGAACAAATTATACAGATTCACATAAAATCCATTGGCAGCCATTTTTGTGTGAACACCTTTAATTCATTTTGTGTAAGAAAATTAATCGCATGGCTTAACTTTACATTATATAGTTGATTCATTACTGCTTCATATAGTTTAAATACACTGTCTTTACATTGGAGCCATTTATTTTCATTTTCCTGACATCACCGCATATTCCCCCTAAAAACGTGCTATTGCCCCTTTAAATGCATTGTCTTTCAATGGAACCATTAATTTTCATTATCCTGACATCACCTCATGTTCTCCCTAGAAACGTGCTACTGCCCCTTTAAACAGAGTTTCAATTTTCGGAGTGGGTTTTTAGAGTGCTTACAACCTATTAATTTTTCAGATCTTAAATACAAAAAAACTTTTCAGGAAATTATATAGTAATATACTATACATGTAGTATAGGAAGGTTAGAAAGATAATATCATGAAGTCCTTTGCGGAAAACCGTGAGGATCCCGAACACTGATAATTAAAAGAAACCCATAAAGGTATGATATTTTCCATGCCACTATATACGACCGATCGTAGGACAGTCTTATCAGGATATTTTTGGTAGAAACGAAATTCATTGGGACATTCAAGTTTACACAAATATGTATCAAGTACATGAGCATAACACAACCCGGTGGATTCATGTCACAGAGGATAACAGATTTTTTCATTAAGATTAGTTGTTTTCATAAAGAAGGGCGTAGTACTATCGGTAAATAAAACAACAACGAGAAGAAGCATTCATCGGCGCCTAGTGAAGCTATTCATTGGGGCCATGAGTATTAAAATTAACGGTTAGTACGTATTGCCGTCATAGATGGCATAGGAAAGCTTTTGAAGTGTTGGTTGGGGGTCGGGGGCAAGATTGTCTTTGGATGGCGGGGGTATTAGGTGCTTGTAAGGTAACAGCGTAGACGGTAGGGCTCAACACTTCAATATTTGTTTGGGGGGAGATATACCTATGAACGTAAGTCCCCCTGAATTTTGCGAGATTAAGAATTCTAGAATATTTTATGAATGCTTCACATAATACATCGGCCTTTTGATGAGGTCGAAAAAAAACAACAGTTTCCGCCCCATTAAAGCTATGATCGGATCATATCTGTGTCATGCATTACCCCTTCCCCTTGATATTGGAGAGTGATTTGTTTCCTCATTATATCATGCTAGAACTGGATAATTGCAGGGATGATAATATATTTCGTCGCTTTGAAACCAGACGTGCTATTTTATATGATAACTTACTATACCATAGTATATTTGGTAGTCTGGAATCGCTTTGCAACTGAGTTGTTTATCAAAGTTTTTGTATTCTCAACTAAAATACTTTTCTACAAAATCCAAATTTAAAAAACAGTTTAAGAATATACTGTGCCTATCTTAATGCACATTTTAAAGGTCTTCGTATATGGATGGTAAGAAATGTCCCTTTCTTTCAGTAAAAAAATATTTTATTTGAATTTTCTTTAGGAACGATAGCTACCCTCATGGATATGTATGTTCAAAAATTTGAATCAATTTCAATTAATGGTTTCCATGCCAAATACCATACAATGGTATACTGTCACTTATCGTCGTTTTTTTTCATATGGTAAACCGCCAGTTCAAAAGGCTATTCTAATACAATAATAACTTTTTGTATCCAATCATAATCGATGTAACATTAACTGCCATTGTATACCTGACAATAACTTCCTGGAAGTGATGTATGCCGCCTTCAAATGACGTTATTGATTGACAGGTCATTATTATAGATGTACATTTCCAGATAATTCAGGTCAACATAAGCGCCACACCCACTTCTAATTGCCGAGTAATCGTAGGGTATGGAAACTACGCCCTACAAGTGAAAGTGCGTTTCCGTAGACCGAAAAACGTCAATACTTGAATAATGATTCGCAGAAAAAACAATTGTTTTGCAATGTTATTGATTTTTCCATATTTTGGAATATAATAAGGCTTATGACAATGAAAGAAATTTCAAATAATTGCGTGTTAAGTTTTTCTTTTGAACTTTCCTTGAAATGTAGTTTAATGATATGAATATTTTCTTATCGTATTTTTTCCAGTAATGTTTTCAATGGTTAGTATAATCATATAACTGATTTCCTGCTTGTTAACTTTTTATCTTTATAAATACAACAATCACATGTTTAACTTTTCCTCTAATTGGGTAAAAGTTTCATTCTTAACACATTTTAGATAACAAGTTTGAATGATTGCAAATTACAAAATAAATGTGAAATTGTTTTTATACACCTAATTCTCCGTATAATCTGAATTAAAATAAAAAAGATATATTTATCTTAATTGTAAATCAGATCAAACGTCATTCTGCCGATATATTGAAATTTTGCTTAAATCTTTCAGTTGTGAGACACATAAAACCCCTTTCAGGTCCCCAATTTAGTAAGAACTAGCTACAATTTTGAACGTTATATAGACGTTTATCCTAACAGCGAGTTTGAACTTTATGTTTGTTTAAGTTCGTCATTTATACATGTGTTAATCATCTTAATTTTTCCAACGCCTTCTTAGGAGTCTCCACAATGATTTTGTTAAACTTTTGGTTCTCCGAACACATTAAAGTTTCCATTTAAATCTGTAACACAGTCAAAATTTCAAAAAAATCATTTGATTGCTGTTGTCTTAACGATTCAAAGAGTGTTTCTTAATATCAGTATTTTCTTTTCCCAAAAACCCATAAAATGTAGGATGAAACACTTCCCTAATGCAAGTTGTTATAAGGTTATATATATATTCGAGTCTATGCAATCCTACAGCAATTCTCTCCCCACAGAGGTAGATAAAGTCATAGATACTGATCCAACCTCTGTTTGAATACGCCGAGTATGTGGGCGTGAACGGAGAAAGTTCCTGGTTGCAATCAAAGTTAATTGTGTAATCAGCGACACTGTTCATAAGACATCATTTTAACTTCTGAATCATCGCAAAGGGCTTTATGACAGTAACCACCCTTTTCCATTCAAGACGTGTATCCATTGGTTGATTGTTTCAAATGGTAGTTCAAACTTTTGGCGATAGGACAAACTCCTTGAAATCAAGGGATCTGGTAAAACGTTGAACTGAGCATTTTATGACTTGATCTACCTCTGAGGGAAGAGAAACATTAATTATTTATCAGTAAATGACTGACAATGATTTTATACTTATGTTGAAATCAAATCGTCACACATATATTTGTTTCAGAAATTGTTGGTGGTCACTCCTGGTAGGACTCCAAATGGTTCAAACAACAGAAACAGTTACATTTAAAAAATCCACCCTGGCAATTTATATAAAAAATATCCCTATTTATGTGAAAGGTATATCCCGAAAATTGATTAGGTCAACGGTCATGTGACCATGTTACGTCATACAATGAATCTTCGCTTGTCGGAAGTGCGAGTGAGATTATATCCCAAAATCCCTACAACCAATGACCCCTACATACCCCAGTTCCCTACAGGTTGCTGAAACAACATCATTTATAGTTACATCGAAATCGAATGGTCAAGCATGTACTTACTGTAAGCAATTATTGGTGGTCACCCCTGGTAAAACCCCAACTGGTTCTGTTTCTGTGTAAAAAGAACTTCATCTCATAACATTGTGTGTAAATGTAAAGTGGTCGACATGGCCTCTATGGCGAACTTTTGATTGTACAGATGGCTATATATAGTGATCAAATCAAGTCTAATCAAAATGATTTTCATCGTAGCTATAATGCAAACCATTAATTGTATGTAAAATGTTGTACATCATAGGCTCAAGCTGTTACATTGTGTTTCATAACGTTATATTTTATATTAAAAATGCATTTTGATCATGTTTCAAGAAGTTGTAGTGTTTGCCTCGATTTTATTCAGCGTTCTATTTGTGTATGCCATAAGGGTCTTTAAATAGCTCCCTTGGAGGATTTAGAGTTACTTCCCCGTACAGACCTTATGTAAGTTAGAGTTACTTGCCTTTTATCATGCCCGCATGGCGGTAAGCAAAACTCACTCACGAAGATTATTGATAGAATAAGGTCCTTAAAATGGCAGATGCAGCAGACGTTCGTCCAAAATATAAATTCGCCGGGCAAAGGATGCCAGAAATGATGGAGGCGCTCGGTAAGGAATCCCCAAAATTGCAGAAGGAGCATGATTATGCGGGGACTCCTGATGGACGCTTTGCCAAGGTGACGCATGACTACCACAGATTTGGATGTTAAATGTGCCAGCTTGGAAGAAGAATTTTATCGACTAAGGTAAGAAGCTAAGAAACTGCATTTAGTGAAGAAATTAAAGCCCTACAGACGGATTTGCACATCGCTGCAGCAAAGATACACAAGTTCTTTGGTGGGAAAACTAAAATCTTGGGCCTTCTCGGTAGCCATGTTGAACAGACGAGACAACTCAAACCGGATGCTGGAGGTAAGAAACCGGAAAAGGGCCGTAATATTCAAATGACGTGTTGGCAGATACTTTGGAAACCTCAGGTCAGTCGAGAACAACTATCGATCTTGGTGACGGTGTTCAACTAGATTTTGGGGCAAGAGTGAAGAATTCCTGAAGTAAAGTATCCATGGAAATGTGGACATACCAATATAGTATTGGTATTCTGAAAGACCTGATATACTGCAAAAAGGTAGACATGAAAGGTGTCCTCGACCATTTCAAGTTTATGCAGGCTATTCAAACTGTCTGTTGGGAAGCATACTACTTTATGACTGTGAGTGCAGAACACGGCATTACGAGAAGAGGTTTCGTTTGGGAACGCCCATGCAGGAAAAGAAAATTCCAACTAGTTTTTAACCAGTTGGGGATACCCCCTATGTGAGGTGTTTGGACTTAACTTAGGTGTTTTACCCTAACTAAGGGAATAAACAAGTCCTAACTGGCCTATATAAACAGCAATTTCCCACCCTGCGGCGTTTTCACTGAACGTCGCAAGATGGTAAGCTTACTTTTGTACACCACTGTATTCCCGGTCAACATACAGCGTGCACTGCTTGCGAAACTTTGCCTCGATAAACTCTACTTTGACCCTAAACAGGACCCCTATATGAAACATTCTGGTCATATCGCCCTAGTTTATTCAATATGCACAATAAAGTAGCAAATTTTATCCAAACATAGATAATTGTCACTAGAACACTCTCCGCTTGTTTACATGCGTCCATTTTCTGTCAAACTCGCAATGGCCGCCAATAACTACTCGTCATCAGCAACAGTGCACAAATCTACGGAGAGTGGAAAGGGACATATTTACATGTAGCTTGTTGAAGGGAGATAACTCATGAAGGAAATGATGATTTTATATCTAGATACACTTCAACATGCAATATTGTTTAAAAGCTATGTCTGAAATCTTTTTGAGCAATAATATATCACTTCGGAATTCGGATATAAATTATCTATTTTCACTATCTTATGTCTTATTCATATTGTTAGGAACAACACGTCTCCCATTACATTCATTAATATCCAAATATGATTTATTTGTTGTAACTTACTTTGATTACATTAAGTTGGTAACATTAACAACTTAATAAAGCCATATTGCTATCAATGATACAGAACAGGAAACTTACACTCCTCGGCAAAGCCAAACGTGCCAAATGGTCTACGGGGGAGAACCCATCATCCAAGGTTAAAAAAGGATGCCACCACACTGGTCCAAGGGGACAAGTGTACATGGTTCATTCGACAGATAGGGCCAAAAGTTTCCATAATAGGAGAGCCACCTTAATAAAGCAGGTTTGTTATTACATACAACGTCTATTGCTGAACCCGGCTTTAGTAAATACACTGAATGTGGTTTTGTTTATACCTTCTTCTGCTACGTTCTTTTCATCGATGAACTCAATCAGTTCGGTGTGGAAAGCAATGAGACCTGTCTTGTTGCCACGTTTGACATCCTTCCACTTTCGAGTTAGTTCTACATCAATCTTAAATACATTTATAAATGATAATTCAAACATTTTGTCCAAAAGGAATATAAACAAATAACCCTTTTTTTGGATTAACGATATCACGAAATTAAGTAGTTACTGGTAAAAGCAGTATGCAACCAAATATAATTCTTTCCTTGATAATAATAAATGATGTATAATAAAGTCATAATATCATTATTCTTATAACGGAAAAAGCTGCACTCCTAAATACTAATTAACGAAAGCACAATGCGTGTAATACTTATATAGCTTATTAGAAGGTACCCTAATTCTGATGAGGTTTAATTCGATCATTGTGGTGATTTCGTCTTTGGTCTTCATCTCTATCTTCTCCTTGGACTCTCTTTCCTCGGGTGTGATGTAAATGCGTCTCATTGAAGTTCCACGGCGACTGAAGTCTCCTTTCAATCCCTTAATCCTATTTTCAATTAAACAAATGATTCACTTACATTCTATTGTACATTGATTGAAACTATATTGTAAATGTGTCTAGCAAGGTGAAATATTTTGAAATAAATATTCACACCTGACTATTTAACGATCTCTGGTTAAATAGGGGAACTGAAAACACCCTTTAGACTTAGTTGGACATATACTTCAAGGGAAATAATTACCGGTACAGTGCACGATTCTCCTGACAAACATCCACACACTTCACCAACTCCCTATCCAAAACTGTGGAGGGGTCTAAACCTATGAAACAAACATATTCACATGCACTTTATACATGCTTCTCTTTCGGAATATATTTAAAAATACAAAGTTATAATACAAAATTATACGATCCTATATCGTAATATCATTAAGTGATTAATGAAAATTATGCAAATTAAAGAATGAAATTCACAAACTATTTGGTTTAATCGAATGCAGGGATGCATGACACATTCCACTAGGATTAAAGTACTAATTTTCACAAATAGATTGACTAGTATTATATATGATATTTGGCAATCTTACCTGTGTGTGTCGCATCTTGTTGTGGGTTGCCAAAGTAGTTTAGTCGAAGCCAGCAACGCCATCCCAATATCTCTGGTGTCATGCTTTTGGTTGTGTGGGTCGAGAACGATTCCAATTCCCTTATCCCCAGTTCATCATATACAGCTTCTACACACTGATATTATTTCGAGTCCTTAACGACACGTACCTTACTAGTTAAACAGTTCAATTAAAGGAATGAAATCAGAAATATGCGAGTAAAAAAATTTGTTTTTTTCTTATAGACTAATGAGTTTGTCACTGTTACCGGGGCGGATGTCTATTTCGAATACTGTGCGGAAGGCGGGGGCGCCCACAACTACCTAGCCACTCCCCTATTTCAAGAGCAGTATGGAGTGTGAATTTTCAATTTATAACTATAACTGTATCATATATATAAAGACTTGATTATTGGTTTGCATGGTGTTGTATCATGCATAATATTTTTGATTTATCACCACAGGTGGCCGAGGGAGCTGAGCCGCATCATATGAAAAACGTCAACATCCCTCCCCCAACCCACATAACAGTAACTGCTAAACCTCCCATGCCAGTTTCTACAAAACAAAACCAAATACCGGTATTCCCTCCCCACCAAATCAAATAGAATTTGAAGCTCTATCCGAACCGCACGCAATCTGAACCACAAACCGAACCCCAAATCAAACCCCAACCATCAACCTCCATCGAACCGAGAAAACTGTCCCAAAGGAAAAATACCAAAATCAAGGATACCTGTTCATCAAGCTATGCCTGCCCATTATGTCTGGTGTGTTATGGTTCATCCGACCCACGCCTCAAGGAATAGGTCGGATGTGATCACAAGTCGACCCCAACGTGCACTTATTGGTGCCATATTTCATGTTTGGGTGTACATATTTCTAACCCCAGGAGCTTGAAACCACTGAAAATGTATTGCCCCACCCACAATAAATTATACATAAATACATGAATGAAACACGTAAAAAGTTAATAAAATCCTATTAGGGAATGTCTCAAAGACATTTTAGTAACATGTTTTATGTTTTAACGAAACAATACTGTATATATTGAATTTTGTGACAATATAGATAGCAATCATATATTAATGTTTTCTATTAACACATAAGCAACTATGCTTCTTATTGCAAATACCAATTATATTTTGGAGACGACCCCTGTAAGGTGGCAAGTCACATTTTTGGTGTTTTATTCCCAAATGATAATGTGTTTGCGATTCCTCAATTTTTACAAAAAGGAAACCTTTCAAAACGGATGAGGTTTACACAAAGCCCTCAGTTATGAAAGTAGAAATCTAAAAGCCAAACAACCACATTAATAATCGATTTATGTAAGTGTTATACCTGCTCAAGTCTCTCTAGGTTACGACAACTTCTTCGCCAGGTCTGTTCACTTGGTACCCCGGAGGTATCCACATCTTTATGCGTCGGTTCCAGGACTCTAAAACGAAGTCACCCCCTCTCCTTTGCTCTTGTGAAACCACCTCGCATTCTTGAATATACTGTAATACCTCCGGGGGTGCCAGGCAACGACGTGCCTCATCTCGGAACATAATCTGCTGATATGTTGTGTTGTTCATTCCGTAGAATAAGTCAGACATTACATGTTTACTTGCCAGAATAAGAGCTGGATTGTTTCGCCTAACTGATGTATGAAACACGAACAGAGAGGGATGACGAAATTCTTCAAAACATTCCATACAAAGGTGTGGTTTGAGTTTTGCACTTTCGTGATAAAGTGGAGAAAGCTCTCTGGATTAAATGTCGAGTCATTCCTTATGTTATGCGGAACAAGATGTGTTTGTGAAACACGAATGCCCCCGGATGCATATGTCAAGTATCAAAGACCTAGCTCCGACCAATCAAAAGTTATGACCAAGGTTAAAGTTTTTGTGGACAAACGGACAGACAGACAGACGGACAGGTGAAAAACAATATACCCCCGGAATCTCCGATTCGGGGGCATAAAAAGGGAATTAGGAGTTCGTCAAGGGAGCCATAGAGAAAGATCATGATGAACTACCATGCTTTATGGTAGTTGCTGCAGGCTTGGGCAAACTTGAGAGCGTTCGGTGATCGAAACCCGTTCAAAATAGCTATATGTTTATGAAATAGCTTCCAGAGCAATTTGAAAAGCGATTTATTTCCATATTTATTTCCAGATGACCGAGGCCTGGTATTACACACATGTTTGGATATGTGAAACATTTCCTTATTTCTATGTCCTCGATGAAATGGACTTTCTTTAAGTGCTCTGTGACTTGCTGTTTACCACCCCTGAACTCGCCTTTGCAAGTTGGACACACCATCCACTTCTGAATGATATTGGCCACAATGTTATAAGGGGAACGAACCATCACAACCTAAAGTGACCCAAATTTCTCTCACTCCCCATCCCCGACTGTTGGGCGACTGAATTAAGGACTGTGTCCACACTTTCATTCCCATTTGGGTTCACCATTAAAGGATCGCCTAATGTTACAGTGGGTGGGTTAACTGGGTAACATTCAGGGATGTATTGATAGGGATCAACGGTGTCTTCAACTTAAATGTTATTTGAATCTATCAAATCAATCAGTGTTCCTTGCTCATATATTTGTTCATTCAGTACACTCTGGATGCGTATTTGTAAAATCTCTAGTAGAGTGTTACGAAAAATATCCCTACAATTCTTTGATAGTTGATGCAGAAGGGGGGTGAGTTTGTGTTCAACATCATATGAATGAAGCCAACGATATGGGGAGTACTGGATTTCATTTTGTAGATTGCATAGTGGATTTCTGATGTATATCAGATTTGTACAAACGGTACACTTGGTTTTATAATTTAATGACACATTCTAGTTTCTCTCCACCTTTGATTATTACCAAAGAACAGATCCCTGTTTATCGCAAGTGTTTGGACTGCACATGTCATCAAGCCATTTGGAATTTGTAGAATATGACCAAGATGGGGTTACATGGTTAATTAGTGTAGTTGCTGCGTTGCTTCCAGTAAGAAAATACTGTAATAAATTTATGGTAAAAGCCAATGGCGCAATGGTGTTCCCCGACTGGATATAGCAAAAGTTCTCGATGATGCGTGTTAAGATAATGTTTTTTGGGGGATCTGTGTCATTGTCAATGTCAGTAGTAGTCGATAGTACATTATAAACGCAATTTGGACATTTTTCCCGTTTTGCGTCTATAATGTACTACGGGGGTTTCTGGCTAATTGGCCACCACACCTGTCTCCACTCAAGTCACGGTCGAACGCATCGAGTTTACACACCACGACAAATGCAAACAAACCGCGACGGGAAAGTAATTACCACTGTCATATTTCACCCGACTGAGTGTTCACTCATCCGTTCTGTTGTTTTACTCTCCAAATTACAAGGTGTAATCGTTTAATCACGATATTCCAAAATTTTGAAGAGTTAGGAGAATTGAGTAAGTCATATTATTTAAATAATTCAACCTATGCAAACTAAGAGATCATCTTTATCATCTACAACATGAGGTGTCAACGAATACAGTTGTGAGGATTAATTCCTATATTATGACGCCTATTCTGAGCTTACTGATTAAATACCTGAATGCCTTAAAGAGCCAGTCAACAGTGAGTTTCATGTAATATGTTTTGTTTTGTTTTGTTGCTTTGAGATTAACAAAAGAGATTACCCCCAACCGAACTCTAATTGATCTGAATGAACTGGAGATATTAAATTGTACATAATCGTAATGTTTTAGATGTTTGCTTATACATGCGGTAATATTGGATGTGAGAGATGTTCAATGACAATTTGATCAATCAATGGTTTATTTACGTCTCACTTGTGTACATAAATATTAAAAGTACATTCATAAAAGTGAATAATAAAGATAAGAGTACACAACCAATCGCCCAGCGATTTACGGGATATTTTGATAGGACCATCAAATCTTCCTAGTTAAACTCGGGAGATTTCATGTCGGGCTATCAGCGGGAACTCCATACACATGCAGGGGGGGGGGGTGACAGGCTGTAATTCTCGGCTCCGTTCAAGCCTAATAGAGGGTCCCGACGACGGTATATATATATATATATGTTTAAGCATGCTGGTTATTGTGTACAGCTATGCGAGTCTTGACTAGAGAGCCCTTGACTGAAGGGGTGTGAGAGTATTCATTCAAACTGCCTCCGAGTAGATCGTAAAGATAATCTCTTTCTCTGTATAGCTCAAGGAGGGAGAAGTAATAGTGAAACATCCAATACGTGGTTCAAGGTTAAGAAAAACCAAAAAACAAAAGAAGGTGAGTTTCCAAATCAAAACATAATATGTCGAAATGGAAAAAAACAAACTAAAACGAGTATCAACTGAATAAATCATTGATTTTATTAGAATATTGAGTATTTTCCAAATAAAAATATAATTCAAGCTAACTATCAAAATAAAATCATGAAGAACATCACACATCATATGAAGTTGCTCTAAACATGCTACATAACGAATCATTAAATTTCACATTTTGTTGAAAATACACGACACATATATAGTTTATATGCATTTCACTGCAAGTTGATATGTTTCATTAACAAAATATATAAAGTTTTAAGGAAATCAATTGCATTTATAAGATATTATCTTATTTATACATTTAGTGAATGTTTTTTATCAAATTATCATTAAGGTAATAAGTTTCTGCAAGGAAGCCATAGACAGTTTTAAAACATTATATCAAATTATTTATTGGAAAAGAGTAATAAGCCAGGCGTAAATAAGCCTCCGGTAATCGGAAATCTCACTTCCCACCGATGATTTATTTGCCGAGACTAAGTTCTAGTTACCAACTATCTATATATTCATATGTATAGTCCTAATTTTGTGTAGCGACCTGTGGTAATTTCATCAATTTCAGTGATACTCAGAAAGTGTGTTTTATTCTATCCAGCCCATCTGTGATATTTGAAAGTGCCAAAAACCTGCAATGTTATACTACGAAACGTAGAAGTGTTTTATATAGGTCATATATGACTTTTTCCCCTTAGTATGTTTGTTTATACTTTTATATTTACTTTCATTTGTTATGTCCATTTGTATATGTTGATTCTATCTTTGTTTTATAGTCTCTCTCACTATTTTAATGTACTGTATGTTTGATGAATTTTATTGTGTATATATTGTGAGGTGAGACTCAAATAAACATCAATCTATCTCTATATCTATCTCTATATCTATCTCTATATCTATCTCTATATCTATCTCTATCTCTATATATATCCATCCATCCATCCATCTATCTAACCTAAAAACAAACGCAATGGTCCCATCAACGAAGCCCCATAATTTATGTCCCTTGATTTACACTATTATTTAGACGCACCTGTTAAGATTAAGGAATCTGTTTTATGTACAACTGTTGAGGATAGGGTTATGAATGAATTTGTTATTTTATGGCATTCATTGTTAAATAGAGAAGATGGGAGAACTGGTTCGAATAAACTTCGACTTTATAAACATTTTAAGTATAATTTTAACTCTGAAAATTATATTGTCCATCACATGCCAAGACATTACAGGTCGGCTATGTCTAAATTTCGATGTGGCGTTGCTCCCATAAGAGTGTAAACCGGCCGTTATGAACTTTTTCTTTTTAGAAAATAGAAAATGTTTTAATTGTATTAATGACGTTGAAGATGAATTACATGTTTTGTTTCACTGTGTATTATATGATGATCTAAGAGATTCTCTGTTTAATCAATGTGTTATTTTATCTCCAGACTTTTTAGATAAATCGGATCTTGAAAAAATGTATTTTATTTTCACAAATCATGGTATCTGATTTTATACAGCCAAAATCTGCTTTTTAATACTACAACGTAGGAAAGAATTGTTATATGGTTAAATATTGTTTTATGTCTCTCATAATTCTGCTTTGAATGGTTCTGTACATGTTTTATAAAGGAATTGTGTGTATAAATGTAAATGTATTCTAGCTTTGTACAGAAATGAGACGTTAATAAACTATTGTCTGTCTGTCTGTCTGTCTGTTTTACAGGAGACATATTAGTCTCCCCCTTTAATATCATATACAGATTAGTTCCTCATCACATCAAAGCTTTTCAACATCTATTCCCCCGTCAGATCATTTTTCATAAATAAATATAAAATAAACAAATTGTTGATTGCAGAATCGCTGTTGATACACATATACCAGAGTGCTTTGATAATAGTTTAGACGCGTTACATGACAGTCAATACTCTTTTGAAATGGTATGAAGATTTCTTTGGTTATTTTTCTGAATCAAGTATTGTATAACAAAGGCATGATTAGGTTATATGTGATGTGATTGTTTGCAAGGGTAATATGAAATTTGTAAGGTGCAAATTGCAAAACAATATGATCGGTACTTTTATTTTTCAACTTTTATTTTATATTGCTAATTGTGTAATTAAGAAAACAGAAATTTATTGTAGTTATGGTGATAATCGAAACTGGGAAAATATGAAAATGATTATTCTAATTTACATTTGAATCGCTGTCAGTGCCGGAGCGTGATCGAGGGTCTGTACTAGAATCGCACGTAGTCGAAACTATTTCAGCTTTGTTAATTCAGACAGATAGACAGACTGTTTATTAACGTCTCACCTCAAAATGTTACATACAAAATATACAACATTAAAAGAGCCACTCCTTTTGGAGTTACGAGAGAGGAACAATATTTAAAAAATGTACAGTAAATATAACTTATATATATATATATACATAACAGTACAGTAACTATTAGAAATATGTATTAAAAAGTACAGTAAATATTAGAAATATGTATTAAAAGGTACAATAACTATTACAAATATATATTAAAAAGTACTCAGCATTACAAATATTTGATAAAAAGTATGCTGGTAAATAAGTCTAATGCGTAAATAAAATATCCTTACGTAAATTTAGAATTGCCTTGCAGGTTTTGGCACTTGCATGTACAATACTTGGGCTGGCAAGGATAAAACATAATTTAACATCATCTCTATGTCAGTAAAATTCAGACCACACATCATTACATTTACCTAAAAGATCTTCACGCACATTATAAATTGGACATTGAAGTAAAACATGCATCTTATCTTCCACACAGTATAACGTCAAACACCGCAATACCACACACACACACTCTCTCTCTCTCTCTCTCTCTCTCTCTCTCTCTCTCTCTCTCTCTCTCTCTTACTCTCTCCTAAAAAGGAGAGGGTCCTAAAAGTTAGTACAGCTATCACCACTTTCAGTACACCTGTTATATCGCAGAGAGCGGGGTAAAAATCGTAGTTTCACTAATAAAACGTTCAATCACACCACCCAACAGACGGTTTGGTAAGGAGACCACAGACGCTTATGTATATGTATAGATTAGAATGTAGGAACTACGGTAACACACACTACATAGGGCTAGACGAGATATCTCCCTTCGCATTGCATGGATGTGTTCATTTGTTTCGCTTACCATTATAAATATATTACAACTAATAAGTAGATTAAGTCGATTATCGCTCGTTTGTAAAACAAATGTATAGATATGTAAGTTCAGAGAGAAAAAAAACAAAAACACGGTTTTAAAAGAAATTAACATTCATCCGTATATTCATATCATATGATCAGAGAAATAGTTAAATTTATTTGTTTTATTAATTAATTTAATTTTAATGGAATGTAAAATTAGATACGATTTTACAATACCATAGATATATAAGTTTTAGATGAAACACAGTTTAACGCTTCATGTATCCTATTATTCATATCACACGATCGGAGCCCGGCTCAACAATAGATATTTAGGTTTAAGGCGAGGTTTTCTTAACCACATATTCACACGCTATGGAGAAAGAGAGTTGGTCTCAATGCTGTTCAACACCTGTATTTACCCAATTATCGGTGTAGTGAAAAGACTTGATGAAACTATTCAACGCCTATATTTAACAATATTCAGTCCGCACTAGTTTTTAATATACTGATTAAAGCCTCGCATAGACATAATTAGGAGCGGGACAAACAAACGAAACGTGTATATATATAAGACTCTGTAAAAGATAATTTCCATCTCTCCGAATATCATACAGCATGGAAGACGATAAAGAAATCGACGCTGAACACCCGAACATTGCAAACAGTGAGACACGTGGTAAACAAAAAAAGCGTTCTGATTGTGACGACTCTGATACTGTATCGACAAAGAAAGTTAGGAATGGAACGAGTAAGAAAAAGGTGACATTTAACCAATATCGTTATGATGACGTAGCTATCGAATCTGACGACACGCTATCCTTGAGTGATAGCGGGAAAAGTGAAAGTTCTAGCGATTCGTCAGAAGACAATTCTTCTTCTTCTTCTTCTTCATCCGAGTCAGAGGATTCGAACTCGACCTCGAGCAGTGATAGCGACGACGAAAACAGAGACGCTCGGTACGATAAAGGATTGGGTTGGATCAGTGTGAAGAATTCTGTTTCTAATGCCATTAAAACAAAGGTGGCGTCGAATACTCTCTACATCAGGAAAAAGAACGCTCAAGGTTTGGAAACTCGGCTGAGATTTCCGATCATTCTGTTGTCAAAGGTAAGTCATATTAAATCTCTCGTGATAAAATAACTTACACATCCCATATGTTTGTCGTAATCTGAAAGGAACTATTAAGGTTAATTTATAAACAATTTACACGTCGTTATAGCGTTAGTCACGTGATCTCTCTCTCAATAAACAAATCAAGTATGATCATTATGTCGTTAGTCACGTGTTCTGTTGTCGCGATCAATCATCTTAATCGATAGCGGACTGCGAATAGCTGTAATCAGTGTGATAAAGAGTAACATCTCTTATCTAACTAATTAGTAAACAAAAAAGAAAAGAAAAAAGTATGCGAATAGCTGTGTTTGAATTGATTTGATCATACATTATATTTTAATTATTTAATGAACATTATTCACGAGATATTTGATTGGGTTTACAGTTCATTGCTGGGATAGGAAAATTGAAGAGGGAGCATCAGAAACTTAAGAAAAGATATAAGAAGAAGCATGACGTAAAGAAACTCAAAGCCATCGTTATCAACAAAAGACCTTGGTACAAGGCTAGATTTGTCAAACTCTCAAACTACTGGTACATGGACGTGAGGGGTTACGGAAGAAAGAAGAAGGAGGGGTCTTACGATAAAGAAAACGGAGTCTTTTTTCCCGTTAAGGACTACTTCACAACGTTACAAGCCGCTGATACCTACTTGAAGAACAAAAACAAGAACAAGAAGCAGAACAAGATCAAGAACAAGAAGCATGGAGGCTACTAATGCATACAAATGTGATATTTGTAAGAACATTGTCAAGGGACGTAGGAGATCGGAAAAACATTTCTTAAATTGTTTTTGTGTAGAAAGACGTTTTTTCCAATGTGTAGCATGTAACAGAAAGTTTAGCGGTAAACATCTATTTACACGTCATATTAACAGATGTATGGAACATGTATATCCGAGTAGGAGAAGGAAACAAAGAGGTGATGGGAAATTCTCTAAAGCGGCTGCTGAGAAGTTAATTAAATGTAGGATATGTAGTAAAAGAGTAAAGAAGAGGGGTAGTAAGGGATATAATCACTTCCTAGATTGTAGTTGTGTAATAAACCGTTATTATCAATGTATTTTATGTAATCGGAAATTCTTGAAAAAAAGCTTATTTATACTTCATAAAAACTGTTGTATGAAACCTAGTCTCGGGAGAAAGGCTGTACAGAATTACAAACAAATGAAACCTATTTCCTACACATGTATTAGGTGTAGCGAATGTTTTCCAAATCGAACTCGATTTAACAGACATCTGAGAAACTGTTCAAGAGATGATTGGCTATGTGAACTGTGCGGAGAGTTGGTAAATACAACCAGAAATGCTCACCGCTGTCGCGGTAAAAGTCATCTCCCTCTTGACTCTCCGACATACAAATGTCGAACCTGTTATGAAGTATTCAAAAATCGTCGGTTATTATGGCGTCACAAACGACGTAATCATATGGGTAGGGGAGAAGGGGTTAACCTTCAACCCGAACCTTGGTCCGTTGGAGACGATAAAAGACCCTGGACCGACGAGGATGGTGCTTTAACAGACGAAGCCTTACTCGATGTTTATGAAACCCACAGGGGTATTATATTACGCGCTAGCGATACCACAAGTGGCGCAGTGGTTCATACTTACAATTTCCCTCTGTCGGGGATAGAGGAAGACCCTCAATCTATAGATTTCCGTAGCCAGTTGTCACATATATTTCAAAACGAGAGTAACGCCTTTAAGGTTAACCTTGCTTTCGGACTTATCCTGAGGCATCTTGAAACGGGCGAATACCGTTATTTCATTCCTCATCGGAATGTGAATGTATTTGATTCACCACCTAGAATTTCCGATGTCGAATCCATGCGTAGAGTAATCAAAAAAATCCGTAAGAAAAGTATCAGCGATCACGTGCTTCAACAACGTCCAAACACTAAATGGCAACCGGTGTTTGTAACCAACGTGACTTACTGGGTGTATCGAACTAACTACGTGTTAGGTACTCCCCCCTCCTCACTCCCTCAGTGGTTTAAAGATAAGAAAAGTCTACTTTTTACCACGCAGTTAGATTCGATGTGTGCCTTCCGATGTTTGGCTCACCACCAGCAAAAATTGGGAGCTGATTCCGTCAAATCGAACTCGCGCCCGCCGAGTAAATCGAAGATTCGTTACTTGTTCAATGTCTGGGAGAGAGTTAAGGGTAGCGAAGACATGACATTTGATAACTTTAAAGGACTTAATGTACCAGACGATGTTCCACTGTTTGAAAAAACGTTCAACGTGCGTGTGAACATATTTCGTTTGTGTGAAGAGGGACGGAGCTGCGTTCCGGTTTATCTATCTACAAGGAAAATCAAAAATCGTATTTCGACTTTAAACATGGATTGTTTTGAGAACCACCTGTCTTACATCGCTAACTTAAACGCGTATACGAGAAGGTACAAATGCGAACTTTGTGAGATGATGTTCAGCACAGCACGAGGTTGGAGACAGCATTTAAAAAGCGTTTGTTTAGAAAAGACTAAAACTATATACCGAGGCGGATATTTCACACCAATCAAAAACATTTTCGATGAAATAGAAGAATGTTTTGATATTTGTGTACCGACAGAAAATAGAATATACGAATATCATGCAATGTTTGATGGAGAATCTTTATTGTTGAGACAAACGGAAGGAGAAACAGTCTCAACTTCCTCGACGAGTTGGACCGCCCGTCATCACCCTATATCCATCTCTGTTTGTTCTAATGTACCCAAGTTTGAGGACGCTAAATGTTTCATTTCATGCGACTCAAAAAGTCTATTGAACCAAACAATTGCTTATCTCAATGACATTTCCAGTGAGGCCAAAAGATTGTTCGAGGCTAAACTTGAGTCCGTGCTTAAAGAAGTTGATAAACATATCAACGCGTTATATCATAGAAAGACACAGTCATCGCCACAGCGAGAGAGCGCTGATGAATCAGTCTCACCAGCGATGCGTGATCGATTGTCTAGACCTAACGTCTATCGCGACTTCCTGAGGCGTGTAGAGACAGGTGAAGAGATAAACCCCGTGTATAATGATTGGGAGGACATATCTGAGAACGATGTGATGTGTTCAGAGCAGGCGGACGGGGAGCTAGATATGACCTGGACAGATAGCGATGAATTATACTACAAGAAATGTGTTTACCTGCAAACGAAATTGAATCAGTATTGTGCGCAGTTACCAGTCCTAGGTTTCAACAGTTCTAGGTACGATCTGAATCTGTGGAAATCGGGTCTGGCTAGAGCCTTAAACATCGTTGACACTGCCGACTCAAACTATTTTGTGGTTAAACGAAACAATCAGTACATTTGTATCTCTACTCCAAATTTAAGAATTTTAGACATTTTCCAATACCTTCCTCCAACAGCAAGTTATGAGCAATTTTTGAAAATTTTTAAAATTGAACAATCAAAGGGATTCTTATGTTACGAATACTTAGATGACGAGTCTAAGTTAGAGGAAGCTGAACTCCCTCCTGCGAACGCATTTTGGTCTAGTCTTAAGAACATCAACACTCTCGAAGATCCGAACAGACAGAGATATTTAGCTTATGTCCGAGACCACCCCGATTTGAGCCAAAACGAGATATTGAATAAACTCTCTCTGACTCGCGTACCCTCTAGTGTTGAAGAAAACTATAATTACTTACAGACGGTATGGAAAGAAAATAATATGAACACGGTTAAAGATTTATTAATTTGGTACAACAATCTAGATGTCCAACCCGGAGTCGAGGCAATTAACAGGTTAAAACAATTTTACTGGTCTGAAACGAACATCGATATTCTAAAAGAAGCTGTGTCCGTTCCCGGGATAGCGAGAAAATTATTATTCCGTACAGCAATCGAGAATCAATGCAACTTTGCTCTGTTCGGGGAAAAGGATAGCGATCTTTATGAAACGGTGAAGGAAGGAATATGCGGGGGTCCTTCGATAGTATTCAATAGGCATCATTGCAGGGACCAGACATTCATTAGGGGTAACCAGCAAAAACCGTGTAAGAAATGCTTTGGTTTCGACTGCAACGGTTTATATCTGTATTGCTTATCTATGGACATGCCTGTAGGACATTTCGTGCGTTGGTTACCTGTGAAAGACGATGACTTTAACGAATTTCATCGTAAGAAATCCGAAACGTATACCCGTGCTTATGACTGGCTAGATTGGATGTCGTTTAAAACCGGGAGAAAGATAATTCATAAAGCTTCATCAGGGTATGAAAAACAAATCGGTCCGTACTTCGTAGACGGTTACGATCCTGTTACACGCACCTGTCTAGAGTACCTGGGGTGTTATTGGCATAGTCACAGAGACTGTGTAAACGGAGACAGCGAGGACAGCCGGGGTCGCTACGCAAGAACTATGGAAAGAGCTGCATACATTAGGAATCAGGGTTACGAACTAGTGTCTATATGGGAGTGTCAGTTTAATGATTTGTGTAAATCAGACCCCGAACTGCGGGAGTTTGTGAAGCATCGCCAGCTTCCTTTTGATTCCGTTCATCGCGCTGGACGCGTGAATGCCGAGACTCTGCTTCGAGCTGTGCAGGAAGGGGAGTTTTTCGGGATGGTTGAAGTAGACATCGAGGTGCCCGAAGATAGATACGAGTATTTTGCAGAAATGTCTCCTATATTCGTTACTTGCAAGGTTCCTTTTGAACGTTTCGGGAAGCGCATGCAAAAACACGTTCGAAAAAATAAATTGAGTAGGAAACCGAGAACCCTTCTAGTCGGTGGGATGAGAGCGCGACAAGTGTTATTAGCGACTCCTTTACTGCAATGGTATCTGAAAAACGGATTGGTTGTCAGCAAAATATATCAGGCTGTTGAATATCGCGGAGAAAAATGTTTTAAACAGTTTACTGAAAAGGTGACCGAATGTAGGAGATTGGGGGACTCAGACCCTGATTTTGCTATTATGGGTGAGGTCTTTAAACTGATTGGGAATAGCGCGTACGGTTCGGTTCTGATGGATAAAACTCGACACACAAACTGTAATTACATCAATGGCGAGAATAAGGCTCTCTGTGCAGTGAATCAACCAAGGTTTCAATCTCTCTGCGAACTCGACGACGGAGATTATGAACTCATAAGTAGCAAACAAACCATGGTTTTAGATCTTCCTATAGTCCTGGGCTATTTTGTTCTGCAGTACGCGAAGTTACAGATGATTTCCTTCTATTTCGGGTTTCTTGACCGTTTCATATCAAGATGTGATTTCGAGCTTCTGCAAACGGATACAGATTCCTTGTATTTTGCCTTGTCTGAAGACAGTTTACGCGAGGTGATAAAACCTGATATGATCGAAGAGTACGATACCATGTTGAATGGTTTTTGTCATTCGGACAACATTGAACCGACGGGCAATCACTTCCTACCTAGAACTTGCTGCTCTGAACACATCAAACACGATAAAAGAACTCTTGGCTTGTTCAAATTAGAAGCGGAAGGCATTGAAATGATTTCTCTTGCTTCGAAAACCTACATTCTGCGCAAAGATACTGTCGGTAACGAGGTTAAAATAAGCTCAAAGGGATTAAGCTCGAAAAACATTTCAAATCCTGTTAGGGCTTATCGCAACGTTCTTAGGAAACAAAGAGCTGGGTCGAGTGTTAATGTGGGTTTCAGAGCAAGAAACAATACCATCTTCACATATCGGCAGAGGAGGGCTTGTTTATCATATTTTTACATCAAACGAAGGGTTAGGTCTGACGGAATTACCACTCGTCCCCTGCGCATGACATTGAAACCTGCTTCTCACCGATGATATACCAACATTGCCCTAGCCTCTCTCTCTCTCTGTGTGTGTTTGTGTGTTATATGATTTATACTAATCAGAATGTCATTAGCATTAATAAACCAAATAAAACACAACAACGATGTCTTTTTTAATTATTTATTCTAAACCAATATTATCACCCATCACCAGCCTACATATATTCATTGTCATTTCCCTGCAAAAGCATCGTTCCATAACCGTCAGTAACGCAACCACCGTTCACGTCTGGCGTCGATATAATTCCTTTTCCTTTTGCTAGTACACTTTACTCCCTCTCCAGAACTTCCCTCGATGGAGACACGATTGTTCTTTTCATCGCTATCATGATGATGAGATTCGCGGTTATATTCACTGCTATTACCATTATCATTATTATTTATTTCACGAGCACAATCAGCGGTCTTCATATCGTCCTTATTTCCTGTTATGAGTCTCTCATACTTTGAGCGAGGAATCAAAACCAATTCTTTAGCTTGTTGCGAACCCGAGACTGCTCTATATGTCATAATGATTTCTGTTTTCTCCTTCTTCTTCTTCTCCCTCTTCTTCTTCTTCTTCTTCTTCTTCTTCTTGTTCTTCACGGGGTGACAGCACTAGTCCGATAATCAGTGGCAGTAAATGTCTGATTTGCACAATCAAACGTTTAGTGTCCGTTCTATTGACTGATCTATCCGCGATCTTCCTCAACACACCCTTCTTAGTCGCTAGCTGCGTCTTCTGTCTCGAGGATATAGGTATGTTGCCTTTTAAGATATTCAGACAAATTTCCGCCAAAAGATCTGTTTGCTGATTGGTTAACGAATATAGAACGGCTTTTGTCTGTCTCTCAGTCGGGTTATCCTTAAGAAACCTCAGTAAAGCTACTTGTTCTCCTAACATATCTGAACTGTTCACGATGAGCTTCATTCTGTCGAATACACGATAAGCGTTTCACAGGGAAATATATCCGTTCTGAACTGGTATCGCGGATCACTTTTAGGAGATAGATCGATAAGTAGATATCCAAAACGACTTTTGTTAACAGCTTTGGTGTATGCATCCATAAAAAATTTGGACTTCCCGGGAACCACCTGTCTCCCGAAGTTTGCTATCTGAGACACGTCTCTCTTATTCTTCATCAATATAATATAATGAGAGTTCAAGGAAATAGTCCTCGCGTACCGTCCGAACGCTGCAGAAGGGAACAATGATTGACTCAGTAGGCAGACAGATATATTTAAATGATGACTCGTCATAGTGAATAGTTTACACATCGTAGGGTCTCGCGAGACTTCGTCTATCAAATCATCGATCACCATTAGCTTGTGGTCGCGAGGTTGATGCTTAGTATCATCCGCTTCTTCCCCCCACTCAGAAATGAATTCATCACTGGGTACTCCTTTATGGAATTCTAAGGGACATGCTGTGTTTTGCATTATCTCATCGTAGATCCCCTGCCACATTGAATAACATATCAAAATCTTTGACACTTTTTGATCGAATATCGTCTGAGAGTAGTCAATCAACTTTCGGGCGAAGCAAGATTTCCCCGACTGCGTTGCGCCGGATATATAAACGGTCGCTGGGCACAAGATCTTAAGAACAGGTTCTTGATCATCTTGTTGTTCACTTCCAATTGCATCTTGATCTTCCCCATCCATCCTGACGCAACGTAGGTTCGGCTACATAGTGAGACGACAGCGGATATGTTTTTCATTATATGCAACCACGTGGTCGCACACACTCACCAACGCCACCCCTCCACCCAATACATAAGACTCCACGAGTTTTCTCCCTTGAATAGTTGAATTTCATCGGTTCTCCCTTAACCATTACATCGATAATATGTTTATAAACATTGATAACAATCTTAGGCCTTTTAAAACTAATAAGTTGTATTATTTTATTGTAGTAATGAACATTGCATGAGACGTAACTCATGATATAAATTCAAACTATCTCAATGTTTCATCGCCAAATGATAAGATAAAGACAGCTTCGTGTATGCAGGGAGTCGGCTATCTGCCCCGTTAGAACGTTACTTTAAGGCTTCATTTTAAGAAATCACAAGTACGCTGCTCTACCTCTAGGTTTTCAAAGTAAATACATGATTTCTAATCATGATTATTATGTAGCTATATCTATACACCTGAAGGATATTCGTAATTGATGGATATCTAAAACTTAAGAATTTCAGTGCAAATCATGTCATTATGTCATGAAATGTGCTTTCCGTGATAATAGTTATCAGTCTGTTTTTTCCGTCAACCCTGTAATTTCTAAGCGAGTCTAATGGTTGTCCGGATCAACTGTGGTATAGGATAGTAGTAGATGAAATTTCATATACCGCACCTGTAAGGCGGGTGATACAGTCACGTGATAGATCGTGTGTGAACAACATTTAAAATATACCCTGAAATAGAATATGAGAATGGAGAGTCAATTTCCTGTTTTACCACATGAATAACTCTGATAGAATTAAAAGAACTATTTTTATCAACAAATTCCTCTTCAAACTCAATATTGATAAATATTAACATTTGTCTATGTTGTTGAATCAAAATGTACATTGTTCCTACTGTGACGTCATAATATAAACGATGACGTCATAGACTTTGTAATGTATCATTCTCCCTGAAGATGAAAAAAGAAGAAACGAGTCAGCACTTACAAGACAGTTTTTAATTAAAAATACAGTTCTCTATAAAAAACAAAACATACTAAGTTCATTTAAGATGACACAAATCGTCAAACCTCGAACGAGAGTATGCGTTCTGTTACATTGCGAGACAGAACGGATATCTTTTCGTTATATATCTCCACACATAAGCATCGTTCTGTTCGTTAGCACTGTTTACAAACGGTTTTAGTATATCTTCCATCGAAATATCCCTCAGTCTATGTAATAGGTAATACATAACATAACATCCACACGAATCGTTGTTAGACATTTGCAATCTGATTTTATTTGCTATTAATGATCTTGTTCTACTCGCAAGAATACAACCAATTAGACTTTTGATTTCCGTAAGTTTATAGCTGATCGAATTGCCGTCTAGACTGTCAAATAGTTCTATCGCAATATCAGAAATGAATAGAGCAAACCAATGTTTACCGGGTCCAGATCTGTTGTCGGTATTTACAATAATAGCGCAAGGCGATTTGCTACTTGCTCTACCTATCTCCAGAGCTAGTTGTGTTGTAAGCTCGTCCTTAGAAAACATTCCAAGCACACCATTTCTTAAGACGGGGTCACAGCCTATTATGCATTCCATCTGTATTGTGTTCATCCTACACGATAATGTTCCTGGATTTCTCGATTTGAAATCCGTCTCCAAATTCTGCGTAAACAATACAGGTAACAGTTTCAGTCAAAGCTTTTCCAAACTGAGCCTCTAGTCTTATAGAACCCTTCTTCTTTAAGGTCAGGTAGGATCGATCGTTCGCAGGTCCGAAAGTTGGTTCTATCGGGAATACGTATAGAGCATATCCGGATGCGAACTCTTTACGATTTAGATATACACTGCTCGTGGCTTGCGGGTCACTGTCATTAGCAAACCAGGTGTCGTTGTATCTAAAAAGGTTGACGTATGGAGGGATGATGCACTCTCCATGCGATTCATCGAAACTGATCTTCATAGGACTCGTTTCGCTGACGCTTTCGCCATCGCAGTACAGACCAATCGAGGTGACGTCATAGTTGGCGAAATTATACGGGTTTTTGTTAAGATCACCTGCCACTGCTTTTGATGATACAAATCCAACCACCACTTTGTTTGGGCGAGCTCCTTGAAATATATTATCGTAGGTGAGAGACGCTTGACCAGTCGGTATTGACATCATTTTAACCTCTGTTCGTTTGAAAGGATATTTTGCAGTCGTGGTGGATAGAGCCGTGTTGTGACCCCATATGACCCCAGGATTCACTTTAACCTTCATAACCTTCAGAACGATATCCTCGATATTTATAGCATAACTTTCGTTCGAGTTGGTAGCCATTAAAGCAAATTTCGGGTTTGTTCGGTAGAGCTTAACCTGTACGTCCACCTGATTCAAAATGTATCTATCTATGTAAAACAGGTCGTGCATTAGAACTCCCGCCATGTCAAACACTTTACTGTTACCCGCTATCTTCCACCTTTCAAGGAGTCCTTGGTTGTCTCCATTTGGATCTGTATCTTCCATCTTCGATTCTGTGTCCTTATAGAACAGCTGTGAGGTCATCTTGGACTTAGCGTTTACCTCGTTAGTGTTGAGTATAGTTTGTATGAGAGCCTTGTACGGGTAATGGTTGTTGGTCGAGGTTATAAGTCTTCCTTGTAGTCTCACGTCTACTTGACTAAACATCGAATGCATAAACAAATTTACAGGACCACACTCGTCTGCAACAGTTAAATGTGTCCCGTCTTCTTTTGTAATCCTGCAGCGCATGTATACCATAGATCTACGTAGATCAATATACTCTAATCCCTCCTGTGTGCTCACGTTGAACTCAATCGGATTGTCTCCGGATATAGCCGATATGGGTCGGCAGTCTTGTAAATATGTTCTTTCTACAGCTGTTTGCGTTCCTGGGAGACTAAATAGATCAAGCTCCTGTGGTTGAATTTCCGTAAAATATTTGGAGTCTGGTATTATTGCGGCCATTTTCGTTGATAGTTGAGTATTCCTAGTTAAATATGTCTCTGAACAAAGATTTGCTTGATTTGATTGAGCTCCTCCTTCTCTTACCTATATTATTATTATTATTATTCTGTCGTCTACGAGGCGTCGTCTTCCTCTTGTTGTTGTTCTTCTTCTTCTTCTTCACTGCGAAGGCGGTCTTCTTCTTCCTCCTAATCGTCTTCTTATTACCTCTCTTGCGCGAGGTTGATCTTCCACTGCCTCCTTTCTGGATGTGTTTCAGCTTTTTAACACGCATTCCCTTTTCTATAGCTAGCCTCGATACGTTGTCGGGATTCCTCTCTATTTCAGATTTAGCTTGATCTAACGCCTGTTCACTGGGTGCTACTAAATTTATAGCGTTTTCCTTATACCCTGTCGTCGGTGATTTCAGTGATGCGGATGATAACGGAATGTCAATTTTCTTGTTAGACCCTTCAGATATATTACGCATTGAGAACGTATTTCCTCTTCTTCCCAGAGAGCTTATGACTTTGTCTTTCCCTCGTGCTAAGTTTGCATAATATTTCCGCCACGTGTCTGGGTTTGGTATATATAGTGTGTTGCTGCCTCCGTCGTCTCCTTGTCGGTATTCCTCTTCAAACATGTTGCAGAGTCTTACACTATAAAAGGATATCGTCTTAATTGAAGTGTAACCGAGGACTCGTTCGTTAAAAATGTGGCGGGTTTTCCGTCACTGTCAGTTATATACACATCGAACTGTTGAACAGTGTCGTTGATTACTCTGACACCTATTTCATACGGATCCGATATTAACACTTTCCATGTTGAATCCTCTGTAGAGGATAGTCGTCTAAGCAAAGGTTTCCGCTTACCTGCAACTGTTATAGGTTCGCACAAGGAACAATATACGTACAACAGGTCGTCAGTGACTTTCTGTTTCTTTTTCTTCGCTCTAGTCAGAGCTCGATTCCGAATAGAACCTTTTGCGTAGAATTCTCTCAATGATATCATCCATCTTCCGTTCAACTGAAGAGGTTGATCTAAATAAATTGAAAATCTATGAGCCGCATTTTCTGGAAAGAAGTCCGTATTGTCCGTACTTGTGGCTACAACCCATTCCATGTTCGTTTATAAATTGCTGACCTGATTCGCGTCTATCCAAGAATTAAATTTGCGAGGATAATTCAACCATTAAATGTATATTTGCTTGATGTTTTTCTCGTTACCACGTTTCTTGAGAGTTCTCTTTTTAATCACTTTTTCGATACGCCATTCGACCTCGTCGGGGTTCTTGTGGTATTTATGTAATTCTTGTTGGTAAAACCTACCTTCTATCGGATCTGATTGTAAATCTTCAATCCAATAGATAGGTATACCATCTCTGAGCTTGCGTTTGATAATTCTGAAAATTTCTTCCGACCACTTCTGTTCGTATTCCTTCTCGAATGTTCTTTTGATCAATGATATGCGTACGTAATCTCCAATCTTAAATTTGTATTTCGTTTTCTTCTCATAACGTAGTTTGCTTGATGATGATGATTTATTCCTGTCCGACTTGCCGTTTGTATTATTCAACTTGAGGGGGTGAGTTTCCAACCACACCTGAGCTTCGTTTTTGAGGTTGATATCCGCAGGAGTCCTCCCGTTCAACCCTCTATGAGGACGATGGTTGTAGTTATAAACCAGGTCTTGCAACACGTCTACGTATCTATAAGTATTTTTATGCGTGAAGTATCTGTGCATCATTGTTCTTAAGGTACGAATAAACCGTTCTGCATATCCTGCTTTGATATCAGAGTTTTGCGTTGAAAAGTGTTTGACATGAAATTTCCTATAAACCTTCTGAATTACCTTATTTCTAAATTCACTACCTTTATCAGTTCTGATGAGAAACGGGGTCTTATCCATACCGGTAAATACCGTATTCATGGCAGATGCTACTGATGCAGCGGTCTTGTCTTGGATAGTTTTACACCAAACGTATCTCGAAAAACAATCTATGAGAATGAGAATATATCTTGCATTGTCGTTATATTCCGAAATGTTGCTCGTGTCGCATAGATCCGCGTCGATTTGAATCCTGTTTCCACCAACTATAACTCTATTTCTTTTGAACGTTTTATTCGGATTCTTATGTAGAGAATATGCATCCTGTTTCTGAAGCCAGTTCAAAACTCTGTGTGGTTTTAAATCAGGTTGCGTCGCTTGTAGGGTTTTAATAAACTTTTGAGCTCCTCCAAATCCGCCCGGGTTACGAGGGTTGTAATAGTTCTTTCTCAATATATCTTCGCTCACCATTTTCCTTGATATGGTTAACACAAGACTTCACAATTCTTCTCATCCAATTATCGTTTTTCAATTGTGTGTTCCGATAATCAAGACATTCGTATTTCAACAGGTACAGCGGTGATATTGATGACAAGCCCGGTGTCAGTTCTATGCTCTCTTTCCAACGTCTAGTAACTTCGTGTTCGTCTACCCATTTCAACAATATTCTCTGTATGTATACAGATGTTTCTACCGTGCTGGGAATAGGTCGTGTGTCCACAATATGTAAAATAGTTTTCTTATATGCTTGGAATAAAAGTTCTTCCAAATCGCCACTAATATCCTGATGTTCTACTTCGTCGATTATTATCATATCATCCATGTATAACATGAAAATTTAAAACTTGTTCCATTTATCGTTCCTATTCAACACGAGTTCTGGAATACATGAAATATTGAACACTTCCCCACGAGTCCGGAATATCGTAACTGTTTATATCTCTTCTCTTAGTTTGCAGCTCGTTCAAACACGTCGACTTCGAGGAATTCCATTCTTTCGATGTTGAAACAATCACTTCTAATCCGAAATGTTTCCTCGCATTTCGCGAGGGAAATGCTAAGGCCACCCATTTATATTCCTTGTTTTTAGTGGAGAGAACTGGTGATGAACGACGTGTTGTTCTGCTGGACATCTTTTTATGATAATATATAATCTTACACAACTGTTTTCTCACTTCCATGCAATCTTTCATTTCATAATGATTATTTTTAACATTGTTCATATCTCAATATATAGCGTCGCGGTTTGTTTGCATTTGTCGTGGTGTGTAAACTCGATGCGTTCGACCGTGACTTGAGTGGAAACAGGTGTGGTGGCCAATTAGCCAGAAACCCCCGTAGTACATTATAGACGCAAAACGGGAAAAATGTCCAAATTGCGTTTATAATGTACTATCGACTACTACTAATGTCATGTTCACACATTGTGGAAAGAAGGGTCATTAAATGACCATTTCTGTCCTTGAGCCACTCTTTACAGTTCAGCTTATAGCAATAATCTGGGTCTTTGTTCTGATTGGGCATCTCATCTGCCTCTGTGGCGATAGTACCCTTAATAAACGACCCAACGGCAGATAAAAGATCCTTGAGTTCAGTGTCTGACAAAGTCGATGTATTAAGAGCCTCAATAATATCTTGAAGGGATTTTTTTTGGGAGGTAGTTTAAGAGCGGCATAGGTTGCACATGCAGAACAGATATAGTGACTGTCGTGTGTTAATTCTCCATTCGCTGTTAAGGAATCTATGACAGCTTTAGGACGCACCCTTGAAGAAATTTTGGAAATCTTGATTCTCGAGAGTTAACGTTGAGTGATCTGCAACTGCAATTATTGATTTTTCTTTTGGGCATTTTGGTATTTGTTGTTTATAGTTGATAAATCTGTAAAATTATGTTAAAAAACTTTTAGTATGTATGGATAATGTTACAGCCACCCCGTGAACTTCCAGGGGTAAAATATTCAAAACGATGGATAATATGATGGAGAAGTATAGACTGTTGCAGGAAAGTATCATTTTGAAGCTAATTAAGATAGTGTTGGGAAATCAGTGATTTTACAGTCAAAAAGACAGTTAAGAGTTGATAATGTAATAAACTTTCGTTAATGAGTATTCGTGTAAATAAGCATGTACTTGCCCAATTTGGATTGAATAGTTGCGACAATAGAAATTTGTATAATGAATAATTTGCTGCCATCTACGTACATACGTACAACTATGTTGAAAGAAATAACGAAATGGCTCATTTGTTATTTTGTCATATGTAAACACAATAAAGTAAATAAAGCAGTGTCAAGTTGAAACAACATATGCTGATGGATTAGTGATATTGAATGGAGCAAATTTGAAGCTTGTAAAACTCAAATGTCACTTTATAGATGTATTTTTAAAAGTGTGTTCAAATATATGGTAGTTTGCTGCATCTTCCAAGTTGTATGAATACTGAATGGTAATAGTGCCTACGGATACATTATTTGGATTGCAAAAACGGGCAACTGCTTTAATTCAAACCACCGTAAAGTCATATATTTTCTATCATCATGTGTTCTCGGTCAGTCATGCTAATTCTATTTTGTGAATTAAAACACAAATATAATTAAACACCTTATTGGCCATTTGCAACGAAGGGTTCATATGTACATATAGGAAAACTCTTTTTATATATGACTTGCTTAAGAAAACTATAATGGAAAACAAATAGCAGATATTACATTTTGAACCAAATCTACTAATACCAATTGTTTATGGGAACAAAGGTATTTGTATTTAAAATCCTAGCGCTAAACATTTACCAGCTCATTTGGTTGTACTTCTTTATACTATTAGATCAATTATCTCTTAATAGTTTATATAATATGGAAACAAATGTCTTAGAATATTTGATTATCAATGCATGAGGTAATTTTAAATTACAAGTCCACGCCTTATCTAACTGAAAAACAGCATTACTGTTATAATATTCCAAATTTTGATCTTCTAATAAGAAATTGCAAAGTAAAGACCAAAATGGTGAACAAAGCAAGTGTTTCTATATATAAAATCGTCATTTTTCCTTCATGAGTTATCTCCCTTCAACAAGCTAAATATGTCCCTTTCCACTCTTCGTAGATGTGTGCACTGTTGCTGATGACGAGTAGTTATTGGCGGCCATTGCGAGTTTGACAGAAGGTGTTCAAGCGACACTATTATCTATGTTTGAGGTAAAATTTGCTACTTTATTGTGCATATTGAATCAACTAGGGCGAATAATGACCAGAATGTTTCATATAGGGGTCTTGTATAGCGTTTATCGAGGCAAAGTTTCCCAAATAGTGCACGCTGTATGCTGACCGGGAATACAGTGGTGTACAAAAGTAAGCTTACCATCTTGCGACGTTCAGTGAAAACGGCGCAGGGTGGGAAATTGCTGTTTATATAGGCCAGTTAGGACTAGTTTATTCCCTTAGATAGGGTAAAACACCTAAGTTGAGTCCAAACACCTCACATAGGGGATATCCCCAACCTGTTTAAGCCAAACTCAGCAACTTCTAGAGTCCATAATTTTGGAATTACTTTGTTAAGGCGAAACTGGAAACCTAAACTTTTTTTAATTCAATTAACTATATATTATCAAGTGATTGTATCTTTAAATGGTGTAACAATAAACTTATCAATATTCCATGACATTAGTGTTTATACATGTATACATTGACTGTTTGCCAATATTGAAAACAACAGAAACAGTTAATTTGAAAATCCCACCCTGGATATTTTTTATTTTTTTAAATCATCCCTTTTTATGAGAAAGGTAAATCCCAAAAGCTCATTATGTCAACGGTCATGTGACCATAATACGTCATACTAGCAAGACGTCGCTTGTCGGAATTGCCAGTGGAGATTCAGACCACAATAACTTTGGTTATGGGTATTGCTCATATACAGTAGAAAAGATGTCTTATGGCTCACAGAACCA
The DNA here is from genome assembly GCA_916613615.1 of Steromphala cineraria. Taxonomy (NCBI): domain Eukaryota; kingdom Metazoa; phylum Mollusca; class Gastropoda; order Trochida; family Trochidae; genus Steromphala; species Steromphala cineraria. Next base: position 31,808,467 of record OU744727.1, on the reverse strand, counting down.
TATGTGGTCATGTTCCTAAGGTTGGGAGCATTTTGAAAGTCAAAATTGACTCATCTCTTCTTCTGTCTGTGAAGTTTTCAAGGCAAAGGTATGAACAATACTTGGATAAAGAGAGAGAAAGGAAGAAACTGATGCAGAAATACCAAAAATCTTGCTGAATTAGAGGAACTTAAGAAAAAGAAAATATATCTGGAGATGATGTGGCAACCCTTCAGTAAAGTGCACTTGATTTATGTCACAAGGCTGAAGAAACTAAAAACTTGAATTTCCTTGTTCAGTCAAATGCAATGAGCAAACGAATGAAGGTAAAGACAGAAGTAGTAAAAGAAGTGGAAGACAACTTGATCAAACAGATTGAACAATGTTAACCAGTTTGATGCTGCTCCGTGCTTTACCTTTAAATTAACGTAAATTCAATTATTGAATTGATATTTAAGTTATTTGTCTTTCATGGTAAGGGGTAATTAAATCACTGCTGTGGGACGTTTTATCAATATAATTATTTTGAATAATTCTTCGAATATGTGTACAGATTGGCTGAATGAACCATGATACTATATATAGACTTTACTTAATGTAGTTTCCCAAATACCAGGTTTATTTCATCGAGTGCCATGGGTAAAGTTGATATTTCACGAATAAACTTCACCAATGTCACGAGATGAAATAAACCTGGTATTTGGAAAACTACATTAAGTAATCTATCTATTTTATAAATGTTAATGAAATATGTAATTAAGATGACATTGAAAATTGAAAAGATACCTCCATTTGTTCACATTGCTGAAAGTACTTCAGGCCCTTTTCCAGTGACCATGGTCACAGTGAAAATTTAATATATGGTAACTATTGCTTGATGTCTGCAAGTGCTTGTGATCCAGACATTTCAAATATCTCAAGGCGTTCATCGTTATATGTCTGTAACGGGATTTCAAGATATCAATAAAGTTCAGATAATTGAAGAAAACGATGCCGTTTTCGATGTCAACATCCAGTCGTTTCAATGTGAACCTCCCTGCCTTGGTGTGTCCATTGTGAGTGATCAACCATTCCTTGATTGGACAGGCTTCGTCACCAAAAAGATAACGCCCTTGCTGCGACTTCTGGTTACCTGTCTGCCACAAGCTGGACTGCCATAATAGTTTGGCATCGTGGACGCGTCCGGCCACCCTGCGTTCATACTCGCGAAATTCGTGTCACTAGTAAATCAGTACCTTCTTTTCCAGAGAAATCTCCGGCCTGCCGCCGAGTAAGTTCAAAACAATTAGACAGCTCTACAGATAGTTCCACTGTAGAACGGTTCATCCTAGAAAATGGTTGAAGGAACGTGGAAGCAAATTTGGCACTGTGTACTCATTGTAATGGATGGTTCAATGGTTCGGTGTCTAGAACCCGTGAACCATCTAATTATGCGCATGGACAAAAGGACATCCCAACGTCAAACTGACGTCATGTTGACTTCATTCATACAACATGTTTTGCCGTGCACCAAGTGATTTGGTGTCATCGAAAATTAAGTCTTGTGTCTTGATGTGGTCTTTTCGTGACCTGGAGGAGAATGCCATATATATGTATTTGAAAAGAATTAGTTTTACAGTAGTTTGTGGTAAAACAAATCATTGCAAAAGTGAAAAATTGGTAATTGGCACCATGTACACATATTGATGAACAGAATATCTTATAATTGGCACATAACATATTGGTAGAGAAAGGTTTCGTATACCTTGCCCTACAGTGGAGTCATCGACAAGGTTGAAAAGGTTTGTCCTTTTCAGAAGCAGTTGTTTTTCGATCTTCCTTGACCAAGAAAGAACAATTTGGAAGATGCTGATTGAAGAGCCTCTGCATATTGCATCCCAAGTAGCACATCATATTCCGCAGCAACTAATCCTGAGGTCTTCTTCGCAGAGGATCAAGCTTCACTCACTGAATTCACCCTAAAAGCAAGACTATAAAATGTTGCTAATTGCGAACGGTGATTTGCTCTTGTGAGATCTTTAACAAGAGACATTTGGGAAGGTCGCTGAGTGTGCATCTGAAACTCGATGGATCCACAAGAATGTAGACGTGATAAACCAAATAGATGGCTATCAGTGAAATGTATAACGCCGCATAAAACCGAATTTTCGTGTGTATTAATTATCGTTATGAATAAAGATGAAAACCTCAAAAAAAATTCTGTTTAAAATATTTGAAAAATACTGTTAAGACGTTTTACCGAGATCTGAACACAAGCTAACAACCTCATAAGCACAAACAAAAAACATACAAACAAAATAAACTTTGAAAGAAGTAGATTATATTCCAATAACCCATTAATCAATGTTATCGAAACGCTCGAACAATTTCATCACTCTTCAAGAATTGGTCAAATTATGTCCCCTGGAACAGATGTATGACATATTGCCGTGATGTTGAACACGATTTGAATGACATCTTGGCAAATTCAATTTTACTTCCTTGAACATTATCTGTCCTCTAGTAAATATCTTCTCTATGTAGCTTTGAGACTATGAGACTATGATACTTTGTAAAGGGTTAAAGTCGGGTCTGTTATTTGAACCATGCCATTAATTAAAGATGGATATTGGTAGATTTGGGTCAACTTGGAAACTTACCAGGCTAAGTAGGAAGACAGTATCGAGAATAATTGTTAATTGTTAAAAAGGGCAGTATCACGTTTTAAGGGGAAATATAAGGTGATGTCAGGAAAAGGAAATTTCATGGTTCAAATTGAAAGACAATGTATTTGAAACAAATGAAGCAATTAAAATCAAACCTTTAAAATGGGGGTAGCACGTTTGTTGAAAATTTTATATTTTTCAACTTTTCACTGATAATCTTATGTTCATGTTAAATGTAATATTCTAAAAGTGTCAAAATTCTCATAACAAAAATAAATAATCCATAGTCAGTGGACAAAGTATAAAGACTTACATAAAATCCCTTGGCGGCCATTTTGTGTGAACACCTTTAATTCAGTTTGTGTTAGAAAAAGGAATCGCATGGCTAAACTTTACATTATATGTTTGAATTATTACTGCTTCATTTAGTTTAATTACATTGTCTTTCAATTGGAACCATATGTTTTAATTTTCCTGATGTATATCCCCCTAAAAACGTTCTACTGCCCCTGTAATGTAAAGTTCAGCCATGCGATTCCTTTTTCTTTCAAAATATGAATTAAATGTACTTTAATTGAATATGTGTAATTTGTTCTTCGACAATGGATGATTGGTTTGTGTAATAAGATTTTTGACACTTTCAAAATGATACATTTGCAATCTAGTTAAAACTAGCTGTAATGTTATCGTCCCTTAAGTCCTTACGTTAGGACTTAGGGGACGATAACATTACAGCTAGTTTTAATTAGATTGATACATCAACGTGCCATTTTGTCATTAACCAGGAAAAACTTGAAAATATACAATTTAAAAAAAAACATGCTACTTCTTTGAATGGAATAATTGATCGAAACTAGGTTTTCATTTGATCGTTTCATACAAGTGGGCATAAATACATGTTCATGGAACACTTGTTGGAGTATGATGTCGGCTATAGCAATAAAGATATAACTAACTGACTCAAGTCTTAACAAATGATTATGCGATCAATGTATGTTACTATTTCGATTATGTTTTTCACAAATCTTAATCTTTCAAATTAATTTCAAATTTCTGATTCGACCATTACCAGAGACTTTGATCATGTCAGTCAGATGAAGATTGGATAAACACATTGATATAACAATTTAAAAAAATGACATTGGTTACTAATATTAGGGTTTACAGCTAATCATTTTTTTAGAAAACTTGATCTAAGGGTAAAACATTGGACTTGTGACATGCCCACTCTTTGATCTTCAAATAATTTTGACCACATCGACCTACATTTAGATGAAATCACTATTTGCTTTCAATTGTTTATTAACGCAAACAGGGATTTTTTGCCCTAACATGAAATGTGTTAACCTTTATTAAAAACATTGGAATCACGTTTCATCCAAAAAGTTAAGTTTGATTAGTTATTTAGGTTAAAGGAATCCCAATTTTAGAGAAAACATTGACCTTAAGTTAAAGCACCATTGGACGTGTGTATTTTATCAACACTCTTTGTTCCTTGAATCAAATGCTACTCCAGTGCGTTGTTCCCAGAAATGTAAATGTCACCAAGACAACAGAGCAATTCTGTCTTCAGATGCAAGTCGATTCAATTCCTTTCATTTGTTTGTCTTTTCTTTCTGACATTTGCTCTTTAAAGGAGGAGACAAATGGAGGAAATATTTATTATTGTAATTATTGTAACAAAAAGTAGGCCTTTGTCATCTGAAAATATATTGAAAGGCCTTTTGTTGATTATCATTTTTATTTGTAACGAATAATAGATTAATGATTCATGTTTCTATAGGAACCGAGAAAAGGATTTACAGAATTACAAAAGAGAAGACGATGAAAGGATGAAATGATGGATCTAATTTGTTTATATTTCTTAGTTTGACATCGTTTTTATTCAAAGTTCAATGTGTCATGGAATATACAGTTATAAGAGTATGTTGTATTTGAACTATTCTTTCAAATGATTTAATTGACAGTACAATCGACAATATTAGCACTCTGATCACCGGATAAATTAACATATTTAATCAATTTCATTTTATTTTACAAGTTTTTAGTTTGTGTTTTTATTTGTTTAGTATTCGTTAATAAAACAAGAACAATCTTAATTTAAAACAATCAAATGTTACACCTGACACTTATTATTTCATCACTTTACAAAGAAACAAAGATATATATATTTCGCATATCATTCCATTCTGCATCATAAACTTATTAATAAATTTACGTAGTGTGCTGCCTATACAGGGCAACTTCCTCATGCTTTACCTATATTCATCGTGTCGATAACAATCATGAACGAGATTCATGTGAATCATACTTGCCATGGACGTAAATTGTTAGGATCAGTTTTTGTTCTTGATAGGCATGAAGCACGAATTTCTACTGCTCTTTGTTTTGACTGGTTTCGGTAACATGCTGGCATGAGCACGAATCCTGCAGGGCACTTATGTATTAGCACTTCATCAAACTGAAAGGGAAAAGACATCAACATAACTTAAATAAGCTTTATAGAACCATCTGACACACATTCTTAACATTCTATCTCACTTTCATATAGTTTCATCAATCACTTTCATACGTTTAACGATCTTATACACATCATACTGATTTTTGTTTACGGAATAATGCATACTTAGTTGCACAAACAACGGCAATCTTAATAAATGTAGATCAACAGGTATTATATTATAGGTCATATTGTGACCTTATATAAAACCTGTTAATCTTAATTCATTTAGATTGAACCAACAGAAAATAGCTGCAAGTAAGTTTCAAATTACTCGCTTTGATTTTAGATCTTCATGAAGGTGAGGGCACATTCACTGCAAGTAACTTGCTTAGCGTAAATAAGTGTCATTTGAACAATGATTCGTGTTCCATGCTTGACATTTTTCATTTCGCTGAATACGATTTTAAGTGGGGAAAGAAACCAAACACTACCAAGATGGCATTACAAGAACGGTTTTCTATGTAAATGACTGCAACTCAAAAGCATCAATAACGAAATCCAAACCTTAGTTAGAATTGGAAACACACAGAATCAAGTGTGCTTTTGAAACTAACCTACAATGTCAACATGGCGGACAGAAGCCGTTTAAAATATCATTATCTCCCCACAGAGGCAGATGAAGTCATGAAATGTTGATTCAGCCTTTGTTCTATTACGCCGTGTTTGTGGGCTGGATTGGGAGATGCCTGATTAGAGGCAATCAAAGTTAGTTGTGCAATCAGTGACGCTGTTGAAAAGACTCTTGAAAAGACTCCTTGAACTGTTTCGGCCAAACTTTTTCATGTTATCGAGAAATTGCAATTGCTGATGCAAAGTTTAAAAAACCAAGCCTTAATGAGTATTTCACGATATAAAGGTGAAAGTCGAGATTATGATTAGAATAACACACAATGAGATTTATCTTACAATTGATAGTGTTCTCGGCATAATAAAGCCAACGGATATTTTCGATATCCGTTGGGGTCATATACGGATAGAGATGCAAATTTCAAAGGTCAAGATTAGAACTTGTTTGAAAATTCCGATGACGCCACACGCGTTAATATTTGGAACACCTTTGGTAACAGGGAGAGACATGAAAATATAAATAATACAATGCATAGACATTAATGTAAGAAAAACAAACAAAACTGTATGGTTCTTTAGCCATATGTATGACTTTGCAGTGCAAACACACTGCCATCGTGAGTTGAATGAAGCGACCAAACGATTTTACTCACAGGTACCAAAGGCTGTCAAGATTTATGTTTTAACACTTCATATACCGTTCATTACTTTAAGAGGCTTGTTAAGTTTGGATTAGAGACTGCAAAACCTATCTTTTTATTAGCTCTCCCTTTATGTTCGTTGTTTCAACGCAAGTTACCATTGCAACTTGGCCGAAGGGAAACAACTCTTGCCCCTAAGTCAGATAGACTTGACCTCTTTTTTACTGAAAGGTGATGGAACGTGTACGAATCCGTTAATGATACGCTTAAATGTTTTTAATTTGTAAATCATCGTTTTTATAGACTTTTGAAATGTTCAAACTTTGGAGTTGTGACTAAATAACTTAAACGGTATTTAAAGACATTTATAAGGAGGAAATATATTTTGTTTATTCACTGTCGTTGTCATTACACCATTCATTTGCATAAATCAATGCATCAAGTACTCCATATGTTCCTTAATTTCCTATCAATGATCCGACAATAACGAATGTTTTTAACTTTAAAGTTACTATCTTGTTTACAAGCATTCATAACTTATCCATTATGTTGCACTCATTTTCAAGAAACTATTTTAATTGATCATTCACACCACACCATATCTGATAACCGCTCATCTGATGTATTCTGGACCATGCATGAGGCCTTTAATTCAAACTCTGTCTGCTTGGCTTAAGTTATTATGGTTGAGAACATTTTGATAAAGTTTATATCGCCCTGTAGTACAGTTAGTAAGGGAGTAAATTTTAGTTACCAGATTTTAGTTTGCTTGATATCATGAATAAACAACCTCCCTCAAAACAATTTTAGTGGATGTTAAAAATATCTGGTATCCCATTTTCGCCCCTTTTTGCTAAAGTAGGTGTAAATTTCCTATATTCACATTTAGGAGTTTAAATCTATCCCATTGTGGATTTTCAAATTTTAGTCTCATGGATGTCACATAAAACCAAATAGCCCATTGCTTCTTTCCAATAAAACAACTGAGTATCCCAAGAGTATCCAGATGAATTAATGAAAAGGCGTATGTTTAGGGAAATATAAATGTAGATATTTTAAAATCAGCATGAAGGCTACTGGAAGCTTCATGATAGCAAAATGAAATTTGATCTTTGACAATGTTTGACTTCTCCTTATTAATCAAATGTCTAACATATTTGATTGAAATTGTAGTTTCATGTATTCTCATAATATACAGCTGTGCAAAAATGGGTTTTTCTTTAATATTCCAATGTGTTTTCATCATTTTATCACTGCCTAAAAGGATCTGAGAAGGCCTACAAGAACATAAACGATGCCCATTTAAATGTCAATTTTCAAGGCTACGGGAATGAAGTTCCCTTTGTCCCTTGTTATCTTGTCTTGTCTTGTCTTGATGCGTGGGTTTGAACCTTACGCAGAAACAAATTACTTTTTGCTTGACCTTACCACATCCTGTTTTCGGGTAAGAACATTACGCTAACTCCACTAATCTGTACCCTGGGCTCAGAAGCTAGGTTCGCTCGAGGGGCCCGACTTGGGATGTAGCCAATCAAATCATTTTCTCGTTGAAATTTTATCGAGAAGGTGGCGAGAAAATTATTTGATTAGCTACATCCCAAGTCGGGCCGCGCGAGCGACCTAGCTTTTGAGCACAGGGTACAAATTAGTGCAGTTAGCGTAACGTTCGTTCCCTGAGCCAGGGTGGATCTTACCAATGATATGTCAACACAGTTTACATAGACTAGAAGAAATATATCACTTAAAAATGAAATCATGGTGTAAAATTATTCAATATTTTGTTTTCAAATGCTTCAAGGAATGAATGATTGGCGGACGTGTTTGTACAAATGTCAAATGGATACCTCGAGTGGTAAAAAATGTGTTCAATCAAATACTGGCTACCATTAATTTTCACTTGATTTACAAGTATCTACGACTATATATGGTCTGGTTGGGAGATATTTGACCTTCTGTTGATAATAATTATACAAGTTCTTGGCGTAAAATGATTATGTATCAAAATGTATTAAAATTGATTCAATATCTCAGACAATTCAGATATGGACCGAATCACCCTAAATATATGCCCTATAATCCACTAACCACTACACACAAATTCAACTACACTTAATTATTGCTTTTCCGTTTTGCAATTCCAGTAACAAACTCATTCTGTAGAATACTTCATTTAAGAACACATTTCTGCAATTCTCTATATATTTACATCACTGACCAAGAACGTGGTTTGTAAGTATCCAAATATCACTTTCAGCTCATCCAATTTCACGAATCAACAAGGATTTATGTAGTAGGCATCGAAACTGAAATGATAAATCGATGTGATATAGATCTACTCGAGTGAAAATATTGGCGTTAAACAACTCGTATAATTGTCATCACATTCCATTGATTAGCTAATTTTGATAGAATATTGGCAAAATGCCTGTAAACACGACCCAAGTCGGCAGACATTTGGAATATTCTGTCTAAAACCATCACAGAACGTTTCAACATGAACAACTGAGATTTCTTTTCTCATGAAATGTGTTTGATAAATGTTTTCAATCATTACATAAAATCTTCCCTCAACTGTCTGTATATGGATTTGGGTTGCACTGTAAGCATGTCCTCCTAAATTGATTTAGGAGATACATAATCTGTCTGAAACCCTTAGATAATTACTGAACACGAGGTAAGTTATTTTCGAATAACTAGAAAAAGGATTCCTCTCGACTTCAGGAGTCATTTTCTTTCTATAACAGCGTATTTGTTTCATAGGCATAGGCAGATATCTATCAAGGCAAATGCAAGCGAATGAAATGACTCGCAACCAGCAGTAGGGGCGGCCATATGATAGGTAGGGGTTCAGGGAAGTTGGCTTCAGGCCCCGAGAATAAGGACATCCTACCGAATTTGGCTTTATAGATTTGGCTTATCGACAATCCGATGCAATACATTTTGTCAAGTTCATGTGTGCGAAACCGTTACCTGTGATCCAATCGGGTGGAATATCATATCATGACATTTGCGAAATGATTTAATAATCCTTTTCTTATGTCTTAGCATTGTTGGAACATCAATATTGAGGAAGGCTATAGGGGCGCATTACTATTTGCTTTGTCAATCTTGGTCTATAACCTTTCAATACCTACGCTTTCTCGCACTAGAGCAAAAATAGCACATCTCAAATTGGAATCTTTCAAAGAAAAACGAAATGCGAACAACTGGCTGGATGTTATTTCAACAAGAGTGAGTTTATTCTATTTACAACACTGGCATATATTATATATATATATATATATTGTCCTTTCGATTTCCTGTCCGCGATCGTTTTGAAAAGTTTTTGGAAATGTCACCCCAAACGCTGTATTTATATCAATTTTATTTTTTATTGAAAAAATTATATGGTTTGACAGAATGTCCACATATCTACATGTACATGCATTAATGATTAGACTAAACAACAAAATCCCATAGAATGCCAGAGCAAGGCTTTTAAAATTAGTTGTGCAATGAATGGCTTTACTTCTCGTTGTTGTTTTTTTGGTGGAGTGTGGGCTCTTGGCTATGTTTAAACTGGAATGCACCTTCTAATTTCGTTTCCACACAAATAATTAAATCTTTAATCTGATTTAAGTTATTGAATAAGGAAAGTATCTTATTTAAATGTGTTCTTGGTAGTACAAATGGGTACCTGGTTTGAACGTTAAGGCAATCAAACAGGTTAAACGTTTGATTGGTAGGTAGGCTACATACTCATGGACATTAACGAAAACAAGAAACGATGAGGTTATTAGTTTTGTTGTGTTATTGTTAAGTGCATTTTAGTATGATGTCTACAATAAATTAGTTTTGATAATAATATTCGCAATTTTATCATTCCCTTTCACAATTACAGGACTGGTACAAAGCACAAGTGTATCTTAATCCAACTTTGAGACAGAATTGAAAAAAAATGTGAAACTACAGTATTATTTATACTTTAATTTACGTAAGTAATGAGTAAGGATTAACATTTTCAAATGTTTTCTTAGCTATCCATAACGTTTCCAGTATCCATTGTCCAGTTTTTGATTATTAAATTTGCTCAAAAATGGTTTTTCATTTTCCTACTGGGACCCTCCTGAAATATTATGTTTGCTTAAACGCTTATTGTTAAGCAGTCATAGGCTTGGAGATTTACTCGATATTCAGGAGAGTATATTTCAACATTTATAGCACAATTGGGAATAGGTGTCACATTTTAATCGTGAAAATAGGAACTTTACATCTCATTAGCAATAAAAGTTGATAATGAAACACAAGAGACATTTAAATGTGTTCTCACGGGATGTTGTTTATTCATTAATATGAAGCAAAAATAGTCTTACTGTCGTTTTATAAGTGCTTGTGTTTTAGGAATCCCGACTTTTCATTAAATGTTATTTTGCCATGATATGAATCAAAATGCCATATAATTATGGTGATAAGATTTTAAAATCTCGCACATTCTTCCCCAAATGACAAAGTTTTATCAACGGATTTCTTATCAAATCGATACTTGCACAAACTGGCTGCTTAAAATTTTAAAGATTTTATTTGACTTATTAATTTATGTCAAATTGTTTATTTTAATTGATATTGTATAAGTACCTTAAAATTGTACAAATACAAAACTGATTATGTTTAAAATGATACTTTCAGCATTTTTCAGTATTTGAAACTGCACCAATGACTAAGTTTGGCATGTGCGATCTAAACATCGTATACGTAGATTGCCGTTTTAGGAAGGCAGAGTATTTGAGAGTCATCATGTTATGGTATTTTCATGTACCAGGTTAATAAAATGCCAACAGACAGTTTTGCTTGTTGCAATTTGATGTTTGTGCGGCCAGCTCTAGGTTTCCATTTTCCAGGTTATGATTCCTTGAGTTGTAGTCATTTGCAATGGAAACTGTCTTTCAAATGTCATCTTGGTAGAGCTGAGTTTTTTTATACTTCAAATCGTATTCAGCAAAATGAAATATGTCAAACATATAACACGAATCATTGTTCAATTGATACTTCTTTACACTAAAGTCGTTTGCAGTAAATATGCCTTCACCTGAAGATAAAATATCAAATTGAGTCATTTTAAACTTACTTACAGCTATTTTCCGTTGTTAGTGCTTAGTATGGCTTATTCCGTGTACAAAAATCAGTTTGATTTGAACAAGTTCGTTGCATGTATGGAAAAGATTTATAAAGATATATGAAGGTGAGATAAAATGTGTGCTAAGTGGTTATTCAGCAAAATGAAAAATGCCAAACTTGTAACATGAATCATTGTTAAAATGTCAAATCATTAGTTACTAAGGAACTTAATCTTTATTAAAAGATGATATAATATCCGGCAAATCTGATTATTCGAGACATACAAAGACTTGTAACACTGATTATGTGTAAGACGATCATAGAATACAAATCAGTTTAAGTACAAAACATATTTTAAAAGTAATTCAATTGTAGATAATTGTTCATTCTACGTTCATTTTCAGATCCTTAAAAATATAGATACATTTATAAGTATTTTACAGCTCCCACAAAGTATGTACCCCACAGCTCCCACAACTACCTACAAGGTAAGTATCCTCGCACACCTATAAAGTAGGAACCCTACAGCTCCTACAAGTAGGTTTCTTATTGCACCTGTAGGTATCCTCCCGCACCTTCAATGTAGGTATCCTCCCACACCTTCAAGGAAGGTATCCCAGAATAGGTATCCTACACCTTCTACAGAATAAGTCTCCTCCCGCATCTTCAAGGTAGGTATCCTCTCCATGTACAAAGCAGGTATCCTTCTGCACTTTCAAGGTAAGTATCCTCCCGTACTCACAAAGTAGGTATCCTACAGTTCCTACAAAGTAGATACCTTTCATGTGCTACAAGGTAGGTATAATGCAGCTCCTACAGGGTAGGTATCGTATAGCATCTACAATGTCGGTATCCTACAACTCCTACAGGGTAGGTATCGTATAGCATCTACAAAGTAGGTACCTTACAGCTCCTACAGGGTAGGTATCGTATAGCATCTACAATGTCGGTATCCTACAACTCCTACAGAGTAGGAATCGTATAGCATCTACAAAGTAGGTACCTTACAGCTCCTACAGGGTAGGTATCGTATAGCATCTACAATGTCGGTATCCTACAACTCCTACAGGGTAGGTATCGTATAGCATCTACAAAGTAGGTACCTTACAGCTCCTACATGGTAGGTATCGTATAGCATCTACAATGTCGGTATCCTACAACTCCTACAGGGTAGGTATCGTATAGCATCTACAATGTCGGTATCCTACAACTCCTACAAGGTAGGTATCCTACAGCATCTACAAAGTAGGTATTTACTAATAATCGATTACGTATGTATTTAGTATGTATGTTTCATTATCATACTTAATAGTTTTGAGCAAAAAAATAATAATTAAAGTCTGATCACACAAACCATTCTCTCCCCACAGAGGCAGATTGCCCTCGCGGCAAAAAGTTGTAACTCAAGATATCTCCCTTATTTTCAGCCAATGAAAACCCATTTTGGATATCCATGACTTGGAGAATTCGTGTCATTCGTTTAGTGACATGGAAAAATAATGCCTTTATGTTTAATTTTCATTAACAGTGTGAGAGGGAAATATTTGAAAAATCATATATGGATTGGGTTTTTCAAAAGATAGAAACTGTTTTATAATTATGTAAATCATTATTTGTTTTATGATGGATCTTATTTTTTCTGATTAACCAAAACTAACTAATGAAAAGGTAAAAAGCGATGTTTTGTAAAAGGAAGAGTTATCTCCCCTGGAATTTAAATTTCAAGGATAGCTTTTTCGAAGCATGCGGAGATGAGCGAGGTTTTGCGAATGATCACTTTTGAAACGGCGTCGCTGATTGCACAACAAACTTTGATTGCCTCCAATCAGATTTCTACCTTTCTATCCCATGTATTAGCCGTAATAGAACAGAGGCTTACTCGGGTATGACTGAGTTGCCTCTGTGGGGAGAAAATGCACACATGTTCAGCCTTATTTAGCGTATATCGTATTTTAGAATGTTTCACAGATAAAAAGACGCTGACGTAGCTGGATTTTATGTTCCACATTCCTAAACCGCTGTTCTTAAGCTTGTTCAAGAACAAAAGCCAGAATAGAATGTCAAACAAGATGAAAGGCAATGCATCGACTCATCTCTATAATCAACAATACAAGCCCTGCAACATTCTTCATGTTGCCTTGGTGACATTTACAAGTCTTTGACCAAAACGTGCAATGACATTTAATGCCAAGAAGAAAAAGTGTTTAACAAACAGCACTTTCAAATGATGCTTAAGGCTTTGATCGATGTTTTCTGTAAGATTTGTTGAATTAAATAACAAATTAATGGCTTTTTGGCATTCTCTCCTCACAGAGGTAGATAAAGTAATAAAATGTTGATACTACATCTTGTACCACAATCCATTTAATTTTCTTTAGCAAATGACAACGCTTCTCGCATGAAAAGGGTGGTTCATATTACAATGCCTTTTCCATGATTCAGTAGCCAAAATGATGATTTTAAAACAGCGTCGCTGATTACACAATTAACTTTGATTGCCTCCAATCAGGCCTCTCCCATTCTAGCCTACAAAATCGGTGTACTAATACAAAGGCTGTATCAACATTTCATGACTTGATGTGCCTCTGTGGGGAGAATTTTTGATTGAAATGTAATATAAATGTTTCTATTCAATATTCACCATTGTATCGAGACGAATCTCTTGTTAGGACATGAAATCTTTATTGTTATAACCATCAAGATACAACAAGTCTTCTATTGGTCGGTATGATCAACCTAATGAAACCTGGTTCCTCCCACTTGCAAATCAATTATTCTCGTACAAATCTATCTGGCAACTAAAACTCTTAAAATCATAAGGTGTCTAGAATCAAGATTTTCCCTATCCTTAGCAACCATCTATTTAACCCTTTATAACCTAATGCAAATTATATTAATTTTTGGTAAACATGCGATTCAATGTCAGGTATTTTTGTACAAAAACTACCCAGCTAGTAAGTCTTCTTAACATATTTCAAGTTGATTTTCAAATTATGTCAGAAATCGAGATTCTTTCTATCTTTTTCTATCACTTTATTTTGTTTTTGTAGGCACCCCAAATATACAATACAACTGTAATATTAATTTTCTTCATTATTAACATAATCAAAATCTATCTTCTATATTTGTATCTTTATTTTATTTATAACAGCCTCTAAATTAACCCTTTATGTCTTTTGATATTTATTTCGGGTGAACATGCAATTCTACATGTAGATGAATTATTTTGGTTGCCTGGCAGCTATATATTTCAAGGTGTCTCAAGCCAAGAGCATCTGTCTTTATCTAATAGTACTAGTGTGGGTCAAATATCAAACTCCTCTTTAATAAACGTGTTACAACAATTGGTAAATGATTATCATTGTGGGTAAAAACGCACTATAAAATCAGTTTATTTTGGTGCAATAACTGTCTGGCATCAAAGCCTGTTATTTTCCAAGATCTCTCAAGATTTCCCAATATCTTCCCTTAGTCAATAAACACTTACTTATAGATGAGTTAATTTGGTGCAATAGAAACGTAATATGACGTTTAGATAAAATTGGCACATCAATTGTTTGTACAATTTCTGTCTGGTTTATTTTGATACATTTTTCATATGAAGACCATACCATTATCCTGATAATCAAATAGGGTCAACCAAGACAGAGAAACATCGTGGTTTGATGCTGGTATTAAAATAACAACCTCCAAAATAACCCTCTATGATTATTGTCAAAATTATTTTCATTGAATTCCACTAATTAATTACTATTTTACAGTAATTGCCTTGCTACTTACGCCATAACATCCCTTTTTCGTCACATATTGTTAAACTTTGATACCACCCTATATACCCTTATTTAAAAAAGAAGTGTAAAGAATTCAGACACAACTGGCAGATATGAATATTTGTAATTATCTAAAAACAGCCATACATTTTAAAGAAGACGAAAATCATCACTCAAATATAAACTTTACAACAATAACCAACAATAGTAATTCGTTACTGTACATGTCACTCTTACCGTTTTAGTCAAATGGCGTGATTTATGTAGTTTAACATAAATGACTGAAACAACTCAAACAGCTATTAAACAGACTTTGAATTGGCCGGTTATAAATAGAAGCAAAAAAGATTTCCAAGATACCCGATAGTAATTCAAATGTTTTACAATAACGCCTAACTTCATTGGTGTTTATATTTTCAAGATGTCTCAAACCTCAAAAACCTTTTGGCAAAATACTATAAACTATAAATCAATGAACAACTACTCAAGAAATGTCCCTCGAATGGAACAATATCCCACGAGCAAAGATCATTATTCTAAATAATGCATAAGTCATGACTTATCTTTATAATATGTCTGGTTACTGAGCCGATTTTAAACTAGTCTCAAGTGAGGATTTGTTATAATCCCTATTTAACAATGACGACAAACGTATGTAAATCACAACTGTCCCGCAAGACATAACTCACAAACTCACAACTCTTCCGCTAGACATAACTCACAAACTCACAACTTATTCAAGCCTTGGGTTGGGTTAGGATATGTGGTTTGATACAAACCCTTTTATAACAAAACCGTAGTAATCATCATAAGGTATGTTATTTCAAGTTAAAAATATAAGCTAATATATTGAATCTTTTGCAGCTTGAATTGGTAAGAAAAGATACGTCGTTCTAATTCAAACAACACTTAATTATTGCTTTTCCAGTAAAATAATCATTCTGTATAATATTTCCAGTTAAGAACACCTTTCTGTAATATCTCTTTTCATGTTCATCACTGATCATGATGTGGTTCGCAAGTATCCAAATATGAGTTACAGCTCATCCAATTTCATGAATCAACAAGGTTTTATGTAGGAGGCATCGGAACTCAAATGATAAATCGTAGTGATATAGATCTACTCGACTGAAATATTGGCTTTAAACATCTCGTATAATTGTCATCACATCCCATTAATTAGCTAATTTCATAGAATATTGGTAAAATGCATGTAAACATGAACCATGTCGACAGACATTTGGAATTATCTGTCTGAAACCCTCACAGAATGTTTAAACATGAACAGCTTTCTTTTTATGTCATGAAATGTGTATAGGAACTTGATAAATGTTTCCAAACCATTACATAAAATCTTCCCTCAACTATCTATGTAAGACAAATTAGTTGAACCCCTTAAGCATGTGATCTTGAGATTACTGGGAAATTTCATAAGCTGTCTGAAACTTTCAAATGATTACTTAACACGAAGTTAGTCTATTGTAAGTCTAAAGTAAGAAAATTCTCCCAATGAATGTGATCTGGACACCTAGCAGTACAACTCGATACCTGGTTTACAGTACTAGATTTAAAGATTAAGTAAAAACAAGTTTCCCTATTCAAGGGGATCAAAATCATAAGAACATATTTAAGTTATTAATATGTTGTTTAAATGTAATTTCAGTGCATGTTGGTCTAATGACTTTATAATTATGAAAATAGGTTATATTTCAAAAACGATAATAACAGTTTCACCATTGCCTTTCATAATTGAAACTTAAAAGAACTTTGGAATAAAGATTTCAACTTTCATACATTAAATTTTATGTTTCTGTCGTGTAGTTTCCAGCATGTTGTTTTGAAAAGTATTTTGAATCCAATCAGCCCAAAAAGCATATGCCTTTCATTTCCTCATTGGGACACCCTGAAATATTCTGCTGGTTTAATGCTTATTGCAAGGGGTGGTGTGCTTCTGAGCTTAAATTGATATTCAGGAGAGTAAATTTTAACATTCAATGACACATTTGGGAATAGATGTCATATTATTATCGTGAGTATAGGAATTTTACATTTCTTTAGCAATTTTGGTCTATAATGAGACATAAGAGCCTTTTAAATGTATTCCGAAGGAGGTTTGTTTATTAATTAATATCAAGCGAACAGAAATCTGGTATTAAGTGTCGTTTAAGTAACAAACTTCAGGGTGATATGAACTGTTGTAGGTATGGCTATAAGATTGTTGAATAAATACTTAGTGCATGCGTTTTAAGAATTACTTATATTTTATTATATATTTTATATTTTATTTTTTATATTACAATATTTGTTATTTAACATTAGAATCAAAAACATTCGATTACTATAATTATTTACTAAAATTAAATCCAAAACGTATTACTGCTGCAATGCATCATTCACATGCATATCAATAACCCGTTGAGCATAGCAATAATAATGCACTTTCGTACTTTCAAAAATAAAGCTTTAACAATTTGAAAATTAAAGATTAACCAAATTATTTAAAGAGGGATAAATTGACAAAAACAAACCCGTTCGATAAGTACTATGGCAACATGAGCCTATTTTGGTTACAATCCTGTACAAGATTCCATAATTTTTAACGCAGAAAAACAAAGAAAATAAAAGGTAATGCATCGACTCATCTGTTTAAACAGAGGTATGAGCCCTGCAGTTGACGATATTCTTTATCTGTTTATTTGAGGACATTTATAAGTCTGTGAATAACACTCTGAAATGACAAAGAGAACAAAGAGTGTCTCACAAACAACATGTCTAATTGGCGTAATTTTGAGATCCATGTTCTTTCCTGTCCTGGAATTCCTGCTAAGGTAATTCATGTCACGAATTTTTTTTATGTTTTTCCTTCTCATAAGTCTATAGAAGTACACAGTTTTGAACTTAAAATAAAGAAATACAGCAGGATCATACAAACGTGTTCAGCCCTATTTTATTGTATTTTAGAATGTTTCACAAAGACAAAACAAAAACGTTAATGTTGCTTGATTATTATGTTCCACATTTCTTAACTTCTATTCCCTTTCTTCAAAGAGGAAAGCCAGAATGGAATGTCAAACAAGATGAAAGGCAACGCATCGACTCATCTCTATAATCAAAGGTTCAAGCCATGCAAAGTCTTTCTCTGTTGTCTTGGTGACAGTTACAAGTCTGTGACATAAACATGCAATGACATTTAATTCGAAGAAAAAAGAGTGTTTAACAAACAGCCATTCATGCTTAAGGCTTAGATCAATATTTTCTTTTTAATTTTGATTGCATGTTGGATTAAATAATTACTTCTTGGCTGAAATGTGATATATAGAGACTATTTCATTTTTTTGGAGTGAAGTGAGAAAATTATATTTTCAACGGGTGGCGCAGCCATGAGTGAAAATGACACTTTATCACTTCACGAGATTTCACCAAAAACAATGAAAAGAATCTATTTATTATATACTTTTAAGATGTTCTGTTTTGTTCCGATGAATGATATCTAGCAACGTCATGTATCCTTTCTCGGTTAAAAGTAGTTTGATAGATAAATAATATCGAATATTGAAAAATATATAATTTGTGGATGTTTATTGATATTACATCTAAATACTTTGTTGGTCATAACATGGTGAAGAAGGCTTTCATGCATTTTGAAAATTCCTTTTTTACGCGAACTGATACAGTGAGTGAGGCGCAATGCCAGTGTAACAGATCTAACACTACGCACATTTCATTTGCATTGAATTTTTGATATAAAAGGATACAGTTGCACCGCAAAATGCTAAAAGCTACATACCGAAAACTTCATAAAAAATCGTTTCTCTTCTCTTCAACCCTAAATGACTTATGACAAATAATATTTTATTTTTGGTAGTCATACAATTCAACATGTAGATCAGTTATTTTGGTCTGTCTGGCCCCTTTCTATTTCAAGGTGTCTCAAGCCAAAATCATCTTTCTTTAATAGTATAATTCAAGTTATAAACTCCACCTTTGGTAGTTTGTTACAACTACTGGCAAAGGATTTCAATTGTGGGTACAACAGCACCTCCTAAACAGTATTATTTTGGTACAATAACTGTCTGGCGTCAAAGTCTTTTACAATCCAAGATTCCCCATATTAAGATCTATCAGACTTTGCATAAGTTCCTTAGTCATTAAACCCTTACTTCTAGATTAGTTATTTTAGTGCTATAGAAACATATTATTATGTGTCAATAAAATTGGCACATCATTTGTTTTTAATTTGTGTCAAAGTTATTTTCACCCAGAGTCAATATACACTAATTAATTATTTTACAATAACTGTCTGGCTACTAATACCTTTATGTCCAATAACGTAAAGCAAGTAATTGTTATTTGGCTAATCTCCAACTTCTAAAAAAGTTACTCTGGTACAATACCTGACCGGTTACTGAGTCTCTTGATATCCAAAGATTTCCAATCAAGATCATTTCTATCTTTATTCAACAAAAAACAGACATATTTAATTTCAGTATAAGACAAAAGGCCAAAAATAATACTACACCATGATCTTTCATACACAGCATGCATTAAAAGATAAATATTATTTAATTTGCATAAAGTAGTCTTTTTATTTAATGATAATAAAATGTTCACCGTTATATTGAACTAGTCAACAGTGTGGCTATTTAACAAACTTGAGAGTAACCACTGGATTGCTTAAATGATTTTCACCCCTAGTCAAAATACACTTGCTTCTGAATTTGTTTATAAAATGTCCGGCCGCTAAGCCCCTTTGGTGTATATATGCCAATATATATATGTTTGTCTCAAATTAAGATATTTTCTATCTTTATTTCAAAGCACTGTCTGAATAACTGAATAACAGACTAATCTTAACCTCAAGTCATGGAAAAATACAATAACTATGATTCAATGAAGTACTTAGCACGTCTAAGCCTTCACATATCTCCATTTCTAAGCAGGGATTCTCTATATCTTTATTTAACAACAAGGATAAAATATCTATTACACAACACTATCACGTCAAATCATAAGAAAATTGTTCGAGTAAAAAGGGATGCTGCAAGATAGGCAGGCAAACAGCCTTTGATAATGCCCATGGATCATTTCTTATCCATAACTTAATATGTATATATATATGTCTATGTCTGGTGATAGAGTGAACTTCTCTCAATACTTGCCACAAGTGAACATTTCTTGTAATCCTTATTTAACAATGAAGGCAAACCAACAAATGTAGCTTCCCTGACAACACACAACTCACTTTAGTTTCAATCATGGGCTAATTTAAGCCTTGCCTAGCGTCAAAATGCGTCGATTGAATACAGCACCCTCACAATCACCATAAGGTTTACTATTTTCTTTACTATAGAGCAACGTTTTATTTTGAGCATTTTCAGAGACGTGGGTGATATGCTGCAATTCTTTATGAATATTATTACTTGTGGGGAAAGTTGATGCCCGTTGTTAAAAGCAGTTAAGATTTTAAACATAAACGTTTCCCGAAAAGATATGCATATTCATGTATCTCCATTGAACATTATGGTTCAGTCATTTAAGAATTGAATGTCAGTTTGTGTGTTTGCACTGGAGAATGAACGATGTCAAAGCTACATTCAAACTCGTGTGAACCCAGCGTGCAAACACACAAACTGACATTCAATTCTTATAATTTCGCACCATATATGGAAGTGAACGGCGGAGTGATATGACTCCTGATCCTTTGAACGAATAACACTGCAACAAGAAATAATCCCAATTTGGAAAGAGACTTAACATTAATTTTGTCAAAGTTGGTCTGTGACAGTGTTCTAAAAAACACGCTGCACAAAGATATGCTAAAGGAAGCGCACATCATGATAAAATCCTTTCTCGCAAGAACGGGAGATCAGAGTTATCTGCCTTATGCATAACGTCCTGTCATGGCAGCCATTAATTTTGCAGGAGTATCTTCGTCAAAATATGTAAACAACTGTGGTTAAGTGACATTTTAATTATTATAACTGCACTACCGTAACACTTTCACCTCTTGTGTATACATCGTGAGTATAAGGTGGTCTTTTTTTACGCCATACAGTACTCAATATTGATTGTGATGTAAAATTTATCAAGCAACAGTGCTAAATGAATTTCGTTCCCTTCGATCAGATCCATTTTGCAGTCTTACAAATGATCTAAAGCAAATGATAAAATGAATGTTTTTCACATCAAAATATATTTCTTGGTTGATAAAAATTAGTATAAAAAAGCATCTTGGTAATATATACTAAAGATTTATTAATTAACATTTGATTTGATGTTGGATGGAGAATTAAAGTAGATCCGGTGAACATGAAAACGTTCACACAAGTATGAACACTTTTTTTTTGTGAGTTCACGAGAAATGAATCGATGAAACTTCGATCACATGACCATGCCCTAGACCAATCAACGTTCGGGAATACGTGTAAACTTCAGAGTGTGAAATTATTAAGTATTAATTTCTAAAAATAAACGAATTTGTACATGTACGCTTCGTACCTTTATAGAGTATCGTTAAAGACAAAATTGTATACTATTTTTTTTCAAATTTGGATGACAATAGGCCATACCGGATAAAGTATTTTGATACGGTCAAACACTCACATTTGTCTTGGTGAATGGAGTCTCGTAGCAAAATCAAACGTTCATTTTACGACATCTTCTATTGTTTTAGATACAATGCCTTGCATTTGGTAAAAAAGTTTCACCCATTCTGTCTCAGGGTACGAATGTTACGCTTACTCCACTAATCTGTACCCTGGGCTCAGCCAATCAAATCATTTTCTCGCCACCTTCTCGATAAATCTTCAACGAGAAAATGATTTGATTAGCAATATCCCAAGTCGGGCCGCGCGAGGGAATCTAGCTTCTGAACCCAGGGTACAGATGAGTGGAGTTAGCATAACATTCTTACCCTGAGAACATAATCATACCCTGAGACAAGATGTTTTTCACTTTTTTTAATACCTTTTTTCCCTAAAACGTGCTCCCTTGTATTAATATACAGCAAGGACAAATTAACAAACTCAAGATCAAACATAGCTAAAACAACTTTATACAAATATAAGCACGCTTGAAAACGAAACAAGAAGCTTTTTCGAAAGTAGTTATCCATAAATACTCGTAATGCCACTCAAAGAAGTTCATACAAATACATTTCTCTAGGAGGATCTATTTTTTAACCTTGTAAGACAGGGAGGTCCAACCAGACACTCCATCGATCATCGCTCAGTAGCTTTACATGACCCAGAGAGGGTAATCAGTTCTGGATACGTACTGGAACACTTGATAACAATAGGAAGCTCAGACGCCTTAATCAAGTGGCGGAAAACTTAATTACTTACACATTCTATCGTTTTGGAGAGTTTCAGACAGTTTAGATTTCAGAAAGAACATTTATTATAAGTATTAACTAGTCTTCGTGTTAACAATTTGACAGAAATATAGTCAAAAAATCCTGTTTATTATGTAGTTTTTGTGATCTTTTCATTTGTTAAATATTTTATTCTGAAGATACTTATCAATTAATTTTAAATAGTATACAGTAGTAAATAGTAACTCATCCGATTTCACGAATCAACTAGGGTTTATGTAGTATCATTCGAAACTCAAATGCTAAATCTTGATGATATAGAACTACCCCAGTAAAAATATTGGTCTTAAATAACTCTTATAATTGTCCTCACATTCCAATGATTAGCTAGAACTTCAATTTCGTTAGAAAGAATTGGCAAAATGCCTGTAAACATGATTTCACCCTGAGTCAATATACACTTGATTCTGAATCGATTGTTTTACAATAATGGCATGGCTTCTTTGGTGTATATATTTTAAGATGTCTCAAACCTCAGAAATCTCATGGCAAAATATTAACAACTATGATTCAATGATAAAATACTCAAGCAATGTCCTCCAGATGTGACAAAATCTCACGAGCAAAGATTATTTATTCTTCAATAATGCCCGTGGACCATGTCGTTTCTTTAAGATATTTCTGATTACGGAGCCCGATTTAAAACTTTTCTCAAGTGAGGTGTGTTGTAAGCCCGATTTAACAACGAGGACATACGTACGTACATCACAGCTCCGCTGCAAGACATAACTCACTAACTCACAACCTGTTCAAGTAAGCCTTGTGTGGCGTCAGAAAAAAATATACAAAACCCTCTTAGGAGAAAACAATTAAGAACAAGATCAAGACTTTCTGCTATATCTGTATGTATTTTCATCACTGCTCATGGCGTTAAATGTATTTTCATCACTACTCATGATAAATCGTTGTGATATGGATCAACTTGAGTAAAATGTTGAATTCGTATAATTGACAACACATTCCATTGATTAGCCAAGAACGTCAACTTTGATAGAAGTAGTTGGCAAAATGCCTGTCAATACGACCAAAGCCGGCAGACATTTGGAATAATCAACATGAACAATTGAGATTTCTTTCTTATCTAATGAAAAGTGTATAGGGACTTGATAAAAGTTTCCAATCATTATTTATAAAGTAAATCTTCCCTCAACTATATCTACTTAAAAGGAATAAGTTGAACCCTGTAAGCATGTTCTCTTGGATTGATTTTCGAAATTCATAATCTGTCTGAAACCCTCAAATTATTACTGAACACGAAGTAAGTCTACTGTAAGCCTGTTAGTCCTGGGGCTGAGGGGGGTCCTGTGTGCAAAACTATGTCCCCTAAGTTTGACTCTTGATTCCTGTAGGACACCCTTAGGAGATCGAAAAAAACTTCGGTAGACATTCCAAATGTGGGGCAGGAAGCTGTAATTCAAGATGGCGTCCAAGATGGCCGCCGTATCCTTATAAACCATATAAATCAATCTGGATCTGTCCTAGAATGTTGAATTTGGTGTCTTTACCTAGGTTTTCGGGGTCAAGGAATCCAATGGAATCATTTTGTAGGTACAAAAAGTAACAGATAATGGTGAATTCCAAGATGGCCGTCAAAAAAGCGCCAAATCATTTAGGTCAGCATATCATGGTTCCTAACTGACATAGGAGAGTAAACTTAGTGTCCTTTCTGGGATTTTAGGGGTCAGTGATTACGGTCAGACCATTCACTTAATGGATAATTGTTTAATTCAATACAAAACATCTATTTTATCAGTATATTGATGTAGACGTGCCTAAAATGCAAACATTTTCACCAACAATGGTGTATCTGAACACTTTTTGGTTTATCTTAGTATCCTTGCAAGGTATGTTGAATTACCCTTAAAACATGTTTTCATTGAAAAGTAATCAAATAACATCGCGACCACTACTTTACACATTTTAATTTGTAGCTGTAATACATTGCAAGGCTTCATAATAAAATGTGATGTTGACCAATTCAGTTTGATTACTAGACTAGTAGTGAAAATTTGCTGTTTATCATCTAACATCTTAAAAAGGCAATAGTTTGGCCGAAACGACGCAAATTGCTGCAACCTAACTTGATTCTTTATTGAAGCATATTTATTTCAGGGTCCTAACTAACATAAGTTCGTTATTTACATGAGCACATTGCCTTTTTTTCTGGTAACGATGTCTACTCTCTGTGATGATTTCAATCATGAGAAGTTCCTATCAGTTAAGTTTCCATGTCCTTTTGCAAGCATTAAGGGAATATCAATCGAACAGAAATCTGGTATTAAGTGCCGTTCAAGTTAACTATACTTCAGGGTGATATGAACTATAGTAGATATGGCAATACGATTGTAAAATAGATACTTAGTGCATGCGTTTTTAAGAATCTCGATTTTTAAGAGATATTCAAATTTTCTTTGCTTGCGTTGTATTGATGCCCACCAAAATTCCATATATGGTCATTAAACTTATAAACCACTAGCACAGCATCTCAGACATAAATTGAAGCTCACAAGTTAAGCCCGAGATAGACATGATTCACATGAATTACGTGCCAGTATTACATGGAAAAAGTCGTGCTGCATAGAAACACAAACAAAAACTCAAGTGCATGGAATGCAGAATTAATTGAATCTTGTGTAGGCTTCTTAAAAATGTAATTATACATGGAAGTGATGGCTGTTGTCAATTTGTATCCAACTGACTCCAAGATTAAATGAAAGAAACTTTTCACTGTTTTTTTGTTTGTTATTTAACATTCAAATAAAAAAAATCGATTAAAAATCTTTCAAAGATTGTACTGTTAATCACAAATTAAAGACAAAACATATTACTGCTGCAATGGATCATTCACATGCATATTAATAACCCGTTGAGCATAGCAATAATAATGCACTTTTGTACTTTCAAGCAAATAAAGCTTTAACAATTTTATAATTAAAGGTAAATTAAATTAATTAAAGAGGGATAGATTGACAACAACAAACCCTTTCGATAAGTACTATGACAACATGAGCCTATTTTGGTTACAATCCTGTACAAGATTCCCAATTTGTAAACGCAGAAAAAGAAAGAAAATGAAAGGTTTTGCATCGCCTCATCTATATAAACAGAAGTATGAGCCCTGCAGCTGACCATATTCTTTATCTGTTTATTTGATGACATTTATAAGTCTATGAACAACACTCTGAAATGACAAAAAGAACAAAAAGTGTTTCACAAACAACATGTCCAATTGGCTTAATTTTGATATCCATGTTCTTTCCTGTCCTGGAATTCCTGCTAAGGTAAGTAAAGTCATGACTTTTTTAAATGTTTTTCCTTCTCATAAGTCTCTAGAAGTACACAGTTTTTAACTTGAAATGAAGAATGAAGCCGGATCATACAAACATGTTCAGCCTTATTTCATTGTATTTTAGAATGTTTCACTGGGACAAAAACGTTAACGTTGCTTGATTTTTATGTTCCACATTTCTTTACCGCTGTTCCTTTTCTTCAAGGAGGAAAGCCAGAATGGAATGTCAAACAAGATGGAAGGCAATGTTTCGACTCATCTCTATAATCAAAGGTTCAAGCCCTGCAAAGTCTTTCTCTGTTGTCTTGGTGACATTTACAAGTCTGTGACATAAACGTGCATTGACATTTAATTCGAGAAGAAAGAGTGTTTAACAAACAGTACTTTCAAATGATGCTTAAGGCTTAGATAAATGTTTTCTTTTAAATTTTGATTCCATATAACAAAGTATTTACTTCTTGGCTGAAATGTGATATATAGAGACTATTTCACTATTTTTGGAGTGGAGTGAGAAAGTGATATTTTCACGAGTGGCGCAGCCATGAGTGAAAATGTCACTTTATCACTTCACGAGATGAGATACAAATGATATTCACCATAAACAATGAAAATATATTTATTATATCATTTTAACATCATAAAGTCGTAAGGCAAAGTTTTGCTGTTCCGATGAATGACAGTCTAGCAACTCCATGTTTCCTTTCTCGGTAAAAAGTAGTTTGATAGATACATTTATATAGAATCTTGAAAAATATATAATTTATGGATGTTTATTGATATTAGATCTAAATATTCTTTTGGTGTCAGAACTTGGTGAAAAAGGCTCTTGATGCATTTTGAAAAGTCTGTTTTTACGCAAACTTATACAGTGAGTGAAGCGCTATGCCAGTGTGACAGTTCTAACACAACGAACATTGCTTTTGCGATAAAATGAAGAATTCTTTACTACAACAACAAGTATGAACTTTGGTTGGCTTTTTGATATAAAAGGATACATTTGCACCGCAAAATGCTAACAGTAAAATACCGAAAACTTCGTAAAGAATCGTTTCTCTTCAATTCTAGCCACCGCCGTGACTCGAGGCCTGCGTTTGATTTCCCCAAAGGAAACCCTCAAGATACAACAGTTGTTCCCTTGATCCAATGTTCAAATAACACCCTCTCCTTTAACCCTTTATAACTTATTGCAAATGATATTCATGTTGTCTCAAATCTGATCCTTTCTATCTTTCTTAAATAGGTACAACTAATAGCCTCTAAATTAACCCTAAATGATTTATGACAAATAATTAATGTTTTTGGTAAACATATATGTAGATCGGTTATTTTATTCGGCCTTGCTCCTTTTTATTTCAAGGTGTCTCAAGCCAGTATCATCTGTCTTTAATAGTATAATTCAAGTAATAAACTCCATCTTAATAGTTTGTTACAACTACTCGCAAAGGATTTCAATTGTGGGTAAAACCTCATCTCAAAAACATTTGGTACAATAACTGTCTGGAGCCAGAGCGTTTTATAATGATATATTTAGACTTCGCTTAAATTCCTTTGTCAATAAACACTTACTTCAAGATGAGTTGTTTTGATGCAATGGAAACGTATTGTTATGTGTCAATAAACTTGGCACATTATTTGTTTGTACACTTCTTGTCTGGCTTCTTGGTTCGCTTATTTTGATACATCGATCATAAGATGAAGACCATGTGATTATCCTGATAATCAGATAGGGTCAACCAAGAAAGAGAAAACATCTTTATTTGATAGTGGGTAGGTCAAATAAATTCTTTGTAATTTCTGTCAAAGTTATTTTCAAACAGAGTAAATATACTAATCAATCATTTTACAATAACTGTCTTGCTACTAACACCTTTATGTCCAATAACGTGAAGCAAGTAATTTTAATTTGACTGAACTTCAACTTCTTAATAAGTTATTCTGATACAATAACTGACCGGTTAGTATGTCTCTTGATATAATATAGGCAAAAGGTAAAAATAAAAGTACAACATGATCTTTCATACACAGCATGCATTTAAAGATAAATTACCAAATTTGCATAAAGTAGTCTTTTTATTTGATGATAATAAAATGTTCATCGTTATACATTAAACTATTCAACAGTGCGACTGTTTAACAAACTGACAAGTAGCCCCTAGATGACTAAAATGATTTTCATCCCGAGTCAAAATACACTTGATTCTGAATTATTTTGTTATCAATTTTCCGGCCGCTAAGCCTCTTTGGTATATATATATGCCAATTAAATGTTTTCTATCTTCATTTTACAGCACTGTCTGAATAACAGACTATTCTTAACCTCAACCTTCAACGTCATATAACGACAATAAACTATGATGTATTGAAGTACTTAGCACGTATAAGCCTTCATATCTCCATTTCTAAACAGGGAGTCTCTATATATGTAGTTAACAACAAGGATAAAATATCTATTATAACACAACACTATAACGTCAAATCACACAAAAATTGTTCGAGTAAAAATGGATGCTGCAAGATAGGCAGGCAAACATCCTTTGATAATGCCGATGGATCATTTCTTATCAATAACTTAATATAGTCTATGTCTGATTGAACTTACTCTCAATACTTGCCTCAGGTGAGCATTTCTTGTAATCCTTATTTAACATGAAGGCAAACCAATATACATAGCTTCCCTCACAAGGCACAACTCGCGTGAGTTTCTATCATGGGCTAATTTAAACTTTGCCTAGCGTCAAAATACGTCGATTGAATACAGCACCCTCGCAATCACCATAAGGTTTACCATTTTCTTTTACTATAGAGCAACGTTTCATTTTGAGCATTTTCAGAGACGTGGGTGATATGCTGCAAGCACTTTATAAGTAAGCCTCAATTTTCTATGAATATTATGACTAAGGTGATGCCCGTAGTTAAAAGCAGTTAAGATTTCAAACATAAACGTTTCCCGAAAAGATATGCATATACATGTATCTCCATTGAACATTATGGTTCAGTCATTTAAATAGTAATTTCTAAAAATACACGAATTTGTACATGTACGCTTCGTAGCTTTATAGGGTACAGATTAGTGGAGTTAGCATAACGTTCGTACCCTAAGACAGAATGTTTTTCACATTTTTAATACCTTTTTTCCCTAAAACGTGCTCCCTTGTATTAATATACAGCAAGAACAAGCTAACAAACCCAGATCAAACATAGCTAAAACAACTTTATACAAATACAAGCACGCTTGAAAACGATACAAGAAGGTGTATCGAAAGTAGTTATCCATAAATACTCGTAATGCCACTCATACAGATACATTTTTCTAGGAGGATCTATTTTTTAACCTTGTAAGACAGGGAGGTCCAACCAGACGCTCCATCGATCATCGCTCAGTAGTCTTACATGACCTGACGAGGGTAATCAGTTCTGGATATGTACTGGAACACTTGATAACAATAGGAAGCTCGGATTCAAGTGGCTGAAAACTTAATTACTAACACGTTCTATCATTTCAGAGTTTCAGACAGTTTCCATTTCAGAAAGAACGTATATGGGTTACAGTTCTTCATATCCAAAATATGACAGAAATATAACAAATTATTTCTTGGCCCTGCTTATTTATGTCGTTTTAATGACATTGGTTTTTGTTCAACTTTTTATTCCAACGATACTTATAAATTGATTTTGATTGCAGTTGAATCATAGGTATATTAATATAGTCTGAAAATGCTCAAATAATTACTTTTCAAGTTAGAAAATATAAGCTTACATATTGAACCTTTTGCAGCTTGAATTGGTAAGATAGGATACGTCATTCCAATTCAAACACCACCTCAGTATTGCTTTTCCAGTAACATAATCTTTCTGTAGAATATTTCCAGTTAAGAACACCTTTCTGCAATATCTGTTTTTATGTCCATCACTGATCATGATGTGGTTCGCAAGTATCCAAATATGAGTTACAGCTCATCCAATTTCATGAATCAACAAGGTTTTATGTAGGAGGCATCGGAACTCAAATGATAAATCGTAGTGATATAGATCTACTCGACTGAAATATTGGCTTTCAACATCTCGTATAATTGTCATCACATTCCATTGAATAGCTAATTTCATATTATATTGGTAAAATGCCTGTAAACATAAACCATGTCGCCAGACATTTGGAACTATCTGTCTGAAACAGAACGTTTAAAAATGAACAGCTTTCTTGTTTATGTCATGAAATGTGTATAGGAACTTGATTAATGTTTGCAAATCATTACATAAAATCTTCCCTCAACTATCTATGTAAGAAGAATTATTTGAACCCCTTAAGCATGTGATCTTGAGATTACTGGGAAATTTCATAATCTGTATGAAACTTTCAAATAATTACTTAACACGAAGTAAGTCTATTGTAAATCTAAAGTAAGAAAAGTCTCTCAATGAATGTGATCTGGACAGCTAGCAGTACAGCTCGGGACCTGGTTTAAAGTACAAGATTTAAATATTAAGTAAAAACAAGTTTGCCTATTCTAGGGGATCACAATCATAAGAACATATTTAAGTTATTAATTTGTTGTTTAAATGTAATTTCAGTGCATGTTGGTCTAATGACTTTATAATTAGGAGTGAGACAAGGTTGCATATTAAGCCCCTTTCTATTTACATTTTTCATCAATGAATTAGCAAGTCAAATCCAAGAAAACTGTTCAAATGGTATTCAATTGCATCCAGATTTAATACAGATTTTCCTGTTATTATTTGCCGATGATATTATTCTATTTTCAAGCACAATTGGAGGCTTACAAAGAGAGATAAACGAATTAGAGAATTATTGTGATAATTGGAAACTAACTGTAAACCAAGCTAAAACAAAATTAATTGTTTTTAAAAATGGAGGTAAATTGGCCAATAACAAAATATGGTTCTACAAAGGAAATAGACTGGAGACAACTACCTCATACAAATACTTAGGTGTACATTTTACTAATCATCTCTCTTGGTCAGTACATACAACACATGCATCCATGCAAGCAAAGAAAATTCTGATAGGTATTTTAAAATATGTATATATATTGGGTGACTTGTCTTATAATTCCTTTTTCAAAATATTTGATACAAAAATAATGATGTTTTAGAAAAAGTTCATTTATATGCCTGTAAAAAGTTTCTTGGTGTAAAAACAGCAACATCTAACTGTATGGTTTATGGAGAATGTGGGAGATACCCTTTGTATATTGACTCTAATATAAAGATTATTAGATACTGGCTAAGATTGTTAACAATGCCTTCATATAGATTACCAAGAAAATGTTATGATATGATGCTTTTATATGATAGTCACGGTAAATTTAACTGGGTAACACACACAAGAAAATTGTTATTATCTATTGGCTTTGGAAATGTCTGGCATAAACAATATGTAGAATCACATTCACATTTTGTCTCCTTAGTTAAACAACGACAAAAAGATATATTTTTGCAAAATTGGTCAGCCAGTCTCTCATTATCGAACAAATGTTTCTACTACAAATTGATCAAAGATTCCATATATTCAGAAAGTTATCTTTCGGTCTTGACAATAAGGAAATATAAAACGTCACTAGCTAGACTGGGCTGCTCCTCGCATGATTTATATATTGAAACAGGGAGATACCACGGAATTAAAAAAGAAAACAGAATTTGTCAAATGTGTAACTTAAATAAGATCGAAGATGAATACCATTTTGTGTGTCTTTGCCCAGAAAAGTATATATTAAGAAATATTTCTATGAGTTCCCAGGAACTTGTAAGTTTATAATGCTGATGAATAACCCCAGTATATTGCATCTCGAAAATCTGTCCATTTATATTTACAAAGCTTTTATGCTTAGAAAGAATGCTCTACTACCTCAAAATATGTAACTGTATTATGTACTACAGGCCTGTGGCCTTTCAGTATGGAAATAAAACTATTTGAATTTGACTTTATAATTATGAAAATAGGTTATATTTCATAAACATTAATAACAGTTTCACCATTGCCTTTCATAATTGAAACTTAAAAGAACTTTGGAATAAAGATTTCAATTTTCATACATTAACTTTTATGAAAAGTATTTTGAATCCAATCAGCCCAAAAGCATATGCCTTTTCATTTCCTCATTGGGACACCCTGAAATATTCTGCTGGTTTAATGCTTATTGCAAGGGGTGGTGTGCTTCTGAGCTTAAATTGATATTCAGGAGAGTAAATTTTAACATTCAATGACACATTTGGGAATAGATGTCATATTATTATCGTGAGTATAGGAATTTTACATTTCTTAAGCAATTTTGGTCTATAATGAGACATAAGAGCCTTTTAAATGTGTTCCAAAGGAGGTTTGTTTATTAATTAATATCAAGCGAACAGAAATCTGGTATTAAGTGTCGTTTAAGTAACAAACTTCAGGGTGATATGAACTGTAGGTATGGCTATAAGATGGTTGAATAAATACTTAGTGCCTGCGTTTTAAGAATTACTTATATTTTATTATATATTTTATTTTATTTTTTTTAAATTACAATATTTGTTATTTTACATTAGAATAAAAAACATTCGATTACTATAAAAAAAAATCCAAGATTGTACTGTTGATCACAAATTAAATCCAAAACGTAATACTGCTGCAATGCATCATTCACATGCATATATCAATAACCCGTTGAGCATAGCAATAATAATGCACTTTCGTACTTTCAGGTAAATAAAGCTTTAACAATTTGATAATTAAAGATTAATCGAATAATTTAAAGAGGGATAAGTTTACAAAAACAAACTCGTTCGATAAGTACTATGGCAACATGAGCCACAGAGATAAAAACGTTAACGTTGCTTGAGTTTATGTTCCACATTTTTAACCACTGTTCCCTTTCTTCAAGGAGGAAAGCCAGAATGGAATTTCAAACAAGATGAAAGGCAATGCATCGACTCATCTCTATAATCAAAGGTTCAAGCCCTGCAAAGTCTTTCTCTGTTGTCTTGGTGACATTTACAAGTCTGTGACATAAACGTGCAATGACATTTAATTCGATGAAGAAAGAGTGTTTAACAAACAGCCATTCATGCTTAAGGCTTAGATCAATATTTTCTTTTTAATTTTGATTGCATTCTGGATTAAATAACAAATTAATTACTTCTTGGCTGAAATGTATAGAGACTATTTCATTATTTTGGAGTGAAGTGAGAAAATTATAATTTCACGAGTGGCGCAGCCATGAGCGAAAATGACACTTTCTCACTTCACGAGATGAGATAGAAATGATATTCACCAAAAACAATGAAAAAATAAATTTATTGTATAATTTTAACATCATAAAACGCAGTCGTCAGGCACAGTTTATCTGTTCCGATGAATGACAATCTAGCAACTCCATATATCCTTTCTCGGTAAAACGTAGTTTGATAGATAAATTGATGTAAAATCTTGACAAATATATAATTTGTGAATGTTTATTGATATTAGATCTAAATACTTTGTTGGTCATAACTTGGTGAAAAAGGCTTTTATGCAGTTTTAAAATTCTAATACAGTGAGTGAAGCGCTATGCCAGTGTGCCAGATCTAACACTACGCACATTTCTTTTGCGATAAAATGAAGAATTCTTTACTACAACAACAAGTATGAACTTTGGTTGGCTTTTTGATATAAAAGGATATATTTGCGGTACATGCTAATAGTAAAATACCGAAAACTTCGTAAAGAATCGTTTCTCTTCAATCCTAACACACGCTGTGACTCGAGGCCTGCGTTTGATTTCCGCAAAGGAAACCATCAAGATGCAACAGATATTCCATTGATCCAATGTTCAAATAACAGCCTCTCATTTAACCCTTTATAACTTATTGCAAATGATATTCATGTTGTCTCAAATCCTGATCCTTTCTTAAATAGGTACAAATAATTGCCACTAAATTAACCCCTAAATGACTTATGACAAATAATTTTTAATTTGGGTAACATACGATTCGACATGTAGATCAGTTATTCAGTACAGTACAACTACTGGCAAGGGAGTTCAATTGTGGGTATAAAAGCACCTCGTAAACAGTTTATTTTGGTACAATAACTGTCTGGCGTCAGAGTCTTTTACAATCCAAGATTCCCCATATAAAGATCTATTCAGACTTCGCTTAAATTCCATAGTCAGTAAAGACTTACTTCTAGATGAGTTATTTTGGTGCAATAGAAACATATTATTATGTGTCAATAACATTGTCACATCATTTGTTTGTACAAATCTTGTCAGGCTTTTTGACTCGCTTATTTTAAGACATCTATCATAAGATGAAGACCATGTGATTTCCTGATTATTAGAGGGTCAACCAAGACAGAGAAAACATCTTTATTTGATAGTGGGTAGTTCAAATAACAACATCAAAAAATCCTTTTTAATTTGTGTCAAAGTTATATTTACCTTAAAAATCCTTTTTAATTTGTGTCAAAGTTATTTTCACCCAGGGTCAATTATTTTACAATAACTGTCTTGCTACTAACACCTCTGTGTCCAATAACGTAAAGCAAGTAATTCTTATTTGGCTCAACTCCCACTTCTAAATCAGTTATGTCGGTACAATAACTGCCTGGATATAAAGCCTCTTGATAAAGCAAGATCTTAAATCAAGATCATTTCTATCTTTATTCAACAGAAAACAGACAGATTTTATTTCAATATAAGGCCAATGGTCACAAATACATCATTTAACTTGATCTTTTATATACAGCATGCATTAAAAAGATAAATTACTAAATTTGCATAAAGTAGTCTTTTCATGTGATGGTAATAAAAACTAAAAATGTTCGTTGTTAGATATTGAACTATTCAACAGTATGGCTGTTTAACAAACATTACAGTAACCCCTAAATGACTAAAATGATTTTCATCCCGAGTCAAAATATCTTTGCTCCTGAATTGTTTTGTTTATATACTGTGCAGTCCCAAGCCCCTTTGATGTATATATTCAAATAAGTATGTTATTTTTCCATTGTCTCATATTACGATCTTTTTTTTACAGCACTGTCCGAATAATTACAGGATTTCCTTCAACCTCAACCTCATAGCAAAATACTATTAACTAATTAATGAATTCATTGAAATCATTTTTAAGTAGTACTTTGCACTACTAAGCCTTCACATATCTCAATTTCTTAACAGAGATTTTTTATATCTTTATTTAACAACAAGGATCAAATATCTATTACACGACTTATTACCTATAACCTTAAATCACAGGAAAATTGTTCAAGTATAAAAGGTTTCGGCCAGACACCGTGGGCAAGCTCCTTTATTCCTAATAATGCCCGTGGATCTTATCCATAACATAGTCTGGTGACAGAGTCCCCTTCTCCTAATTCTTATATTAAGTTGATATTCCTTGTAATCCTTATTCAACAATAACCAACATACATAGCTTTCATGACAAGGCATAACTCTCGCAAGTCTCAATCGTTGGCTAATTTAAGCCTTGCTAAGCTTCAAAATATGTGGATTGAATACAGCAACCTTTTCAGAGAAAATTAGACAATCATCATAAGGTTTGCCATTTTCTTTGACTTTTGAGCTTCGCCGTAGTTTCATTTTCAGCAGATTCAAGAACGTGGGCGACTTACTGGAAGCATTTATTAGGCAAGCCTCAATTCTTGGTGAATATTATTTCTTGTGGAGAAAGTTTCATCCATCAATGTCCATGGCTAAAAGCAGTTATGATTTTAAACATGTACGTTTCCCAAATGTTATGCATATACATGTATCTCCATTGAACATAATGCTTCAGTCTTTAAGTATCAATGTTCCATTTCTAGAAAGGACCTACGAATTTAAACATGACACCTCCACGCTTTGTAGATTATCGTTAAAGGCACGTGATTTTAAACTTATTTCTTCAAATTTGGATGATAAAAAATAGGTTGTACCAAATATAGTCATCATAGTTTCATTTCAAGAAATCATTACATTTTAAAGCAAAAAAACTTTTTACGTGTAAGTGTGAGCACATTAAGCTCATTAGTGATAATGAATGGATTACCACAGCTAGACTTAGCAAAACCAGTCCTGGTACGTTAATTTTTCGATATCTTCTATTGTTTCAGATCCAATGCTTGCATTTGGTAACATTTGTTCACTTTGTTTAATACCCTCTTTACCTAACAAAGTGCTCCCTTGTTTTAATATACAGTAGGGACAAGCTAACAAACCCATAGTTAAAACAACTTAATACAAATACAACACGCCTGAAAACGAAACAAGAAGCTGTATCGAAACGTCAGAATAAAGTAGTTGTTATATAATACACGTAATGCCACTCAAAAAAGTTCATACAAATACATTTCTCTAGGAGGATCTATTTTTTAACCTTGTAAGACAGGGAGGTCCAACCAGACACTCCATCGATCATCGCTCGGTAGTCTTACATGACCCAGAGAGGGTAATCTGTTCTAGATACGTACTGGAACACTTGATAACAATAGGAAGCTCAGACGCCTCGATTCAAGTGGCTGAAAACGTAACTATTTACACGTTCTATCATTTCAGAGTTTCAGACAGTTTCCGTTTCAGAAAGAACGTATAATAAATGGGTTACTGTTCTTCATATCCAAAATATGACAGAAATATAACAAATGATTTATTGGCCCAGTGTATTTATGTAGTATAATGATATTATTTTTGTTAAACAATAAACATGTTATTCCAAAGATACTAATAATTAATCATTTAGTTTAAATTGAAATAAGTATATGTATATCAGGTTTAGTTCTGAAGCTGAATTGCTAAGATAGGTATATTAACGATATATATTATATCATACTTATATGATAGTTCTACATTTACAATGCATTTCGTTTTACTTTTTGATTATTTCTTTATAGAGGAGAGACGTAATTATGTATTATGTTCTTCGGTAAGTTTAAGCAATGGTGGTTGCATATGTCAATATATTGTCCCATTCGAAAGGGTGCCTTTGTCTGAAATGGAAAAGTTGGCGTTTTTAGAATTAATTAGATAAGTTTTTATCTTTCATCCATAAAATGTAATAACAAGGAAAGTTAAGGATGATTTCCTTGTTGGAATTAATGTCTGAAGCGAGAATATTTCAAACAATGTGTGGTTCCACAAAAGGATAGAAGAAAAAAATATCACTGTCATGAGAATACAAGTCCATAACTTTTATTGCATACACATGGGCCATGGCCATATATAGCATATTGCTCTACCATATCAATTGGGTCAGGTTGATTATGCAACAGACTAGCAGCTGACACTGTGATGCTAGCAGCCTGCATAGTGGAATATCTGAACTCTGGTTGACCCCTTATGTGTGGTATTTAAAGGAATATAAGGGAGATACCATTGTTTAAAATTTAACATGTTTAATGTGATTTGGTTTTTGCAGCTAGTTACCATAACGATTTTAAACAAATTAATCAATTATGTTTGTCTTTCATCTTAATTTTTTTTAGAAACACTTAAAAATATTATATAGAACAACTTGCACGACAATCTTAAATATTCCATTTTTAAGATAATATTATGATTAGTAAGTTCAAATTAGAGAATTTATATGGTGCCAGTGATCACTTGATGAAAGCTTAAAATTTAATAATAATGATGTGTCATCTGACATCTGCAGCTGAAAAGTCAATATGGCTGCTTTTGCGGCCATCTTGGTTTCTAAAAACTGAAACATCTACGTTTCTGTGCGGAATCACTATAGGTATAACATACTACAATATAAAAATGATATCTAGATTGGTTTA
Organism: Steromphala cineraria; assembly: GCA_916613615.1. Taxonomy (NCBI): domain Eukaryota; kingdom Metazoa; phylum Mollusca; class Gastropoda; order Trochida; family Trochidae; genus Steromphala; species Steromphala cineraria. The sequence continues at coordinate 31,770,858 of OU744727.1, read as the reverse complement.
GGAGAAATAGTCTTTTTCATGAAATCTAATTGAAAATTCAATATGGCTGTCATGGCGGCCATCTTGGATTCTCAAAACTGAAACGTCTACCTTTCTGTGAGGAATCACCATGGGTATAACATACTACAATTTCAGAATGATATCTGAATTCGTTTAGGAGGAGTAGTCTTTTTCGTGAAATCTAATTGAAAATTCAATATGGCTGCCATGGCGGCCATCTTGGATTCTCAAAACTGAAACGTCTACCTTTCTGTGAGGAATCAACATGGGTATAACATACTACAATTTCAGAATGATATCTGTATTCGTTTAGAAGGAGTAGTCTTTTTCATGAAATCTAATTGAAAATTCAATATGGTTGTCATGGCGGCCATCTTGGATTCTCAAAACTGAAACGTCTACCTTTCTGTGAGGAATCACCATGGGTATAACATACTACAATTTCAGAATGATATCTGAATTCGTTTAGGAGGAGTAGTCTTTTTCGTGAAAGTTTACGGACGGACGGACAGACAGACAGACGGACGGACGGACGGACAGACAGACGGACGACGGACGAAGCGCCATGACATAAGCTCACATTTACTTTGTAAAGGTGAGCTAAAAACTACATCCCAGACAAATAATCATGAAATGCAATGTTTGGCAGAAGGCCAATAGTATTAATCATATTAATATGAGGATTAAAGATACTCATCAGGATATAACAGAACATGGAGTATATTAAAGTATATTAAAGATGTGACTGTTCAAGTTTATTGAATTTGTTTTCTTCCTGTTGATGTAATTCATGGCATGCCAGTGTAAGTTGTCTTTGTCTCCTTTGTAAGATGTGGAGTATTTTGTTGTATTGATGTTGTGTTAAATCCATGTGTTTCGTTTTTCTTGTGTGAAGATTGGTTAAGCTCAATCAGGTTCATATACACGTAACCATGACACTAACACTAAAAGAAAAATTTTAAAAATAACAAAGATAACTTTCATTTCTTAATGTGATTAAAAGTAATAATTTGTTGGTGTTTTGTCAGTTCGATATTATTCAATCTGAGCTTTTCAAGTAAAACTATAATCGACATCATTTTGGAATTCTATGAATGTGTCAAGATATAATACTATGCACATGGTGCTTGATATACTTGATAACACAGTTGACTGGAGCAAAATATTGTCTAAAGGGGCTAAAAGAGCAAATTTGTATTACTTTAGATTGATTTTTGGGAGTTAAATTTGGCAACATTTATTTATTCAAGGGGCTTCTGTGTATCATTTTCGTGTAATTCCGTTAACCAACGTCTTTTATTTTTCGCTTGACGACAGCAGTTTTATTATTATTGGAGAGAAAGGTACATTTAAATGAGGAGATACATGAAGATATTTTGTCCCTCGTTTTTGGAACTTGCATTAAATGAATCAGAACTACATTTAAAAGTTTTAATTAACCAAATAGAATCAAAGTCATAATGAATTCGGAGTTAAATGAGATGCTTGATTAATATTTTAGTTGAATTCTGTAAAGTTGTGCGATTTTGTGGTTTAATGCATATTAAGTAAAACGTAACATTCAACCTTCAAAAGGTCGGTGTAACATTTTTAGAAAAAAAACCACAAAGGTACAGCAGTTATATATATCCTTGGTAATTGTCTTTCTATTATAATGAACTAGCATTAGACGAGTTATTACTGTGTGTGTACTAAAGGTGTCTTTTAGCGTTGACATTTGTTCAGAAATGGAAATCCGAAACAGGTGAAGACATATAAACACATCATAATTTTATATTTTATATTTTTTCGTTCACAGTTTTATTTGCATCCAAGGAAGATGACTGGTTTGTCATTTCATATTTTTGGTATTTGAAATGAAAATGAATAATTTTGGCTTGTTGCTGACAAATACAAGTCTCAAAATCCATGACATGAAATGACAAGGACGCCAGACAAACTTACGAAACGGGAAAATTTTCTTGTCACAACGTCGGGTTCGATATCAGTTTTCTAAATGTTCTTAAAGGGGCAGTAGCACGTTATTCGGGGGATTATAAGGTGATGTCAGGAAAATGAAAATTGATGGTTCCAATTGAAAGACAATGTATTTAAACTAAATGAAGCAGTAATAATTTAAATATATAACGTAAAGTTTAGCCATGCGATTCCTTTTTCTTACACAAAATTAATTTAAAATGTTCACACAAAAATGGTCGCCAATGGATTTTATGTGAATCTTTATACTTTGTCCTCTGACTATGGATGATTGGCTTGTGTAATGAGATTTTTGACACTGTCAAAATAATACATTTAACATTAACTAACAATTATCAGTGAAAATTGTAAAATATAAAATTATCAAAAAACGTGCTACTGCCCCTTTAAAGAACATGTTTGTCACATTTACAAAGACGTAGCAGACAATGTAATGAAATATCAAATACAAAGCAGACGATGTAATGAAGTTGCATTGTGAATGAAAGGTATTTCGTTAAAGAAGTTCTTGGGATAGATATACTCTTCTACAAAATGTGTTACGATTTTCTGAATTGTTTTTATGGATTATTGTCAAGTTCCAATGGTACATTGTGTGCCTTGTTCGTCACATTACTTTTCATGAATTGGGGGATATCAATACCTAAAAAGGAACATTTAATGAATAAAGGAAGGTACAGAAAATAAATATATATTTGTCCATATATAATTTTTAAACGCCTTTTTATTTATGTATTATGTTGTTTCTAACGGAATCACTTAATGGCGATGATGGGCACTAATGTATAAAACAGAAATTTCAACCACGTTAGAATTTAATACATGTCATTACAGAGGTATACAAATGTAGAGGGCCTGATTGGTATCAAATTAAAAAGTGTTGTGTACGAGAATTCAAACACAATACAATAAAATGACAACAGCATGAACTCTATACATCATTTGGAAAAAAATATATATCTAATGATGTGATTGTTTGACGGTCGAAACCAAATTCAGTTTTAATATTAACCTCTGTTGAAATCTGATATGTTTTCGGTTTCGGCTTTCTAATTTGTATTATCATATTAATGAAACAACATCTATTATGACAATAACACCATAGGCAATAAATCAATTTAATGACGCACATACATTAAGTAACATTACTAGACGTGGGCAGTAACTTTTTATACAACCACGCGTTTTATTTGCATGGGTGGAAACAAATAGACATGGCTTGTTGCAAACCATTGTCAGTTACTAAATTAAGAAGTCACAGGACACTACACAATGCATATCATCAGATTGCCTTAGCTTAGGTTATAAAAGAGATAGTAGTTGGGTGTTTTCCCTTGTCATTTAAGGGTAGGTTTGTTGGTTTATCCTCAAAACACAAATTTCAAAAGGAAATCAATTGTCAGCGCAGTTGAAGTAGTGCAAAGTAACATTGTATTTTCTTTACGATACACTTATATGGCATATTTCATTGGTAAGATCTGTTGGCTAATTGAAGAGTAAGTTGACATTTTTGCAAGATTTCATAAAATTAATCCAATGTTTAACGGTTTGATGTTAATTTACTTACCTTTAGAAATATTCTCATTGCGGCATGCACATATTCAATAAAAATGTGCTTCAAATATTCCCATTCGATGGAATTATGCTGTATAAAATGCCAAAGGAAAGCTCTGGCAATTACATTTTAATATTAAACTAGTTCAACTTGTCTAAAGGTGCCGGAACACGTTTTCTTAGGGAAATATATGTATCACACGAAAAGTACCCCAAAAAAAGTTACCAGTAAGGTAATTTAATACTTGCAAATGCTCTTTGCCGATATGCTTTTCTAACTACATGTATTCGCTATTTCCTGGACACCATTTGATCAACACTTTGAAAGTTTGCCAGTGATCATCTGTTGATTTAAACTTAATTGAACAATAAAGCCAATTGTCTTACAGTGACTTATTTGACGATATCCTCTTTCAATGATAAGAAAATAAGTTGAACATCAAATTTGAAGTTTTCAACAAATAAACATCAAATGATCGTGACAAGCATAATAACATATTATTCAGTGTTGACCTTCCTTCAAAAGACCAAACAAAACAAAACACGGGAAAATGTGTTTCATGCGCAGATTTTTAAAACAACATCTTGGCTTTTGTAATGATATATTTGAGTTTTTAGCTTTTCAACTTCCAGTTAAAACGTTACCGATGTTGACCAATCAATTAAGATGATAAAACTTGGTTACGGGTAATTTTCTTGTTGGAATTACCGTCTGAAGCCAGAATTACCGAAACATGACTGTGGTACTACAAAAGAATAAAAGAATGATCCGAACATAATCATGAAATGGAACATTTGGCTGTAGTCCAAATTGTACATAATTATAATGATTAGTGGATAAAAGTTATTAGCCGGGCTTTAACGGAAATTGATTGTTTGCAACGCTAGCAGACGAAGGCGCAAACTAAGAAAACAAGAACAATTTCACCAACTTTTGGAAATGAAATGAGAAAGCTAAAGATGTAGTCCATTTGAAATGGAAGTGAAATAACACTTAAAGACCATACGAAATGAAAAATCTATTGTATATATGGGGCTTATACATGAGCATGTACAAGTTGCCAACAAATACACTTTGTCCATTTAATGTTTAAGGTTAAGGTTTAAGGTTTATATTTATGCAAGATGACTAATTTGACATTCTATAATCCAAGAATAACCTACAAAAGCTAATAAAAAGGATCCCAGCTGTGCCTATATCCATGTGACATTGCGTTCTATTATAGTTTTATTGTCCATTACTTCACGTTTAATGTCTAATTGTTAGTATTTTAAATAGTAAGTGTAACCTTTGGTAGATTAGATTTTAATGGCAATCCAGATCTTTTTCATGGTGAAGTGAAATCATATTTTAACATGGATTTATATGCGCGACAAACATATAAGTGTGTCTTTTGACTACAGTTCTTTTTTCCTTTCCCTGTTTCCTCTGCATATTTAATGGTTAAATTCTGACTATATATATAAAGTAAATGTGAACTGTAAATATCATGGAGATGGGTTACCTCACATCTACGAAAAGTAACCTGAAAAAAATAATATAAGAGACAAAAACGTGTAAATTTTATTTATATTAGTATTAGTTATTTATCATATTAGTTCCTGGGATACCAAGGGTTCGAATCACAGAAAAAGCGATAGGAGAGACAAAACAACATTAGAAAATTATCTGCAGAATACCAAATCACATATATCGCAACAAAACAAATAATTTCTAAGCTTTTCAATGTTGAAAAAGACATTTCGGTTCTTTAAAGGTGTATTTAATTTGTAAGATGGTAAACATAAAAGACACAACATTGCCTTCAACTATATAACATGGTCAATTCATTAATTAGTCTAGTCTAGTACACATTAATGGATGTTGCGGAAATGAGCAGACAGAATGAGCAAAAATACATTGTTTCAACACCTACGCGTTTGATCTAAAAGAAAGAAGCTAAAACCCATTTGGTCCCTGAAACTATAACTATTATAATTGCCACATATTGTACATTAACTAATCATAATTGCATATTTACAAAAGGCGTTTACCTAAATCAAGGTATTCATTGAGAAAGTATAATGGAAGCATATTTAGTTGGAAACGAAATAACACGCTTGGTCATTTATGGAGAATCTTACCCAATTGTCGTTTGATACGAAATATTTTTACACGAGTTGATAAAAGTTACAAATATTCGATTATATTTTATTTTATTCAACTCTTGCTGGTATATTTGATATGACATGGGGGGTAGGCGATATTCTAAATATCATCCAAAATAATAAATAATCATAATAATATAATCATAATGAAAAATAATTACATAATTACGTTTTCATCACAAATGTACGTTTCAAAACATTGCAGACATACTCCAATGGACTCCATAGAATACACGGTTTCGACATCTTATTATCTTGATGTCTTTATTTGATATACTGAAACATTCGTGATATCATGTACATACAGAGTGTTTTTATGATAATTTCTTTTTAATAAGTTCTATTTAGCTGCTCACGAGGGTTATGCAGACTGATCTAAAGGAGTTGTCAACATCAATGTCAATGTCAGGAAATCAAATTAAAGGTATCAAGGAACAAAATACATGTTATTATTCTACTTTAGGTCATACGTAGCAACGAAATGTTCAGAAAGCATATTGGCCAGAATTTCCGAAATACTGGTTATTTAAAATCGTAGTATTGTTTCCCTCTGTCAGTCTTTATATTTTCGTATATTTCTGCAAATTCAGCATTGTAATTTTTATTAAACTTTGTTTTTGACGATATTCTATGCTTGTGCAACGTTTAAGCATTGTCCGATCTGTTTTAAAAATAAATTCGACAAGACGTATATCTATATTTATTTAGAAAGATATTACATTGTACAAACCCAATCAACCCCATTTTAGTCTATATGAGCCATTATTGTCAAACAGTCTTACTAAATACAATATTTGTCATGATATTATGTCTCTACATGTCCACAGTGCACTCATTCATACACAATATATATATACAATACCTATTTCTCTAAAATGGTTTCCTGTTTTCTGTTCATTTGTCATTACATAAACATTATTGTGTAAATTAATTATCTACAAATGGGTGGATTTCCGTAACACCATTCAAGCCATTGTGAACCTATTCAATTCAATGGTTAATGACTTCAAAGCTAGTTGACCCGTTGTTCAGTACATTTATATCAATATGAACACACCGATGCATGTGAAATGGAATGGCGCGTTAATTAAGAATAATGGTATAGTATGATTTATTTTCAATGCAATGGTGCCATGTTTCACAGCCAATGAACCAATTTTCTTGTACATTGGTTTTACCATTAACGTACATATGTGCGTATGACATACAATGATGAATTACTAGAAAAACAACACTCGAAATCAAATGTTTTTTCTTCAAAGGCAAGTTCATCAATAATTCGAGCTATTACTATAATGTGCAATGACAAATTGTCTCAATATAGTCATACACTGACAACATATTCGATGAAACATACTTATTTCCATGGTTTACCATTGAAAACATTATTGGTCAAATACACGGCCAAAGAAAGGCACGCTAAACCGCATTTCTCACTAACTGATTCCCCCAATACTTCAAATAAGTTCACGAACACGTTATTTACACATAAGTTATGCAAGTTAAGTGAAGCCATTATGGTGACCATGTAACTTTATTTTCATATATAATATGTTCATAATTATCACCTACTCCACACCTCCAGAACAACAACAAATCAGTTATCAATCTAAACGAAAACAATGTAGCAAATAGTGTTGAAATGTTGTTAAAGTTGTTAGGTTTAACTAGAGACCCAGATATAAGATGTGTAAATAATGGAATTTCTACCAATATTTGTTACTCCCCTATGCATATATTTTGATACTGATTAAAAAAATAACGAAAAGCCTTCTCAGATTGCGCATATGGTCAGCGAGCTATTCTCCATTCACTCTAACTACCAAATATATCTTCGTCCTTACCAAATAAAAAGCGTAATTTAACGAATGGTTTATTTGATATGGAAAATAAACCAAAGAAAATCTAAATCAACAGAAAATAAATGGCACAATTTATCACATTCCTAAAGCACCATTTGACACTACTAGAGAGAGGGCCAAAATTTATAACTATTTCATGTTAGCTAAAATTCTTCCGCCTTCCATGCATTTCAGAACTGGAAAGATATCTAAAGTTAGATTGCTGACAGCGAATTGTTCAAGGAATTGTTACAGGATTATATCAAACGATTCTTTCAGTTATCAAACGTTTCTTTCAGTAAGTCAAATAGAATCGGACTTACATTATCACCATTTTGTCAATTTTCCCACACTAAAAAGAAAACAAGTCAATCTTTTTGTAAATATGACCTATCTGCTACACTACTCTGCGCGTGTAGATCCATAATCTGCGTAACGTAGTGAAGAAATCATGATATCATTTTAATGAGATTGAAAACAAGTCAACCATATATCATCGGATTGTGAAGCTATGTCAAGCTTATGGAAAGAATGGAATTACTGTTAAACTCAACAATGACTGAAATGACTCAAAGATCACAGGGGTTATTCAAATAACAAAAGTGTCCCTTAAGTATTGACCACGCCTGTTTCAATATTATTTCTAGTACATCAGGAGTCAATTTGTCTTTCTTGGACGAGTAATAAATTTATATCTATACACATATGATTACAAAAATCAACAAAAAATATGACCACTTCATCGAGAACAATTAATAATAAATATGCTGGGCTTTTATTTTACCCCAAAGCTTTTGCATAATACTAAATGTACCTAACTTGTTTCATACAAATCAATTAATATGTTTTGAATCTAACAATATCAACAATCAAAATGATAAATCGTAAATCGATTTAGTGACGATATGTAGAGGCGATTTGACAATTCTCGATCTGGATTGGGGATTCTCTGACTAAAATGGTTTAGTTGGTGTTTGCATATTCAACATAAACGTAAACATTACACAAACAATTAAGTATAGGTATGATTTATCATGGGTAAAATTTCTCACAACCAAATAACTCGTTTCAGTTATTAATACTCATTAGAACATTTACGGACACAGGATTTTCGTGTGGGTCCGCCAATGTAGAATACCTTCGGCAGAAGAAATATGTTATTCTGTATGGAATACTTTGATTGAAGTTCACTTATTGGCAATCGATTCAAAGATTGTTTAAATCAAATATCAGTACATTTATCCACTTTATTACCGCTTTAGCAAAGTTCAGACAATGCAGTTCACGTGTTCTTGATGGAAAAAAAGGATCTTACGAACACCATTCGGAAAATGAATACAAATTTGTTAGTCATAGCAAAAACATGCGTCAACGACCGTACCAAGACATCATTAAACTTCTCGAATCAATGTCAATGAAACTGAATTTTAAAATGTGTTTACTATTACGATGCATAGCAAAACAACTAAAAAGGTACCACATTGCCTTTTTTAAATAGTTAAATCTGAAACGATATATACTATTAAAAATAACAATAATGTTTTCAAATAGTCAAACAATCAACAATGTATTACTTAAATTTGGTGTGATAGTCTGTCGATTGTGTCGGAAATGGAATGGTTGGTATACAAATTACAGTATTTAACGACGCAATGCACTTACACAACACTAGTGATATCCAATCTGTTTCATATCTACATATGAATAGATACTGAAATCGACCATATAAACAATCAATATAGCCAACCAGAGGATTTGATAAATGAAGTGTTGTGACACTGTACGCTCTGTTTTGAGTGATCCTCTGTCATAGCGGTATGTCGACGGTCTAGATGGCGCTGGAATATTAGCAACTCGCTAACCGATCGATTAATTCACAGCAGAAGCTACCAGTTGCTTCACGGGTTTCTTTCGGCCACTGTTGTTTAGTCGTGGTCTCTCGACTCCAACGTGGAATTACTCTATGGAAACTTTTGGGAATGTTTTTCATTCGATTCCTGAAAACCAGTCTGTGAAATTTGGTTCCAAGTTCTAGATTTTTTGTAGACTGCCATGACAGGTGTCCATTGATTCTGGGAACGCGATGTTCATGACGAAATATTGGTGTAAGTAAGCAAGTGGTGTTATAAGTCCTTGGATGAGCCAATTAGATCCTCCGGATTCCGATATCGTGTCCAAATCGTTCTCCGCAAGATATTTGCACCTTGGATAACTATTGGTAAGTACACGCTTTTTTATTTTAAACTTGCCTTCCTTGAAAATGATTGACCATAAAGAACACATTTAATGGATAACCAACTTCCTTATTGCGACCGTCATAGGTGGTAAAATGTGCTACAATTTATGTTCTACTTGTTGGTCTACAGTTGTAAAGAATCTTTACCGTATGGAATTTGGTTTAGGTATCTTTGCTTCAATGCTTGTGATATAATAAGCGAGTTATGCTATGATTAATGATATTATTTCATCTCCTTGAATTCAGAAGTTGCATGTAAACTCTTTCTTCAACCAAGAGTATTTTACATAGTGTCAATTCACTATTTTGCAGAGATGTTTCTACATGTTTTTACACAGATCATTTCCTCCTCCAGAGAATTTCTTCCAACCATTACAAAGATCCTTCTCCTGTGATTATAGGTACAGAAGATACCAATGGAATGGTTTAAATATGGTTGTTTGAAGGAACCCATTATCATTGTCAAATGATTTTTTTATTAAACTGAAACTCCAGCAAATTATGCACAATGTAGTTGACAGACAGACAAACAGATAGACAGATAGGCAGACAGACAGACAGACAATGAGACAAAGAGTATATCTATGTAATCATCACAATGAATGATTTAAAGAACGTCTGATTTTCTGATTTCATTAATTGAAAGATAATATCTTGACAATTATAATTCAAGAGCATGTTATCACACATTATAACTTTTGTGTAGTTTGTTTCCCCTTTTTAATTGTTTGAAAAACAACTAAGGGATTCAGAAATATTAGACAAACAATATACATACTTTACACGTTTTTAAAACAAGGAAAATGATTCAATAAAGAAAGACCTACACTACATAACATGAACAATAAGAAGAAAGTTGTCCTTGTTTGTGATTTGTGCTCTTCTTTAGTGATGCTTTCATCAAGTGAGTCCTCCCTTACTTTATATTGTCAGTTTGAGAACTAGCTAAACCTCACAAAAAGGCTTTTACAGGCAATTCAAAGCAACGATAATTAATTCTCAACAGAAACTTGATTTGTTGAAAAAGCAAATGTCTTTGAATGTAATTGAAATTTCTTGAAAGCCTTATCAGTTTTGGGAGAAGATTAACGGCTTAGTTAGCGAAAAGATATTCCCTACAACAGATTTTAATTGTATTGAATTGAAGAACTTTGAGAGTTATTTGCATTTCGTGATCATTTGAGTGTTTGTGGAATGGAGTGTTTTATCTTTGTGGCATTTCTGTTTTATTTGTTTTTGGTCGATATTTGGTGAGATTGAAAAAGGATTTGATGTTATTTATTGGAAGTTTAGTCATATACAGAAATAGTTTCAAAGAAATCTGGATGTTTTTAGGTTCTTCAAACAATGGAATATCTTATGAAAAAAAACCAATTCTATTTACCCTTTTACTCAAAAAGAAGAGAGTATCGGTTTGTGAATAAATAAATATATGAATACATATTTGACCAATCTCTTATTCTTCCTTATTGCATGAGTAACCTCTGTGAATTGTAAATTTTGTTTAGGCCTTTAATGATAAAAGGAACTATTGGGAGCAAAAATAGTGCTGTTTTGTTTCACTAAATGAGTTTTTTTACTTTCAGTCACCAACAATATTTGAAACTTTTCACTTTTACTATCCATCATGAATGACAGTTTTTCAAACTATCACATGACAATTTACTACAAACCTTAGTATAACTTTTTCATTCCATATAGTCTAGCAGGATGTTCTGTTGCGTATTGTTGGATTTTGTTATGCCTTGTCTGTTGATGAACATTATGTGGGAACTAAACAGAACCTTCAATTAAACATGACATTTCAATTTTTTTCTCAGATTGACTAATTTAAATCTTTTCTTGACTTGACATTTTATGTCTATCAAGAATTGCTGCATTGATTTTGTTTCTAGAAAGTCAGTAGAAACCATTCTGTATTTGGTGTTTTTCTGCCTTCAGTGAGTGACAAACTGTGCAAGGATTTTGTGAGAATTTTGAAAAAAGAGAACTTACTAGAATGACAGTTGTTCTTGCTTTGACAATAAAACTCACAAAAAAAGCATCTTTGTTTAACAGCAGTTGGTGGTAATAAGATTTGGTAAACAGATTTTAATTTTTTAAAATATTTTTTTGTCAAAGTGTTTGTGACAATTATTTTGAAAATTGTGAAAGACTCAAGAAAACATGATCTGAACACCTTTTTACAAATTAAGACTTGTCTATATATGAATATATAGCAATCAACTGTTGCCATCTATTTCTCTATTGGCCTGATTGGCCATTCGGAAGTTCATCTGAATGTAAGTCTTTTGAATGCATGTATACAACATTATACAGTTATATTTTCAAACTCTTCTTATTTGATCTCTTTTGTAAACTCAATGTAAATCGTTGCCGTAATTTTTTTCAGCTGTCAGAAAATGTATGATATGTAGTCGAATGTTCATCTCTTTCTATTAAATTCAACATTAAGCTTTGGTACAAAAGTACAAAGATATTTAAGCAAAACAGTTTTTGAATCCTATCGTTTCCTAACAGGAAAATAAATGGTAAATCAATATGATGTTTAGAACTTTGTGTGCTTTTCTGTCCTAAGAAGTGAAGAAAATCACTACGATTATCCTTGACATAATTGTACAGTAGAGACCTCTATGCACTTAGAAAGACCATTTATCCTTTGGTAAGTGACCAGAATGAGGATTTATACATGGACTTCTGAAGCGGCACAGAAGCTAGACCCTAATTGAACATACAGAGGAATATTTTTTCAGGGTAAGACAATTTCTTCCAAATCGAGTGATGGAGAAAGGCATAAATTTTCAGCCAAAGTGAGAAAAATGACTTTAGATGATAATTTAAAAATCATTTATTATTAATCTATGTATGATAGATTGTTGTATTATTTGGTTAAACAATGATCGGTATACTTCATCTAATGTTTAAAGAAGTCATTTATTGCTTAACAACAGTAGTTCTCAAATTGTCCCAGAAAATTTCACAATATAAGTCTTAATAGTTATTAACATTGCTCAATAGATCTAAAAAATACCAATCACAAATGCATTCAACCCTGCAAAAACCTGACAGTTATAATTCATTTAATGATGGCAAGCTCTGTCATTCAATAAAATTAATCTTGAAAAGGTTTAACTGGAGGGAATATAAATTTGAAAAAAGGAATAGACTTGAAGAAAATATTTTAAATGCTATAGTAAAGCACGAGCTATATAGTAAAGAAGCTAGGCTCTGGTACACAAAACACCTAGGTGATCACCTAAAGTAACTGAGTTAGCCTTAGTGAAATGTTAAAGGATGGCACACAAAGGTAATGTTAGTGTTAAGTCAGTTTGTGGAATATCCTGGTATATGGACGATCAACTAACTCAACCCTAGAAGCAGCATCACATCGTTTGCAAATAACAAACAATGAAAGGCAAAAAAATTATGAATGAACAACCACAAAATCCAATTTTCAGGAACTAAGGTGTCAACTTAAGGGCTTTAAGTTTAACTACAGGTGATGCTTTTTCCGATGTTTCAAATATCAGTTAAGAGAGTCCTTGATTGAATTTGACATTTTAAACTTTTTCTCCAAGTTGTAAACATAAAGTACTCTTTGCCGTGCCATTTCTCTTCCTTTGCCTGAAACCACCCATTGGTTTCCAGGTGATGGTTCCGTTTGCAGCTTTTTGTTCTTGCAGCTAAGAGGTCATGGCATGCTAATTTTTTTCAAAGATTTTGCAAGAAAATATCACTATACGTGATCATTAGCGACACGTGCCCAAGGGGTTTCTGGGTAATGGGTCGTAGGGAGATTTAATGAACAAGCCTGCCATGTTAACATCCCCAGTGGCCAATAACCAATTTTGAAGATCTTATTTTGCATAAGCCTCCAAGTCAAGCATCATTCACCAATCTTGTAAGGTTTGTCCAAGAAACATGTTCTTGAGCAGTGTCATAGGATTTTATCAATATGTATGTAAATAAATATGTCAATTTATGAGATTTGTCATTTTCTGTTATTAAGAACATTCTGATTGAGATACTTTGTATGATCTTTCGTAAAATATATCATTCTGTTGGTTTGTCTATGCTACAAATATAGTACCTAAAATCGTTAATAAAATCCTACGGTCTAATATAAAAATCTTATTTTATGTCTCGAAATGTATCTGTTTTCCTTTGGGAATTCAATAAATGTCTCGATCTTGTCCTGTTATAAACTTTAAGAATTAAGGATTAAAATTATAAGTTAAAAAAGATACAAGTGTCATAATTTTATAAGCATATGGACATTTTGCTTCTTCTATAACCTTCAAATTGACTAACCTCACAATCATTCAGCTGATCATATCTTTACTGCATCAGATTTCCAAATTTTATTTGGTGTTTTGCCGATTTCTTGAAAACCGTTTTCTAATATATCCAGTCTTTTTGACCTTTGATTTTATTATTTTTTGTTTGAATAATGTTTAATTTTTACATAAGAGGCCATATGAAGGAATATTTTTGGCATATATCTAAATAAATAAATTGTCACTAATCTTTGGTTTTTGTTCAAGTCCAAGTTAATTGGAGTACATTCTTTCAAATTATACTTTAAGATTATTTATCAAGCTATTAGATAAGCAGTCTAATGTTTTGCTTTAAATATTTATTCCAAATTTTAAAATTATTCATAGCATTGCTTTAACTTTAAGATTGAAGTAGTTTTCCAATGTCAAATTCAAATTGAAATTAAGGGTATAGATGAGACATTGAGAAAACCCTTGAGTATGTAATGCAGTTAACTGATTTGTGAATAAATCATGATTTGAACATTCAATTGGTCTCATGTCTAAAAGGATATGTCAAGATTAAAACTAACCAGACAATTTTAATCTGACAGTTCAATTATGGTGTCTGCCTTCTATGTAAGAAACAGAAGGAAAACTAGGTTTTAAAGGGGCAGTAGCACTTTTTTTGGGGGAATATAAGGTGATGTCAGGGAAATGAAAATAAATGGTTCCAATTGAAAGACAATGTATTTAAACTACTGATAGCAGTACTTATTCAAATATATAACATAAATTAAAGCCATGCGATTCCTTTTTCTTACCCAAAATGAATTAAAGGTGTTCACACAAAATGGCCGCCAAGGTCCTCTGACTATGGACGATTGGCTTGTGTAATGATATTTTTGACATTATCAAAATAATACATTTATCATTAACTTACAATTATCAGTGAAAATTTTAAAATATAAAATTATCAAAAAATGTGCTACTGCCCCTTTAATGCTTTACTTTACAGGGGCCGAAATTAGTCCTATTGGGGTACTGTATAGCCATTTGGACTAGTGCATTCCTAAGACCACTAGCCAAAAGACATTCTGACCAGCCAAATACACCAATATTATCATATTTCATTAAAATTCAACTAGTCCTTGGGACTACCAATGATTGCACTTTACTAGCCCAGCATCTTTTGCACTACTCATGGGCTACCAGGCTAGTGCTAATTTCGAACCCTGCATGCTTTATGATTTTATATTCAGTTGAATCAGTTTAATATCTAATCTCATATAGTTGAAATTTAGGATTTTAGTGCCAAAATGCTATTAGGTTTATTAAATGATAAAATATTTTGCTCCAACAATTATATTGACCATTGAGAAATTAAAATCAGATTAGAGAATATTTACCGTATTCGTCCTAAAATCCAAAGGGGGCGCTTATTAGTATACCCCAGAAAGGCGGGGGGGGGGGGGCGGGGAATTCAGTGCAACTACACATTCACAGGTCCTGGTAAACTATTATTGAAAAAGCAGTAGAGGTAGGCCATTTTACGTATGAAGGGGGGGGGCGCTCTGCTATATGGAAATTTGTAATAGGGGGCGCTTATTAGGGAGGGGGCGCTTAATAGGATGAATACGGTATGTGGAAATCACAAATATGATTTTATGCTGTAAATAGACATTAACAGATTAACAGGGAAGATTGGAAACAACAAAGTTAAGTATGTTACAGTACCCTTTAGATGGACTGACATCCATTCCCTGTCCACCAATACATGGTTATGGAGAAAATCAATAAAGTTAATGGTCGAAATATACGGTAATGAAATGTATCATTGTAATAGTATTTATGTAGTTATTTGCATGTAACATTCTATCAGCGTTCAATTAAGCTCTCTTTGTGGACGTCAGCTGTTACACGGATTACTTTTGTGTGTATGTTCATTGAAAAGGTATGTTTAATAATTAAGTATTTGATACTAATTGAATGCAATTGAACAGTTATTCAAAAACTTTATTGTTGTGATTTGAAGTGACTCATGAGCTTTGTTTGCGGTTAAATAAACAGTTATTTACAAATACTCATAAAGGAAAGTAAAGGATGAACTCCAATACCGGGGATGTAGCTCAATTGGTAAAGTATCTACTCATCACCCGGCATACCAGGGTTCGATCCTTGATAGTGTCGAACCAAAACATTTTAAGAAATTATACATAAACTGGCGCTGCACTGTGGCTGTCAAATCTTGTTCATGCTCATGAAATGGATAGTTTTATGGTTTGCAAAATTTTGTTTGGCATTCTTTTCAAATAGATATTTCAATACTCATGAATTATTGTTTAAATCAAAATTTGTGAACAATCTAATGATTAGGTGTTTGTAAATTCTTTATTTTTTACCATGAACAATTTGAATAATTTGTAAAACTACAGCCTTTTTAATCTTTTCCCGTTATGCAAAACCATAATGGCCGACCAGAAGCCAATAAAACTCCTTTTATCTAAATGGATGAAAATTAAATGGGTGTCAGACAGTAACTATTTAGTATTTGTTAGTGTTTGACATTGACAGATTCATAGTTTCCTTGTTTTGTGGTATATAGATAGATTCTATTCATCTTGATTAGTGAAGTATGTGACAGCAGTGATAACAAATGTTTTCTGACACACAATGTGTTAGAGAAGCGTTAATTTTAAATTGGCACAGGTATTGCAAGTTTATGTAAAAAATTCATGACAAGTGTTAAAGAGACACAGAGTATGTTGATAGGATCACATATGTCAAATTTTGAAATCGATGTCATTACATCGGGAACCACTAACTGTTACCGAAAATAACAAGTTAAAGGTCCATCAGAACATTAGAGCGAAAATACGGCCATTCAAAGTCGGGATTTTGATCGAAAACCGGACAATGTGGCTCGAGTGGCGCGCGCAAATTCGCCAAATGTAATTTTGAAACCTTGTCATAAGCTGACAGGAAGATATATTCGATTCGATAGTGTTTATTAGGTATTGTAACTAATAGGTAGATTAATTGGATGCATAATTTCGAATATTAAACGTATTTGAGATGTTTTCTGGGTTTTTCCATAAAATCAAGCATTTTAGAGATATTATGCATTAATGGATATATTTGCAAGTCCAGTGATGAGATATGAACTTCAAACAGCATATTAGATATTTTGTAGCTTATCAAATCCAAATAAACTTTTAAGAAAAATACTCTGTGTCACTTTAATGATTCAAAAGTTGTTGATTACACAGCATCATTTTGTTTTTTGGCCCGTGACATACTGCTCTTCAATTTGGAAAAAACGGTTTCAGATGCCAAAAACCAACAATTTCGATGAACGGTTTTAAGAAGAAGTTGGAAGTCCTTAAAGGGGAGGTAGCACATTTTTAGGGGCAATATATGATGTCAGGAAAAAGAAAATAAATGGTTGCAAGTGAAAGACAAAGTATTTAAACTAAATGAAGCTACTATATTTCAAATATTCAATTTAAAGTTCAGCCACGCAATTCCTTTTTATTAATCAAAATTAATTAAAGGTGTTTACACAACAATGGCCGCTAATGGACTTTATGTGAATCCTTATAATTTGTTCTCTGACTATTAATGATTGGTTTGTCTAATGAGATATTTGACCCTATCAAGATATTACATTTAGCATTTATTTACAATTGTCAGTGAAAACTTAAAATTTAAAATTTAAAAAAAACGTGCTACTGCCCCTTTAAAAACTGATCTCATGTGAACTATATCAACTTCTTGCATGCAGCTCAAGTTGTTTAAATGAAATTTTACTCATTTTTGAAATGGTGTTAAAAAGGGTTCAATCTCTAGGGTGTACATACAATAATTCACAAAAAGTAAAATGTCCCATAACATGTGACAGATAACTGAAGTTTTTTCCCTTGAGTTATCATATCTTTACCATATCAGCTTATATAGTATGATGAAATCAAACAATTTATAAACATTTTATGCAGTCATTATAAATGTTATATATTTTTATACTTATAACATTAGTTTTAAATAAGGAATTAGAATAAATTAGCATAAAAAAGTCCCACCCATAATTTTAACAATTACTGATCCATAAAGAGTTCTTTGATTTTTATATTTGCCAACATTTTCAAGTATGTACCTTAAAAAGTTAAAGCAAAATCTCCTCTTTGAGATTAGATAATGTTTTGCTCGATTTAAGGTTTTAAATAAGAAACTAAATTATTCTTAGACCCAACTATCAAGTGATAGGATGTCCAACACTGTGACAGAATGCCAATACCATTCCAAGAAAGACACTATCTGGTTTACAACCTGTTAGCACAGATATCCAATTTCATTATTGTTGATTAAATCAACTCAGTGAACTTCTAAGGGTTTAACAGATGCTCTTAGAATACATTTGTCATAAGTCCAAAGTTAGCACCATATATGGAATAGCCAATTGTATCAGGTTGATTCATATTTATGTCCCTGCAAGAGTGTAAAGGGTAGTCTTAATCAGTTTGTTGTGAGTCCAAAGTTATCATCTATGTTATATCAATTTTTAGCTCATCTGGCCTGTAAGGCCCGATGGACTTATGGCATGGCATGGTGTCTTGCGTCCGTCCGTCCGTCCGTCCGTCGTCCGTCCATCCATCCATCCATCCGTCCGTAAACTTTGTGGAATTTCAACTTCTTCTCCAGAACCATAAGGCCTAGAAAGCTGAAACTTTGTGTTCAGACTCCTTGGCTAGTGAGGATTAGAAATTGTAGCTTTGGTGGCCCTGTGGCCCCTATTAAGGGTCACAGGGGCCACACCCTTGAAACCTATTTTCATCTTCTTCTCCAGAACCATAGGGCCTAAAAAGGTGAAACTTTGTGTACAGACTCCTAGATTTTGTGACCCTGTGGCCCCTACTAAGGGGGGAACCACATTAGCCACACCCTATAGCAAAATCAAATGTAACGCCTGATGAGCTACAGAGCCAATGGCTCTAGTTTTTTTATATTCGTATTTGAGTACTTGTAAGGGTTTAAAGATTGTCTAAGTACAGATTTGTCATCTGTGTATATTAGTACACTTTTGTCATCAGTCTAAAGTTAGCGCCATCCTATTATTATATCTAATTTTATCATTGTTGATTCGTATTTGTGTACTTGTAGGAGTTTAATTAAAGGATGGTCTTAGTACATATTTGTCATGAGTCCGAATCAATGTAATATCCCATTTTATCACTGTTGACTTGTATTTGAGTACTTCCAATATTAAATTGATACTTTTTGTACACCTCATAAACTTTGAAAATATCTTCAGTGCTAAACTTAGTAATTAAGCAGTTTACATTATGTACGATACCACACTCAGCCCTGATCAAGCATAGCATAGGATTAAGTAAAACTCTCTGCTTAACTGTAAAATTCTCATTTTGTTTCTATGTAATATTGTCAAACTAATGAAAAAAAATTCTAATCAAAAGTGGATCAAGTGCGAAATGATTTGGCTGCTGGAATTTACAATATTTGCCATTTTCAGATTTAAACTGTTATTGATTAAATGGCTAATAAACAGATGCCAACGTGAAGACTTTTGACATAGAGCTTTAATTACATTTCTGTACTGCTGACCTTATTAAGTCTATTCAACTTCCCTCCAAAGCGCATTTGAGCAGTGTGAACTGGATACCTGCGCTATATAAATGCTAATATAGATAGATAGATAGATAAATGGGTTAACATTTGAAATTTGTTATGATTCAATAAAACTTAAAAATGATAATTGTATTGCTTTATATAATGGTTATCACTCTGTATTGCAATACATCAACAAGATATCAATCACTATTTCACATTACCTGTGGCAGTTTTGTATGTTTGTATATGTTTTGTAAAATGTCATCAGTAAATATGTTTTCTCAGCATTGTGATATCATTAAGTGATGATGTCATGGTATTTATGACATACAACTCAATTGTAGAAATCAATATGTAATTTTCAATATGAAAAGTAATTGACCGATATCTGTTAATCCATACAAATTTACCAAATTTACCAAATTTACCAATATTGCCTCCAAAATTGCAAACACCCCTCTTGTAAATCTATCTAGCACATATGAAAGTCATGTCCTTACCCTTGCCAACAAAATTATCGCTGATGATACTCACCCATTAAATACACGCTATTCTCTCCTTCCTTCTGGCCGCCGCTTTTTAATGCCTATAAACTTAAAACCAACCGTGCCATGAAATCTTCCAACAGCATTAAATTTCTTAATAGCAAGTGGGATAAATAGTTATGATGTACTCTACATACATCATTTTTTAGTGCTCAAATTTATATTTTAAATCTATAATTATTGTCTTTTTTTATGCCATACATGTATTTTATGTGCATTTTGTTCTTAAATGTTGTATATTTGTTAATTTTAAGACTCTGTGAATGTAAAAAGAATTCCCTTTCTGGTAATAAAGTATGATCTTATCTTATCTCTTATCTTAGAACATTCTTTCAAATACTACTGGTTTAACAGTTTGAATCATTCCTAGTACTTGAATGTGCTCTGATACTGTATTTCTGCATTTGAATGACGGGTTTGGTTTCGCTGGTTGGGTCGATAGGAGGAGGCTGACCTCTATAGATAAAATATTTGCTTAAAGTAATAGTCCTAGGTTATAGCAGGTCACATCTTGAAGATTTAAAGAGGGACTGAAATAGTATATGGTCACTTTCGGTATTCATAAAGACGGCATTGCAATTAGACATATACTATGATACTATGTGAAATGAGATGGTAAGCATTGTTGGACCAAAACCAGTACTCAACCAGATACTATATGAAATTTACTTTTGAGAATTGGAATGCAAACAAATGTCTAAATTCTATTGCAAATAGGGGAAAGACTGATGTTAGTGATTAAGTAATTGCCTAGGATTTATAAATATTTGCCTTTCAAAACCAAGTCTTTAACTTTAAATATTTAGACCTACTTTATTGGATAAAAGAATGATTAATTTCATTTCCATTATGTGGATCCAGTCAGATTTATTATGAAACCATCTGTCATGGCCAGAAATCAATTCCTTGTATAATGTGTTAAGTATGGTTTAGGACTAATGCAGCAGTTGTATTTGTATTTGTAACAATAACTATTGAATCCAAACTTTCTATACTTTCTTATTGCAACAAAAATGTAGTTCTAAGGCTCCCCTCATTTGGAATTGTAATTACAGTAAACGATTATTATGAAAGGTTATCATGACATTGCGGTGCCCTTATTTGGTGTTTCATGGCTTGAAGCAATTCTCAAACTGAAATATGCAGTCATGAGTGTATTTATATTTAGTTAGTTCATTTGCAAGGTGGGCACCCTTACCTTCTAATTATACAAATATTTGTCATTAAGGTTCTCTAATTTTAATTGTTACAAGCTGAAAATTTTAAATAGTAAAAAGACCTTGTAAAATTTATGTTTAAAAAAGTCATCTAAACTGTGTATCGATCGCTTAAAGTGACACAGAGTATCTTTCTTAAAATTTTATTTGGTTTTGATAAGCTAAAAAATATCTAATATGCTGATTGAAGTTTATATCTCATCACTGGACATGCAAATAAATCCATTTATGGATAATATCTCTAAAATGCTTGATTTTATGGAAAAATCAAGAATACATCTCAAATGCGTTTAATATTCAAAATTATGCATCCAATTAATCTAGCTATTAGTTACAATACCTAATAAACATTGTCGAATCGAATATATCTTCCTGTCAGCTTATGACAAGGTTTCAAAATTACGTTTGGCGAATTTGCGCGCGCCACTCGAGCCACATTGTCAGGTTTTCGATCAAAATCGCGACTTTGAATGGCCGTATTTTCGCTCTAATGTACTGATTGACCTTTAACTTGTTATTTTCAGTAACAGTTAGTGGTTCCCGATGTAATAACATCGATTTCAAACTTAGACATATGTGATCCTTTCAACATACTCTGTGTCTCTTTAAGAAATGTAGCCTGATAGTTTTTTTATGAGTATTTTATTTTGTTTGTTCTCTTTGATATATACCCTTATGATGTAATCATTATCTAATAAAATCTTTGAGATATATAGACATTTAATAGGTATACATGTTGATAGCCATACACCAGGTAAGAAAACATGAAGTTACGTATTGTTTTAATCAGTGTCATGATCTGTCATTATAGCAAATTAGCAATGAGGCTTTTGTCTAAAATAACAATGTCAAAGTACACCTGTAATTTAAGTATAAAGTTTAGAAGTTTTCTTGACTTTGCTTTTTTTGGGGCCATTATACAAAACTATTAAAAACAAATTTAATATTAAATAAAGTATATTCAGTTCTGAAATAAATTCTTTCAAAAACATGTAAGGTTGATATAAGATAAACCATATTTCACCAATCTCTACAAAGTCCACAATGTTAAAATTTCCAGTCTGTGAACTTGGAAATATTATGAACTTCTACTCTGATATCATGCTCTTGCAAATCACCCTGATGACAATACCAAGTTCAGTGTTCTTCAAACAGAATTGGCTAAGCACCTCTGGTTGGTCTTCAAAAGAATGAGCCTGTAGCCCTCTCGGTTCTTGTTGGTCTATTTGGTAGGTTTGTTATTTGGGAGTAAACCTCTAATAGGGGTATCCTCGTTAGCACTGTTTTAATTATTTAGCCTTAGCGGAATAGGCACTTATCATATTGAATACTGTATTTATTTGTTGTTCCATTTGCTCTTAGTTCAATAGCTGGTGGTACAACTTCATTAGATATTAATGAGATGTCTAGCTTTATTGTAAATCAATGTCAGTAATTAATGGCTTGTTGCTTATGATTTGGCATTATGCAATTGGGTCAAATACCATAACCGCACATATATATGATATGTCAGTAGATGATACGTATATGAAAATGTTATTTGTCCATGTCATAAATTGATGTATTAGTTAAATGAATAAGAGAAAAATGGTTCAAAGTGACCATAAAAAACTCAAATAGGTAGGTTTGAGGGAAAAAAATATTATTCAACCAGGTGAAATTTTAAAATGTCAATTTGGATTTTTTTTCAAACTTCCAAAGCTTTTTTTAAATTGAAATATGAAAGAAAAATGTTACAACAGAATTTTTTTCTTGCAAAAAATTATATATATCACAAAATTTGCATTTAATGATGTGAGGAAAAGATCTAATGATATTTCCAACAAGATTTTGATAACTTCTTTGAGAGGCATTTAGAAGCTGGTTAAATCTGATGAAGAAGAACCGAAACGTCGCATTTCATGCAATAACGAAGTTGACTTTCCATATAACTTGTTCTTCTTCAAGATTTTGATACAAGTTGCAAAATAAAAAATGCAAATATATCATCTGGTTATTCATTCTTTCTTATAATATTCAGTAATAAAAATTACAAATTTGATTGATCTAACTGAAACATTATCTTATCAATAACATGATGTCAAATTTCATGCAAATCTCATTATTTGACCTCATTAAGAACCACATCCTTCAATTACTTAGTGACAAAATGTCTAATCTTGTCATCAAGGTAGCCGTTCACTATGTAAATTGATATCTGATTGGAAGGAAATCTAGAACAATTATCTTCACAATTCATTTCAGCATTGGAAAGATCATCATCTAAATTAGAATTGTATTTCTATGAGACCTGAGTGTTTGACATGACTCTATTTGTAGAATTTCCGCATGTAATATCTTCAAATGTCATTTGAATTTCTCACTCATTGTTCTCTCTAATTGAAACAACATTAAACTCATAAATCAATTTATTTTAAATGAAACTTGAGAAATGAAATAAATCCATGAAATCAACTAGGGATAAATTTTTAAAAATTTAATATAAAAAATATTTTTGGTTTGATTTAATTCTAAAGGCTTTTTTTACTTAATTTTTTTTACTTTTCTGGAACTGCATGATGCTCACCCATTCTCTCCCAACAGAGGTAGATCAAGTCATGAAATGTTGATCCAGCCTCTGTTCCATTTAACTGAGTTTGTGGGCTAAAATGGGAGATGACTGATTGTATGCAATCAAAGTTAGTTTGACACGACTCTAAATCAGCAATGCTGTCCTAAAATCATCATTTTGGCTACTGAATCATATGGCAAATGCATGGTGATGTGGACCACCCTTTCCATGCAGGAAGTCTGGTCATTTGCTGAAAAAATTCAAATGGATTTTGGTGCAAATTTTTTCCGCAAGGGGAAACTGCCTTAAACCATGAATCTGGTCTATTTTGAAGAGAGGTTTGATGAGATTGATCTACCTCTGTGGGAAGAGAATGATGCTCACCATGCATATACTTTTTCAGAGGTATACCTTAAAGTTGCACCTTAAGGATCAAAGATTGTACATTAATTTTTGCTCTTGATTCCTCCAAAACTGTGGTTGTGGCATGCAGGTATTTTTTAAATTGGAACCTTTAACTTGGTCCTTCTCCTTAACCAGTTTGCACAAAATCTTTATACTGCAATGATGTTTGTGGATTTTGTCTTGACCCATGAATTTATTTAGTTTTTACAATGGAGAAACATTTCTTTTTGTTACTTTTTATTGCATATGTTTTTAAGCTTTGGCTGTGTATATACTTTCAAAAACAGGATAAAACAAAATTATTTTGATTTGTCTACGTCTTAGAACAAGACAGTTTGAATAATGCATGAATTTGTTATGCAAAATAATAATTATTCTATGACATGTTCTGTCTGGTTGATGATAAAAGCTGTATGACACCTTGGCTTCACCAAACTGATCTTTTATTAATGATGTGTTTGACAGGCTACATATTGAATATGTTTAATCACATATCAAATGTCAGCTGTACAATCATATTTGTTGGTTTGATTGACTGCAGAGATAAAACCTGTGATCTCAAATCTGATTGGTTGACAAGGTGGGGCACATTCAGGACTTTATCACAGAAGATGTCCCTCAAGATGTCTTTATGAAAAATAATAAAATGTTGTTATGAAAACTCCTGATCGGAAAGTCAGCCATATTGGAAAAGAATAATGCTATTTGACAGAGAAACCATGGACCATTGTTGAATGTAAATCCTTTTATCTTAATTTACAAACTAGAAATCAGGCTCAAGATATTATAGTACTCAAGGATATAAAATAAAATGCTTTTTGTCGATTATTTATTTTGAACTAACTGGATATTTGTATTCTAGATATTCATTCGCAATGGTTTTTCCCAACTTTTGTTTCAGACAGTTTTTGTAAAATTCCCTGAAATATATGAATTTACAGGAGAGAAAAATGTGCCATTTTCACGTCTCGAAATTATTTCGAAGTCGAAATGTATGTTTCTGATGCGAACTATGTATGTAATCTCAGTACCGTCCGCTTAAATTCATTGTTTAATTTACAATAATTTTATATCCTATGTCCTCTACTATTCCTATTTTAAATATGATTTAAAAATTCTTAAAATAATTGAAAAAGAATGAGGTTTCTTGTAAGTTTATAGACATAAACGCGTGTTCAAACTACTATTCTTACGAGTTCATTCATAACTTATGTTGTCAAATGCAGAGTTGCTGTGGCAACGCACATGCAACTGCAAATTCAAGTGAAAAGAGCCTTGCAGGTTTATTGTCACAGGCATTGCTGAGAGTGACGTAAGCTATAGCAGGTTTCTAAATGTATTAAAAATATGCAGCTTGGGGCAGCTTTACCTGAACAATGGTAATTTAAATTAAATTTTTGCAATTATGTCATAAGGCCTATTTGGGGAAAACCTAGATTTTTTAACATCTCTAAGAATTATTTACAGAAATCGAATAATAAAGAATTAACACAAAAAAAAAACATTTTATTTCTATTTCCGTGAGTACTTTAGTTTCTGGCTTTCAAGGGATGAAAAGGTAAAGGGCTTCTTAGAATGTATTCTTCAGTATTAATTAACTATCTAGGATACGGTATATGGCACTTAGTACAGCTATGCGACCTGTATGCAAAAACACTCAAATGGTAAGAGTTCAAAGCTATCACTTCAAAACTTTCAACATATATGATGATTCACAAATCTCATTGATAATATTTATCTCCATGAAAATTAAAAGATTAAAATTTTGTGCAAATAAATCACAAAGAAGTTACTTAATGAAGATATTATTAATCCAACTGTTCTGTATTGGCCCAGTTTCAGGTCCTCAGTCTGCTGTATATGCCCCTGGCTTCGGCTCGAGCTGATACAGCAGTCTTTGGACCTGTAACTGGGCCAATATGGAAAAACTTGATTAAAACGTTATATACATATAATGATCAACCTTTTTCCTTTATTTTTCAACAAAACTTTTTGACAATTTCATGTTATCCCCAGTTTAATGACACTTTTGTAATGATAGTGAAATAATATGTTGCTAAGGTTACCATGAAAATTAAAAAATGTATTACATGAGTACAAATCTTAAGATCAGTAATATATCTAATTATAAATTCCATATATCCTTCATAGGTCAATATATGTAAGGTCTCTGAGAGTGACATTTTGTAGGTCAAGATTGATGGCTAGTAAATATTGAGTACATTATGTGTAGAAACTAATCAAATAAGCTGACCGTCTTCTGACTAGATTCTTGATAAATCTACTCCAATATATTTCAGCGCAAGAAGATGAAATTACCAAATGTGCATTTCCTTAATTAAGTTAGCTTATAAGCTTATGAACATGTTCAACAACAATTTGGCCATCATTGTCTGGGCTATTTTCATAGTCAGAAATACTGAAAGTTGCAAGTCTATATTTTCTAATAAATATTTGACATTTGCAGTTTTTTAAGATATGTTATATTAAATAATAAATATATATATTCTTGATATGTAAAGTCTAAATCCTAAATGTTTTTCAGCTAAAGAAAAAAGCATTGATTTCTATTTTGTGTTTTAATAATGATAATCAGGAAAGTGTTTTATGAACTCAATTACTATGTTAAACTAGAACACTTAAAAATTTGCATTCATTATTTTCAAAAGATCATTGGTCTTAATATTTGTATTCCTGAAAAAAAAACTGCAAGAATATCATGAGTAATTTATCAGCATGTTTACTTCTACAGTACAAATTTTTTTGATGAGAGAAATATGATAATTTTGTTTGACCAAACCTTTTGATATTCATTTGATATAGAAAAGAATTACACAAAACAATATTAATAAATTTTTACATTGCAAATTGAAAATTGGTGTTGTAAGAAAATTACCCATGGAGAAATTCTTATAAAAATTGATAACTAACTTTCTTGTTGCATGATTATAAATCATTTTATTTTCATATTTTTTTCAAAATTTCATAAAAAACGCTATACCAAGATAACAACTCTTCCAAGTTTATTTTTTCCCCACCAAGGCAATCTGTGATTACAATGATCCTGTACATCGATGGCAAGATCTGTCTGCAACGCTAAATTCTTCAGTCTTGTCTGGTCTTTTGCACTTTGAAATATCTGGATTTCCGTTGACATTTTGATCATGACCAGGCCAAGACCTTTGTGAAGAGTAGCGGAGCCGTGAGTGCCTTGTGGCTTTGTGACATTAAGAAACGTGTTTAATCATGGCTGGGGATCAATGATGGTGTCTGGTGTTTGGACATTCTCCTCGGGGATCATTTAGAGATACTGTTATACTTTTGATGAATTGGTTAAAGGTACCTTCGATAACAGTTGTTTGAAAGTTTTGGTCTATATAGTTTTGGGTACCTTGAAAGTATGTTCATTTTTCTACCAATGGTTATCATTTTAAAATACTGTTATACTTTTGATGAATTGGTTAAAGGTACCTTGGATAGCTGGGATCATTTAGAGATATACTGTTATACTTTTGATGAATTGGTTAAAGGTACCTTGGATAGCAGTTGGTTGAAAGTTTTGGTCTATATGGTTTTGGGTACCTTGGAAGTATGTTTACTATTCTACCAATTATCATTTAAAACTGCTGTTATACTCCTGATGAATTGGTTAAAGGTACCTTGGATAGCAGTTGGTCAAAAGTTTTGTTCTATATATAGTTTTGGGTACCTTGGAAGTATGTTCATTTAAAAATACTGTTATAATGTTCATGAATTGGTTAAAGGTACATTGCATAGCAATAAGTAGAAAGCTTTGGCCAAAGGTTTTGGCTACCTTTAGAGAAAAAGCTTCATAATTTGCACTGATAGGTAGTGAAAGACACTATATAGCACACTTTTAAGTATTTGTAGATACAATAGGTATAGCAACTGACCTAAAACTTAATTATGAGTTTCTGTTGAGATACTTACGTACCCTAAGAGCTCATCAAGGAAAGATGATGATAATAAATTTGATGGTATCATTTTTATTTCAATAAATTATAAATGAAAGGTTGATGAGTTCTATGTGGATCAAAAGGGTGAACGTAAATATACAGGCAATTTACAAATAATAAGGGACATTGGGGATATTGGTTTTGATTCAAATCTCGTCTCGCATAACACACCAACACTGGGCTGTTTGAAATCTTGACTAACACTGTACCACTGGGCACGGATTGGAAATAAATAGAGAAACTTTCAATTGGTATGTAGTATTGATTCAAATTGATTTTTGGCTCCTAAACACCTCTACATTTACAGCAAAGTCATAAACACCTTTGTATTACACCTACTCATCATCATTAACAGGTGGAAATGGTAAAGGTAAAGCAATGATTGCTCATTACCTGAAAAGGTGAAACATTAATGAATTCTCATACTTTCCTGTTGTTGGTTGAAATGGTTATAGCATTGATTATGTCATTAATCGACCAAATATTCATGATGTCGGAAATGGGAAATATTGGGTCAGTAAGAATTAATAGTAGATATAGCTCCAAGAGTAAATCTTTATGACTTAAGTAATATTTCATGTTTATTTGATTTATGATTTATGGTATAAGTTGCTAGTGGTTAATGATTTGACATTATTATGTTCTCTAGCGATCAGGTCAGTCAATATTTTGATTTACTATTGTCTTCAATTTGCTTTGAATATTAAACATGATTTTTTGTTGGCTTAATTCCATATTTGAACAGTTTGATGCAAATGGAAAATTACTAGAAAATTGGAAAGATCACTTATTTTCAGAAATCAAAAAGGTAAATTATGTATAATTTCCTGATAGCTATTATTATTGCATTTGGAAAAAATTTTGAATATCAGAATTGTCAACAAGAAATGCTTAAGTTGTTCTCCCTCTTCCTTCACCTTCCTTCTTCCTAACTTTTCAAACCTTAATATTTTTTATTTGGCATCTATTGATGTGTGAGCTTTTGGACAAATAACATTAAATTAAATCTGTAGTTAAGTTTAGTTCACTTTGAAATATGAAATCCTATTTAATTATAAAGGAAAATGTATCATTGAAAAGCATAATTATTTGAACTATCTTTTCAAGACAGAGGACAAAAAATGTTTTGTATTTTTTTGCAGAGTAGGCAGTTACTAAAATTCCAAGCATTTCCAATTTGACTATAATCTCAGAAATCAAAGAATGTCCCTCAAGATTTCAAAAAACAAACCAGGCCTTAGATTTAAGACGTTATCATTTAAATCTGATAATGAATCATTGTCTTTTAGCACATAGAGAATTTGTATATACTAGGCCAAAGTAACCGAAGGTTATAAACAAGTGTTTTGGTTATGGCACAGATTTTAGATCAGCTGTGACAACAAAAAAGAATAGTACAATCAATGTTTTCAAGAGCTCTTGCCTTTCCAGTTTGTTCAAGTCACTGCAAAATTACACACCAACTAACTCTTGATGATTTAGTGCTGCACTCAACAGAGGACGACAACACATTGTAAAGGATGATCAAACCTGTTTTTAAAAAAAACATTTGGCATTGATTTTAGTACTACTTTAATTCCTGATGCTTGAAAATGGTATATGGTATGAATCAATAAAAAAAATATGTTATTGTGAAAAAGAAAAGTTACTCCTCCAGCTTCAAGAGTGTAACCACTGTAACAAGTGGTGCCAAAAAATCAGAAACTTCTTATATTTTCTAATTTGCATGTTTTCTTGAATGACATTATCCATGCATTGATTCGACCCAAACACAACTGAGGGATGTGTAGTGATATTGAAGACAGGAGAGGGTTATTATGTTTATTCCAGGCTCTTGGTCTACATGCAGTATGGCCTGCTAGCCATGTGCTCTTAACATAGGCGCAATAGAGTTATCTCCCCTAGACTGCCTTGCAACTGCAGTGGGGCCCTTTTAGGGTACGAGGCCCAGTTAGGGTTGGACAGTTCAGTCCTAACTTAGCTGATACTACAGGATGGACCAATCATATACTGGTTCTTTACAATTCTCTCTGCTTTCAGGATTTCCTTCAATGCAGAGACAAGGTTTATTTATTTGACTCGATCATTAATCTCGTAAACTTGTTGTGTAAACTTTTTGAAAAGGAGATGTTTTGATATTCAACATATTTAATCATTTTTGCAGAAACATCATTAGCATAAAGCAAAGTTTTATTTGAAATATTGGTGATTGCTGATTTTGGAATATGCAAGTTACAAAAAGCACTTATTAAAAAATTGAAAAAAGGAATTGTCAAACTTCAATAGGTAACACAATATATATGTTAAATTATGTCCTTATGAAATTTGCTTATGCTTTGCAAATAATTATTATTTAAATATTCAATATCGTGAAAGACTACTCTCAATGCACACATATGGCAACAATTTTGTATGGTTTATTACTTGAAATATATATGTTAAGCAAACATTTGAAACTCCTTGATATCTTCATGAAGGTAATCATTCTAACTCTTTACAATAGAGCTTTCTGTGCTCGAAAATGGTCAAATTGTGTTTAAGGAAAAGATTTGCTATCCTACCATTCAGCTTCTCTATACTGGGGAATGATTGCTCGAAGATCCAGTGAAGCTGTGAAATGTATTGCAAGGATACATCATTGAAAATATTCTAAAGATTTTTGAGAGGGTTATAGGGTTAAGGAGGCTTTGGCATAATCTTTACCATTCAGACTCCTTTCCAAATAACTGCATGTTTATAGATTTTGTGAAGTTATAAACTGTATGCAAAGATATGTCACTGGAAGGTTTCAAAAGGTTTTGTTAGTATTCTGGCCTATATCTTGTAAGAATTCATCCAAAAACATTTATGTATTCTAAAGATGATTGGTCTCTGTGGCAAACTGAATTTGTTTTATAGAAAGGTTTAACTACTTTTCCAAAATCCAATCATTCATTCAGTGAAGAGCAGTTTCTATGCAACTCAACTCCCTAAGGATATAATTTAACTTTATAAAAGACATTTTAAAAGTATATCTCACCAATCTTTAAGAACTTAACTCAGCAAACAAAAAAACATTTCCTTCTAGGAAATGTGAAAACTTTCAAATAAATATAAGATTTTGAAATACAATGCAAACCGTTTTTAAAAGAGATTATATTCACTATTGTGTCATAAAACAAATTTATATGATTGGCGATCAATAATAAGACCAAAGCTAATAATGTTTTTGAAATTGTTCTTAACATTAATATCTATTTTAACTAACTTATGACTTCAACAAAATATCTTCTTAAGAGAAATATCAAGTAATGAAAGTACTAAGCACATGAAGGGATGTTTAAAGTAATGAAATCTCTCAAGTCATACAAACCTACAGAGTACTACCAGCACTGCAAAACTATCACAGACTTACTATCTGAAATACCATCACAGATAATGCTACAATGGATTCCAAGTCATGTCGGGATCCTTGGAAATGAAAAGGCAGACCATTTGGCCAAATCAGCTTCAGTAAGTGGACCAGTCAATGATCAGTTTGAAAATCAGTCTTCACTTAATTGCGCAGAAGCAAGCACAACAAAAAACATCTGGGCTGACAGATGGAAGTCAGGAAAAACTGGTCGGTCCTATTTTGATCTTCAGAAAAGACCAAACACCATGAGATATGCCAATATTAGGCGACAAGACCAAGTCATATGCTGACCAGAATCAAGCTGACCCACTTTCCGTGCCAAAGTTACCTGCGCAGATTCAAACTTAATGACAGTGCCAACTATGTGAACTCGAGGAGGAGACCATCAAACACATCATATATGAATGCTCAGGTTTTCAGAAACTTGGACACTGCCAAAACGCTAGAAGAGCTGCTAGAAAACAAAAACAATGAGTGGGCAGTCATTGCCAACATGATGATAGAGAGAAAAGAAAGGATGCATGCAAGGGTCCAATTGTACCAGAGGCATGATACCACACAGTAACAGTAACAGTAACAGTAAGTAATGAAATATTTGACATTCGTTAATCAACTTACATAAATCCAGTGCAGAGTGTACAGTGCCATTCTTGCATGACAGTGATACAAATACCTTTGCATAGCAAATTGCATTGCACTTGCTAGGCATGTTCTCCACTTGCACTCCCCATCAACAAATGAACATGGTCATTTTTCAAACAACCTGTGTTGCCTCCATAGCCTAATGGACAAAATTGCTAATTTATAATTCAAAGGGTTGCATTATTGAAACCAGACACATGTCCTTTCAAAAGTTTTACATTTGAAAGATTTTGGATTTGTTGTTCTAAAGCATTTTATATTACTAAAAACTAACCTTTAGAACCCCATTGTCAGGTTATTAAATGAGCAGTAGATTCTTAAAAAATAGTTATCTTTTTCCACAAAAGAATAACATATTATTATTATCAAATAGTGATGATGTTTCAGCCAAATTGTAAACATTGTGTTACAAAGGGTAAAACTGCTTTCTTTAAATACTGATTTTGCTATTCGATGATCTTGGAAAATTAGCAATTCCATCTTTGTCAGAAATATTCTTCAAAATATTAGAAATTGTCATGATATTCCCTTATGTGAAAGAAGGATGAACAAAATGCAAATTTCTGATGAATAGGATTTTTATATGTTTATATGAATCCAAATGATCTGTATGTGCTCACATTATATCAACATCTTATCTTTTACTTTTAAGATATTCTATTTTAGAAAATATTATATTCATATATCAAATATTGTTCTCTTTTGATGTATTGTTATCAAATTGCTATCTCCTTGGTAAAATTTTGCATTATTAAATTTCATATTTTGTTTCTGAGTGTCAATTGTGACTAAACTTGCTATTAAAGCGGACAACCCAATCCATCAACAAAGTCATACTGAAACATGGTACATCATTATGTTTTTTACTCCATACTTTCTTCAGTATAATTATTATTGAGTTAGATCGTGCATCAGCTAGTTATAGCTCTGGCACGTATCCTCTTTTCCCTCTCTCGGAATAGATCCACAATGCTATTCCATTCTTCAGTATAATTCAGAATAACTTCAGAATTTCAAAAAGAAGTATGTATGTTCATGCTTAAATTGACAGTTTAATCAATCAAATATGTTATTGTAGAACTATAGGATGGATCTATTATTCTCTGCTGTAAATAACAAGTAATCTACTCTATAGATGGGAATTGACCTAAACACAATCCAAAGATATGGTAGATAACCTAGCTCTTATCAAAAGAGCAGAATTACACTTTATTAGGTAAAAAAGAAATCTTTCAAGAACTGTATGAAATTGCACTTATTGAAAGACAATGTTGTTGATTTAAAAATAACATATTTATAACAAATTTCATTTTCGTTTCATTTCATTTTACTACATTTATCTGCTTCAAATGACTAAAGGTGTTCCCACTTAAATGGTCAAAAACATTCCTTATATATCTCTCTCTTGCTCAGAAATAAACTAAAGCGCTTAATTTGTGTCATTAAAAGTGTTTTATGTTATTCATAGTTCAGAAATGTCGCCATGAAACAGCATTTTTATGTATCTCATTTCTTTTCTGATTTCAAGAAATTTCATTCCAGATATATTTAAAAATTATTTTTGAATATAAGAAAAATGTCTCCAGTGCTATAGCAATTCAATAAAAAGTCTATTCACCGTAATCAATATTTTATTAACATTTTGAATGAAAGGGATATAAAATGTCACGTTGTGATCTAATGTAATATTTTTTTCAAAAGAATGTAATTTCAGAAAAACCAATGTAGCAGAATACTTGTCTGAGAAAAACTATTTCCCAAAACATACTTGCTGTTTTGAAGTAGTTTCCAATTCTGTAAATTTCCCACTTCTTAACTCAATCACCCAAATGGTTAACAATATTTTATTGATTTTTGCCTTGCATTTCCAGATTTAATAGTTTTTGCTTCTTGAGAAGATTTGGTAAGGTCTCAAGTTAAAGATAACACATATC
Source organism: Steromphala cineraria (assembly GCA_916613615.1). Lineage (NCBI taxonomy): Eukaryota > Metazoa > Mollusca > Gastropoda > Trochida > Trochidae > Steromphala > Steromphala cineraria. Next base: position 31,736,556 of record OU744727.1, on the reverse strand, counting down.
TTGAGGTTATTTATTGAATGTGTCTTTGAACTTTGGACATATATAGGGCAAAGTTTATAAAAGTTTGATTTGTTTTTTAAGGATTGAGAAAATAATAATTGGTTGACATGAGAACTTTTACTTATATTAGATATACTTATTATGGATATTGAAAAATGATAATCTTGCAAATTGAATGAACGTTCTTGAATTGTGTTATGTATAAATTTATTGAAAAATAAAATTTATGAATTATTTGTCTGAAAATAATTTTCTTGTCTAAAATAATTAAAAATATGCAGACATGCTTCTAATCTGGACCACTGGTACATATCATTAGCTTCAAGGGAATCAAACAAAGGTATGCATGGTTAATCAATAGAAGTTATTGTCATTATATGCTTTCAAGATAATACCAATCAGAATGAAAGAGACTCTGTTGATTGTCAGTTAATATCAAACAAAACTTTCATTCGGATTGAATTAGCAAAACATATACTGTACAACTTTCCAATTTATAATATCAACTTGGTATCTTGAAAATCATAAATGATTTCACATCAATGAAGTATTTGTTGTTATTGTTGATCTTCTACTAAAAAAAATTGTCAATCACAAACTTGGTATTTATAAGTTTTTGCAATTATGACTATTTCTAAATGTCTCGAGTTTTAGAATATTATTAATTACGCTTAGATTTTGACAAAAAATAACTACATAGTATCACTATTCTTAAAAATTTGCCTACAAACTGAAATAGTTACATAGAAAAAAGAACCACAAAAATATTTAAATATGTGGAATTGAGAAATATGAAATTGGTTTTGACAGGAGAAGATTAAGTATCATTTGGAATATTGAATCATCAATCTCTGTCAGTTGACAGATGATAGCGCCAATGGCAGAATGGTTCCAAAGGTTCCGTAAGGCCAAAGTCTGTTGACAGTCTTGATAGAATCTGTTATTATTCAATATATGAATTATATGCTTCTGGAAATTTCTTGACAGATTCTGAAGAAATGAAAATTTGTTTAATTCCAAGTGAATGAAATTATGTTGGTCTTCATTTTTTTTCTCCAAAATGGTAAAATAATTCCAATTCTGTATGGGTTAGAACAAATACTTAGGAACAGGAGAGCAGACATGATTATAGCTAAAAACAACTACTTAAAAATCAGGGATTAAGATATACGAAGGAGATGTAAGAATTATGTTGGTTTCTAGTTATTTCTCAAGTAAAAGACCATATGAGTGATAAAACAAAAAGTTCTCAATTTAAATTCACACTTTGATACCAAGATGAGGGTTTTAATAGTAATGATAACAATAATAAAGTTATCCTGTGAAATATATTTCATTTTCTATTCATTTAAAAGGGATTCTTTCTACAAAAAGAAATATCTCCACCAAATATCTCAGCCAGAACTAGGCTAAAAACATATTTGTGTTTGGTATCTTAGGGTTAAAAGGGTGAAGCCATTCTTGTAACTTGGATGTGACTAATTGTTATATTCAAAGACTTTGCTTACCATAACTGATCCAAAAGTCTGTGGAATCGGTAACCTAATTGCTTTGATCCTTCCAGATCTGTCTGGTGATATTGGCACAATATAATCCTTTAAATGGCCACTCTTCTAGTCTAGCTATTCATGAATTGGAAATGGTGAAATGGCAATTGTATATGCTTGCTTCCATATGAAAGTTAATTTTGGTTACCAAATATTTAGACAATCATTGAAAAGAAAATGTCTTTCTTCACAGCTTTAATCCTTTTACCAATATACATATTCTGGAACACTATTTGTCCACTATCAGATTTGCAAGGTAAATATTTATGCCGCCAGGAAAATAGTTCATCATTTTCATCAATCTTTTCTCTGATGTTCAATCAATTCTAAGGCTGAGAATTTGATTTTAACAGAGCAACTGGCCCCTTAATAAAAAAGATTAAACAATCTATCTGATTCTTGAATACAAAACATCAGTTTTATCAGTCTCATGAATTCAATGACTTGAATGCCCTCAAAATATAATTTTTTTATGATGATGATATACATATTTTTTGTTTTGGGATATGTACATGTATATGATAAAATATCTACAATTTACATATTTTACAAAATTCTGCAAGGAAGAGTTGCCTTCAGTTAAATTACCCGGTATGATGAATATTGTTTTTTCAGATATAGTAAGGCTGGTTATTTTTAAACATGCTACTTAAACTGTTTTTGGATAATAAACTGGCGTTTCATCACTATAACAGCAATGGAACAAAGCTCAACCAGACCATGATTATTTTGTCTAGATGTAAAGCCATGTACCGGGTAAGTGCTTATAAACTGCCCACAGCATAGCTTAATGCCTAAGAACATCATTATGTTGTGTAGGAAAGGTAAAAGACTGTTGAATTAAGTAAATCTTTTCTCAATATCAACATTTCATGAAGACAAGATCATTATTTTGTACTTAAGCTCTTCCTTAACAGCCAATAAGTTAAACTTGTTCAAGCATAAGGTCACATAGGCCTGCTTACAAACTGCCCACAGCAAGGCTTAATGCTGTTGAATATCATTATGCTGTGAAGGACTAGTGAAGGTGGTAGCATTAAGCAAAACCCTTTCTCAATATCTGTATTTTGTGAAAGGCTTGAACATAATTCTGTTCTTGAGCTCTTCTTTGACAGTTAGTCACTTTGATAAAGGCTGAACTCACAACCACAAGAAGGTCATATTAACTGCTTATAAACTGCCAACAGCCAAGCTTGATGCTGTAGGATATCATTATGTTGTGTAGGACAGCTAAAAGACTATAGCATTAAGCAAATCCATTCTAAACATCAACATTTTGTGAAAAGACTTGAACATGATTTCCTTTTTGTCATTATGACTAAGCTGAACTTACTTACAGAAGAAGGTCATACTTTGATATTGGTGAATATCATTATGTTGTGTAGGACAAGTAATAGAAAGTAGCATTAAGGGAATCCATTCTCAACCTCAGTAGTTTATGAAAGACTGTAAGACTACTACAAGGCCACATAGATGTCTGATGAACTGCCAACAGCAGAGCTTTATGCTGCAGAATATCATTATGTTGTGCAGGACAAGTAATAGAAAGTAGCTTTAAGGGTATTGATTCTCAACATCAGTATTTTATCAAATACTACTTCAAGGGCACATAGATGTCTGATGAACTGCCCACAGCAAGTAGGACAAGTATAAGACTATAGCATTGAGCAAATCCTTTCTCAACATCAGTATTTCATTAAAGACTACTTCAAGGGCACATAGATGTCTGATGAACTGCCCACAGCAAGTAGGACAAGTATAAGACTATAGCATTGAGCAAATCCTTTCTCAACATCAGTATTTCATTAAAGACTACTTCAAGGGCACATAGATGTCTGATGAACTGCCCACAGCATAACTAAATGGTGTAGAACATGACCACTTTGTCAAGTCATTACCAGAGTAGTAGATGTAAGAGCCTGGCAAATCCAAGCCTTATAAGTAATGTCTTCTGGATTTTCTGAGGAACCCATGGGTCACCACTCTCATTGGGCAGTGAACTGACCACTACTCTCTCTTGAGCTTGATTGAAGGACATTGAATGACCGCTACTGATGGTATTAGATTATGACAGCTTGAAATGATGTCAGGAACCCTTCATATGTTTGCTTGTCATAGAATAGCTGTATAGCTGGTTGACCCATTGAGTGACATGGTCAGTGGATTGATGATGGACTTTGATGGACCAATGAGAGTGTTCTTTATAATCAGTTTTAACCCGGACACAAATACAATTAAGTGCCTGATTTCAGGCAGTTCAGGATGAAAAGGTTGATATAGAAATTGTAAAAGAATGAATATTGTCTTTTAAAAAATAAGGATGGTAATAAATTCTTCAAGATATTATCCTGGATACTAGGACAAATGTCAGCACATGTTATTATCATGAAACCACTAGCTGTTAAGGTGATTAGTTTATGAAGTGACCACAACTTCATGTTAGGTTGATTGATTTAAGGATATTGAAATACGAGTGTCCTGACACATCAGCTTAAAAACATCTGATTAGTCAATGAAGTGACCACAACTTAATTTTTAGTGGAATTTGAATTAAGGATATTCAAATACAAGTGTTCTAAAACAATAGTTTTATAGAACAGTATATAGGTGACTTTAAATATTTAATGATATTTCACCATAAGAGGTTTTGAAATGAATGTCATGACATGTCTGGTCATCATTGAATCTTTGATAAGCAGGTTTGTCTATGAAGATAATGCAATTTCATGTTCACTGGATGTTTAAAGGGGCAGTAGCACGTTTTTTGACAATTTTATATTTTCAATTTTTCGCTGATAATTGTATGTTACAGCTAACTGTATAACTTTGATAGTGTCAAAAATCTCATTACACAAACCAAACATCCATAGTCAGAGAACAAATTATAAAGATTCACATAAAATCCATTGGCAGCCATTTTTGTGTGAACACCTTTAATTCATTTTGTTTAAGAAAAGGAATCGCATTGCTAAACTGTACATTATATATTTGATTTTATACTGTTTCATTTAGTTTAAATACATTGTCTTTCAATTGGAACCATTTATTTTCATTTTCCTGACATCACCTTATATTCCCCCTAAAAACGTGCTACTGCCCCTTTAAGGATAATAAAATACATATCATGAAATATCTGCTTGATAGAATAGAATAATGACTTTATTTAATGATTCCTCGCCATGTTTAGAGGGAATGCTTAAGTAAATAAATATATGTAATGGTCAATATATATTTTTGAGTTCTTCTTTTTCCTACTTACTTCTTATGAAATGTAGTTACATATATTTGAACAAATCGAATTCCATGAAATGTCATTAAATATGTATTCTGGTTATATGTAAAATTATTTCATTCTTAAATTATGTAAATACACTTGGTCAAACAAATGTTATTATGAATCATAATTAAGATTCCAAATTGTCAGTTTGTAATTCAAATGCCCATCATGTGATGTCAAATTGACCATTATTCCTGCCAGCTTTCCTATTTTTTTCTGTTAATGAAGTTTTGATTGACAATTGTGTTCCATATTTGATCGTTGATTAAGTTGTAATTGATGATTGGTTCATTGTATTTCAAATTTGTATGTCCATCATGCAAGTCATATAATGAAGAGGCAATGTCAAGATATAGGAAGAAAAAAACCAAAATGTGATTCAGCTTTCAGCTTCCAAATGAATTGTTGAATAATTGTTCAGAAGGTAAGGTGACCATATTTTGAGCATAGTGGTGTAGTGGTTAGCATGCTTGCCTCTCACGCCAGAGACCCGGGTTCGTATCCCGGTTGAGACACCAAAAATTTGTGACTAGGGTCTCATTCTGTGTTGTGTCCCTGTGTTCATCCACATTGTACTCAGTTCACCCAGCTGTACAAATGGGTACCTGAACAAGTGGGAAGAATGGACCAGTATACCGTCGCGTGGAGCGCTTGTTAACCGGCGCCACCGAAAATACTATCCCTCCAGGGTAAAAATACTCAAGGCGCTTTGAGCATGCTTTGTCATGGATATATGCACGGTATAAGAAAGCTATTATTATATATACTTCAATCAGTTTGAATACTTTTGAATGTTAATCATTCTAAGAAAGCATGAGTTGCATAAATGAAATATATAACAGTTGTTGTTTCTATATGTCCTTTAGGATCAAATGAAATCTTCTTTGTGGTGAATTACAATTTTATAAGGATAGCAATTTTCTTTGGTATGAATAACTATTCTCAGAGGTTCATCATTCAAATTATTTTTTTTGCAAACCTCATTCCTCTATAAGGAATTCTGCCCTTTCCTTGCCTGTTATGAAAAGCACACATTCCTATCATCAGGAATATTTTCCTTGTAGCAACAATATTGTACTTAAATTAAACAAGAATGCAAGATAACAAATGGTTCACGAAGAATGTCATGACATCCCTGAATCTGCAGTTCCTGCAAGTAGGAAATCTATAGATTTTGGTATGAGGAATCTTTATTGCTTATAGGATCAGTTTCTCCGATTTAAGGAAGGAAATTGCTTGGGAAGTCATTGATTAGCAATAACATAGGATTTATTAAAGTTCCGTTCCATATCTAGGACTGTTCATGATCAACCTAGCAGAAATCATCTAAATGGTTGCTGATAAAGCAGTTTTTAGCACAAAATGGAAATTTCTTCTGTGATTCAAATATTTTTTTAAATGTTATTGAACATATTTAAAATTCTTTGTTATGCTTGCATGCTACATTGTCACATGCATGGGACTAAGAAATTTAAATTCAGTTACTTAAATTAAGACTCAGAGTTACAGATTAGGAGATTTATTGGATCATTTGTATAGGAATTGGAATTTGTATTTTTATGACATTGCACAGTATGTGTCAAACTTCTGGCAGCTTGTTGTTCGTCAACGCTATTTGACTTCCTCTACAGATCTATTTGCACTAGAAATCTCAAATTTTGTGTACATAGATGTGGCCCCCCTAAGGAGGGCCTAAAACCTTATTCTACCTTCCTATTAAGAACAAGATGTGCTAGGAAGCTGAAATCTTGTGTACATGCAGATACCTTGGCCACTGGGGATTATCAATAATACAATCAGTAAACTAGTGTCTCTCTATAGATATGAAGCCTGATGGTCTACAGAGCCAATGGTTCTATGTTTAGAATAACAAATAAAAAAAATCCAATTAAGGCATAATGTAGTGAAAAAGTTTGTTAACAATTGAAAATCAGATATTTGCTTCTATATACTCTATATTCTTCGTATTCAGATTTGACATAGATTTCAACATTGTAAAGAAAGGATGATATCAGTATTTTCATTAAATTTTATGAATTTCATTTTAATTTGATATGAGTGTTATGAATTTCATTGAATAAGGAATATAATTCTATGCATAAATATCCAATTACATTCAATTAGATGTCTTTATAGAATATTCATATCTACCCTAGGGGTATTGTTAACCATAGCAACAGATCTTGAATATTTGGAATGAGATGACAACAGAAACCTTAAGATCTTTGTATCTAGTGCCAGAATCCATTAGTCGTTGAGGACAAGACAAGACTGTTCTTGAAGGTCTCTTCAGAATATCAGACAGATAATTGGTGGATGTGAGAATTTCCGTGATTATTTGACTTTTGCATCACTTGTTAGCTCATCAGGTCTGAAAGACCCGATGGCCTTGTGCATGGCATGGCATGGCGTCCGGCATCCGTCCGTAAACTTTTCACATTTTCGACTTCTTCTCCAGAACCAATGACTCTAGAGATCTGAAATTTGATGTGCAGACTCCTTGGCCAATGGGGATTCTAAATTGTAGATTTCGTGACTCCATGACCCCAAATGGGGTCACAGGGGTCAAAACTTTAAAAACCTATTTTCATCTTCTCCTCCAGTTCCAAAAGGTCTAGAGAGCTGAAAAGTTGTGATTAGACTCCTTGGCCAATGGGGATTCTAAATTGTAGATTTGGTTACACCTATTTTCATCTACTTCTCAAGTTCCAAAAGGTCTAGAGAGCTGAAATGTTGTGAGTAGACTCCTTGGCCAATGGGGATTCTAAATTGTAGATTTCGTGACTCCATGACCCCAAATTGGGTCACAGGGGTCAAAACTTTAAAAACCTATTTTCATCTTCTCCTCCAGTTCCAAAAGGTCAAGAGAGCTGAAAAGTTGTGATTATAAACTCCTTGGCCAATGGGGATTCTAAATTGTAGATTTGGTTACACCTATTTTCATCTTCTTCTCAAGTTCCAAAAGGTCTAGAGAGCTGAAAAGTGGTGAGTTGACTCCGTCGCAAATGAGAATTCTAAATTTTAGGTTTAGTGACCCCTTGACCCCAAATGGGGTCACAGGGGTCAAAACCTTAAAAACCTATTTCCAATAAATAGTCTGATGAGCTACAGAGCCCATGGCTCTATTTTTATATTACACAGATCAAACACTCTCAAGTGTTGGAAACATTTATAGACATGGAAATTTGGTGTCCCTGTGTCATCTGATAATAAAATCATATATTGGGGATATTATATGATGGTCATGATATACTAAATTTAATACAGAAGTGCCTAAATATTAGTATTTCCCGAGTGAGATCAAAGGATATACTGATATTTAACTTCTTTGAGAGGCATTTTAGAAGTTGGAATGACAATAATGCTGAGGAATATATGGATGACATCTTCTTTGTTCATTGTATGCGATGTTTTGACACAGATTCAAACGTCTCACACGTACAAAGAAGTTGTCATCCATATATTCCTCGGCATTACTGATATTTAGGCTCATGTTGTTAACATAGGATGTCAAGGGCTCGAATGGGAAATTCTGTTTATAATTTTTGTCCCAAAATCAAGGAAAATACTCCAAATCAACATTGAAACATTGACGACTCTGCAGCAGTCAGTGCATAGAGATTGCACATCCATAAACAAAACATTGTCAAAGCATTGTTAGATATGTATGGAAGCATCCTAGTGCCACAGTGAGAATTTTTTTATCTCCTAATTAGGAGATACTTTCTCCTAATTAGGAGATACTAACTCCTAATTAGGAGATACTAACTCCTAATTAGGACTTAGTTATCACCTAATTAGGACTTAGTTATCACCTAATTAGGACTGAGTTATCACCTAATTAGGACTTAGCTTTCACCTAATTAGGACTTAGATATCACCTACTTAGGACTTAGTTATCACCTAATTAGGAGATACTAACTCCTAATTACGAGAAACTAAGTCCTAATTACGAGATACTAAGTCCTAGACTTAGCTATCACCTAATTAGTACTTAGCTTTCACCTAATTAGGACTTATTATCTACCTATTAGGTGATTGCTAGGTCTAACTTCTAATGACCGATAACGCCCATACTTTAAAAGTATATTATACATGATCTATGCTATAAAAGACTCACAAAAGCACTAAAGATCATAATATATTTGGTCTTTCATATAATAATAAAAGTTTAGGAGAAAGTTTATAGACTCGTGGAAAACATCATTGACCGAGGACGAAGTCCGAGGTCAATATTGTTTTCCTCAGATCAATAAAACATTCACCATTGCATAATTGTTTTATTATTCAGAGATACAAAAACGAAAAGACAACAAAAACTACGGCTAACTACGGGAATTTGGTTCGATTCTGATCATGACGTCATTGTCCACTTGTCCCAAGGCAATTGAACCTTATTGCTGTAGATCACGTAGTCTTTTTCGTATTTTCCTTTGTGTATTGAAGCGTAATAAAAATAACTGTGAACTGGTGAATTCGGTCCAGCCCTCTTTCTATGAACCCGAGGAAAACAATATTGACCTCTGACTTCGTCCTTGGTCAATATTGTTTCTTCAAATCCATTAACTTTCTCCTCGGTCAATATTGTTTTCCTAGGGTCCATAAAACAGGTATAGACCTCATCACCAGTCAATATTTATAATGTCATTTATTTCATTCAACTTATCAAACTACATTGTTAATATTTGTAAAAGGATAAAAATATATAGGTCTGCAGGTGGGCGTGTATATAAGTAAAAAAGGTTAACTTTTGAATGACCTCCATGCTGAATAAAGTTTTGATTGATTGAAGTCCTAATAAGGAGATACTTATGTCCTAATTAGGAGGTAGTATCTCCTAATTAGGAGTTAGTATCTCCTAATTAGGTGATAACTAAGTCCTAATTACGTAATAGATAAGTCCTAATTAGGAGTTACTTATGTCCTAATTAGGAGTTAGTATCTCCTAATTAGGAGATAAACAAAATTCTCACTGTGGCACTAGGATGCTTCCGTAGATATGTGATGTCACAATGAAATAGTGATACTTTGCCCTAGGGCATCGCATGAAGAATATGAACTTGATATGGCTCTCTTCTAAGGTAATAATGATCTCTGTAATTCCAGGGTATTATCTGTTGCCATATGATACCAATATTACGGGAATATTTTTAACATTGTTATATTCATACTTGAAAATATTCTTATGAATCTCCCAAGGAAATGTTATTCTATTGTGTTCTCATGCAGTTCCCTAGGGAATATGCATATAGAGAGTATCATATTGGTATTTTCACATCACATTCTATAACAGCCAAAGACCCCAATATCAGCCCTGCTTGACGAAGGGCGTAACGTACATTCAAAGTCTCTGTATTTATAAGCAATATAATAGAATCTTGACTTTCAATATTTGATATTCTTATTCAAAGGGTGAACTTTTCAAAACAATGAAGACACATTTGATGAGGTGATGAGATGATGAGGTGATGAGGTGATGATCGAGGTGATGAGGTGATGAATTCTTAAATGGTTACGTTTCGAGCTTCCTATGGAATGCAGGTCCAAACTTTAGCTGTATGATTGTACTTTTGTATAACAATTTTGAAAATAAGATTATGTTTATGCTGTAACTTTTATGTTTCTTGTCTCAGTGTCTGCTTAACTTAAATGTTCCATCTATTGGGTTGCCCAGGTAGGTGGGGGTCACCAATCCAGTGTTAAAGGGGCAGTAGCACGTTTTTAGGGGGAATATAAGCTAGATGTCAGGAAAATGAAAATTAATGGTTCCAATTGAAAGACAATGTATTCAATCTAAAGGGAGCAGTAATAATTCAAATATATAATGTTAAGTTTAGCCATGCGATTCCTTTTTCTTACACTAAAATGAATTAAAGGTGTTCACACAAAATGGCCGCCAGTGGATTTTATGTGAATCTTCATACTTTGTCCTCTGACTATGGATGATTGGTTTGTGTAATAAAATGTGTGACACTGTCACAATAATACATTTTACATTAACTAACAATTATCAGTGAACATTTTAAAATATAAAATTACCAAAAAACGTGCTACTGCCCCTTTAAATCACATTCACTCAAAAGAGAATATGTCTTGTAATGCTCATTTCATCACATTCTCATGAATCTATGATTTTGTAATTTTTAAAGAAAGCTTCCTCTATGAAAGGCTGTGAACATCTAAGTGTAAGTTTTATGCTTAGAGTTGGAATTGCAAGCCAGTTTCCTCATTCAAGACCGAGGGTATTGTAGCATGGTTTTTGAGTGGTTTCAAGGTCCAATCATCATAACAATTTCATTGGCTAACAGAAATCTAGGGTAGATAATTTCATGACAGATTTTCCTGATGAAAGAACCAAAGGGTAATATAGTGAGAAGCAAAGGAACTCACAACCATGGTTGACTGAGGAAAATGTTTGTCATATTTTGTTGTTGTTCAAAGACACGGCTCACATTTCCTTTCACAATGGATCATGCTTTACCACATGCCTGATTGAGTAATTCTTGGATTGTTTGCTGAAGTTACAAAGATGCATTCATCAAAAGTGACATGTTCTTTGTCTGAATGACACATTTTGAAATTGAATAGGATGAATGATGCATTACCTGTGTTGTTAAATTATGTTTTCAACACTCAAGCAATGTTTACATTATATTTTGTACAAAACATTTTTGATGGATAATTTATTTAAGGGATATTGATTATGGTTCAAAGAAGTGGGGATGTTTTTGGAATGAATACAATAACAATACATTTTTAGAAAATTTATATTCATCATCAGGGCTTAATGTGACTCTTTAAATTTTGAGCCATGATAGAATTGCAAAGACTATATATATAGCCTGTTGCGCTACAGAACCAATGGCTCTATTTTTTATTAGAAAATTTTGATTTCCAATTCCATTTAACTCTAACTGTAACAGATATAGATCTTTTACAACCAATCATACTTGAGTGGATCCTAGATCGATTTTAATGCCGAGATTTGTGGTGACAGCTGCTGGACATTATAATGAAATATGTTTTCATTAATATCACACTCTTAGAAAAATGGGAATCAATACGTTTTGCTTTTTCTTATCAAATCAACAGTTTGGTCAAATTGATTTTTTATTCAAGTTTATCCATTTCATTCTTAAACATGCGTTTTAAAGCTGATCATCAGGCAAAAATGGCCGGCTGTTATGTGAACATAAATTTATCCCATTTTCAACTTCCCGTAGGGCTGCTGCACCCCTTAACACACACCTTTTGGAAGATGTACCTTGTGCCTATAGGATCTGAAATTGTAAATTATGGCCTTAACCCTTGAAATATAGGCATGTCAGTTTTTCCCTCAAATGGTTAAAAATCTTCTTCTCCAGAACCAATTTGCTAAGGAGCCTGAAATTGAAATATTAAAACCTCTGTGGCTTAGTTTTTAATTTGGTGATCAGACATTTATAAATATGGGTATGGCAGGTTAGCCACTCAAATCTTCTATTATCTGTATTCTCCAGAAAGCAATAATGCTTGAAATCTTGAATTCATATATATAGATACGGTAGAGTTTGAAGGAGCAGTAGCAGTTTTTAGGAGGAATATATGGTGATGTCAGGAAAATGAAAATAAATGGTTCCAATTGAAAAACAATGTATCTTAACTAAATAAGGAATAATAAATCATATTTATAATGTAAATATCAGCCATGTGATTCCTTTTTCTTGCTCAAAATGAATTAAAGGTGTTCACACAAAACTGGCCGCCAATGTACTTTATGTGAATCTTCATAAGTTATTGTCTGACTATGGATGATTTGTTTGAGTATTTAGACACTATTGAATTTATACATTTTGCATTTACGAACAATTATCAGTGAAAAATGGAAATATAAAATTTTGGAAAAAAGTGCTGCGCGCTGCCCCTTTAAGGTGTGAAATTTTCCTCATCCAACTCTAATCGATAAGGGTGTGGCAGGGTTGTAGTTTTAAGGAGAAAGACCAAAACTTGATGGCACAGGAAGTCAAGGAGAGAGTATATACATTTCAGTTTGAAAGCACTTTTTGTCCCTAGTGTGTTTTTCCTTGTAAATAGAATATATCTCAACCAAAACCCACAGTGCAAGACTCAATTAATTAATTTAGCCTTGTCCTCTAAGATTTGGAAACTTGAAAAAATGATAGAAAGACAGATTTAACAATAATATTCCAGAATGATTCATAGTTCAGTCACACATAATGTGGAACAGCTTGCCACCAAAGTAGAAAAATGAATATCAGTATTAAATTTAATAATCAATGTTAGAATGTGAAGTTTTGCAATTCCTGGCGCCAGAATAAATACAATTGGATCTTTTTATGTTCAGTTTGCAGAAATTGTTGTTGTTGTTTTCTTCACTAACTTGTTGGGCGTTTGTCTGCAAATACAATGAAATTACCATAGGCATAATCTTTGATGGATGCTCAATTGAGTGTGTCAGTTCCTATTGTCTGGTCGATGCTTTTTCATTTCATATAACAATCTGAACTGCTTAAACCTGCGTACTGTCATCATCATTACAATTATCCTTAAGTTTATAGCTATAGGTTGTATGTGTCATGATGTATGATGAGTATTAAGTATATATATATTTTGAGATGATTTTTTTGGCCCTAAGGAAGAGGGTGTTTCGTCTAGAGGACATGTCAGAGGGGGAATGACCGCAGGCCCCTGTGTCATTGTAAGTTCAATCGTTCCCGCTGCAAAAAAAGAAAAAGAAAAAAGAGACAACCCCTCGATTTCAACACCTTCATAGTTACATAGTATGAAGAAGGCAGGAAACTTGAACGTGAACTACCTACCGCCATCGCCTTTTTCGCTGACTGTTAGGCTTTCGTTACATACAATTGATTAAAACTTTGTGCCAACATATACAAGTTGAATAAACCATATATAAGTGACCACAATATCAAACCTTTAGATAAAGATTCCCACTTTCACAATATTGATATCACCATCACTTTTCTTGATATTTTAATGTGTTTGTACAAGTTTGATAGTTCTCTGTCTTGATGTGAATTATGAAAATAGAATTTTGTTCTGTTCTGTTACATTGGGAACAAACTTTTTTTCATGCACAATGAAAATATATATGTACATTTCCATAAAAACATTTCTTCATCAATTTATGTATTACATTATATATAATTTTAAGTATTTTAAAATCTGATACTATCTTGAAACAAATTAATATAAAAATAGAGCCATTGGCTCTGTAGCTCATCAGGCATCAAATCAAGTTTGCTTTATACAGGCCAGATGAGCTAAAAATGAAACTGATGTTACCTATTGCAAGAGAACCTATAAAAAAATTACAAAACAAATGTAACGATTTTGGAATAAATTTCCTTACCCAAATGATTTATTATTATTCAACACTTTCTAGATCGCCAATATCAGACAGTGAAAGAAGTCCACACTAAAATATCCAAGGAGACATAAATTTGCCATAGACTGTCATCTAATGGAGAAAAATAGGTTTTTAAGATTGTGACCCCTGTGACCCTATTTGGGGTCATGGGGTCACGAAACCTACAGTTTAGAATCCGAATTGGCCAAGGAGTCTACATGCAGTCTTTCAGCTCAATAGACCTTTAGGAGCTAAAGATGATGATGAAAATAAGTTTTTGAGGTTGTGACCCCTGTGACCCTATTTGGGGTCATGGGGTCACGAAATCTACTATTTAGAATCCCCATTGGCCAAGGAGTCTGCACATATAATTTCAGCTCTCTAGACCTTTTGGAACTTGAAAAGAAGATGAAAATAGTTTTTTAAGGTTGTGACCCCTGTGACCCTATTTTGGGTCACAGGGTCACCAAAGTTACAAATTAGAATCCCCTTTGTCCAAGGAGTCAGCACACATCAATATTAACTATCTACTCCTTTTGGAACTGGAGAAGAAGATGAGAATTGGTTTTTGAGGTATTGACCCCTGTGACCCCATTTGGGGTTATGGGGTCACGAAATCTACAATTTAGAATCCCCATTGGCCAAGGAGTCTACTCACAACTTTTCAGCTCTCTAGACCTTTTGGAACTGGAGAAGAAGATGAAAATAGGATTTTAAAGTTTTGACCCCTGTGACCCCATTTGGGGTTATGGGGTCACAAAATCTACAATTTAGAATCCCCATTGGCCAAGGAGTCTGCACATCAAATTTCAGCTCTCTAGAGTCATTGGTTCTGGAGAAGAAGTCGAAAATGTGAAAAGTTTACGGATGGACGGATGGACGGATGGACGCCTTGCCATGCCATAAGCCCATCGGGTCTTTCAGACCTGATGAGCTAAAAAATTAATATGGAACCATTATTTTGGTCAACTTCAGAAGGTTTGTTACAGTATTTAATTACAGGAGATTCATTTGAGGGTCTAATTCTAAAGAATTGATAATTATGATTTTAATTCTTCAATTAAACAGTGCGATCTAGACACTGAGCAGCCAATTTTCAGGAAAGCATATTAATTATTTTTATTTTTAAATTAACACAGTAAGTGCCTTTGCATACAATGTCAGTAAATATACAATTTCTTATAATCTCTCTATATTTCTAAATTAGTAGTGCTTCATGACAATAAATCAACATCCCTAAACTCAATTAAATTGAATAGTTAAATCAATCTGAAATTCAAACCTAAAAACATTACATCTTTGAAAAGAAGATGAAAATAGTTTTTTAAGGTTGTGACCCCTGTGACCCTATTTTGGGTCACAGGGTCACCAAAGTTACAAATTAGAATCCCCTTTGTCCAAGGAGTCAGCACACATCAATATTAACTATCTACTCCTTTTGGAACTGGAGAAGAAGATGAGAATTGGTTTTTGAGGTTGTGACCCCTGTGACCCTATTTTGGGTCATGGGGTCACAACATCTACAATTAAGAATCCCCATTGGCCAAGGAGTCTGCACATATCATTTTTAACTCTCTAGTCCTTTTAGAACTGGAGAAGAAGATGAAAATAGGTTTTTAAGGTTGTGACCCCTGTGAATCTATTTGGGGTCACAGGGTCACCAATGTTACAAATTAGAATTTCCATATGCTAAGGTACCTGTACACAAAATTTCAGCTCTCTAATGTGTATGGTTCATGAGGAAAAGTCGAAAGTGTCAAAAGTTTACGGACGGACGACAGAGTCCTGATGAGCTAAAAATTATTAAATCTTAAAAAGGCTTATGACGGCTAGAGATATTTATTATTTTCATGTTTCACTGCTAGTTACGAGTATTATTCATTTTGTATTGGAATACAAAGAGGATATCTGGGTTTTTTCTTGACTAATACCATGTTTTTCTCAGGTAGAAATTAAGTTTACAAGAAAAATTGACATATGTGAGATTCCAAGATAGATATTACATGATATTGTATGATGACTATCAGTCAGAGCCTGAATCCAAGTATGTAAATAATATTTCAAAATATGATGATTTAATCTCTTTTTCCTTAAATTACAAACAATGTCAAAATATCTAATTACCTTTGAAGTGACACGTTACCTAACTTCATTATGAAATCTACAAAAATAATGTTCATATATATACCATATGATTTAAATTTTTCTTAAACTTCAGCTTGTATTTATGACTGTCTGACAGTATACCATTTCACTTTAGTATTAAATTATCAAACTTTTCTAAAAGTTTTAGCGATGCATTTGAAATGATTGTAATGAAATTATGAAACTTGATATAAATTTTCAAGCAACATTTGTCATAAGTTTACTTAGACCTCAAATGACAATAACCTTTGCAGCTACTAGTAATATTATATTCCATCCAATCTGTTACAACAAGTAACCTTTAAAGGGGCAGTAATGCTAAATGTATCATATTGACAGTGTCAAAAATCTCATTACACAAGCCAGTCATCCATAGTCAGAGGACAAAGTATGAGGAATCACATAAAATCCATCAGCGGCCATTTTGTGTGAACACCTTTAATTCATTTTGTGTAAGAAAAAATAATCACATGGTATATTTGAATTGTTACTGCTTCATTTAGTTTAAATACATTGTCTTTCAATTGAAACCATAAATTTTCATTTTCCTGACATATCACCTTATATTCCACCAAAAAACGTGCTGCTGCCCCTTGAGAAGTTTTTTCGACGGCTGAAATTCTGCAAATAGTTTGTGGTGCAATTTATGCTGCTAGCAAGGGGACTGTACTGGAGCTTGATAAGTGCTCCTATAAAAACAGAGGCCAGAGTAGGACTTAATGTTGGAGCTGCTTCTTTTGGAAGAGAATGTTATCAAATGGATTAATGCATGTAACTATCAATCAATGAAGTTTATTTTGTAAAAGTCCCTAGGATCACATACAGTACAAACTAAACATAAATGTAATTACATAGCATGTTACCATAAAAACATATAAATACACACATGTGCACATATTATATTATCATTTAATTCATGATTTTTCTCAAAGTTTAGATTTGAAAATAGGCAGATAAGTGTATAAATAAATATATGCTCATATGGTAAACTTCATGTATTAACAGATTAGCTTCAAAGATGGCAAAAATTTGATAGTGTATTTATTTGGGTGACCTTGCTCATATGTTGTGATTATGTTTTGCACATTTTTGTAAAAATTTTGCCAAAATTTCTGTAAAAAACTTTCTTTGGAGGGAAGGTATGGGATTTAATAATGCCCCCCCCCCCATCCCCCCCCCATTATGTGTTGTCTTTGAAAAAGTACCAAGCATCAAGCATAGACTTCATGAGGCCATTTTAGTGTCAACTCATTTTAGTAATTCATATTAGAAAAATGGATAAGTTGATAACTTTTCAGGTAAACATTTTGTGAAACCTGGTAATTTTTGCGCTAATATGTACCCAGAAATATGTGATAAAATCTGTTTGTCAAAAGATGAAGTTACACTTGCAAATTTTTATTTTTGCTCTTGAGGAGTGTACTTAGAAAAACAGAACATTTTGTAATGATTTTCATAACATGTCACAAATAAAACATTACCATGTAACTGAGTACAAGGAAAATATCTTAGCTTACAACTTATTATCAATAACTGTCAAAATGGAGTCTGAAAAGTTCAGAAGATTACATACAATTGTAATTTGAATTCAGAAAATATTAAAAACGTTATATATCTGACATAATCCAAAGTTTCATGAGTATTGATTCCAAATTTGAGTCTTTAGTTTGAAGCATTATAGATGCACCATGGTTGGTCGACTGTTTGACCTTAAAGATTATTGTAATTTACTTGAGCGATATTGTTTTATTTGATTAAGAGTCATATTTTTTTAAGTTTGAATTATCAATAAGATAAGGAGTTTGATGGATGATCAACTTCTCTATTGGACAGCAGCGACATTTTGGTATTTAACTTATGCTAGCATCTACATAAAGAAGTTGGTCATTCATTAAAATCCTTGTTTTGTTGCGGATGACAACTAATATTTCTAAAATTCTTTTGATTGTTGAAACTAATATCTTATTTTCGACATGAAAAATATTGAGACACATTGTGGGGATTTATTGAATGATTTCTACCTTTTCAGTGATTTGCATGCCTTATAGTTAAAACAGAAAATCAGTTGATGTTATATTGTTAGAAATGAAATAAGATTTTCATAGTAGCATAACCCTGTGTATAATTTTCCCTGATCATTTTTGTACACATTTGGTTTGTTTCTGGGAGAGGGACTATCATGTAAAGTTTAGCCATGCGATTCCTTTTTCTTACACAAAATGAAATAAAGGTGTTCACACAAAATGGCCACCCATGGATTTTAGGTGAATCTTCATACTTTGTCCTCTGACTATGGAAAGTTGGTTTGTGTTTTGAGGTTTTTGACAATATCAAAATAATACATTTATCATTAACATACAATTATCATTGAAAATTTTAAAATAAAAAATCATAAAAAAACGTGCTACTGCCCCTTTAAGGTTCAGAATATTATTTCTTCAGAACTCTTTGTTGTAGTTTATTCATTCATTCTGTAAAGTTAGTCCACAAGGGTCAATTCAAGCTCTGAGTCTGACATTTATTGGTACTGAACAAAGTCCTCTATCTTCTGTTGTACCGACACCACAGTGTATCAGTATTCAGTACTCAGTATTCAGTATTCTGGTCCATATTGCTTCTGGGTTTGTATTGAGGTCTCAGATCAACTTAGGCTTGTCTCGTCTGGTTCAGATAATTCTATTAGTCAACTGGGAACCCTGTGTTTGGAGTAGGATCAAGCTTTGTTGAATTGGGTAAAATATTCGCTCTATTCTTGTGTGTAATTATAGGAGGTTGGGGACTTTGATGTGCTTGTATTTGGGAGTGTGTCTTTTGTCTGAAGATCTATGTTCTTTTACTTTGAATGAAATGGGTTTTTGCAATCTTTGTAAGAGCTTTGTTTAGGATAAAAAGATTTTTCTGTAGCATTGTCTTCTTTGTTGTTTTTAGTCCTCATTGTCGTAGTTAAGTCATGTGAAAAACATTTTGTTTCATATGTGTTCAAGTTTAGGAATGAAGTTGAGATTTCTGTAGCATTAATTTGCTCTATCATTGTTTATGATTTTCATATCTTAACTTGAAAGAATAGTTTTTGAAGCTTTGAATATTTTGCTCATGTGTTTTTACTGCCAAAACTATACAAATTTCTTTTACAACGAAATATTCTTCAGTAAGATATTAGCAAATTCATCATTACAAAGATGTAATGTTTTTAGGTTTGAATTTCAGATTGATTTAACTATTCAATTTAATTGAGTTTAGGGATGTTGATTTATTGTCATGAAGCACTACTAATTTAGAAATATAGAGAGATTATAAGAAATTGTATATTTACTGACATTGTATGCAAAGGCACTTACTGTGTTAATTTAAAAATAAAAATAATTAATATGCTTTCCTGAAAATTGGCTGCTCAGTGTCTAGATCGCACTGTTTAATTGAAGAATTAAAATCATAATTATCAATTCTTTAGAATTAGACCCTCAAATGAATCTCCTGTAATTAAATACTGTAACAAACCTTCTGAAGTTGACCAAAATAATGGTTCCATATTAATTTTTTAGCTCATCAGGTCTGAAAGACCCGATGGGCTTATGGCATGGCAAGGCGTCCATCCGTCCATCCGTCCATCCGTAAACTTTTCACATTTTCGACTTCTTCTCCAGAACCAATGACTCTAGAGAGCTGAAATTTGATGTGCAGACTCCTTGGCCAATGGGGATTCTAAATTGTAGATTTCGTGACCCCATAACCCCAAATGGGGTCACAGGGGTCAAAACTTTAAAATCCTATTTTCATCTTCTTCTCCAGTTCCAAAAGGCCTAGAGAGCTGAAAAGTTGTGAGTAGACTCCTTGGCCAATGGGGATTCTAAATTGTAGATTTCGTGACCCCATAACCCCAAATGGGGTCACAGGGGTCAATACCTTAAGAACCTATTTTCATCTTGTTCTCATGTTCCAAAAGGTCTAGAGAGCTGAAAAGTTGTGAGTAGACCCCTTTTTGGCCAATGGGGATTCTAAATTGTAGATTTTGTGACCCTATGACACCCAATGGGGTCATAGGGTTCAAAACCTTAAAAACCTATTTTTATCTTCTTCTCCAGTTCCAAAAGGTCTAGAGAGCTGAAAAGTTGTGTGTAGACTCTTTGGCCAATTAAGATTCTACATTTTACATTTAATTACCCCTTGACCCCAATTGGGGTCACAGGGGTCAAAACCTTAAAAAACTATTTTCATCAAAAGTCTGATGAGCTACAGAGCCCATGGCTCTATTTTTTTATTTTTAAATGCATTTTTCTCTTAAATTTCAGAAAAGGATGAATTTGTCTTAAATCATACACTATATTCTCCTCAATTTCAGAAAAAGGATCAGTAGTCCTAGGCTCCACAGACTGTACTTCAATTAAATACTTCCTTTATTCCGTGTGATCTGTGAACAATGTTGAATTTCACTTGAATACTACACTGCATTCTCTTAAATTTCAGAAAGGATGAATTTGTCTTAAATCATACACTGTATTCTCTTCAATTTCAGAAAAAGGATCACTATAGTTCTCACAGACTGTTCTTCAATTAAATATTTCTCCTATATTCTATATTAATTTTTAATAATGCATTTTTCTCTTAAATTTCAGAAAGGATGAATTTGTCTTAAATCATACACTATATTCTCCTCGATTTCAGAAAAAGGATCACTAGTCCTAGCCTCCACAGACTGTGCTTCAATTAAATACTTCCTTTATTCCGTGTGTTCTGTGAACAATGTTGAATTTCACTTGAATACTACACTGCATTCTCTTAAATTTCAGAAAAGGATGAATTTGTCTTAAATCATACACTGTATTCTCCTCGATTTCAGAAAAAGGATCACTAGTCCTAGGCTTCACAGACTGTGCTTCAATTAAATACTTCTCTTAGTCCGTGTGATCTGTGACCATGGCGGGAACTCTACAGTTTCACCTTTCCACGTGCTGGTACTCACTCAGTGGGTAAGTAGATTCACTGTCTAATTAGTATCATTTTCCTTGGAATTAATCTCTTAGCCTTGAACCTGATCCTCTATATTTGCATTGATTGTTCCAAGATGATTGGCTTGGCCCTTTGGTGGATGAAATGATAGGGGTCTGTCAAACTAAATCATTCTTGAGGTGTCTTCATTTCTTTTTCAGGATTTTGTGAATTTGTGCATTTTTTTTTATGATTGTGATTTTTGATTTGGTTTGTTATTAATAATATGTCAGTATTCCATAAATGCATAATAGATAATTATAATAATCAGTAAGTGGAAAATGAAAAAGTGAGAAATCACATTTATCCCTGTTATACATTTATACAACATGATATGCATTTCTTTTCAGCTTTTCATGCACACTCAATTGTCTAATTCCATATCTATGAACACAATTCATATCTTGTCCAAATATATATTCATATTTAAGCATCTTACTTTCAGGTCCTTGTTCAATGTGTGCTATAATGTTTTGTTTATATATCATGTACCGGGGTATGTATGTTGTTTCTACACTGTTGGAAATAGCTCCCTGACCGCTCGTCAATTGCTTGTTAATTTGAGATATGGCTTGTTCAAGAAGAGGTCAGCAAGCCCATCTGATTTTAGATCTACTAGGTGTTGACATATTGTAGGGTTAGTCAAATATTTAGGAGGTGTAGTGATTGTTTTAACCACAAACTAGAGCTATTATAATTCAAACACTACTTACATATTTAATAAATTTTTTCTTAATCACATATAAAGATTACTCATTGATCTGTATTGACATTATTTCCTGATCAAATATGAACATTATTTCTTGATAAGATATTGCACTGGGAGACATACTCTATATATATATTTATATTCAACATGTCAAGGACAACTTTTCAATAAAATCTTGACGCATTAATCATTCTTTCAAATTTTTTATTATCTCTATTTATCCCATCATTGTCTTTCCGGCAAAGAGAGGACAAAAAGTTGATGTGGTCTATATCAAGCATATGACTCAGTATTCTATTCTATTAAGTCCCTAGGGAAATATTTTTTGTTGCCAACCATTTATCAACATATGTTCGGTGGCGCTGAACTGAATAACTCGTACAGAATTGAAAAATAATCCACAAGGAATTAGTTAATTATTTTTTTCTTTTTCATGACAACTTCGGAAGAAAATATGTCCCTGGAGATGCTTGTTGATGTGATTATTATGATGTTCTTGGTGATATTTTCCACACATTTCTTTCATCATTATTGATCCTTTGTTGCAAGCTTATAAGCAAATTGCCAAGCTGTTGAAATCTAATAATTGATTATACTTATTTGGTAGCATATATTTATAGAATTTGGGGAAATTAACTGAAAATTTATTTATTGACTAGGTCATAACTATTTGGAATTGATGTCGGCAATAAATGTTCTAGTTTGGAGTCAATGTTTATTTTTATTTGGAAAGTTTTGAATTAAGATAAAAATAAGATTTACTGTTATATTTTGCAGTTTGTTAAGTCTTTTGATACATGAAATTGTAGTAAATAGGAATATTTCTTAGCATTTCATATTTCAAACTAACTATGGTGTTTCTTCCCTTTAGATATTACACTTATGTATTAATCAAATTATGATAGAAGCTAATGTTATAGCCAACAATGTTCAAAATGGGGATATATCTTCCATCCTTTTCAATATCAGATACCAGAACTTCAACTGATTTTGATATGACCATTGAAAGCAAATTTTGAAAAACTTAATAATGTTAATCAAATTTTAAAAGGTTAATAAAGAAATTTGCCAGAATTTTAACAGTGTCACAAGCAAATGAAATCAAATTTCTTCAAATTTGCCCCAATAAGTATTAGTTTATGCCAAATTTATTATCTTAAGAGGCTCAAACATGTCATTTTTTAATCCTATTATCCATAGTTATAGCAGAAATCTTCAAGGTTTTTTTTTCATCTTTTCTGGTAGGAAAAAAGCATAACCAAACATGGTACAATCATTTGTGTGAACTGTGAATTTTGTTTGATGTATAATTTGTCCTGCAAAATGTAACAGTAATTTGTTTATTTAATGAGATTTGTATATTTGCCATAAGGATGTGTCGCTGCCACTTTAAGGGTCGGGTAATTATTCAAGTCTGCAGGAGAATAGTATCTTCTTGTGTAGAAGTGTTAGTAATTGTGTAAGTCTCACTGTCTGGTTTAGATCAAAGAATTCCCATAGCTAAGTAATTGCTGCTCTAGGAACATCACACCTGGATCAAATAGTATTAACAAAAGGTCCAAAAAGGTCCTTTGATCACAGATTCAGATTTTGGGGATCAATTAATTTGTATTATAAAACCCATTTAGGAATTGGCCAAACAGATTAGATTGTTCCTATTGATTTAACTGTTGTTAAAACCTTCATGTTAAAAAATAACAGTGCAATTACTATAGAGGCAATTTAGTAAAGTTTTAGTGAAATATACGATTGGCACTGAAAGGTTGTTTTGGCAATTACCAAGGGCTTGGTAGTAAATTATTCCAGTCAGCAAATGATGTCATGACCAAATTGATGTAGTTGCATTATCTATCTATTTGAGTTTGATGCTTAAAGACTGAATCTGTTGTCATTTCAGAATCTTATAAGTGTTTGGTAACAAGGGGTTGAACCCCTCTTCATTCGAAAAAAAAAATCGATTGGAATCAATGTGTTGAGTAAAAACTCCTTTTACCAAACTGTGATCTGAAAATGATAACACTTTGTTGTCCCCTATACAGTGTTATTGGTGTTTTCTATCACTGCATTTTGCACCTGGCAGTGCATCGTTCTGTCCTTCTCGAATGATGTTTAATTCCTTGGTTATGAACTTGGAATCGAATCACAGAGTCCCAACTGATGCCAATCTACCAATAAGCAAGACTACATCTGTAGTTTTGAGAACCTCATGTCCCCTCCAATCACAAGCCAGCTTTATCCAGCTTCACTTTGCTTTACCCTGTTTCACCCTGCTTCAGCCGACCTACTTTGTTTCACCCAACTGAGCCTAGCCTTACCCCACTTTGTTTCACCAAACTCAGCCTAGCTGTACCCCACTTTGTTTCACCCAACTCAGCCTAGCTGTACCCCACTTTGTTTCACCCAACTCAGCCTAGCTGTACCCCACTTTGTTTCACCCAACTCAGCCTAGCCTTACCCCACTTTGTTTCACCCAACTCAACCTAGCTGTACCCCACTTTGTTTCACCCAACTGAGCCTAGCCTTACCATACTTTGTCTCACCCAACTCAGCCTAGCCTTACCCCACTTTGTTTCACCCAACTCAGCCTAGCCTTACCCCACTTTGTTTCACCCAACTCAGTCTAGCCGTACCACACTTTTTTTCACTCAACTCAGCCTAGCCGTACCACACTTTGTTTCACCCAACTGAGCCTAGCCTTACCATACTTTGTTTCACCCAACTCAGTCTAGCCGTACCACACTTTTTTTCACTCAACTCAGCCTAGCCGTACCACACTTTGTTTCACCCAACTGAGCCTAGCCGTACCACACTTTGTTTCACCCAACTCAGTCTAGCCGTACCACACTTTTTTTCACCCCACTTAGCTTAGCCGTACCACACTTTGTTTCACCCCACTTAGCTTAGCCGTACCACACTTTGTTTCACCCAACTCAGTCTAGCCGTACCACACTTTTTTTCACTCAACTCAGCCTAGCCTAACCCAACTCACTTGTTTCACCTCATTTTTCCTTGTGTCACCCCCCCCCTTAGCCAAGCTTAATCACACTTCAATTCACTTCACCTTGCTTTACCCCACTTTACCAATTAAGCTTCATCCAGTTTCACTTTGCTTCTTCCTCTTCACCCTAATTCACCCCATTTTACCCTGTTCCACCCTACTTCACTTTGCTTCTTCCTCTTCACCTTGCTTTTCTCCAACCTCCTCCATAGCCTTTAATTTGTTTTGTCAAAATAAGTAGTGAATAGTGAAAGGAAAAGATCTGCAAAACAAAAATGACATTGTCAAAGAAATAGCGATAAAGGAAAATAATAATTTTGGTGAGAGATGGATCAGCAAGAATTTCAGAAGGAAGTGTCTGCTGGAGACTCTCTATCATATCTGCTGTAATTGCTGGAGGAAGAATAGAGTTGCATCTACTTGATTGAGTGGACCTGTCTTGATCAATGTTTCTACTAGGATATTCTTACTGGAGTTTCTCATTTGTGAGATATCTTTGCCATATATCAAATCATAGCTAAAATGGATGGAATAATCGGAAAACGCCCTCTTGTCATCAGAAATGAGTGGGCTGCTGCAAGTGATGGCCTGACGAAGGGCCAATATCATTTCATAGCCAAGCAACGTCACTTTTGTTTTGACATTATGACAAATATGGTAACTTAATACCAGTGGATCAACTCAAAAGTTTTGAGGCAATTTAATTTTTTCTTTCTTCATGTTCTTACATGAGTTTCTCATTTGTAAGGTACCTTTCAAATTTACATCAAGGTTTGGAGCAATCAGAGAGGTTCAGAAGGTTCATTTTAGAGAGATTCAGAAGGTTCAGTTCAGAGAGGTTCAGAAGGTTCAGTTCAGAGAGGTTCATAAGGTTCAGTTCAGTGAGGTTCAGAAGGTTCAGTTTAAAAAGGTTCAGAAGGTTCAGTTCAGTGAGGTTCAGAAGCAGGGATGCAGATTCAAATTTTTGCCAATCGGACATTCCACGTATAAGTCGACGAATAATGATATTTTGTAATCAATTTTGGTGCTTTATCTCACGTAAATACACGATTGAACATGTGGAAATATTTCATAGACTAAATTTAAGTCTAAAATTATTACTCAGTAATTTACTTATTACTATGATGTTTAGGCCTTGGTATATGAATATGTTTATAATTTAAATAAATAATCAAGTTTCGATAGTGTCAGTTATTCAGTAAACAAATGCCAGGTGCTTAGAATCTAATATTAACTGGAAAGCAGACGATGTACAGATCTATTTATAGCAACGCATGCAGAGCAATGCAAAAACAAAACACTGAAAATACATTACATTGAGTAAAATAAAATTACTTTGGCTGTTTTAAATATAATTCTATTAAGTTATGATGCATATCAACTACTTGACACACACTGCATAAGTTTTTTTAGCCTGTCAAACTTGCCAACAGATCAGCCTGTTTTCGTTTCCCTATCACTGCAGTAATCCGGCTGTTCCTTTCTCCTCCCTTCAGTAATGAAAGCTCCCAACACTCTGTTAATGAAGTCTTGCTTGCAAAGTCGATGCATGGAGCTTGTGAAGTTAGTGGAGGGAGGATATAGTAACAGCATGTAAAATAACGATGTGAAGTTGTTTGATGTCTTTTAAAAAAAAGTTTGGCCTTATTGACTTGTTTTACTCAATGCATGACACTGAGATGATCCAATAATTAAAGATAACAAGGTAATTATGTCGTTTGAATGGATTAGTTGTTTCATTGATGACCGGTTCGTGTTTTTATTACAATTATGACCGACACAAGCGGGGCATTTCATCGGCCTTTATTGATTGCTTGTTACTCAACTCAGGCTTGTTTATATGTTTGTTTAGTAATTCTTTGATTATCTTCAATCGGTCAAATGACTCCTTGAATGTCCGACAGGTCACTTTTTCAATCGGTCAAACTGGATTCCCAATCGGACATGTCCGGCAAATAGACCGATTTCTGCATCCCTGTTCAGAAGGTTCAGTTCAGAGAGGTTCAGTTCAGAAGGTTCAGAAGGTTCAGTTCAGAGATTCAGTTTAGAGAGGTTCAGAAGGTTCAGTTCAGAGAGGTTCAGAAGGTTCAGTTTAGAGAGGTTCAGAAGGTTCAGTTTAGAGAGGTTCAGAAGGTTCAGTTCAGAAGGTTCAGTTCAGAAGGTTAGGGTTCAGAAGGTTCAGTTCAGAAGGTTTAGGTCAAAGAGGTTCAGAAGGTTCAGTTTAGAGAGGTTCAGAAGGTTCAGTTCAGAAGGTTTAGGTCAAAGAGGTTCAGAAGGTTCAGTTTAGAGAGGTTCAGAAGGTTCAGTTCAGAAGGTTTAGGTCAAAGAGGTTCAGAAGGTTCAGTTTAGAGAGGTTCAGAAGGTTCAGTTCAGAAGTTTTAGTTCAGAGAAGTTCAGAGAGGTTCAGAAGGTTCAGTTCAGAGAGGTTCAGAAGGTTCAGTTTAGAGAGGTTCAGAAGGTTGGATGTTACCCCTCCCATCATTAAAGTAATATAGAGATGCA
Organism: Steromphala cineraria; assembly: GCA_916613615.1. NCBI lineage: Eukaryota > Metazoa > Mollusca > Gastropoda > Trochida > Trochidae > Steromphala > Steromphala cineraria. The sequence goes on along the minus strand of OU744727.1, from coordinate 31,709,025 downwards.
TAGAAGAATTTAAGACTTAAATCCAAACCCTTTGTTTATATATTGATAAACAATCTTAAATCTGTTGCAAATTTTATGATTTAGGAAAACATAGCTTTAACAGAATTTGGGAAATTACATCCATTCAATTTATTATTATGAATTTTGCATCAGAAGATGTTTTTAAAATCTCTTTGAGGGGATTATCAAATGTTACCAAATGTCCTTTATCGTTATAATATTTTTTGGTGCACTGATATTTGATTTTATAAAATGAAAAATTCACCTCAAATTACTAGACTGTAGTTTTATGCAGCTGCATTTTAACAATATCAATGAAACAATCACTTTAACATTTCATTTAACATCATTGTCTCACCTTATCAAACATTTGTTTAGAGAAGATGTGAATCTAGTTCACTGATTACATTGTGAATGGACAAAGGAAAATGACTTTTGGAAGGAAAAACATCCATTGAATGTCACTGAAATGGAATGTGATATCAACTCCCACCTTTATCAACCTTTCTATGTACATCAAGCTGAGAGAAGCTATGAATCTAATTGATTCACTTCATTGTACATGGACAGGGGAGATAACTCTTGGAAGTTTAAAGATACGATCGTGTGATTTGATACAGAGAGTATCAATTTTGATCAGTCATGTTCAGATTTCATGTGTCAATCTGAGGAGTTCCTAACTTGATTAAATATTGTCACCGAAATATCCTTGACTTAATCCAAAGTGATATTCTGTATAGATTGTTTCTTGCACCTTTCATTCCTCATACTAGAAATACTCTAAAGTGGAAAGTGTAATTAATGTTTATATTTATTTAATTAAAAAGTTTTTGTTGATTATATTTTGTGTTTTAAGTTTTGAAAGCACTGACCCTTGTTAAAAAGTATGATGCTTTTAAAAGTAACTATAGTGGGAAATTTTAAAGAAATTAAAATATATTTTGGGGAAGCTTTGATATAAATGATTAATATGGATTGATCAGCCTTATGTTATAAAGACTAAATATTTCATTTTAAGAGGGAAACAAAAATATAAAGGAAAATATACTTTCTTTAATTGTGAAAGACATGTGAACAATGAATAATTGCCAATTTATTACAACATATGTTAAGGACAAACAACAATTCGTCATCAAGTTCTCTTTGATAACAGCTAGAGCTTGCCTTATAATATAGTTATAAAACATCAGTTTCTTATAATCATATTCCTTTATGGAAATATCATGCTTGAGATTGATAATGAATGATATAATAAAAATGATAATAAAATGCGCCAATAACAAGAAGGATTCAGCCTGAATCCTTAATAATAAGTCCATTTATAGAGCACACTTCCCGATTTACTCAGTGGTTGCTCAAAGCCCTTTATGAGTATCATTTCCCTTGTCTAACCATACAGCTGACATATCAGTCATAAGGTCATCACCAACAAACCCCTATTAGCAGGTACCAATTTATAGCTAGGTGAACAGAGGCACACTTTGATTAAAGTTCTTGTCCAAGGTTACACCACAAGTCTCTCAACTTAAGTCTCAGTGTAAAGAGGAGCCCTTCAAAAACTCTCAGTTTATTCAGCAATGAGCAGGCCACCCACTCATCCAGCAAGCCATTTTTGCTGTTGCTGAACTACACTGATAGTGGTCAACTGAGCAATGCACAGGACCATGTGCCACATTCCCTTACATACACAAAGAGACCTGGCAGGAAAAAAAACAGTCATGCTTTTATTCTATCACGTTTATACAGCATTTCCTTTTATGCATCCAAAACAAAAATAACATAACTTGCCATTTTTGTCTCATATCACATTTGTTACAAGTGGTTACATTGAAAAACAAGATTAATTGCAAACATCCCCAGCAGGTAACTATGTTTTATTGATGCAAAAATATTCCCCAGACTATAAAATGACAAATTATCAAAGTGTTACCTGACAGGTATATAAGTCTCAGGTTAATCAATTACCTGGCTCTTTGATCTCACCTGTTCAGGTATTGTAATCAGGAAATTACTAAAGGTTGTAAATCAGGTGAGCGACAGTGTTGTGGCATTCTATACATGGAATTGACCTTTTATTGCTTGGCATTGTTGCACTGATTGTTAAAAGATTGCTTACAACATCGCAAAATCCATTAACCTTACTCTATAATAGACAAGAGAAAAATTTATCAACTTGATAACTTGTCAAAATTGTCAAAACGTAATAAAACAATTGTTATATTGATAATATCATATGTGTTAATCCACAGTGATGACGTATTAGCAGTGGACATTGAACATTTACTATCCGGGCCATAGGGAGGTGTGAGGTTTTTATAATTTGTAGCAAAATAGAGTCTTTACAAATGCTTAAAAAAGAACAAATGAAAATCCAATTTTGATATTAACTTTTGGAAGAATATTTTGTCAGTTGCAACACCATCAGGAAAGAAATGCTATAACCATGCAGTGATGAAAGCCTAGAGGATAAGATTTTGAGTACTAAAATTTGTATTGTTTTTTTAGTAAATTGTGGGAAATATATTTGAAATGTGAAAAGTGACAAATTTTGGTTTTGTAAAGTCATACATGGATTAATCAATGTGAAGAATGCATTCCGAGTCTTGAATTTGCAAAAACTAATAACTTGCATTCTCCGTGACATTAAGTTGTCTTTTGATATCAAATATCATAGTTAAAAACAATTAATCTAAGGTCTGTCAAGATCATCTATTTTTTATTAACAAGAGATTATGTAAAAAGCATGAGGCTAAAATACAATACATGTATATCAACAGAATTGTTTTCAATACATCTGACTAAAAAATGTAGATCGGAAAACAACACTTTGACTCACAATGCAATGATATCAAAATTAGTGACATCACAGCATTCAATTTTAAGCTATACAAAAGAAGATTGCATGGTAATAGTTCAATTGTCAATTATGAGTTGAATGTTTGTTATCAATATATAAAAACAAAAATATATGACATTGTTTTATTTGTTTATAATTAAATTGTATTGACATCTAACTGCCGTTCAAATTTGTAGATCAAATATTTGTGAAAGTCCATGAATTGATCAAACATCTATAAGATAATTTGTTCATATACGAAAACAATATTTCGCTGGAAAATTTAATTACAATGTACTGAAAAATTAATTGCTCACCCAACATTGAAATTTTTATGCCTCGAGGAAAGAACTTGACAGTTCATTATGATTTTCAAATATTTGCTTAGAGAGAGAACATGTAAGTTTCAAAGCAATAATTTTCTTTGTATGTCTTTTTATGACCTTTTTGTTCTGATACACAGATGTATTAGAAAAGAAAATATCCTATTCATCATTTGATAATTCAATCATCTGTTTTTGTTAAGAGGTGAACATAAAAGTATATAAAGTTGTTAAAATGTTACAAGTCACAAATTAATAATTCAATTAATATTTTCATAAAAAACCCGCCTCATATTGAATGTTCAACTCATTGGTAGGCAAGAAAATGGATAGACGAACATTCTAAAAATCATTGCTGATTGAGATACTGCAAGGTCATGCAATGAGACCTTGTCAATTTATTGTTACTGCACATTTATCTGATCTCCAACCAAGCAAACATTGGTAATTAGAATACTGACTTTCTATTGATATCTTGTGAGCCAGTAAAGCTAATGTCTAAAGAATGAGTGATTAGTAATAATATGTTATTGTAATTATTATATATATAATGATATTTCTGTAAAAATTGGATTTCACATTTTATTAATTATGTTTGGAAAGCATGAAAAACAGGATCCAGGATCAATGCTTTAGATCTATGAATGCAAAGCTGGAAATTGATATATATGTGTCAATAAAATGTGTATATATGAATAAGAAAATGCACCTGAGGCTGAAATCATACCTGAGAGTTATCTATATCTCTTTAAAACATCCCTCATTGGTTAAATAGACTTCTAAAGTAACAGCATTCTATCCCCACAAGTAATCAAATCTGACCTCTGTTGTATTGAGAGCAGTTTAAGGCTAGAAAGGGGAATTCCTGGTTGGATGTAATCAAAGTCAAATGTGCAATAGAAATATAATTGTTTAAAAAAGCTCAGTCATTTCTGTTTGTTTTGGGACATCGTAAAATTTATCTGTAAATATACTCTACACTTTACGTTTTCTTTTCAGAAGTATATTTTAACATTTGAATCATTACACATGGGCTTCAGGGACAACAAACAAACGTCCCCTGCAAGAATTGTTTTCATTGGTTGAAAGTTTTCAGATGGTTTGTGGGGCAATTTTTGCAACCAGGTAACTTTGTCAGAAGCCGGAGAAATGCTCTTGTTGTTCTGTCTTTATTGAGCGACCTCTTTAAAATGAGAATGCTGCAACTGGTTCAAATTAGTCAGTACTATAAATCAACACGTGAAATATTGCTACACCCTGATTGTACTTATAAGTAACCGTTTAAGTGTCATTGATTCTTTGTTGTATGTTGACTACTTTGCATACGTCAATTGTGAAAATGAATGCGTATTACTTTCACTTTGCACTGCAATTAGTTTCTTGACAAATGACAAACCCATAAACGACAGAAATATTTTCATCAGCCACACCCGCCAATGGTCAATAATGAGAGATAAAGATAGCTTTTACCTATATTGTCAACTTAATGAGCTCCTGTAATGATATACCCTTGATAAAGTCAAATGTCACCGATTCCACGGAACATGGGTGTTGGCAAGTAGTGAAGATTAAAAATCCTTTTACCTGCTACTTTGGCGATATAATATAATGGTTCTGTAGAATGATGTGTTCCTATAATGTCAAAAGGCAATGTGAAATGTTAGAACATGGGTGTAGTTCAAGTATGTCTAAAAATATATGCATTTGTACTTATGAGATGTAAAACCAATTTGTTTGAATTAGTGAAAATATGTTTGACAATATGTCATCTGATATATATACCATTTATGTTATGATATATAACCAAACGTTTGACTAAGTGAAACTTTTTGGACAAATGTCATCTGGCCAACAAATTGATCGGACATGATCTTTATGTAGTTTCAATCTGAGATGTTTGTTGTCATTCAATGCAAATAAAACAGAAACCCCTTAACTTTTTAAAAATCAATTCTGCTACTTAAACTCCCACACACTGGATTAGAAATGAAATAAATGTTATAAAGGAAAAGTGAAATCTTTTTTCTCAGTATCATTGCAATAAATACTAATCATTAAGTTAAAACATATTTCAGGTGAATCTTTGAATTCATTGTAGACAAAGGAACTAAAACTTCTTCTTTTAAAATTGTATGTGAAAATTCTATTTCATTATGTTGACTAATGATGTTCATTTAAGGTCAAGCAATGTGTTTCAAATTAACTTTTGTACAACGACAGAACTAATTAACTAACAAAATTATTTCTTATCTTGATTTGATTGCACTCTTCCTGTTATTAGGAACTCACAGACAAGGTGAGGGCTAGAAATTTCTTGTATGAAGGTGATCGATAGCTGTTTATAAATGGAATGGTATTTGTCCATTCCTATATATGATAAGACCTATAACCCATTTATGACTCAAACAACAAGACTGTTCCTTTAAGTTATTCTCCGGAACTGGAATGGTACTAGCTTTATGGTAAATATTTATTGCTGTTAATCCATTTCTAGCTTTGATTAGGAACCTTCTTGATACTCCAAGAGTGAACTTCCTGTCCATAAGTGATTGTAATGGGGGACTTTGGCTGCAGTTTAATACTATTGTGACACGCCATGCATATACCATAGAAATAACCATTCCATAAAAGCCACTCTTCTGAGGAACCATAATATTTTATTGCGCATAAATTACATTACACTTCTACTACCAATCTTTTATCAGAAGGCCACTGAAGATGTTATTGTATTTGGCTCTTAGGAGTATGGAATCGGTAAAGGCGCCAACGGTGCCCCTTGCTATTGATCCTGGAACCTGCAGATTGATTAACTCTTTTATGAGGTTCTGCTGTCTGAAGGATATGTGCCATTTGGTGGAATATTTCGGAACTATTGACGCCTTCTTGAAATAATGGTATTGGTTCTTTTCACCTGACTACCAGGGCGCATTTGATAATTTTTTGACAGATGATTAATCATATCTGATTTTATATATATATATATATAAGAAATTGAGCTTTTCAAAGACAGTTGACTTTTAGAATCAATCCAGTTTCAAAAGTGTTTAGAGAAGAAATTTCTGTTAATCTGTAAAACTCTGAAAAATGTTCAAAGTTATGGAACATAATGACCTTTGATGTTTGTTTATAAGAATAATTAAAGGTATCCAAATTTTTTGGATTTTTTAGATGATAAATGTTTCATGTGATGTCATTATTATATTTTGCGATAATTTTAATGTCAAGAATATTCCATGTTTGATACAGAGTAGTTTGTGTATTGTCAATTATCATTCAGCAAATAAAATGTAAATTAATTTAAGAATATTTCATCACCATTTAAATGTATCATTATTAAAGGTCTCATGAGATAAATATTCGTAAAGTAAAATAATGTTTAACTACATTAGCGCGGCTACTTATATCCTTTAGTGGATCCATGTAGTAACCAGCTTGTTACCTCCTCAAGCCAACCGTGGACAAGCGCCTCCCCAGTTTTGAGATAAATATTTGCACTGATATATAAGTACAGCTGTACTGATATTGCAAAATGGCATTTAAAATGACAAATTAATCAACCATGAGAAAAACATTAGAGAAAGAAATGGACAATTGGTTCATAGTAGAGTCATCAAAATAAATATCTCCCTACATGAAATTAATGCAAATATGATGGTTGGTTGATATTTACAAATGACCATTCTAATGCTGTCTTGTCATGGAAAAGCTTTTAACTCTCCAGGATCGGTTAATTGCCGTGTAAATGATCCCACGTTTATGACTTTCACTAATGGATGCTGAATGTGTTTACAGCAATTTGGTGACAGTTTGTTTCACTGGCAAGGCCATAATGAATATAAATCTGTATTTATTGTTTTTCATAAAATGTTACTTGTATCTATATCTTTATGTTGAAATGTCAAGTAAATCTCATGTTTTTATGTATACTGTAATCATAGAGCAAGATTTACTTATTTGTAAACTATTCATGTTTTTTAGAAAATACCAAAATCTGTTATAAGAATATGAAATGTTGAAAGTGTAAGATATGCAAGGAATGTTTTAATTATGAATGTGATGTATTTTCGTTTTTAGCATTGTCACAAGAAAATAAAAACTTTTAATGCTTTACTACAGTTGATATTGTTGTGAAATTGTTAATTATTGTTGTTGTGCAAAATCTCATCAACTATGAAGTACTTATACAACATTGAAAGACTATCTAATTTTTTATTTCCTCATTATACCAAAACGATATACTAGAATGCTCTAATCTATTTTGATTTCATACACAAATTTAAGGACAATTTAAAGGGGCAGTAGCACGTTTTTAGGGGGAATATAAGGTGATGTCAGGAAAATGAAAATTAATGGTTCCAATTGAAAGACAATGTGTTTAAACTAAATGGAGCAGTAACAATTCAAATATATAATGTAAAGTTCAGCCATACGATTCCTTAATCTTACAGAAAATGAATTTAAGGTGTTCACACAAAAATGGCCGCCAATGGATATTATGTGAATCTTCATACTTTGTCCTCTGATTATATGGCCGATTGGCTTATGTAATGAGAATTATATCACTAATAAAATAATACATTTAGCATTAACGTACAAATATCAGTGAAAATTTAAAAAAATAAAATTATCAAAATACGTGCTACTGCCCCTTTAATGGAGGTGAAAGTTCTTTCACCAATTTGTTTTCATTTGTTCCAGCTATAAAGATGACAAAATGGCAGACTCTACAAAACATTTAGAACTTTTACTTTCAGGATGAATGAAGAAGTTGATATCCATTAGATCATGTACCACTACAACTTCAGAAATACCACGTAATCAGTTTTTGTCACAAATGAATCTCCACAGCCATAAAATCACTGTCTAACATGGACAACGCCAGTAATGGAGTTATTTCCCTTTTACTATAGTGGCAATGAATTGCTTCTAAGACTTGCATATCATGTTGAATTGTCATTGATTTCAGGTTTTGTAAAGTACATTGTAGTATATTGTGTTTCTTTGAACCATTTGGGCTTGAGGCATCACAGATGTTTGAAGAATTTTTGACAAATTTGTACAAAAAAATAAGAAATCAATTTTAAACATTATTTTTTAAATATTTGAAAAGAAGCAAAACATACATTGTTTTATTGCTTGTAAACCTAACATGATTTATTAAAAGAAAGTACTTCTGTCAAATCATAAAGTAAGAGTATAAAACATTCATTTACTATTTTAAAAACATTTATGATATAAGTATAATCATTGAATACTTATCATTCTATATTACATATCAAAATAACATTAGAATTTGTTTTATTCAAATGAAATTTTTAATTGAGGCATGAGATATGAAAATGAAAATCAGGATTGACCCCTTGAATTGCAGAATATCAAAAGTCATACTGCCCCAGTAAGATTTATCTTGAAATATTCCATTCCAGATATTTCCATGTTCCATAAGATTCATGTGAACGTATTATGATTTATGTCCATAACAATCTCTAAGCATGACTTGGGCTTGGGCCTTTATCCTTTACAACATGAAATCAATTTCTGTCATCACTCTCCATGACAACACGTCATTGTATCAGATCAACTGACACGCTCATTTCACGACTCCCAGATATAATTTGTCAGATGTGTAATCCATTGCATTACATTTACTTGATAAACTCTCCCCATTTACACGTTCTTGACTCAAGGTGGATCAGTGAAACAGTTTATGAGATATATTAGGATTTGTAGCCAGGAAATAATTTCTAATTATAGGTTTAAAGAAACTATCTCTCCTTTTGCAGACCTTCACATTTGTAAACAAATGTCATCGTTCTTTATTTACGTGCACTTTGAAAGACAATTTTCTGTTAAATCTAGAGAACATTGATTTTGCATTATGTAAGGGTAGCTCCATGTTGTTAACATTGCCTTTTTTAAAAAGAATTTATGACTTTAGCATAATAGATTGAAAGGTTCACTCATTCTTTTTGGTGAAAAAGATGTTTTTATGACATTGAAATATATTTTCATTCTTAGATTACAGAAACCGTTTATTTCTTGATATTGTGGTGTCATCATGACTTAAGGACAAATATAAATAATCTGAACATGAAATCAATTTCTGTCATCACTCACCATGACATCACGTCATTGTATCAGATCAACTGACACGCTCATTTCACGACTCCCAGATATAATTTGTCAGATGTGTAATCCATTGCATTACATTTACTTGATAAACTCTCCCCATTTACACGTTCTTGACTCAAGGTGGATCAGAGAAATAGTTTATGAGATATTTTAGGATTTGCAGCCAGGAAGTCATTTAATTTATATTCTGAAAGAACATCTCTCTTTTTACACACTTTGGCATTTTCTAAAGAGTTGTGCATGTTATCAGATAATAATGACAGACATAATTTTTTTATCTGATTCAATTTGAATAGTTTTACATGAAAGTTAAGTTTAAAAGTCGTGGGTGAAGAGTTTTTATGAATTTTCTTTTATAAATGATGGTAGCGCATTAGTTCAAATTGATTAAATCAGATAAATGACTTCTGATGTTTTGGCAAACAAATCTTCAAAAGTTTTCACAAATATTTTGATATGTAGATTGCAGATTTTATTCATATCCTAATTTGTTCATGATGTCATTGTGTTGATGTTTAATTTCAGGAAAAATTGTAATAATCTGAACATGAAATCAATTTCTGTCATCACTCACCATGACAACATATCATTATATCAGATCAAGTGACACGCTCGTTTCCCGATTCCAGATATATTTGTGACAAATGTGTAATCCATTGCATTACATTTACTTGATAAACTCTCCCCATTTCCCCATTCTTTACTCAAGGTGGATCAGTGAAACTGTTCATGAGATAATTTTTAGCCAGGAAGTAATTTCATTTAATATAAATTCCAAGCTTCTTTTGCTTTTCTATAATATCATATCATGAAATGAATTCAAATATTATTTTAAGGAAACAAGATTTCTAATCAGGAAATGGGATTTATTTGGTCAATATATGGCTTTGGTAAAGTGTACGTGTTTTGTTTTTGCTGATAAAATATTTATTAGTTGTTAGTTCATCTGGCCTGAACATATTTTCATCTTCTTCTCCCAAAAGCATAAGGCCTATTAAGCTGAAACTTTGTGTACAGACTCCTTGACTAGTGAGGATTATAAATTGTAGCTATGGTCAAAGGGCCATGCCCTTAAAATCTATTTTCATCTTCTTCTCCAGAAGCATATATTGCCTAGAAAGCTGAAACTTTGTGTACAGACTCCTTAAGAGGATTACTGATTGTAGATTTTTTTTGTGACCCTGTGGCCCCTACTAAGGGGGAAAACCACATTGGCCACACCCTATAGCAAAATCAAACATTAAGCCTGATATGAGCTACAGAGCCAATGGCTCTATTTTTCTACAATACGTTGTGGCGTGAATGAGTAAATCCGCTCATACAAACATTCATTTACATTTTTCAAATATATTATCATAATGATAAAGAGATATGTACCATTTATCATATATCTAACAATAATATGTGGTGTTTGGCATGTGTGATAGAGGCAAGGACACAGCATCCAAATCGCCAGCCTGGTTCGCAAATCCATATCAGCCTTATCATGCAGACCGGTCCACAAATCCATATCAATATCGGCCCGGGGGACTTTTGGTTAGAGTTATCTCCTTTTGCAAAGTAACGTTATTTGCAGCATAGATCATGAGTTGTACGCTAACTTCACCAAAAAAACGACGTTGTTGCCGCTTTTAACTGTAATTTTGTTTTACAACATCAATTAAATGATTCAATATTCTAGTAATTTGAATAAGTGGAGCTGCTCAAAATAAATCTTTATCAAACTTAATTTACTCTAGGTCAGTGGATTTTAGGTATGTACTGAAGCGTGTAACTTTTAAAATGCGGTTTCCAAAAAATATTTTGTAGTGTAGATTTATACATATACAGAACTAGTATACATATATAAACAACGCCTTGTAGGTGGAAAATGGTAATTTCAACATAATTCCCTAAACTCTAAAATTTGTTATAATAGATCTAGATGTTTGTCATATTAATTGTGTGAATTGTTCCACATATATTTCAAATAAGCCTCAAAGTTGATATTGCCAAGGTTTCTACCAATCCAACTCCTCTGACAAACACAATTCTGTACAAGCTGTTTATGAGACACATGTAGGAAGAAATGGAATATAATAAATCACACAGGACAATGACCGCTTTCTGAGACACTCTTTAAAGATGATGTTGGTTTCTAAATTGGTTGTTTTTTCTCTTTTTGGAAAACAATTAATGTGGTTCTAGTGATTTATGAGGAAGATTTGATTTGTTCACACAATTAATATTTGAGATAAATCATAAGAGACAAACATCAGTTATTGCCAATTCTATCTGATAAGATTGATTTTCTTCTCCTAGCTATGAAAGTGTTTTAAGAGATGTTTAATTGTGATATTATCAAAATTATAATGTTTGTTATTTTTCTGTTTATCTATTGTCTGCTGCTGAAGTTGTATTTGAAAACGCTGATTTGAAAGTGAATTATAATACTTTATAATATTTACTCTAGATATTTACAAATGTTACATTATGTTCAAACATTAATTTAAACTCCCAATCTTATTTTCTCTATATATGTGCAAGTGTTAACTCTCAATGTTATTATCTCTTCATATGTACAAACGTTAACTCCAAATCTTATTACCTCTAAATATGCATAATTGAAAGCTTCCAATTTTTTTCTCTAAATATGTACAATTAAGTGTAAACTCTCAATCTTATTTTCTCCAGACTGTACAAGAGTTTAAGTAATTACTCTCAATCTTTCCAAACTTTTAAAGGGGCAGTATAACATTTTTAGGGGGAATATAAGGTGATTTCAGGAAAAGGAAAAATAATTAATGGTTCCAATTGAAAGACAATGTATTCAAACTACATGGAGCAGTAATAATTCAAATATCTAACGTAAAGTTTAGCCATGCATTTCCCTTTTCTTACACAAAATGAATTTAAGGTGTTCACACAAAATGGCCGCCAATTGATTTTATATGAATCTTCATACTTTGTTCTCTGACTATGGATGATTGGCTTGTGTATTGACACTGTCAAAATAATACATTTAGCATTAACTTACAATGATCAGTGGAAATTTAAGGCAAAATTTTTAATTTATTTTGAATCAAATATATATTAATTAATTAATCTTCAATCAAAATCACCTCTCAAAAGTGTTAAATGTCAATATTAAATCAGGAAATATTTTCATGCATTGACCTTTGACCCAACTGCCTGTCCTTGTCTTAAATAGGTTACCCACATCAGTTCTTTCCTGGTAAATTTCTGTTGTAAGGTGAGCACTCTATTCAACATTTCAGACAATGAAAGAATGTGTAAATCAATTTTTTAAAGGTCTTCACACAGAAATGGCCACAGAAGTTTTTGCTAGATATTTGATAATTTCCTTACAAGTATGTTAATCAGGTTGATGTTTGACATCATGAATATCACATTTGGCAAAAACTAATATGCATTTGGGAAAATGAAGAAATAAGTTTTTGAAAAATGCTATTGTCTTATGGAACTGACAAATATATGGCACACTTGTAACAGGCAGTACATAGGAAGACGGGAGTTCATTACCCTCAGCAGGAAGAGAATGCTGTCAGTATTGAGGATGTCTGCTAATGCCCTTTTAAGGATGTGTCATTCTGGTTGTCATGCCTACATTAGAAGACGACAGGTATCATATTACATCACCCACTTACATGACATTGGTTATAGATTAACTTTCCAAATCTAATCCATCAAAGTCAAATGGTTTTGCTGGAGATTAAGCATATCAATCAATTGAATCTTCCATTAGCATCTAGGAAATTAAACTAAAAGAAATTCAATTTCTGGGTGTTAAATTGTATATTGTGGTTAGGTGAAAAGGGTTAGTTGATGTATGGAATCTCTACCTGATCTTGATACATATAGGAAACATGCTGCTGAATTCCCTTGAGTAGATATTTTTTTACCCAACAGATAAAAAAAGGTGAAATTTTGATATTTGTGTCTTTATGGTACCAATGCAATCTTGCATACCTGGAGCATTTGAAAAATTGTCATCTACACTAGAACACTTATTACCTCCTGCTTTTAAAGGGGCAGTAGTACATTTTTTAAAATTATATATTTTAATTTTTTCACTGATATTTGTAAAATCTCATTACACAAACCAATCATATATAGTTAGAGAACAAATTATTAAGATTCACATAAAGTCCATTGGTCCATAAGTGAAATACTCTTGAAGGCGGCGATAAACCCCACTTCACCTCACCTAGCTATTAAAAGAAAACTAATATAAGAAGAATGAAGAAAATCAAGCCCTGAAACATACATAGGATTTATGAATATCAATTCACACACAGACATGAATATATCATCTGTATATCAGTATCAGCTGTACAACAAAGCTCTTATATTTATACATCAATAAATCACTGATACAGACTTGCCCATTACATAATGCTAAGTGGTTGGAGTATTAGATAGGGCGATACAGTCAGTGTGTTTGGCTTAGTTACGTAAATAATTTTATTATCTTTGCCCATGCTTTAACATAATGTGTTATAACATGATATGATTTGTTCTTGAAAAAAGGTAAGTAATTACTATTTGATATTCAGAATCTTTATATCAAATTGAGCAATGACATTGTTTAAGATATATATATATATATATATACTGATGTTAAAGTAGTTTTGATAAAAAGTGAATGAGTATCATCATCATCATCATCATCACAACCCCATTTGCCATCCATCCACCATTGCATCAACCCAAAACCATTCCCAACTTTGAACATAGAAAATTGACATTACAAATTTATTTATGTTTGTGATAAATTTATCATTATGATACATATAAGAAAAATTATACATTATCCAATTTAAATTCTTGAAGGTACACAAAGCAAATAGCACCAAATGCAATTTGGTTCAAAGAATTATTTTTTTAAGATGCTGTTGCTCGAATGTTTAAATTGATTTTCTTTGTATTGAATTTATAAGTTTCTTTGTTCCAAGCTTAATATTTTGGCACTATCAAGGCAGAAAAATAAAGATATAAGCAAATCAAATTATATGATGCATACATGTATACCAATGTAATTGACATCAAAAGCTTTTGCTGAATATATCCTATACTTTCAATTCGAATATGTTGTATGAACTGATTTGACTTGTATTGAATATATGTCCAAGATTACAAATATGAATAAAATCAAATTCTTTGAGGTAGAAACAAGATGCAGGTTATAGATAAATAATTTGATTTAAATCTCTGTGATCCAAAGAACACAATTCAGATTTAGCAATGAAATTGAATTGTTCCATGCAAATGTATGAAATATAAGAATTCTTTATAAAAGATAAATGTATTATGCAACCTCTGCAGCCTAGAACAGTGTGTGTAGGCAGAAAAGATTCCTTGAATATAGGAAAAATGATATTTCAATTATATATGTTTTTTATAACGTCAACCAAAAACCTTTTTGATATTGACATTTGTCCTTCTTGCATCCGATCCCTTGATGGTTTACATTACAATAACCTTTTGCTGTCAAATATATGAATCTATCTAGATATATGTGCAATTTCTTCTTCATCAAGTTTGTTATAAAAGACTATCACACATAGAAACCAACTATTGTAAACAACCATAGAAAGAACTCCAATGTTCGGTTAAGATGAAAAAACTATTAGATTTTTTAATTCTAATTGTCTAGAATTTCTGCTTTATTTCATAAAATGTTTTCTTTGATTATCACACAAGTGGAAAAGATTTTTTTGAAAATTTTGAATTGGATGATGCTTTTGTTGTTTGTCATGCACTCAAAAGTATTTTGCTTTGATCTGGTTTAAAGGTTAACGGTCACCTCTAACATTGAATCTTTTTGATGTTTTTAATTCTTTTTTTCTTTGGGTTTTCTTTGAGATCATGTATTGAACTTTATGAACTTTCTTTACCTTGATCATCAGTCTTGACAGCCAAAAGTTTTTGCCATGGAAGCTAGTCTATAAGGTCAAGTTATCCACCAAGCCATCAACCCAATCATCCATCATGCAATCAACCCGTTCATCCACACATCAATATATTCATCCTACCATCAACCCATTCATCCACCTATTCATCCATCATCTCATCAACCCTTCTACCAATCCACCCAACCATGAATCCATCCAACAATTCATTCATCAATCTATACAAAACTTGCACATTCATCCATACACCATTTCATTTCACCCAAACATCCATCAATCTACCCATCCATGCACTCATCCATTCAACAATTTATCCATCCATCCATCGAACAAGATATCCAACACCTCGATCGATCCATCTACCACATCTACCAATCAACCCATCCACTCAACAACCTTTCCAATAACTTGCCCATCCACCCATCATCCTATCCATCCTTCCGCCAATCAATTCACCCATTCATCCACTCATTCGCCCATCCACCATCCACTCTACCAATTTCCTTTAACCCATCCACCCATCCACTCTTTCTCCAATCCACCCATCCACCCATTTTCTCATCCAACCATCAACCCAACATTTTTTCCAATAACTCGCCTATCCACCATTCCACCATTTCACCCATGTGTTGAACAATTCAGGTTAAAATTTGTTCCATATTTTACTTATAAATGCATGCCATTTAGAAAGTGAAAAAATGTAATAATGTTGTATTTGAGATCACAGCAATTGTAATACCGGGTATTACAAATTCCTCTTCTGCCAATTAAGGCCTGAAAACAAAATCTGCAGCATATTTGCAATATAAGATATCTTATAAGTCTTATCATTATCTGTTATATATATTCTTTCATTGTGAACAAGACAAATTGTAGAAACGAATCAGCAACACATTTGAAATATTTCGTTCTACATTTGGCTTCAAAAGAAATAAGATCAATCGGAAATACAGAATTGTATTGATTTATAATTTCTTTCATTATTGATTGTGCTTTGAAGGAAATGCAGCAAAAATAGAAAAACTGAAATAACTCAATGCCTGTATAAAGGCCAAAATAGACGGTACATTAGATTTATCCTAATCTAACTATGCTATTGATGTTCAGTGGTTGCAAAGTAGTGTTTTATTGAATGCTACTTGCGGTGATGTAATAACCGATAGGAAATCTTTAGTTCTGGAGGAGAAGAAGTAGAGCTAAGCATTGTGGGAACTGAAATCTGACGTTGATTACATGAAGTCCAAAGGTCTCTATGTGGGTTTGGTTGGACCATTGTGAACTAAAATGAAATTTTTTATAAAATTAAGTTGCATAAAATAGTTTTTTTATTAAGAGGAAAAGGTTTAATTTTGTTAAAGAAATATATGAATAATAATAATAATAAGTATAGATTAGAAAATTAATTGGATCCCTCTTGTTTTTATAATATATAATATATTGTGTACATCACAATTTTTATTTTCACATTATTTGCAAATTTTAATTTCAGGGACTAAAACATAATCTTATTCCCTCATTGCAATGCTAATAATTTTTGTTAGTCTCACATCTTGTTACACCACTATTATAGTCACACAGAAGAACATGCACATGGATTCTTTTGCAAAGGTATATTGTACATCACATTTGATAATTTATTCTTAAGGATATATATTATTGACACAGTTTCATTTCAGACTAAAATGTAATCTCGTTCCCTTATAGTTTGTCATCCAAACCCTAGAGCAAAAATATTCATTGGACGACCAACCCAGTCTAGAAAAGTATAACAAGTCTGACATTACTTAGCTCTAGGGTCTAAAGGTAAAACATCTTCTGGGCTCCTTTTTGTTAAAATACATGAATTGTTTAGAAATATTGTCAATATTTAAAAAAAATACGTCTGATACTTCTGAGATTAAATGTTAGTCTAGTTCCCCTGCAATGTGAAGAATCATATTCGTTAGTCTGATGTATTGTTAAGCCCCCAAGGCTAACAGCAGAACACATAAATTTATTCTAACAGATATTGTGTACATCACCTGTTTATTTGATTATAATTTTTACATTATTGTCCATATTTCATTCAGGTGACTAAAATGCTGTCTTGTTCCCTCATTGCATTACAATTGCATGCATGGCCTGTTTTATTGTTAAACCCCTATAGGGCAAACAGCAGAAAAAAATAATTTATTCTCAAGGATATTCTGTGTACATCACATTATTTATTTGTACACTTTTGACAAAAGCTTCATGTCAGGGACTAAAACTTAATCTTGTTCCCTTCTTGCAATGCTAAGAATCGCATTTGTCAGTCTGACATATTGTTACACCCCTATAGGTCGAACAACAGAACATATGAATTTATTCTCAAGGATATTGTGCACATCATCACAAATGAACTCTGTACAAGACCTTCACGCTGATGATATTATTGCATGACAAACATGATTCCACTGATTACAGAAGTCATTCTACCTCCAAGTCTATTATCTTTAGTTGGCATTCCGAGCCAAGAGACAGATTATCAGAAATGGAAAACCAGGATTTTATTTGGAGGTATATCATATTCATTGCTTATCACTTAAAGGGGCAGTAGCACGTTTTTAGGGGGAATATAAGGTGATGTCAGGAAAATGAAAATAAATGGTTCCAATCTTTAGACAATGTATAAAAACTAAATGGAGCAGTAATAAATCAAATATACAATGTAAAGTTAAGCCATGCGATTCCTTTTCTTACACAAAATGAATTAAAGGTGTTCACACAAAAATGGCTGCCAATGGATTTTATGTGAATCTTCGTACTTTGTTCTCTGACTACGGATGATTGGTTTGTGTTATGAGATTTATGATACTATCAAAGGTAATACATTTAGCAATAACTTATAGTTATCAGTGAAAAATTTAAAATATAAAATTGTCAAAAAATGTGCTACTGTCCCTTTAAAGGCAATGTTGCATAATTTTCGAGGAAAATGTTCTGGATATAGTTGTCTATATTGTCTTTAGTGTTTTCTAAGAAAATGTTATGGATATAGTTGTCTATATTGTCTTTAGTGTTTTCGAAGAAAATGTTATGGATATAGTTGTCTATACTTCTGATAATTTATAACAAACATAGATTTTGTGTTTGTTGCTTAAAAAAATATGGAAAGTATATTTAGACAAAAATGTTAAGATATTAGAGACAAGTTTTCATTAATATATACAAAAATGTGAAAATGATCACTGTCGAAATGACTTGCGTGATAATATGTGATGCTTTTAAATATAACTGACACTTGAAATAGGAAATATAGGATGAAATAGTTTTATGGTATATGGAACTTTTGATATTCATACTTAAAGAGAAAAAAATATAGATTTATCTATCATATCAACTACAGTTTTTGTTTTTCAGATTGTCTTCCAAAAGTTATTTTCAGAAATTGTAATTTATGTGTGTATATGATTAAATTCTAGCTTTTGATGAAAACAAAAGAATGGGCAGTCTAAGGACCAATGGGGTTATTAGATTGAGGACGGGGTATGTTAATTGTCATATTCAGTGTTCTGCACTGAAAATGCTTATTACTAATATTTTGGGCATTGAATGATTTTTTTTTTCTCATCTCCTATATATCCTCTCAAAAACTCAGTTTTAATGCTTCTATAAAAAAAATTCTCTGATTCCACCTCATTCCTAGAATTCTCATTTGTATCATTTATTGGCATAAACCCTGATAGAAATAATTGATCATAATCTGATAGACGTAATACTCTCTCATTAGTAGCATGAAGATTAATAGCATCCCTTATGTTTAATTCAACAGACATTTAATGCAAGAATGAACCCAGAGCCTTATTCAAAATTATTTTGCCATTGTCTGTTGATGATTTTCCGGTAACTGGTACCAAGGTCATCTTGCCATCAGCCATTAACATCAGGAAACAATCATGGCCATTGAGAGAAATTGACAAGGAGAACCCTTGGGATTAACCAATCAGAATGGATGCTAATCAGCAATTGACCAATCAAACGATGCAATCACTGCAAGTCAGCATGCATTAAACCAAGGCCTTATGAAACCTGTTCTGGTAACTCCTTATAAGAACCCTTGTGAATTGTTACTGATTTAATCTTTAAAATTTTATGTTTAAATCTAGATACTTACTTTTTTTTTAGAACTTTATTTTGTATTATATATTCTTGTTCATTGTGTAAAAATTTAACATAAACTTAACTTCAACTTCATGTTTCAGTGTGTAATTATTTGTTTCATCTCAACTTTATTCGTGATTTTACTTCTGATTCCGTGTGTAAAGACATTTACTTAAATAACAATCCTCCATTAACATTTAGTTTGATTTTCTCCTGAAAGGTCAAATATATTTATATGTGATATGTTATTGGTATTAGTTGTGTGGGCTGGTTACATAGATTTAGTCTAGATCTGAAGTATTGATTTATCCTGTATATGTTGACCCTTGCTTACTTTTACCTACTGATTATTTACTGGTTTAGTTCAAGGAAGCCAAATTAATGTATATTATACAAAAAGAGAGAGGAAAATATCTTAAGCTGTAGACTGCAGATTAACTTGATAGTTGTATATTATGTTTACTTACACAAGCGCAAAATGGTGGGGGGTTTTAAAGGATCAATCTATGCTGACATAAAATTTATTTATGTATAGAATTAATTTTTTTTGATAGGTTGAAATTTCCTGACTCCAAATAGCCCTACAAAAACTCAAAACTGATTTAAATTTCTAGAATCTGCCAGTTATCAGATGATTAAGGGGGTCCAATGACCCTCAAAACTTCATATCAAAATGTTGAAATCAAGTGTTTTACTTACCGTATGTTTCGAGGGGAATCCCCCTCCCCACAAAAAAATTATTATACCGCTAACTCCCTTTTATTTCATCCCACAGCTATCATACTTCATTTACTTTCTCCCATTTAAAAGTTTAGGTCAGCACCATCCCTAGAATCTGCCAATATGGTTATCTTAGTTTTCAACTCAATAACATTCCTGCATTATTCAAATCGAAAGGGAAAACTGTCACTACAGTATATTTATTTCAAAGGGTTCTCATTGTTTTTAAGAAGTTGAAGGGGGTTACAATGATTTGACTCCCAAGAAACCCCAACCCGCATTATTATAACCTTGAAGTCTGTCTGATTTGCTATAAGATAATGTTGTTTAAACTTCCACATTTCCTTCATCACTCAAATCCACTGGGAAAGGGTCAGTGATCAGTCCATTAGGGTTGTCAGTAACAAACCGACCCATCAAGGGAAATTTACAACAATTAACCCCCCAAATTTCATACCCCGCCTGAATGATTTCATGATAAAATATTTGCGAATAAGTTTCCAACTTCAACATTTCCAATATCGCTCAAATCCACTAGGAAAGGGTCAGTGATTATTTCATTTGGGATATCATTTCCAAACTGACCCATCAAGGTGATGTGTCAACAACCCCAAATTTCTCCTCCCAGGACATCACCCCCTTCCCCCTTCCCCCCACCCCCATCACCCCTCCCCCTCCTGATTTTCCATTTCATAAAGTTATTCTAAGTTTCCAACTTCAACATTTCCCACATGGTTCAAATCCAGAGGGAAAGGGTCAGTACTCATTCCATTAGGGCTGTCAGTCACAAACCGACCCATCAATATCAAATGTATCACTTTCATTGTCTAAATTGACAGACCTGCTCTCTAAAGATGCACGGGTCAAATCATACCCAGATCACAACAAACATGAGGAGACTCTGAAAGCAGGTCTTGACCTTGACGAAGCAAAGATGGCGGGTCATGAACAGGTCCCTGAAACACTAGCCAATCAGATTGCTGGTTCTATTGACTGCGGAGTGATTGATAGATATATGCATGGTTTGAGTCAAAGTCATATGGTACACCACAATATATTAGAAGTTTCTTAAAGGGGCAGTAGCACGTTTTTTTAAAATGTTATATTTTCAATTTTTCACTGATAATTGTATGCTAATGCTAAATATATCATTTTGATAGTGTCAAAAATGTCATAACACTAACAAATCATCCATATTCAGAGAACAAATTATAAAGATTCACATAAAGTCCATTGACGGCCATTTTTATGTAAACACCTTTAATTCAATTTGTGTAAGAAAAAGGAATAGCATAGCTGAACTTAAATTATATATTTGATTTATTACAGCTTCATTTAGTTTAAATATACAGTGTCTTTCAATTGGAACCATTTATTTTCATTTTCCTGATATCGCCTTATATTCCCCCTAAAAATGTGCTACTGCCCCTTTAATTTTTATTATCAGTCAAAGAAAAAACATCCTTATGCGTGATATATCAATATCATAAAACGTGCTACTGCCCCTTTAAATCATTCTAGATAAATCACTTAATTTGCTTTGGTTTACCGTAACCGTAACAACTCCTTTTACTCATCTTACAAATGCATGTTTTTCTTTATCACTGAGATTACTGTGTGCTACAGTGGCTTAATTACATCCTTTGTATGTTACATTCTTTCATGAAAATTTCTTTCTTGGCTGAATCCAAGGTATCATGTATATGTTCATATAACAGACATTCAATCTAGTTTATGTTATGTCAAGAAATGTAATCTAAGAACTTTAATTGTTTAAATTGTTTATACAATTGTTATAATTGACTAATTAATCAAGAATTGACCATTGCTTACAAAAAAAACTTAGCTGTGATGAAAAAATTCAAGGATTATAGATAAGTGATCATTTAATTTTTCAATTGTGTTTCTCTCTTTGTCCAAAATATTAACCCTTTTCAGGTTCTAAAGAAAATGGACACTCTGCATAAATGTTTGGGGACTAAAAACCCGAAGAAAAATATATATTGTTTCAATATCAATATCAATGAATTTAATCACAATAATTTGTTTTGTGTGTTCAGTCGTAATGCTATCCGCTAAATGTGATAAGACATGGAAAATTAATTAGCTTGATGGATCTGAGATATCATTGTAGTACCCTATCCTTGAACTCATGGATACACAGGCGCTGAGCTTGACTTCTTCATTAAAGGGGGTCTACATCCAAACTATTATTGCGGCCAGGGTTTTAAAGGATTTACTTGAGTTACTCCAATAATACTTCATTAGGTGATTCATATTTTATCCTATAGCTATATAGAAAATAGTTTTTTAGATTGATACATTGAATGCACAATATTGTCATAGAAGGCATTTAGAAGGCTATAAAACTAATGTTTATCCTGATTGATCAGTATATATCTGTAAAATTTATCAAAGAATAATAACTATCTATTGTATATTGTCTTGCAGTTGTCAGTTTAAATATATTTTCATAAAAGTATGATATGATTGAAAGGAATTCTCAATAATCATTTGGATATCTTGAATCAACTTTGGGGCTGTTATGAACTATACACACATTATTTACCACTATATCTTACACCACAATCTAAAATCTTATTTTCATTAACGTCTGCAGATAAAAGTTACCTACAGAGCTAAAAAGAATCCATTATTGGGCTCATTAGGAATATATAGCTACACTAAAGGATTTCCCTATTCCAAAGTTTTTTGAATTTGTTAGATTGGATGGAACTAAATTTTATGACACAGAATGTTTGCATGCAGTTCAGAGAAGATCAAAAGGACTTGTAAGCTCACTGCAGTGTTAGGCTTAGTAAGCTCCTTACACTGATCCTGTGTTGTTGCATGCTAACTCGGAACTAGATTCCGTCAGAAGTTTGCGTGATGTGAAAACTTGACATTTGACAGATTCCTATAGACACTGCAATGACTTTTGATAATAGAAAATCTGTAGTCATAAAACTTTGAAGTAACAATTTTGTTAAAAATCTTCTTAAATATCATTAATGTTATAAACATTGTCAATAACAGTTTTTTATTTAACTTTATTGTTATCATCATCATCAACAAATATTTATAAATATTAAAAATATCATCAATGACAATATCTAGTTTTATGACATTATCTACGAAAATAGCACCAACATTACGCACTAACAGCCAACATTCATTACCGTATATTTCAATGTATAAGGCAAGTTTTTTATGCCAGAAATTAGGGGGTCAAAGAAGGGGGTCGCCCAATACACAAGGTCAAAAACTAGAGGCCAAGTGAGGGGTATCTGCCAACCCAACAAGTCAAGCGAGTGGATGTTTACACCGGATGTCCATTACACAATCAACGATGTCATCTCAAATTTAATCTTGTAAAAAAAAATACCTTTGTCTTATTGTTATGTAGTAAATAGTAACCTATGCCGAGGTTGATACGGGTAATATCACCCCGAGGGAACCGAGGGGTTATATTTCCCGTATCAACCGAGGCATAGGTTACTATTTGCCATACACGCCGAGGAAAACATAGTTAAATTAATGTTTTAATCGTTGTTGGAACGCAGTAATGTCAAAATTAAAGGAATAATTGCCCATTTATCACATTTCGTCCAATTCATTATGAATGCAAGACAGAGTACACCCCACGAGCATAGCGTGGCAGCAAGAACAACTTATCCGTGTGCAATACTTTGCACGAGATTTACGAGCTCGTCTGTTGTCGTGAAGATCGCATTGTCCAATCAGCAAGCAATGTCGCGGTGACGTATGCGCCTGCGTGTAAATGCACGTGCTCTTATCATTTGACTTGACAAAGCGACGAGACAGCAAGGATAGTTTCAAGATGGCCAACAAGTGCTTGTCGGAGTACTCTTACAGCGAAGAAAACTTAATGGATAATTTTTTTCGAGAGCCCAGCTCAAGAAAACGCTACAGTAACTACATACGTCCAATAAAGGAACAATTTTCGGATATTTGCTGTTGGAGCGCCAGTGTGTGAACAGTGGAATGTGCCGGACTATCCATAATCAACGCATATTTTATTATTCACTGGATTATATTGTCATTTTTGTGTTACGATGCAGTTGGGCATTCTTTGAATGTTAATGGATCAGCGACACGTCTTTTCCAGACAGAAATGCATCTGCAGCTTGTGTACACGGATTATCCATGTTGAATGAAGGTAAGGGATATGTTAGTCCAACTGCATATTTCTTTCAATGAGTGCAAGTTTTTAATACTAGCATTACATGAACCATTAGTTCACCTGTCAAAGTCTTAAAACATGGTTGGCATGAGCTATTGTTTGTACTCATTGTTGAAATCAACATTTCTGTTTCGAAATTGGTGTGCTGAGATTGACGGAATTGCTACTGTGTTCCTAAATAAGTGTTCACGATTAAAGATATATTGGCATTAATGCAAAAGAAACATTTGAGCGTTGAGTATAAACTTTTTAACATTTTAATATAATGATGTAAATTAAGTGGAATTATATATTTCTTACAGGTAACAAGTGGATTAAAAACATCAGGGATTTACAGGACAGCATCTACCAAATTACGAAGATCGCCCCGTACCTGCACACAAACCGAAATCACGCCTCTGACAGAAAACCCAACTGTTGAAGGTTTCAGGAACTAATATAGGAGTTGACAATGTACCGTTTTCATGAAAGAATAAAAAATTGAAAGCTTGTCATGTACTTCATACGAAACCATTGATAAAATCGTCACCCACAGTCGATACTGATCATATTGACCTAGGGAGTTATGAGATATCTAACCTTTATGCCATCTTTCGACCCCATAACATTTATACGGAGGTGTTTTTTAAAATATTACTAGAGGCGAAGACGAGAGTAATATTTAAAAAACACCGACGTGTTTTAACCGAGGGAGGATACTGAAAGTCGAGGCGAAGCCGAGATTTTCAGTATCCGGACAAGGATATGATTTAGCTAAATGTATGACGTCACGAAAGGTTGGATATCTCATAACTCCCAAG
Source organism: Steromphala cineraria (assembly GCA_916613615.1). NCBI lineage: Eukaryota > Metazoa > Mollusca > Gastropoda > Trochida > Trochidae > Steromphala > Steromphala cineraria. The sequence continues at coordinate 31,683,976 of OU744727.1, read as the reverse complement.
GTCATTGGCAAGGTCTGATATCAAATAATGCCCTAGGGCGATATGGATGAACAACCGATGATGACGTCATAAGAGGTTGATATGAGAATGAACCAATGTTAAGGTAATGGGACCATATCATCCCTAGGTGTGTATTTTTAAATGAAAATATAGAGAGAAATATGAATGAAAATTCAAAATAACTTATCAATCAAAATTACCATGTACCGGACCAAAGGAAATATTCAACACGTGTTTGCTCGCCGATAACATGTTATGTTAGTGTCGGTGTCATACGAGATAGAACCTCGTGATGAAATAACTTGACATAATTAAAGATAAAAATAAATATATAATGATTAATTGATTAATTAACATTGTTTTGATGACTGATATTGTGACTTTATTTTTCTCTATGGATATATTTAACAAAACTTATGCTGCCCAAATTATTTTATCAATTATTAAGGCGATGTATAACTCAGTTTTTACTAGGCAGCAATTATTCTTTACACTGGTTAGGCCTTTTCAATATGCAATTTGTGTTAGATTTTCTGATTGGTGCACTATTACAACTTCCGTTCTTTTAACCAGTGAAAAGGCTTGATACAAATATAGCATTACCAGTACGTTGACTGAACGTTTGTTTAGATTTCTGAATGAGAATGATGAAAACGAAACATGACACAGTAAATGGGAGTTTGTTGACTGTAGCCTTGCTTGTTATCAGAAGCAAATGATAAATCATTGAATAAAATAACAAACACCGTAAGTAATTTATTTATTTTTAAATTACACATGACATTTCACTTAAAAATTACTACCTAAATTTACCTTTACGTAATCTTGTCAACGAGTTGTCTGTCATGTCGACTGTTTCAGCGACCTGCTAGAAGGGGGGTCACCTTATTAATGAGATATATGATTTTGGCAGCAATTTGGGGGGCTGAGACAGGGGGTCGCCCTATGTACAAGGTCGCCGTATACATTGTGATTATGAGACTCAAATTACACAATTGCCACTTGAAGTAATATCCCTCATGGACACAAACAATGGTTCTTGTTACATGATGAGAACTTTGAATGCATGGTATTTAACACATCTTCACTGAATCTAATCAAACTATATAAAAATACAAACAAATATTGACCTTTAGTGCCAATATTTGGTTTGAGTTCACTAGTGAATTTTTTAGCTCATCAGGCCTGAAAGGCCAGATGGGCTTATGGCATGGCCCGTTGTCCGGCGTCCGTCCGTCCGGCGTCCGTAAACTTTTGACACTTTCGACTTTTCCTCATAAACCATATACACTAGAGAGCTGAAATTGTGTGTACAGGTACCTTGGCATGTGGGGATTCTGATTTGTAACTTTGGTGAACCTGTGACCCCAATTTAGGGCCACAGGGGCCACGCCCTTAAAACTTATTTTCATCTTCTTCTCCAGAACCAATGACTCTAGAGAGCTGATATTTTGTGTGCAGGTGACTTGGCATGTGGGGATTCTAATTTGTAACTTTTGTGACCCTGTGACCCCAATTAAGGGCCACAGGGGCCACGCCCTTAAAACCTATGTTCGTCTTGTTCTCCAGAACCAATGACTCTAAAGAGCTGATATTTTTGAGTGAAGGTACTTTGGCATGTGGGGATTCTGATTTGTAACTTTGGTGACCCTGTGACCCCAATTATTTCTAAGAATCTAAGGGACCATGCCCTAAAAACCTATTTTCATCTTCTTCTCCAGAAGCAGAAGGCCTAGAAAGCTGAAACTTTGTGTACAAACTCCTTATCTCCTAACCTAGTGAGGATTATAAATTGTAGCTTTGGTGGCCCCAATGGCCCCTACAAAGGGGGCACCACATTGGCCACACCCTATAGCGAAATCAAATGTAAAGCCTGATTAGCTACAGAACCCATGGCTCTATTTTTTCAATGAAAGCAGGTTATTGAAGAGAATTTTCATCTAGATGATCTTTATATCTGATATCTGATTTCCAAAATGCTTTGAGTACCTGATAATTTTAAATGACAACATGATTTCTAAAAATGATGTTCTATAAATATATTAAAATTGAAGAAGAGTTGTAAGAGTTGGAGAGGTGAAAGTGAATTTTGAACACCTTTTCATTGTTTTGCCATAATGTTAGGAAGTCAATGTTGAGCAAAAAGCTAACTTTTTACAATTTGTAATTAATGCTTTAGTGACACGCCGCTAAGAAGCTAAACAAATCAGCCATGATTAAAAACATGCACTTAAACCAATTTACATCCATTAACTCTATTCTTGTGCTCAAATGACACAACTGCCACTTGAGATAATGTTCCCCTTCCACACTCACACTGGTTAGATTCAGAATCAATACATGAAGTGGATATGAACCGGTGTGTTATTCCACAAGTCTTTGCTGAATCTTATCAATGGAGACAGGATAACTGGAATGTTACATCAAGATTCACCTTTGGTGCCAATATTTGGTACCAAAAGCTATATTCTTTCAAAAATGGGTTTGAATGATAATAATAAAGGAAATTTGCATTGATGTATTATTCCACAAGTATTTGCTGAATTTAATAAATGAAGACTGGATAAATAGGAGGTTGCCTCAACATCGATCTTTGGTGCCAATGTTTGGTACCAGAAGCTATTCTTTAAAACAAAGGTTTGGGAGATAATAATGATTAAGGAAATAAGGAAATTGTTTTTGCTGAATCTAATTATTGAAGACAGGATAACCGGAGCGTTGCCTCAAGATTGAGCAGTGGTGACAATATTTGGTTCTAAAAAAATTGAAGAACCTGAAAACCAGGGGACTTTTCCAAAAAACATGAATTAGAAAGATGGTATAATAATCAGATTTGGACTGGTGTATTATTACATAACTTTTTGCTGAATCAAATCATTGCAGACAGGATAACTAGGATGCTACATCAAGATTGACCTTTGGTGCCTATATTTGGTTCTTAGAAACATAGCTTTCCTGAAATACCAGAAACTTTTCTTTGAAAACATGGATGGAAGAGACAAAATGAAAGGGGATTTGGACTGATGTATTATACTAGTTTTTGCTAAATCTGAGCATAGAGGACAGGAAAACTAGGTTAACTTAAGATTGATTGTTGCTGCCAATATTGGTCTAAGAAACTTGTGATTCTTTAAATACTAGGAGCTTTTTCATTAAAAATGAGAAAGTGACAAAGGGGGTTTGACTGGTGTATTATGACCACTGGATTGACTTTTGATGCCTATATTTGGTTCTAAGATACGGTGGATCTTCAAGTACTAGGAGATGTTTATTAAGAACTTTGATCGGAGAAGAAATAATTATGGAAATATGGAACTAATCAAGACCAGAAAAAAATCATCAGTACATATACCAATATTCAGTGGCTAAATTTTTATTTGTTTCAAAGATCTTAAACAAAAAGCACAAGAGTAATAAATATATAAGTAATATCAAATTTCTTTTATTACTATTTTAAATCTATTCCAATAAATTGCACGAACCTAATGAGATGGTTTCTCTAACACTGACCTCAGCTGCTGTGGCGCCAATATTTGGTATCGAATTGACCATTCTGATCACAAATCTGGTGTAGCAAATGGGTCAATTCATTGACCCTCGTGTGTATTCGAGACAGGTTTCTTAGAACAGATGGCATTTTCGATAGCTAGATTGGTTCTTCAATGGAATATTTTTCCTACGATTTGGAAAATCCTTCTGAAGAGCAATGATTGGCTGCCTTGCTGTGTTGACCTTTTTTCACTTGATTGATTTACCGAAGCGTGCATTATATCAGTGCAAGAACGTTATGAATAAATGTCTTTGAATGAAAGTGATAGAAACATGTGTATAACTGCAATCGATGAAATATTTTCTATGATATAAAATTAATTTATTTTTCAGAAGGATAAAGAAATTCTAAATTTTATTAGTTTTGTTTACTTTGATAAAGTTTTTTTTGAATATTTTCTTAAATATTTTGGAAGAGAAAGAAGTCACTTCTAGCGGGTAAATTCGGATTAGGTATAGTAGGTTATTTTTTTTTCCATTTGATAAAACATGAACTTACCGTATATGACCAGGTATAAGCCGACCCCGCATATAAACCGACCCCCTTTCTCAACCCCCCAAATTCCAGTCAAAACCTAGTATCTCATGTATAGACCGACCCCCCTCTTCGCAGCTCTATTTTGCTGACAGTAAGTCGATATGATGCCCGTTGCATTGAAACTAAAAGCTCATGAATCATCAAATGACACGTTAATTTTAAGACGTATTTATTTTTAAAAACTATAAAAGAAATTATAAGTGTTCACTTACGGTGTTTGTTGTTTGTTTTAATCATATAACATATTATTCTCGGCAAATTGTTAACGAACGACAGTCAACAACCTTTGGTGCATGAAGTGTTTGCTGGAAATGAGATATTTGTTACAAGCCTTTTCATTGGCTAAATTATGTAGGTCAACCAATCAGCAAGTCGGTTTAAAAAAGGTCTCGAAACATGAAACGTGGTCGTAATAATTTCATGACAACATTTTGTCGATACAATATTAAATGTGTAAATATATCAGATTTTCTTACACGTTTTCTACATTTTATTTTTTCAAAATTAACATGTAGTTAATTGAAATATTTTTGTATATAAAAGTCGAAGAATAACGATCAGAAATATATAACCATGAGCAAAAAATTATAAAAGGAATGTTATTCGTCGTCACGAAATTACGATTGAAATTCAAAGTCATGTAAAACATCGTGCTTTCACGAGTGTATCTTTGACAAAGATTTGATTGAATTTCGATCAGATATGATTGATAAGTTTGGAAATATATCTTAATAATACTTTAAAATGGACAACAAGCCTTTTGAAGTGATAACTCTTGATAATATTTGAAAAACCGGGTTTCAATTGCCGATCGTGGATGCGAGTGAAGCCACATCGATCTGCCGAAATCTAACAGTACGTGAAGGTTGATTAAATATTTCATATTAATATAATTATCTTTATATATTTTTCAACTTCTCTTTGTATATTTTCATTAAAAACAACAACACAACAAAAGTATTTTTATTTTACAAGTTCAATATAGAAATGACCTCGATGATTGTGCATGTTGCTTCCTGTGTAAACATCGACTCGCTAACTCGCTGGGCTGACGATACTCGTGCTTGGTCTCTTGATTTTTTTCATCTGCATCATATAACTCAGGTATAGACCGACCCCCCTCTCTGACCCCCTAATTTCTGGTGTCAAATTCTCGGCTTATACCCGGTCATATACGGTACATACAACTGAATATTGGCATAATTCAAATATACTGTCATTGTCAATATGAAGTATTTACATTTTGAGTAGTTACATTCTCATGGCGAAAACAAATAAAAAAATAAAAAATATCTCATCTACCTTATTTGTAAAAAGACTCAATTGAATATACCGGTAATTAAATAGTTTAATAGGTAATTTGGCTTTGAAGAACCTGTTTTGATTACCGTAGTCAAAAGTCACAGACATTTCGGCATTTCATATACAAATAGTGCAAAGGTACAAAGATATATGCATACATTATGCAAATATTGTTTACAATTCTGATAATAGTTCGTCTCTTTAGATAACAGCATGTTTTAGGGTTTATTTAGTATTAATGATAAGATGATGTTGGACTTTGGTCTTTGGTTTTGTCAAGAACTGGCAATGGTCTCTTATATGGGTTAGGACCTGTTCTCTTCTACCCTTTCATTCTATGGATTGTCAACTTCTTTGTGTAAATGATTTGTGTAAATTGTTCTTTGAAAGTAATGAAGCTTTGGAATATCTTATGAAATTTCTTTCTCAGATGAAAATAACTGGTAATATATTCACTTAAGAATATACCATTGCCTGCAATTAGTCTAAAGGTTATTACCTATTTTTTTTTTCAAGATATTTTATATAGCTATTTTTTAACGATATATTTTCTGAAGTATTTTAACATGATCTGTCATATGTTGAAATGATTTATGGAATTGGTTCCAAGAAAAACCTACAAGGTTATCGATCTCAGTTGAGATGATGACGTGAAGTGGGTTTCATAAAAATTGACTCAATCTCTAAAAAGATTGGCATTGCAATAAATGACATGAAATTTGAATTTTCACTTGAATTGATCAATTTGAAAGCTTGATCGCTCATGTATTTTTAATAATTTCGTCAACTGACATTTAAATACTGGCTGTCATTCTACTTAATGTTAAACTTTAAAATTTGAAGTTTTTGTGTTTGTATTGGATTCTTCACTTTTCAGGCTTGAAGATATCAAATTTAGACCTATTAGTAAACTGATAAAGATTTTAACATATTTGCTTGAAAATTCAAGAATATTCATAGATGCTATAAATGCCTATTTAAGACATGCAATCTCATGTGTAATTTTGGAAATGAGTTCAGATTCCGGTTTATCAGCAAATGTGAATGGTGTAATACTGAGTAATTTAGCTCACTCTATCACTGGTGAAATATGACGTACATAAAGGATTTCTCTCTTTTCTTGACCATGTTTATATTGTCGAGTGAGGTAGAAAGTTTATGTTGTCACGAGTGGAGCAGCCATGAGTGAAAATATTTAACTTTTCTACCTGACGAGATCAGATAAACATGGTATTTGTCAAGAATTGAGAGATATTCTATTTATTTTATGATGAAATCCTTCTAATTAAGCAAAAAACTACCAAATTTATGTTCGGCAGCCGCTTGGAAGAGCCCATTGGCACTGTAACAGTGTGACGTCATAAGAGAATTCTTGTGTCAGACCATTGTTTCATTATGTCACACTATTGATCTTGACAGAACTTGAGTTGTGATAAAGGTTATTGCCACTATAGCCATATAGAGGGTTTATTTCGCTGATAGAATAGAGTATCTCACTCTGTATCATATAATAAATTTAGCAATTTTTCAGTGAAATAGCACTTTTAATCATGCTTATGACGACATTGTTGATTTCATGAATTACTAGGGTGACATCATCAGATAGACCATGGCAATCTTAATGAATATTATCTCAAATTTGTTAATAAATAGAAGTTTTGATTTACCTTGTCATTATACATGAAATAGATATGAATATTTACACCTGTGGCTTCAAAGAAACATAAATAATGTCTTCACTAGATGTTATATATATATAAACATGATATTCCACTTGAAATGTCACATATCCTATCAAATATTTATCAAATTGTTATTTTCTAAATACCAAGAATGAATAAGTCAGTTTAGATATAATTTATGTTAATATAAAAGGGCAACTATAAACATAAAAAACCAAGGCCAAAAACTGTCTAAAAATTCATATAAAAATAGATACTGGTATTATACAGTATTATCTAGCATTTGCCCATTATAAGGATGATTATAGAGACATTGTTTGTTTGAAAGGGTTATTAATTTAAATTCTGATCAATTTAAATTCAAGCATTGTGTGATTAAGTAACCTTTCACCCCTAATAATGGCTACTGAGGCTGCAAGCAAGCCAAAAAAATGTCATCTTCTTCTCCAGAGGCAAATTAAGGCTTAGAAAGCTGTAATCTTGTGTGCAGACTGAATTATGATCTATAGACCTTGGGACTTATAAGTCATATGGAGCCTGATGAGTTACAGAGACAGAGAGCTACAGAGCACTATTAGTTTTTATGTATTTAATCCTCACAACATAATTGTCATTATATGATTAATGGATAAAAGGTCTTCTGTCAATAAACCAAATGATGATTCAAGTGTGAACCGATTCTATCAAGTCAACAATCGTGGGTTAATATTTCCATATTTTGGGACCAAATTAGCAATTGGGAGATTAGTATGTGAACATTTAAGGTCAGCTATTAACTCAAGGTCATAAATGATAAATATTCATAAAATGATTTACTGCTTGGCATTGGCCCATAAAGAAAAGGGAAAGACAGAAACTGTTTGAATGGGTATCGTCTATGCTAATGATTGCAATCTTCAGAGCTGTTCACAGGCAAATTAATGGTTCTGAGCAGAATCTGAGGCAGATGATTCCATGGTAACAGAGCATTAATTTCTGTTTCAGATACACCTCTTTTCATGGAATTTTTTTTGGCCATGAATGTAAGATAAAATCTCTCCTAAGAATTTAATTATTTAACAAGTAATTACTGTAATATCAACAAGTTATATCATATAACAGTCTTTGAATTATTAATTTGTTTGCAATTATTAAACTACGGTGTCTCTCATATAAACTCATGGTTAATAGAGTTGAATATAGCCATGATTTACTTCTTTGCCAATGATATCAGACAACCTTCCTACTTTGGAATTGATTTTGGTCATGAATGTAGCAAAAGCGAACAATTAGATATATTGTTAGTAATTATTAGTAAACTTACCTCTGGGACGAAACGTTAGCCCCTCTCTACGTTCCTTGAACGTGTCTGCAGAAGTCTTTAAAATAAAAATAAAGAGAAAAAACCTAAGTCATATTCACCATTAGTGGTATGCAGCTCCTGACTTCTATCCTGGAGTTCTCTCCCTTGTCACTACCATGTGCTTCCTTCATATTCTCGATCTGCCGATCATCATCACCTGGAACACACGCGGGGAGGAATTAATAACCTACTGGGCGGGCGTTGATCGTTCGTCCCAGAGGTAAGTTTACTAATAATTACTAACAATATATCTAATTGTTCGCTAATTATTGGCGTAAATTTCCCTCTGGGACGAAACGTTAGTCCCGAATTGTCCATAAAGGAGGAGGGCTCCAGGGGATGATGCCCCTTTACTTTACTCGCCAATATTACTTATACTAGATATATTAGTCAATTATATCGGATAGAAGTACTCCTAATCTTACTAATTGATTCACAATAAACAAACCACATAAACACCACATGCGAGAACCCATGGTTTATTGATCCATACACCTGAATATTAGGGTTAGGAGTGAGTACATACCACTTGGTTAATAGTTAGACAATTTGTCTGAACATGACGTAATTTAAGTGGTTTCCACTTATTTCACTGAAACTATACTCTTAAATCGTTAAAACCTCTGACGTCACTTCCGGTCATTATGACGTCACTTCCGGTCTACTTTTCTCTTACGTCATATTCAGACCCTTCACCTTAGTGATTGAGTTTGGTGGATATACCAGTCCACAATCTAAGTGCACGTAAAACATATAACACACCTTCACCTGGAAAACCATCACCATAACTCAACTCAGTATGGTCTCACCTCTGAAGGAATAAGATGACTTTAGAAGAGGTCAGTCGTCCATCTTTCTGACGACCCCGACCCCCCCCCCTTTCTTTTTTCCTCCTTGAACTTTAGGCTTTTAGGCAGACGTAACGTGTTGAGCCGCGACCAGCGGACCCAAGTCACAGATTCCATCCAAAGATTGGTATATGTCACGTAAATAAGAGGAGATGAAGGTATTCAAACCTTTCCATTGGCAAGCTGATACAAGTTGGTCAATTGATACAGATTTCCAAGCTGACAGGGAAGATGCAAGCGCTCTTATCTCGTGAGGCGAGAACTTAACATTCGCAGATTCTTGATCCACTGATTGATAGGCTAGAACTATAGTTTTTCTCAACCAGGAAGAAATAGTGTTTTTGGATATTTCCGAATCCACCGCCGTTTTGCAGGATAAAAACAAACGTCTCCTATTCCTCCGAAAGGTAGCCGTTCTCTGAAGGTACCACCTGAGAGCTCTCACTGGACACAAAAGCCTCTCCTTATCCGAACGAGAAGTCGAGGTGGGAAGAGCTGGTATCTTATAAACACGAGCGCCTAGCGGTCCTAACGAAGTAGCTTGGTTCTTGGCAAGAAACTCAGGAATAGCGCGACAAGAGACTTCCTTGTAACCATCCGAGAACTTAATGGACGCATTATCAATAGCATGGAGTTCAGATACTCTGGCTGCCGAGGCAAAGGCTAACAAAAACGCTGTCTTGTATGAGAGAAACTTTAGAGAAGTAGCACTCAGAGGTTCGTAGGGAGCTCTAACGAGAGACTGTAACACGATCCTGAGATCCCATTTTGGAAAAACTGAAGGCGAAGAAATATCTTTAATCTGAAACGATCTGAGCATTCTATGGAGAGTTTGATCCGATCCCACTGACAGACCACGGATATCGCACACAGAGGCAATTGCTGATCTATACCCCTCGATGGTACCATGTTTTAATTTCTTCACTACTCTCAAAAATAAAAGAAAATCCGCTATCATTGGGATGGATATCTCAGAATCTAGTAGTTCTTTATCTCGTCGCCAGTTGGAGAAGATTTTCCACTTGGCATCATACAATCTAGCTGTGGATGGTCGGATAGATTGGATAATAGCTTGCGTAGAGTCTCGGCCGAAACCTTTAGATGCAAGAGATTCCTGGATAGTCTCCACACGTGAAGGTTCATTGTTGACAGATTCCCGTGAGTCTTGCGAGAGTGAGGTTGATATAATAGGTTGTCCCACAACGGAAGCTTCAGAGGATAATCCGTCAGGAGGTCCAGAAGATTGGGAAACCAGGGCCTTGTGGGCCAAGCCGGAGCTACTAAATAGATGAGGCAATCCTGCGATGCTATCTTTGCCAACACGTCTGGAATTATCTTTGTCGGGGGGAAGGCGTATGCTGTCATTCCTTCCCATGAAATGGAGAGTGCGTCCACTGCCCAGGCGTTCGGGTCCGGAATTGGGCTGATGTAATTTGGAAGTTGGTGATTTCGACTTGTTGCAAATAGATCGAACAAGGGTGACTCCCACCTGTTCACGATTAACTGAAACGCCTCCTCGTGAAGTGTCCACTCCGTCTGAATCACTTGGCCGCTCCTGGAGAGAGCGTCCGCTAGTACATTCAACTTGCCTGGGATGTGCCTCGCCCTGATGTTTAACTTGAATTGGTCCGCGAGAGAGAAGAGCTTTCGAGTGAGATTCATGAGTTCCTGGGACCTGGTCCCACCCTGCTTGTTGATATAAGCAACGACTGTAGCGTTGTCCGTGGCGATCATCAAGCTCGATTGGTACAGGTGACGCCACCAAACTTGGAGTGCCTTGATTACAGCAAGGAGTTCTAGCGAGTTTATGTGAAAACGGACTTCCTGTTCCGACCACTTGCCTTGAGCTTCCAACAGGTTCATATGCGCTCCCCAACCTACCCGTGATGCATCTGTGAATATGGTGAAATTCGGAGGAGGATCCATGAACCGAGTTCCCGACATTACATTGGATTCCGATGTCCACCACGTCAGTTCCTGGCATACATGAGGAGGACATACAATGACGAAGTCCAAATCCTGATTCCTGTTCGCGTTTATCCACGCCTGAGTGTGTCTTAGATTGAGGCGACCCCTGTAAGTAAACGCCTGGATTGAAGTTAACGATCCGAGAAGAGACATCCACTTCCTGAGTGTGGCCACTCGAACGGCAAGAAGAGATAGGATAAGGTCTCGAGACTTGATCCAACGATCCTGTATGGGGAAGATGTAACAGATCTCCGCGTCCAAGATGGCACCTAGAAACTTTATCTTGGGCACTGGCGTTAATTCGGACTTCACTGGGTGAATGATCCATCCTAGGTGAGTGAAGACATGAATGGCGAACCTTGTCTGCTTGATTAGGATCTCCTTGGAAACGTGCCTCCCCAGGAAGTCGTCCAAGTATCCGTGAATCGCAAATCCTCTCAGATGAAGAAAGTTTAGCACGGGTTTCATGACCATCGTAAAGAGCCAGGGGGCTATTGAGACACCGAAGGGAAGAACCTTGAACTGAAACCTTCTTCCGTTTACGCCGAATCTTAGGAATTTCTGAGAGTGTTTGTGAATAGGGATATGCAAGTAGGCATCTTTCAGGTCCATACTGATAAACTTGCTGTTTGGTTGGACAAGTTTTCTCACATTCTTTAGTGACTCCATGGTGAACGTGGGAGGAAGATGAAGAAAGTCCTTGTTGAGGATCTTGAGGTCTATAATCATCCTCATCTCGCCTGTATCGCGCTTCGGTACTAGAAAAACCGGAGAGTAGAAACCTCGAGTCGTGTCGAGCGGGGAGAGTTCTACAATTGCCTCCTTCAGCAGGAGCTGCTCTATTGCCAGTAGAGCAGCGTCCAGACGCGACCCTTGTAAGATGAATCTTCTTCCCACCGGGTGAACAGCTAGGGGCGGGCGCGTCTGGAATTGGAGCTGGTACCCGTCGGATATCACTGAGTTGATCCAAGGATCCGGGGTGATGAGTTGCCAGTTCCGGGAATATCGTTGCAGACGACCCCCCACCGGCGAGGGATCGACTGGCGTCACAAAAACGAAATCTAGAGAGGAGTCCGTGGGCATAGCAAGATCGAAAGGGTTCTGAGCAAACTGGACGGCCGGGAAAGAGTCAACGGCGGGAGTTGGTCTTGTTTCCTCTGTAACCTCGGCCACGAAAATTAAACTTGGGAGGCGGCCCCTGATTATCCCTGGGGGGCTGAGGAAGAGAAGGGGACGAACGAGAGCGGTCGAAAGGTCTAGACGCACGATCGAAGGCGGAGCGATGGAGGGGGGGTCGGGGTGTAGAGGAAGATTGTCTTCTTCCACGGAAGGATCCACGCTGTCTTGTCTGAGCTAGGAGAGCCGATGCCAATTGTTGGTTCAGATGGCGATTTGTCTGGGCCTCCTGTGAAGCTATAGCCTGCGCACATTGCCCGACATAGATTCCGAGTCCAAAGGTTGACGGAAGAGATCCTCTTTAGAATCGACTGGAAGATTCCTAACCGAACCCAACAACTGAGACCTCTCCAAGGCAGTGATGCGGGCCACAGAGGCAATCTGAGCTTGGGTGGCGTCCCCCGCCGCTTGATATATTACGTCCAGGAATGAGTGAGCCAACGCGACTTCCTCAGCACTCATAACAGTAAGGGTCTGGGGTTTGATGCCTTCGTAGCTGACAAAAGTTGGAGGGAGAAGTTGCCTTACACCCGCGGCAAACCAATTAATGTACGAGAGTATGTCCACAGAATTTCGCGCAGACGCATCTAAATCTTTGAGATCCTTACGAGGAACCAACAGTTTCTCCCCTTGGAAGCGTGGAGAAGGTCTGGTATTAAGTTTGGCAAAATCCCTATCAACATCCGGAGCGGCAGCCGGTAAAAAACGATCATGAATTACATAAGACTGCTTGAGAGTTAACTTTGATAGAGAAGAAGCATCTTTAGCTTTGGCCAGGTTAGCGTTGACGATGTCTAGCCCGTTCTTAACTACAGTGGAATGGGGAAGAGAACGCTTGGGAGCACGTTTTGGAGGGAGAATACCCGTAGAACCAAGTTCGTCTGGTAAGGGTTGATCCACAATCTCATCCATAGAAGATGGACGGGTGCAAGGTTTAAGTTTATGGAGCAAATCTAATTTTTCCACAAAAGTCCAGCCGGGAGATAAATCCGGGATATCGACGGAATCCACGGCGGGGATAATCGCTAATCCCTCATGGGAGTGTAGCTTGACATCGACCGGTGATTTATCGTCAGATTCTAAATCCGTAAGTATGGGGATCAACGGCGGATTAGAAACGTTCACATAATCAAGTGGCTCCTTCTTGTTGACAGTATCACCTGACCCGTGACCCAGTCCCGCCGCGGGGTCCGTGCCGTCCGTGGCAAGTTGCTGCGACCGTGCACCAGGGCATGAATCGCGCGTGCTACCCGTGTCAGTGGCATTCTGGCCTGACCCAGTAGCCTTGGCAAATGAGCCGCTGACGGGCTTATCGCCCAGCACGCGTGACCCGTCCCGAACCGTCCCAGATGAGGGTACGGACAGGTTATCGGCGTCAACTACGTGTAACCCGCCCGAATCTGGGACAGAATAGTCGTCAGAACGGGCTAAGGTGTTCACAATCTGGTCACCATGACCGTCAGCAGGCAGGCCCGATCCCGGTAAACACTGCCGCTTGTTAGTCTCACCCGCCGTACCTGCCGTGTCCTTAGGGTCGGCGGCCCGTTTGGACGGCTTACGCTTGTCGCCACGAGACGATTCAGAAACCGGGGGAGTCTTACTTGAAGAAGGGACCTTGGCCGAACTATTTGAACGAGACTTAGTGGATGAGAGAGATTTTTTGAGAGAGGCAATTTTGGCATCATTTCTACGATCCAATTCTTGAAAATTTGATTGAAAAGAAGCGAACATCTCCTGTTTAAAGGCCGTGAGAAAAGCAGTGAGATCGTTAGGATCCCCCGTGGAAGTAGCTACCGTACCCGAAGGGGGAATAGGGGATTCAGAAACTTTATCATCCAACGGTGGGGTAGGGGAAGTAGGAGCATTAGAATTTGCGCGGGCTTTCTTAGCACGTAATTCAGACAATTTACTCCACGTTTCCTGATCCAAATCTCGACATAAAAGACATCGTGCATCCGGTAAACAAATAGGATTTTTGTCACAAGAAACACACAAGGAATGAGGATCACGATCCGACATAAATCTTTGACAAGACACACATTTACGTTGAGACATGACGATCACACAACACAGTACTTCGCGGAAAACAAACGTCGACAGCACAGAAAAAAAAAAAAATTTCACAAGTCACAGAAAAACACAGTCAAAACACACAAAAGGAATGCGGTTGTCTTCAAGAGACCTAATGTCGATATCACATACCAGAATTCCTTTGGAAAAGTTCACAGAAGTGAAGCAAGTTGAAAAAATTTTCTCAGACTTCTAGAGACATCCATTCATCAGGACAGCAGTAGAGAATATGAAGGAAGCACATGGTAGTGACAAGGGAGAGAACTCCAGGATAGAAGTCAGGAGCTGCATACCACTAATGGTGAATATGACTTAGGTTTTTTCTCTTTATTTTTATTTTAAAGACTTCTGCAGACACGTTCAAGGAACGTAGAGAGGGGCTAACGTTTCGTCCCAGAGGGAAATTTACGCCAATAATTACTATTTTTCCCAAGGATTTATAAGTTATTATACCGTAATAACACCATATTTTATCATATATAAGTCTTTTAATTTATCAATCTGTTTGCAATTATTAAACTACAGTGTCTCTCATATTAATTAATGGTTTATAGAGTTTAGTTCTTTGCCAATGATTAGAAAAAGAAAAAACAAACTTTTTGAAATTGATCACCATTGTTTTTTACATTGTTTTGTTAAATCTGTATATCAATTTGCAATTAAAAGAATGATTATGTATATAAACTCTTGGTTTATAGTGTTGAATAGACATGATTTACTTCTTCGCCAATGATTGCATGGTAAAAGAAAATACAAACTGTTTGAAATTGATAACCATCTGCCTACTTTTACATTGTTTTGAATAATGTGCATAGCAATTTGAAAATATAAGAATGACAATGTCTATATAAACTCTTGGTTTATAAAAATGAATATACAAGATTTACTTAAAGACATTTGCCAATAATTAGATAGAGAAAAGACAGAAACCATTTGAAGGGAGTTATCATCTGCCTATGGTTCCATTTCTAATTAATGGTTTTTGGCAGCATGTGGATTCATTATTGCATGATAAAGGGGCATAAACAATGTCAGACCATTTCCTTAGCATGTATGCCAGACCATTGAAATACTTTTAACAAGAACATAGCACGAACTGTTTCTGTAAGAATTCATTTTATGGCTGTCTGCAACAGAAATGCCAAACATACATTAACCCCTTAAGCACTGTAGCACATATTCTCAAGCACAAATTGACTGTTGAAAGCAGTAAACAAATTCACTTACTTAATCTTTCTACTAATGAAATAAAATACTTTTGATTATTCACCAGTTTTGTTGACTCAAGAAATATGTAGATATATTAACCTTTGACCCCTAATAAGGGCTATTGAGCCTGCATGCCAAAAAATCTTTTTTCATCTTCTTCTCCAGAGGCAAAGGCTTGGAAAGCTGAAATCTTGTGTGCAGACTGAATTATGATCAATAGACCTTGGGACATATTGTATTATAAGTCATATGGAGCATGATGCAGAGACAGAGAGCTATTAGTTCTTTTGACCATGGACTTAGCATCAATTATATTATTTGGTCATTTAGTACAACATTGTATTAATTGCATCTGGCCTTCTAGAATTAGCTTTATAATCTCTTTATTTCCAAATATGTTACCCGAGTGCAGATCAATAGTAATATTGAGAGAAATGAATTTTCTGTGCATGTTAAATGGTTAATTATGAATATGAGACCTGAGATAACAAGGATAAAGCAAAGGATATGCCTTTCAAATTTATATCTGTTAGAAGTGCAACCAAAATTTGGGATTGGTGCAACAGCTTCTGTAACTGTTCCTTTCATAGTATGTACATCCAAGGTTATTATATGACCTCTTTTATTGCAATACTTTGTAAAATTATTGTCTTAATCCTTTCTATAAGGTCTATTCATTTCTATAAAATGTGCTATTTTGTACCTCTTTAGGGTTAAAATAAGCATATTAAATTATCACTAATTCAAATGGTTGTAACCAAAACAAAAGTAATTTATGTATGATAAATAATATTCCTAATTCTAATAATAATATTCTCCAGGCATCTTTCTGATTAGAAATACATTTACTTGCAATTGTCCATGTTAAATGATAAAGACAAATCTAAATCAAAATAAACCATTGAACTTCTTGAGATAATTTGATAAATCATTATCATTAAAAAAACCTTATATCTGTTATAAAATATCATTGTTCAAGTTGTAACTTTTTGTATATATCAATGTTAAAAATCCCCAAATTTCACTATATGATTTACTGCTTGGCATTTGCAAATAAAAGGAAAGAGAAAAGACAGAAACTGTTTGAAAGGGGTTATCGTCTCTGCCTGTGATTCGCAGTTTCAGAGCGAAAGATCGCAGTCAAATTGATGCCACTTGCCAGAATTGGGAGTCCATGATTTCATGATAAAGGAGCATTCCACCATTTTATGGCAGAGTTCCTCTGAATCAAGTGCAAACCATCACAACTAGACTGTCTGTCGAGTCTCTAGTTCACTTTTCATCTGAAAGTCAAAGTTGCAGTTTGCAAGGCAAATCTTAAAGCTAAAAAAGATAAAAGTTGTCCTGAAGTAGCTAAAAGGACAGTCCTATCGATTATTTCATGAGAGTAACATTTTAGTTGTTTTAGATTTAACAATTTCCAAAAGAATAGATTGCATTTGAATTTTGTTTTCACAAAAACTACCCTGAAAGGACTGTTCATTTACATGTTTGTGGAAAATATGAAACAGTGATGTCAAACAAATTTGTTGAAACATTGATTTTTAGGTGTTTGACTTAAAGAACTTAGTCTATACCTTTAGGGGGCGGGATAGCGCAGTGGTAAGCACTTTTGATCAAGAGGTCCGTGGTTCAAATCCCACCAAGGGCTCACCAGCTTTGTCTGCAGTAGAGAACTGTTCTACAGTCAGGTTTGGATGCAATGCTACACTGAATTTCAGTGCAGTACCACCAATGGTTGCTAGTTCCAGCCGATGATCGCAGGTTTCACCGCAATACATAGCCACAATAGCGGGCTTTCTCTCTGCAAAAATACTAGCAGCCGCGATATAAGTGAAATACTCTAGAAAGCGGCGATAAACCCCATATCACCTCACCTCACCTCTATAGCTTTAATTTCAAATGTCAAAGGGTTGTGGCAAGGCAATGCAAGGCTTATACTGGGGATCAGGAGTATTAACTGTTTGATATCAACAAAGTTCACTCTTATCTTTAATTACACATATGTTTCTCAAAGATTGAAACTGCCTGTGAAATAGCTATATCACTTACTGACAACTATGCAACAAACCAGACTAGCTTTCTAATTGTTACTGTATTCTGTAATCATCATATCAACATTAATCATACAGAACAGTTATCAGTTAATTCAAATATATATTATTCGTGAGAACATAATTTTTTCTAGTATCATTCATTTGATTATTTATACTGATAGGTAGATTTCTATGTTTTTGTTGTTGATAAATTAAGCTGTTTTTAATCTTTTTCTAGAGATGAATTGGGGTTAATAATATTGTCTTCGCACCAGATATCAGGACTCTTGGGCTAAAAGTGTCCCCATTTCAAAAATGAACAGGACACTTTATGAATTGTTGCATTGGACAAAAAGAACCTTGTAGGATGTTCTAAATACTTACTAGGATAATCTTCAGCAAAATGGATTCAGTGTAAGTTTGAGAGTGTTGGAACTGAAAAGAACATAAAACAGACTGGGCGTAAGTCTATTTAGGGCCATGGCAGTTTTAACTTCATTTGTATTGATATTGAGTGAATGTTTACACTGTAGGATCTGATTAACAAGGCAGGGAGAATTGTGTTATCTAAAGGTTGCTTTCAAGTGAGAAGTCTTGAATTGATTTTATTCAACACTCTAAATGATATGAGTTTTTGGTTGAGTCTCTGTAAAACAATTAGCTGGTAGAAACTTGGGTCCAAATTGTTGTATCATTCCAATTTGAACAAACTATCAGATTTCTTCCATCAATGTGCTGCGAGGAACTTTTATAGGAGGTTTTGCAAGCTTTCATTTCATTTATTTTGAAAAGTTTTACAGAAATATTTCCTTGAATCTTTTATCAAAGTTCTTTTTTTTTGCTCCATGTTTCTATATTTGAAAATATGTCAATACACATAATGTTTAGACTTAAGGCAATCAAAAGAAAGGCTGCCAAGATTTAAATACCAACTTAATTAACAACAATCAATAAAATGAAAATGCTGATAAGATTCAATAGTCTAAAAAAACAGGCTGGCCTATTTTTGATAGTTTAACAAAATAAATTAAGGTAAAAAAGGTTCAAATCTAATTGAAGGTAGACTTGGACAAGATTCAATAGTTAAGGGGAAAGATCAACAAGATTCAAAGCTTCCAGAAGTTAAACTAAGACATGGTGCAATTAAAGTCTAACAAATGAACGGTTTTAGCAAGATTCAAAACGAAACGTCGCACTCAATGAATAAAGAAGTTGTCATCCATATATATAATATTGTCCTTATTTGACTTTTAACTTCTAAAAATGTCATTCAAAGAAGATTCAAAAGTGTAAGAATTTAAGAAATGTTGACAACATTCAGTGGCCTAACAAAAGAGAGGCTGAAAAAATTCAATAGTCTGGTAACAAAAGAAAGACTTTTCAAGATTCAATACAGTTGAACAAAAAAAAAGGTTTTGAGAAGATTCATAGTTTAGCAAAAGCAGGGCTGACAATTAAGATTCAAATATAACAAAGGGACTACAGCTGACCAAATTCAATGATTTAAAAAAAGAAAAGCTTACAAGAGGCAATAAAAGAAAGATTGACAACATTAAGTGGTCTATCAAAAGAGATCAAAAGAAAGGCTGAAAAAATTCAAAAGTCTGGTAACAAAAGAAAAACTTTTCAAGAAGTTGAGCAAGAGAAAATGTTTTGACAAGATTCATAGTTTAGCAAACACTGGGCTGACATGATTCACACAACTAACAACGGAAAGACAGCTGACAAGATTCAATAGTTTAAAAAAAGAAAAGCTTACATGAGGCAATAACTATAACAAAAGAAAGATTGAAAAGGTTAAATAGCCTAACAAAGGAAAGATTGACAAGGTTAAATATCCTAACAAAGGAAAGAATATAGCAAGATTTAAACTCATTCCCTGTGAAATCACACACTTATACTACCCTGGAAATAAGCCAGACACTGTCATCTGCTTGAGTGTTTCTTTTTCAAACTCTGCAGCCATCGAGAGATTATCTTCCAGTTATCAAAGAATGCTCACGATTCTTCCAGACTGATCATTCATAATTAGACGCTAGTCATTTTAGAGCCAAAGGGATTGTCTGTAAGATATTGCTTTTGTAGTTGATAAGGAAGTAGTAGTTTCAGACAAAGATTTATGAAGAAACTTTATATATTTCATCAGGATTAGATATAGAAACTATAAGAATGTTAAGTGAAAGAAGAGATGCCTTTTTATCCAAACATTATGTAATACCTACGAATATAGTTAATTAATTGTGTTGCCTGTCCATCTGGAATCATTCTGTTTCTAGATCAGAACTCATAAATGTTGGATCTTAAGATCAATGATACTTGTAATGTGTGGATTATTTACAATGCATAGATATGCCTTTTGAAGTTTCTAAAACCCTGGAATCTATATTCTTGATGAAATTATTGAATTTCTGTCTAATTTGATACATTGAGATATGTCATCTTTTGAAATTGTTTTAACTCTCTGTAACATTATATATCTGGAAACAGGACATGTATAAGTCAATATAACATGGTTTACTATTCTGAATAGTCAATTAATGCAGGATCAAGGAATCAGGATTTATGAACTCTTTCCCTTCGGGATCCAAACTCAAACTCTAAAAGTCAATCACAAAACACAAACACTGAATATCCCAGTAGCAAATGCATTCTCTATTGTAGGAGTCATAGTAACTTGTTCTTGTTCTTTTGCATTATAAGTCAACAATGGATTCGAACCTACACCACCAGAGTCAAGCATTCTTCAACACTAGGAACATCCTGACATGTCATAAATACCTTGTTTTGAGGGCAAGGTTGCTTTTGTCTAAGCATGAGTTAAGGGGGGTGGGATAGCGCAGTAGTTAGCGCATTCGGCTTAAAACCATGAGGTCCGTGGTTCGAATCACGCCAGGGGCTCGGCAACTTGTCTGAAGTAGGGAACTGTTCTACAAGCAGTATGGTGTGGGTGCAATGCGTCACTGAATTTAGTGTACCATTCATGGTTAGCTAGTTCCAGTCGATGCTCGCAGATTTCACCACAATGCATAGCCACAGTTGTGTTGCGAACTTTCTCCCTTCAATAATACTAGTAGCCGTGTTATAAGTGAAATACTCTTGAAAGGGGCTTTAAAGCCCACATCACCTCCTACCCATGAATTAAGGTGCAATGCATTCTCAATTGTGTGGACTATGGAACTTCTTCTTGTACTTTTGCAATGTAAGTCAACAATGGATTCAAACCTGACATTCTGACATATCATCAATTCCGCTTTTTCAGGGTAAGATAGCTTTTGTCTGACCATGAAGGTGTGGGTTTAAATTCAAAGATGTCCTTATAAAAGAATCCGAACTTTAAACTCTTCTTATAGCATGATTCCAAAAAATAGCATGATTCCAAAAATAACACTATAAAGAACAAATCATTCATTGATAGAGAATAAAAATGAACAGAAATTATTTGTAGAGTTCATTCAGAAGCAGCCAGGAAGACCAGTCAATCTGCATCAGCTCCTGGTACAGTAATGTGTTTATTCACAGTCCTCAATGGTTAAATACAGTCATCTAAGCACTAGGCTGATAGGATGTTGCTCAATTAACGTGTAGACACAATTCAGGGTAATTCATCAAGCTCGCCCTTGGGTCCAATTGTCGTTGAACAACAGGCAGCCATGTTTATTTTGCCCCAACAGACAGACTTATTCACCTAGAAGTCAATTTGATGGCAATTTCCCTGGTTACAACCTGAAAACCTTACAGCAAACAATCAATGTAGCATCACTGACCGTTATTCCAAGTTATTGGCCATTGTGGAATGTTTTCTCTTGGATCAAAGAATAGGAGACAAATAAATATTGATAGGGATGTATGGCCATGGGTGGAGTAATGAAACGTTGTTGAATTATGTCATGATCAGTGTGATTTGTTGTAAGGGGAAATGATATCTGAGAATGTTGTTGTGCACTAAAGAGAAAAGTCCCTTTAATTTCTTGAAACATTGTGAGAATGAACTCATACATAGATTTCTTAGTTGCACTTAGTTTTATATTTGTTGCTATTTATGAATAAATAACCATACCATACCATACCATACAATACCATGATAACTACAGCAGTCCATACCATACCATACAATACCATACCATGATAACTACACCATACCATACCTTACCATACCATACCATACCATACCATACCATACCAGACCACACCACACCACACCACACCACACCACACCACACCACACCACACCACACCACACCACACCACACCACACCACACCACACCACACCACACCACACCACACCACACCACACCACACCACACCACACCACACCACACCACACCACACCACACCACACCTCACCACACCACACCACACCATGATTACTACAGCATTCCATACCATATGTTGGTGACCAATACAGGTGTGAATTGTTTTTGCTCAGATCAAGATTTGTGATGAAGTGAATTTGGGTTTAAATATTTTTGTGACAGTTTACAATAATACTTCCCTAGCCCCAATGGATATTATACTTATAGCCTTTATCATATTTTCTAGTGTCCAATCATTTTGATCATTTACAATGTTATGAGTTGCGGTATATCCTATCAACGGGCCACCCAGTGTTTAGCACCGAGTTTTCAAACAATTAACCACAAAACTAATATATATAAAATATTAAACACATCTGACATCCCTTAAATTTACCATAAACATTACACAGATTGAGCAAGCATTACCGTCATTACCCATCGCCAGGAAGCATCACTATCATTGCCCATCCGCTGTGTTACAGAGCAAATAAAATCAGAAATTCAATAATGCTAGAGGAAATGGTTTTATCATTGATAACCTTGGCCCAACAAATAACAGATAGCCATTAGCTGCAGCCAGTATTCTGATCCTTCTAATCAAACAAGGGATCGTTAGTCAATGAACAGTCGAACCTAATCCCAGTTTATACCCAATTAATAAGGAAACAGGTGCACTTGTTGATTATTGCTTGTGTCTGTGTCATTTTGCTCTTGATGATTTATTCAGCATCTTTATTGAATATGAACTAGTACAGTTGAAAGACATAAAAACCTAATCCCATGATATTCCAATTTAGTAAGCTTACAGGTGTTCAACCGGGTTATTATCTTCTTCTATATCTTTTCTTTATTTTTGCACTGTTTTATTATAGTTCATGTTGTGGACAGACATTATTCTAAGTTATGTTGCACTGCTAACAACAATGTTTTATATCCTCTCTGAAGTAGAAATAGTTTCATATTTGGATCGTTTTCATGAATATTATAGTATTTCTCATCCTAATCAATGATGAATCTTATCCAAGGTTATATATACACAATCAGTGAGCAGATATAATACCAAGTTCTATTATGATCATTAGGATATAAAAACTTCCCTTTTAGTTGATTTAGCTTGTAAATAACAATAATGATCTCTCTCTATGTTTGCCAATCATTTTAGGTGCATAGAGGAAAAGTAATCAGTTGATCTAGTGTTAATTATTTCAGGTGTTCTGACTGATAACCAGCAGGTGTTTAATTATCTTAATCAATCATGTCTCTTTTTTGTATATAATCATGTTAAATCGACAAAAGATGAAAAATATTGGAAATAAAAAGCTGCTGTTATTGATTAAAAATAATTTCAAGTTCATTTTCTCTTCATGACAATCCAATGTTAATGTTTCAGTGATTTAATTTCAAGAAGAATTTTGTCACTCTATTGGGTTGCTTTTTTCAACTATACCTTCAAGCAAAATCTTAATAAAAAAATATAAATGCATGTTAACATTATAGAAATATTATTTGAAATCACACTTTAAAATGAAGTTAAGATATGCAGTTTGAAATAAGATAATATCAGTAAAAACCTTTTTTAATTTACATCATTTATAATTAATATGAACCTTATAAGCAACATTTTTGTAAATGATAATTTTAACCCTTTTTGTTTTGGAAGAAATGGTCGTGAAGCATAATAGCCCAAATACTTAGAGAATAACCAACGAGGTACGAGTGATTACGGGATATCTGCCCGAGTCGAAATAATGTTCACAGTCGCGAGCCTTGGCGAGCGACTGAACATTATTTTGACGAGGGCAGATATCCCGTAATCACTCGTACCGAGTTGGTTATTCTATATATTACCCATTTGTAATGAAATATAATTAAAAAACGACTGAAAACATGCGATTGAGAAATCGTAGTAATGCTGTAGTAAGTGATACCAATCAGCTGATCAGTATTCATACATGTGTCCAACCGAATATCTCCAGAGTGAATTAGTCAACAACGCATCGGAATCTAGTTCAGTTTCAAAACAATACGAACATGACGAAAATATTGTCCCTGAATGATATAATACACCTTTCAACCTTGAACAAATTAAAACACATAAAACTCTTAACAAACAAAATTATTTGACAAAGATAATAAGTATTTGAATCAGCCGGTCGTCACGCCATACTACCATTGCTACTGTATGTGTTGTTGACGGCACAATGTTGTAACGAAAATGTCAAAAATCTGTCAATTTTTTTAAACTATAATTTTTAAAAGTGGCAATATCTTTAAGAGAAACCTACAAAGAATGCATCAAAACAAGTCTGTATGTCAGGATAATCAAATAATCTGAAGTTTGAACAACATTTGTTTCTTTCGACGTTACCTTCATTCAAGTAGCAAGTGTCAAGAACGATAACTCTAATCGGCCTGTGATCACGGTACAGTACGATTGCTCCCAGGGCTGATCAACTATGAGTATGTTGATTTGTAAAAGTCACTGCTTTCATGGATGTATGAATTGAATTTGAGTCCCTATGGTTTTTATGTGTTAATAATTACTAATGGATCAGTGAAATTCTTGTGCTTGGATAGATTTCATGAATTTTCGATGGCAGCCATGTTTGTTTACAAACAGACAGCGCTTATTGTACCTTTGGAAAAAGCACAATCTTGAGATCACAATGAAATTTAACACGTAGATGAATAGTTTTAAATAATACTGCGTTTAAATATCAACCTGTAAGTTATATGATGTACAGTAATATTCATCGTTCTACGATTTTATTTTTAACCTAATCGACATACGTTCGACACGTTCAATTTATCAATGAAACTTGAAAATAGTTCCGACGACCAATCGTCTTTCATTCTCTTAGGAACCGACCAATCAACGTTGAGAATCACTAAAAAGCACATGTGCGGATATCAAAAAAATATCCACTCGTGTATCCTCGCCCGTATGGGTAATATAGTATGATATTACACACACCACACATTACACATTCCAATTAATGAGATTTTTTATGTATATCATGCAGTCCCATCTTTTGTATTCAATGCAGATCTAACCGCAAGTGATGAAATGAGAATTTCTTGCTTTACCTTTAGGCTAAATATTTCCTCATAGAAAAGAGAAAAATCTATAATTGACCTCTTATTCAAACAGTTTGGGCATCTTTTTTTCTAAACTTAACAGTGTACTTGGATTTAAGATCTCATTGCCTTCACATGTTCTTTAAGGTGTAATATGAAGTGTAGTATTACTATTGGTAAAATGATGAGACGTACTGATCGAGTTTTCCTGTCTTCATTCTTTGGGCTGAAAGGATTAAAAACACCACCTCGAAAACCTAGCCTGTCCTGAAAATTAAATGGTCAATTCCTGAGGGGAAAATTAATAAAAATTTTGTAAAGTTGCCAGTTCTGACCAAAATGTAACCATGCAGTTCTTGGAAATAGTAGTTCAGGACAGATGGACGGGCTACATTTTAAACACTGCACTGTCCAATCAATTTTAGTGAGTGGCCTCAACTGTCACTGCTGTTGTTTTTTCAGTGTCCGTTCTTTTTTATAATTTGTCAGACATAAATCAACCAAAATCTAACCCCCATGCAGTAACATATGTTTTAACTTGGTTGAGTTATATATATAACCATGTAATGAAATTCTAACATTAAAAGTAGAAAACTAAAAAAGTACTCCAATAGGACTGTCTCATTTACACTTTGTTCCACTATTTTGAATAAAGAATTTGTAAAGTAAATGGTACTCTATGACCTCTTATAAAAGTTCTACATTATAAAAGAAAATAATGACCTTAAGTAACCTTTAAATCCTGCTTTTTCTCCAAATCTGAAACCTTATATATAAAAATGTTTAAAAGCCTTGAACTATCACCAGTTCCCAAAGGTACTGCTTGCATGTCAACTTGTTTCAATCTTTCCATTATCCCTGTATGCAGAGACTAATTACCTGATGACAGATTGTCTATAGTGTGGTTCTCTGTTGGATGCCAAAGAGGATGATGTATCTATGTGTGTAATCACTTTGTACTTTGTTCATTTTCTGAGTGGACTTCATAGCAAGCTAACCGTGTCTTTAAATCTCAGGTAGGTTAATTAGTTTTCATCTACCTGGCTTATGTATTTCGATCAGTTTGATCTACTTTTCTTATATAATTTATAATTTTGATCAAGCTGGCTTTTAGAAATATTTGTACCCATGTCATCTTTTGATGAGAGCCTGGTGTTTATAACTGAATAAAATCTTTATCTAAGTTGTTTGTTTTTTCTAAGAGAATTTTCTGCGGATAAGTTTTTGATATATATTTATGAAGGATGGCTATCGCCCCTTATTTGTGTAGGGGGTTATATTGTGATAAAAAAAGTCCTTTGTGATATTGATGCATAAAGTAAAACAAAACAATTATTAGAAAATAGTAAAAAAGAGATAATTAAGTTATCTTTTGACAGTTCTGAAACTGGTTATGAAACACAATGTAAGCCGTTTAAAAAGTTTTAAAGCATTCTAACAGTTGTTAAGTCATTTTGAAGAAAGTATTCCTGGTAAGTCATCTATAAATTCTGATATTTTCTGAATTTTTCATCTCCCTTATTTGCGTTCCAAAATTAAAGCACACAAGATCCCACTTTTGTCATGTCATAGGTTTTTCATTGGCACTTCTTGATAATGTCATGCAACATTGAACCCATATTTTCAATATTTTGTTTTTATGCACACCATATTTAACATGGGAATTATAATAATTCATTTCACAACCACCAATTTTGACCATACCAATGGCTTTCCCACTCATCAACTGAGCCTTTACATGACATTTCGGCCATCTTGAACATAAAAATTAATAATGTCATGTGACTCTCAAACTTTTCCAATTTCGTATCTTTATGCATACCATTTTTGAAGACATCTAAATTTGCATGTTATGTTTCATTTCACAACCACCAATTTGACCATTAACGTTTTTCAACCTTGCATGACTTTCAGACCTTGAACATGAAAATAGATAATGTTGTGGCACTTTCAAACTTTAATTCCAATCTTAGTTTTTGTGCTAACAATATATATATTTTGAAGATATCTTACCATATTTGTAACTCACAGTAAATAAAAATTCACATTTTATTTTCTAACATCATATTTTTTATTCATACCATTTCGAAGAAATCTAAATTCCCATATTCATGTATCACAGTGAAAATAACTCCACACTTGTCTCTCATGGGATCCAAATGTGACAGCAAGCACATTAAGTTGCAGAAATCTACTATTATGGTCTTAGGCAAGTGCTGTCAGCACAATGTAGACACTCACTGGTGTAAATTCTACAGAAGCATCTCCTATAATACTATTACAATCTACTTTTGTCCTGGGCTGCTTGTAACAATCTCCTTTATGTCAACTCAGGATGATTCAAGCTCAGGAATCCCCTCAAGTTTTAGCGAATGCTGAATCAAATTGGTTTTTATCATGCGTGGCAGCAACACTAAGTCTGCTTTAAGGTTAATTCTGTTTATTTTCTGTTTCAAATCTGTCAATGTTAGCACTAGCGATGCTTAAGAAAATGTCCTGTATTTTCAAACCAAATATTGAGTTGCAGACGAGAAATTTGTATTGACGTATGTATATTTGTACAAGATATAGAATCTATTCTTATTTATTCAGCTAGGTGGAATTTTTATTTTCATTTATGTTTTTGAATTTCTTGTGTTAAATTTTGGTTATACATCATGCATATAAAAGCTTTATGCAGTGAAAACTCTGATGTGAATGGGAAAGAATTGAAATAAAAATATAATCCATTTTCATACCATACACATCCAGAATCACATTAAATATAGTCAAAGTTTTTAATCTCAAAGTAGTCGGGTTTTATTTTTGTGCACTTGGTTACTTTTCAATTAGGACAGTCAAAGTTTTCTTTTTCAACTCTATTGGAAGTGTACAAGTCATTTGCAAATATAACATGTGAGTTTCTCAATACCACAAAGTTTATAAACACTAATAAATAGTGAATATATTAAGAAGATAAAAATATGGTGGGAAGTTTTAGCCCACGATCTTTACGGCCACATAATTTTGGCCGAAAGTTGACCTCTTTGGTCTCATGGGCGCCGACAGTGGAGGTACCAAAGTGTTTGAATTTGGTTGCTCAAGGTGAGTTTTAACCTCAATGAGGCTAGTGAACCTAAGTCAGGAAGGGGCCGGCGTATTTCCGGTAGACATCTTGTACGTAGAAGGCAGGGATATAAAATATAAGTAAGACAAGGTTGGCCTTACTACGGCGAAGGGGCAAGGGATTATTGCTTAGAGTAACTAGTTTCGTCCACTGTGTTGGGACTCGTCAGACTGAAGAAGCAATGGGTCTGTCTCTCCTTATATACTCTTTGAGTGGGTCACGTGACTTGTGGGTCCCGCCGGCGGTGGAGCGATAGGGCTTCCGGCGCTTACTACCGGTACCGGGAAAAGGTCGCCGGCGGCGACTTCCGGTTCCGGTAATACCGCCGGCGGCGGGAATGACGGAAGCGGCGGATTTCGTTTCCGGTGTGTAAAGAAGTATGTATGATAATTTTTGACACTGTGTATGACCATTTTCTCAGGTTTGTCTTAATTATAAACAGTTTGTTTACATGGTGTAGGTGATGGCAGTACCGTTGGCAGAATAAATAGATCGAGATCCTGCATGGAGAAGACGTGTTTTGTTTTCTTTTGCACAAATTGTGGTACTTTTATCAGGGTCAGTTTAGGGTAAAAAAGATCATTCTTCTACGTAAAGGGTATTGTAGAAAAATATATATAAACCAAGTTTTTTGGTATTGCCTAGATTGAGTTGCCTATGACCTTCATGAGAGGATAGGCTCGGGGGCCCCTGTATTTTCCGCAAATAGGAAAAGTAGGGGCCCGTAGAGGACTGAAGAAACGATTTAGAAAAGAGTATAGCTTTATTGCAAAGGCAATAAAAGTATAAGGGCAAGATATGCATGTGGTGAAATATAAAATTTATATTTATAAAGATATGAATTAGGAGAGAATGTAGATAACACAGATGAATTTTCTGGTTGAGTTTTACAAGATGGAAAGATGTTTAACGCATTGTATTGACAATGGGATTGATTGTGACGTCACAGACGGGAATATTTGTGTATGACATCATAGTCTTGTGTATGTTAGACGTGGGTCACGTGTGTGTTACAAAGTGACAACCATTTGTAAAACAGGCCCTGATAATGTCTACTAGATCGTGGTTAAAACAATCAGAGGAAAGTAAGAAGATAAAAATATGGTGGGAAGTTTTAGCCCACGATCTTTACGGCCACATAATTTTGGCCGGAAGTTGACCTCTTTGGTCTCATGGGCGCCGACAGTGGAGGTACCAAAGTGTTTGAATTTGGTTGCTCAAGGTGAGTTTTAACCTCAATGACGCTAGTGAACCTAAGTCAGGAAGGGGCCGGCGTATTTCCGGTAGACATCTTGTACGTAGAAGGCAGGGATATAAAATATAAGTAAGACAAGGTTGGCCTTACTACGGCGAAGGGGCAAGGGATTATTGCTTAGAGTAACTAGTTTCGTCCACTGTGTTGGGACTCGTCAGAAGATGTCTACCGGAAATACGCCGGCCCCTTCCTGACTTAGGTTCACTAGCGTCATTGAGGTTAAAACTCACCTTGAGCAACCAAATTCAAACACTTTGGTACCTCCACTGTCGGCGCCCATGAGACCAAAGAGGTCAACTTCCGGCCAAAATTATGTGGCCGTAAAGATCGTGGGCTAAAACTTCCCACCATATTTTTATCTTCTTACTTTCCTCTGATTGTTTTAACCACGATCTAGTAGACATTATCAGGGCCTGTTTTACAAATGGTTGTCACTTTGTAACACACACGTGACCCACGTCTAACATACACAAGACTATGATGTCATACACAAATATTCCCGTCTGTGACGTCACAATCAATCCCATTGTCAATACAATGCGTTAAACATCTTTCCATCTTGTAAAACTCAACCAGAAAATTCATCTGTGTTATCTACATTCTCTCCTAATTCATATCTTTATAAATATAAATTTTATATTTCACCACATGCATATCTTGCCCTTATACTTTTATTGCCTTTGCAATAAAGCTATACTCTTTTCTAAATCGTTTCTTCAGTCCTCTACGGGCCCCTACTTTTCCTATTTGCGGAAAATACAGGGGCCCCCGAGCCTATCCTCTCATGAAGGTCATAGGCAACTCAATCTAGGCAATACCAAAAAACTTGGTTTATATATATTTTTCTACAATACCCTTTACGTAGAAGAATGGTCTTTTTTACCCTAAACTGACCCTGATAAAAGTACCACAATTTGTGCAAAAGAAAGCAAAACACGTCTTCTCCATGCAGGATCTCGATCTATTTATTCTGCCAACGGTACTGCCATCACCTACACCATGTAAACAAACTGTTTATAATTAAGACAAACCTGAGAAAATGGTCATACACAGTGTCAAAAATTATCATACACACTTCTTTACACACCGGAAACGAAATCCGCCGCTTCCGTCATTCCCGCCGCCGGCGGTATTACCGGAACCGGAAGTCGCCGCCGGCGACCTTTTCCCGGTACCGGTAGTAAGCGCCAGAAGCCCTATCGCTCCACCGCCGGCGGGACCCACAAGTCACGTGACCCACTCAAAGAGTATATAAGGAGAGACAGACCCATTGCTTCTTCAGTCTGACGAGTCCCAACACAGTGGACGAAACTAGTTACTCTAAGCAATAATCCCTTGCCCCTTCGCCGTAGTAAGGCCAACCTTGTCTTACTTATATTTTATATCCCTGCCTTCTACGTACAAGATGTCTACCGGAAATACGCCGGCCCCTTCCTGACTTAGGTTCACTAGCGTCATTGAGGTTAAAACTCACCTTGAGCAACCAAATTCAAACACTTTGGTACCTCCACTGTCGGCGCCCATGAGACCAAAGAGGTCAACTTCCGGCCAAAATTATGTGGCCGTAAAGATCGTGGGCTAAAACTTCCCACCATATTTTTATCTTCTTACTTTCCTCTGATTGTTTTAACCACGATCTAGTAGACATTATCAGGGCCTGTTTTACAAATGGTTGTCACTTTGTAACACACACGTGACCCACGTCTAACATACACAAGACTATGATGTCATACACAAATATTCCCGTCTGTGACGTCACAATCAATCCCATTGTCAATACAATGCGTTAAACATCTTTCCATCTTGTAAAACTCAACCAGAAAATTCATCTGTGTTATCTACATTCTCTCCTAATTCATATCTTTATAAATATAAATTTTATATTTCACCACATGCATATCTTGCCCTTATACTTTTATTGCCTTTGCAATAAAGCTATACTCTTTTCTAAATCGTTTCTTCAGTCCTCTACGGGCCCCTACTTTTCCTATTTGCGGAAAATACAGGGGCCCCCGAGCCTATCCTCTCATGAAGGTCGTAGGCAACTCAATCTAGGCAATACCAAAAAACTTGGTTTATATATATTTTTCTACAATACCCTTTACGTAGAAGAATGGTCTTTTTTACCCTAAACTGACCCTGATAAAAGTACCACAATTTGTGCAAAAGAAAACAAAACACGTCTTCTCCATGCAGGATCTCGATCTATTTATTCTGCCAACGGTACTGCCATCACCTACACCATGTAAACAAACTGTTTATAATTAAGACAAACCTGAGAAAATGGTCATACACAGTGTCAAAAATTATCATACACACTTCTTTACACACCGGAAACGAAATCCGCCGCTTCCGTCATTCCCGCCGCCGGCGGTATTACCGGAACCGGAAGTCGCCGCCGGCGACCTTTTCCCGGTACCGGTAGTAAGCGCCGGAAGCCCTATCGCTCCACCGCCGGCGGGACCCACAAGTCACGTGACCCACTCAAAGAGTATATAAGGAGAGACAGACCCATTGCTTCTTCAGTCTGACGAGTCCCAACACAGTGGACGAAACTAGTTACTCTAAGCAATAATCCCTTGCCCCTTCGCCGTAGTAAGGCCAACCTTGTCTTACTTATAGTGAATATATTAAGATTTTACAAATTGTTGCCGCTTTTCTATATAGGAAAGATAAACAAAATGACATTTTACTGATTCCAATAAATCTTATTGTAAGGCATTGTAATAAGCAGCGCTTTTATATTTTTAAATTTTTTAGGTGTCATGGGTGCTTATTATGTAAAATATGGTATAGACTATTCCTTTATCAGCAGGCAAAAGGTTTAACATTGTCATTTTGATTACGGAAGTTAAGAAGTTTTGTTTTTACCAAGTTTTCTGAGTTTCAGATGGTTCCAGATGCAAATTAACCTCCTTTTAAAGTTTAAAAAAAAAGTGCTTATTTATCATTGACATTTTGTTTAAAATGTATTAAAAAGTGTTTTGAGTGTGCAATGTATTTGTGTGGGTTTTACACAGTAGAACTTAGGCCAGAATTGTTAAAAAAATTCCTGGCCTATAAATGTATTTCATTTCATTTCACTTACTGTTCAATATTGTTGTTGAAATAAACCTCTGTAGATCACATTTGATTGTTGATTTTATCGTTCTGGGTTTCCATAAAGTAATTATTACTTTGACTTCCCTGCAGCAGTTACAGTGCTAATTGTGTAAATGTGTTAATCATGTAAATAATAAGGTCTAAATATTGTTCCCATTTAAATGTTAAAATTTAAGAGACTTATATCCATATTGAAAATAGTAAGGGACAATCAAAATGTTAAATTTATCTCTTGATATACCATCAATTATCATTTTCAAAACTCTTCTTAATATCATCATAAATTCAGAATAATATAGACAACCATAAGCCAAATGTTTGATACCAAGAATTGTTTTAGTCATTGTGTCATACTTCAGATAAATCAATTTTTAAACTTTATTGAAGTTTAGCATGAAATGAAAGAATAGAGTGCCTGTAAGCTTTCCAAAAAGGGATTTATTTTAATGATTCAATTGTAGATATTTTAAAAATATTTCTGTAAGCTGGTATCAAAATAACATGAAATCTAAGATAATTTCAGAAAAAATATACTCACTTAAAAGTCATAACCTTATTTTAGAGTTAGGATTATGGCAATAAATCTATTGAAAAAGACACATTAAAGGTTAGCAAGTGTGCTAGGTTTTGCGATCATTCATCAACAATTTCCACTCATGTCAGCATTTTGCTCAACCTAGTGGACCAGACATTTTTATATCCATTGGCGCTCGTTCATCTTGCCATTACCAGAATTAGATGGATTTTCTTTTAAAAAACTTGATTCTCTTCTCCAGACTTTAAAATGGTTTCGCTGTGCTAGCTATTGACCTTATATTGACAAGAAAGATTGTTTGCCAATGGTTCCAGACCATTTCCATAGAAAGATTAACCGTTTTCCATCGGTGCCAATGCAAACAATCAAGACCATTGACCAATTGTCAGATCACTTCCTTTCGGAAGGCCTCCTTGTCAAATTGGGATCTTTAAGACCTGAATTGGATTTTTCATCTGTATGACTATTCCTTTTACATGAAGATATGTTTTCAGAGTATCTTTGCCTGGTCCATCAAACCATTTTGGCAATGTAAACTGTGTCTTTGTATTTTGAATTAGAACCGTTGAGTGAATAGGGGTCTTCCCCAAGGGGCTTACTCATGTCCATTTCTATTTACATTGAATTGATCAGAGTTGATTAGCACTGCAGGGAGAGGCTCTATCACTCGTACTTGATTCAGCAGAGTTGAGATTATCGAAGGATTGCAGTCTTTCCTTGACTTTGAAACTCTTCAGGTTTTCAGGAAATTGCAATGATTGAGATAGGGCTTGATTTGCCACATAATTTCAAGACTGTTTGTAGGAAAGTAATGTCATTTGTGTTGGTGTACTTGACTGCAATTTGAAGGCACTGCACATTTTTTCTGAATATTTTATATTGTTTTAATTTTTACTCATTATTTATCACAAAAAAATTAAGCTTAGCCGGGAAAACAGAAGAAGAAAAAAACTGTCAACATAATATTTGCATAATTTCAAGATTGTTAAAGAGTGTGCAATTTGAGTTGTGTTGACGTACTCAACTGCAATTTTAATGCACACTGCAAAATATTTTGAGATTTCTGTGATTTAAAAGTTATTTATTTGAATTTACATGAATTCTGGATATTCAATTGAATTCTATAATTTATTACATTATTTTTGTAGCAGAAGATGAATAAATGTAAAAATGCAGTTTTTATGTTGATTCTTAGTAATCACTATGAATCGTTGTTGTATAAAGATACTTTAACTCTAATTGAGACAAATTTGGCAAATTAAAATCACTTTTCTTTGGTGAAATTGAAGGAATATCCGGAAATTGTTTCAATAAATCATATATACCACCAAGATCATTTTCTTTTTAACATGCTTAGTTTTTCTCTTGTGTAAAGGAAATTAAGGAAACTTAAGTCACATAACGACAGTGACTTCATCAACTTGACTTGATATAATTGGCAAGAAATCTCCATTTCCAAGCAGATCATTGATGTTTCTGTCTTTACAATGGACAAAATAATGACTGGTAGATTTCAGAAATAATGATCAGTTTCTTATGTTACCAAGTGATTTGGTTCCTTTTTCTTTAGCCAAAAGTCTTGTTGCCAGGCGATGAACAGGCTGGTAAGCTGTATATACCTACAATGTGGTTTAATTTGATATCATTTTTTTTTCTAAAAATTGAAAGTTAAAGAGACTAAGAGCACATCGTTTTGGGTTAACAGGGATCTCACATAAACAACGACAAGTGTTACTATTTGCAGTGGCAAAAGTGGCAGTTATAGATTAATGTGACATGATCTGTTAATCTTTGTTTCCTAATAATTTAGAAATGGTCACGTCACACAACGATGACCACTACAAGTTTTCTTTTGATACTTTATGGATTTATTTTTACGATTATGGATAATCTGGTTGACACATGTTTGTGAGATATTACATTTTGCATAAAGTAATATTAATTTGGGGAAATTAGAAGGTCATTGGAAATCACGAATTCAAAACAAAGCTGACGTAAATAAATAATCTTGTCATTATCTTCATGATTACATTATCATAGTGATACCAGATTATGCAATTATGATAATCAAGTTGTCAATATTATCTCATCGTACTGGACAGGACCAATGTTAATGATAATAACAAAAGATTGCATAATGATATTATCGATTACTTCAGAAGCAAGTTCAAATTGAAAACCTTTTCT
Organism: Steromphala cineraria; assembly: GCA_916613615.1. Classification (NCBI taxonomy): domain Eukaryota; kingdom Metazoa; phylum Mollusca; class Gastropoda; order Trochida; family Trochidae; genus Steromphala; species Steromphala cineraria. The sequence continues at coordinate 31,648,697 of OU744727.1, read as the reverse complement.
AAAGATCTGCTCCAAAATTGATTTTTCCATTTGATGAACAAGTTGTGGAAACCTATCAAGAACTTGATATTTTCAATCAAGTGAAATGTTTACTTTGTCCCTTGACTTTGTTTATTTAGTATTTATTTCAACTTATTCTGTTACCGTCTTGGCTAGGAAATAATTGAATTTTCATCAACAAAGGACAAAATGTCTGCATATTCTCATCTACTTGAAAAAACATATTCTTGAAATAAATTGTATGGGATTTCACATACAATGGTCTATGTCAACTTACCCTGCTTTCATGGAAATAACAGCCAGCTTGAAAATTAATTTAATCAAACGAATGCATAAACGGTAAGAAGGGATACAACTTTTACAGTCAAGAATTGTTCAAATTTAAATAAATGTATATACATTCAATGGTTCTTTAAAAAAATCAAAGAATGAATGTTGTTTTTTTCTTATAAAATCACTATGAGGTTGCTTTTTGAATCATTGTTATATTTGAAATCAATCTATCTGTAAAAGAAAACCGTCCTGTACCTTTTTGGGGATCAACACCCACACAGTCATACAATGATTGTTAACTTGCATGCAAAATAGTGCAATTTTGGGTATATAAAAGAATGAACTCTTTTAAAGAATTGGACCATCTAGGATATTCACAGCTAACATCAAGGAGATACTGTCTGAAATATTGCTTGACATAGGTTTATATATCATTGAGAACTCGTATCAAATGATATTTTACAATCTTGAATATTGTTTGCCTTTTACTTGTCAAAATAGTGCAATTTTGGGGATGCAAAAGAATGAACTCTTTGGTAGAATTTGACCATCTAGGATATCCATAGATGTCATCAAGGATTTAACTGTCTGAAATATTGCTTGACATATAGGTTTATATTATGTTGAGAACTCGTATCAAATGATATTTCACAATCTTGAATATTGTTTGCCTTTTACTTGTCAAAATAGTAAAAAATTTAGTATATAAAAGAATGAACTCTTTGGTAAATTTTGACCATTTTGGATATCCATAGATGTCATCAAGGATTTACTGTCTGAAATATTGCTTGACATAGGTTTATATTACATTGAGAACTCATGAATATCAAATGACATTTCACAATCTTGAATATTGTTTGCCTTTTACTTGTCCAGCAAACATGCCATGTTTCAGAGGGTGTAGAAAAGGTCTCGACCTATTGATCTAGGCTGTCAAAGGCTATTTGCTCAATCGACATGAACCATTAAAATGCAAAATGAACAAAGTTTTGCAGATTTTTTGCAAAAACTACTTGTTCTGAGTGTTAGATTAATGTCATCAAATTCCAATCTTGTTGCAGAGGGTGTTTGCTATTGAGTTTCAGGTTTGGAACCTTCATTGAGATAGTCAATACTTTGTAGCTTATCAGGTCTGGAAGATAGAAGGGCTGATTGCATTGGTTACTGCACCCCCAAACCTGTCTTGAGTTTCCCAGGATGTTGGGGAGCACTCACGAAAATTCAATGTTAAAAGAATTTAAGGATACCCACCCCGAACAACCTGTTACTGCACGCAAGGCTGAAAAAGGTTACTCCTTTAAATTCATTCGAGAGATAAGCACTTCAATGGTTGATTGTTTTGTGAACAAACCATGATTAAGAGATAGAGTTATAGATCCAGTGATGTTTCCGTGCATAATTAACGTGAGAGCTGTTTTGCAAGTGTCCGCCCTTATTGAATATATCAAACAAGACTGGTCGAGCTACAGAGACAATGGCTTTGGGATGTCTGATAAATTAAATGTTCCCAAAGACATGTTATTTGCTGACTGAAATTCTAAATATGTTTTCATTTTCTGAATTCAGATCTCCAACATGCCTTCTTCATAAGGCTAAAATTATAGATAAGCTTAAGGTTTAGGGTACAAAAAGAAAAATAAGGAAATGCATGTATATGAATGTTGACACAAGTTGTAAAAAAAGAGTTCTAAAAATATAGTTATTATAGTATCCTTTAATGATCATAAGAGGACATGAAATACAACATTTGGATAGGTAAAGATTTTTAATTGGATAAAAGCATTAGAATAACCTTCTGTTTATTTTTATTACAATTCAAAGGTGACAGGTAGTTTGTAACCTTTGAACAATCTCTGTAGTTTGTGAATTGTAAAATTTTAAGGAGCATTTTTTCTATGATTAAGACTTTTTCTAATTAGTAAAGTGGACAAACATCTTGAATCATACAAATTCTAATGTTCAAGACTTTTAAGATGTCAAAATGCTAGCTTGTTACTTTATAGTGTCAAAAAATAGGAATACAAATTGAAATGGTTCAACAAAGTTTAGGAGTAAAAAAAGGAGCTCTCTGTCACAAAGTTTTAAGGTGACTCTAATTTGCTCTTTACAATCTTGTTTCTGTCTTTTGAAATTCAACCTCCTTATATCTTGAGAATTTAAGGTTAAGTTAAATGGATATAATTCTAAATCTTCAAGTTCCTGTCATTGGCAAGAACCCAACCTTCATTCGACTTGAAATTGCTCTAAAATTGGGAAAGTGCATTTCTTGTTTCATGAAAATTTCCCTTAATCAATTGGCTTGTAGTTGTTGCTCATCAGCTTTCATCAAACATGAAGCTCGTCCAAATTTCGTCCAATCAAAAGTTTTTTCACCAGCACTTGAAAGAGGTTGAAATAAAATGAAAATAGGAAGTTTTGTTTGCACAAATTTATTGGAAATGAAGATGGTCCAAAATTAATTCTCCTCAGACCAAATAAAATTTACTACTTGTTTGACCGATTTAAGGTCAAAATGACATTGACAAATGTGTCGATAATTCTTGAAAGAAAAATATAGTTGTTAAATTATTTGGTATCATCAAAAAAAGGCTTAAATTGACAAAAATCACTTCAAAATTTGTTTTGAAAGAATTATGATATATTTTTAGAAAATATAATGCCGGATAGCATTATCTTTTTTCAGATTGTCATGCATGATCCTGGCAGAAACTTCTGTTGGACAATAATAAAATGTTTATGCAATTAGTTACGAGTTTAACATCAAATGCTGTGAATTTCTGTATGAATCTTTCAATCAAAGAACTTTGAGGAGTTATAAGTAAATACTTATTCAAATTACTTTGATCACCATGATAATTTCTAAATTCCTTATATTTTGTTCTAATGAAGGACTGGATATTTGTGACTTTGATCACCATGATGATTACTAAATTCCTTATGTTTTGTTCTTATGAAAGACTGGATATTTGTGTTCTCTGGAAATTTGATATTTGAATATTGAAACTTGCACCTCAAAAGATCAACATCGTTTGATGTTTCACATTTCTTTTTTCTTTTTTGAGGGGAATTTATACTTGTAATGTGCCTTATTTAAAGAAATATCATTAGTATGTAATCTTAACATAATTAAACATTATTTTTAAGTAATCATGGGAACTGGAACTTTTTAAACCATTTAAATTATCATAGTAATATTATATAAATATATGACCTTATAATAGCTTCCATGTGCACGAATTTTACTGTGACTGAGTAGCTGAGTTTAAAAGTTAAAAATATGTTAAATCCATTTAGAAATGTACACTGGCAAAGCTATTATTCTTAATTCTCCTTCCTGGTTTAAAGAATTAGGAGAATAATTTTTTTCTTTTTTACTCTTGGCTGTCTATGAAATAAATGAAAACAAATGTATTTCAAGAGTAAGATAATTACAAATATTTGCATAGTTTTTACTTTATGAAACAAAGTGTTACATTGATTAAGTTTAAAGGGAAAAAATCTATTTTTTTTAATGTCTCTTAACAAAAAAGCATTAGCTGCATAAGAAATATTTTCAAGTTGAGAAAATTTAGAGAAGTTTTTTTTCTGCACTTTTAGCTTATAAACAAACTGTTTTTTTGCATAGTTTCTTGAAGGATGTTTCTTGATGTAAACACTCTTTCAGATCTTAAATTCCTAAACCTTAATTTCATTTATGGCAACTAGCTGGCCTTTCAGTAATGGCAAAATGGTAAAATAATTTAATTCTAGCAGTAGGTTCATTGCATTGATAATCATCATAATTTATTTTACCTGACATCACTTTTCTCAAGATATAAAGCTTGAACTTACAGGGCAGTAGCACGTTTTTAGGGGGAAACATATAAGGTGATGTCAGGAAAATGAAATTAAATGGTTCCAATTGAAAGACATTGTATTCAAACTAAATGAAGCAGTAATAAATCAAATATATAATGTAAAGTTCATCCATGCGATTCCTTTTCCTTACACGGAATGAATTAAAGGTGTTCACATAAAAATGGCCGTCATCCTACTTTATGTAAATCTTTATTAATTTGTTCTCTGACTATGGATGATTGGCTTGTGTGATGAAATTTATGACACTATCAAAATTATACACCTAGCATTAACAAACAATTATCAGTGAAAAATTGAAAATATTAAATTCAAGACAATGTGCTACTGCCCCTTTAAGACATTATCTCTTTACAAAGAGCAGCATCTCATTTAACATTCTCATTGAGATATTCCCCGCCATGTGTTTGTTTCTTGTGTTGCTGAAGAGAGGAAGAACCTGTCTAGCAAGATTAAAATATCCAACATTGCAGAATTGAAGAAAACATGTTTCACTTGTTTATTAACACAATTAAAGGGACAGTCCTATCTGGGTATTTTTGATGGAAACAAAATTCAGGAGTACCTCCCTGTTTATTCTTCTTTATGTTTTTACATGATCATAATCACACTTTTTTTCATATACATTAGTGTGGGTAACATTTTAGTTGTAGATTTAACAATTGGACAAGGAATAGAATGCATCCTCTTGAATTTCATTTATAAAGGTTATAAAGGTTTCACACAAGGTGCTTGACAAAGTGCCCAACAAATATTAAATGAATGAATCTAATTTAATCATTGGCACAAGAATCACATATTATTCAGTTTGAACTTTTCAACTACTTTGAACATGGAATATGACATATGCAGCAACCTTTGTAACATGAATATAGCCTTTCATACTTGGTTAAAACAAAATAATTTTATTCTTGTTTAACTATGGTCCAAGTTTTTAATATATACTCAAATTAAACTTTTAAACTGGTTTGAACTCCAGGCATAGCAATCAATAAGTCTAGGTATCTTGCAAACCTAAAATAAAACTCCTATCAATCGCTAAAATCATATACCAGTAAAAAGTCCTAAGTACCTATTCTATTAAAGTGTCAGTATAAATTTTGCATTTAAATATTTTTTAGGATTTTTTTATTGAAAAGCAGTAAGATGTTTACAATAGAGGAAAATGCTTTACTAAGATTCTGGGTTTTTTTCTTAGTGAATTGTAAATGCATCCAATAAGTTTAAATGTTCAAATGAAACATGACGATTTCAATTGATATAGTCATTATCCTTTGCTCATTATGTAGTGCCATTTGATACTGCAAACAATTAATTTGGTAAATAGCTTATTTCAAAGTTAGCTGTACATTTTATTATTGTTAAACATTTGATACAAAGATGAAAATTTATTTTTTGGGGTCAGAATTCTGTGTTGAAGAATAATGAAGCACTTGCGCAGCTATAAAATGTGATATTTTTACCATTTAATGTGTCTGAAAGACAACATTAGCAATATACTTGACATTTAAAACTCCTTTTAAATTTTTTATTGTAATAAAATGAAGAATCATGTTTTCAACAATTGTTATTATGACATATGATAACTTGGAAATGTTGAATAGATGTATATATGTTAAAGTTGTTATTGGCATACTCAATTTCTACAAGATTTCTTTGTATATTTTCTATGATCGCTCCAACAAAACATATCACTATAGAGAATTTCTCTAGTTTATCAAGAATGAAATTAGATTTTTCAAAAATTATTCTGTTAAAGATCATTTGTCTTTTACTTTGATATTTGATAATAATTTTAAACAAATTTGTTGTTAAGATATGCAATACATCATTATTGATTTTATGAATTAATTATCAAATTATGTGATTTTTAAAGATCAAGTTAAATTTTTCTTTCAAAACTTTAATTTAAAAATGTATATGCCATTATCAAAATCTTGAAACCTAAACCCTTAAGGACCCTTACTTAATTTGGACTTGTATTAACATTTTTAAATTCTTCTGAATTTGAAACTTTATCTAACAAGCATGAAATTATTCCTTCCAGAAACTCTCACTTCAAGATACTGAGTTTTATTTCTACAAGGATAATATGAACAATTCTTAAATTTTAGAAACCATCTAATGACTTAAGCAGTTTCCCAAATTCCTTATTGTTTTTGAATATTGAATATCTGGAATCCTTACAATTTAAGAGATTACATGTCTTAACATAAAAAAATAATGTAAAATGAAAAAAAAATTATGGAATTTTAGAAACCATATGTAATGACATAAGCAATTCCTAAATTCCTCATTGATATTTAATATTGAATATCGGGAACGCTTAACAAAAAATTATATGTCTATCAGAAAATGATATAAAATGATAAATATATTCTTAAATTTAGAAACCATGTAACATAATCAGTTTCTAAAATTCCATATTGGTTATTAAATATCTGAAGCCTTACAAAAGATTACATGTCTTTACATTTAAAAAAAATAAATGATAAATTTTTTTTAGAATTTTAAAAATCATGTAATGACAATGATTTCTAAAATTCCTTATTGCTATTGAATATCTGGAAGCCATACAAAATATATCATATTTCATTAGAAAAAAATATAAAATGATAAAAAATTCTTAAATTTTAGAAACCTTGCAACGATATGATCAGTTTCTGAAATTCCTTATTGCTATTGAATGTTGAATCTCTGGAAGGCATACAAAAGATTACATGTCTTTACATAAGAACATTGAGTGTAATTTCAGAATCCTCAATGGTATTGACACTACAAAGAATAAACCTTCGTTCCAATTTTGAATGTTTTTACGATATTATCACCATTATTGACATTGTGGAAGATTGGACCTCAACAGCAAAATTGAACTTAAATTGATTTTCTGAAAATCCCCGAAAACATTAACAGCATGTGAATTTGATTCCATACCGAGATCTCTATCTTGATTTGAAATTTCTCAAATCATATTCATTTTTTAAATTCTTTTTTTCACTCTGTCAATAATTATTCATAGAACTATATTTGATTTTGATCCTTATATCAGCAGAAGAATTTTGTCAAATCAAATTGGGCTTTAAGGTGAATTTCAGGATTCTATAATAGGATCACCATCGTTTGAAATTGACACTGCAATTTCATAGTTGACAATTTTCTCTATCATAATTTTCATAATAATTTGATTATCACCCTTTTGTACAAATCAAATAAAGCTTGACTGAAATTTGAAATATTAAAAATTCTACAGTTTTTACAGATGATTAAGATTGATGATAATGTTTTAAGCATCAAAAGCACCTGAAACTGAAACATCATGACAAAGTATTTAAGGTATTTGATTTGTGTAACCATACAACAGGAGCAAAAAAATATTGTATGAACATAAAAAAAATTGAAAAAATTGTCATGACATATAATATTATAGTAATTAAGGTAATTAATTTGTGTAACCTTACAACTAGAGCAACAATATATGATATAGACATATAATTTTTGAAAAAGTTCCTTTAGTTCACCATTATTGACCCTTACATCCTACATTCTTCAACATATCATTCTACATTATAAGACAGAGCCATGAGCAGAAAATACACCCTAATATTGTAACGGTTCCATTACTCCAGTGTCCTCTGACCAAATTACCAGAGAATGGAATCAGACATAACTATCTTTGGCGCCGCCAGTACCAGAGAAACATGCCATCCCCCCAGGGATTGATCAGTGGTCTCTTGGAGCTAACGCTAAGGTCAGAGTCTAATGGAACCGGAATTAATTTGGTCAGCAAACACTAATCTACAGGTATATTGTGACCTTTGGACTAATCTGATCTTCAGAGGCCTTGGCTTAATATGTAACCTCTTTCCTTTACTTCAGTGATAGATCCATCCAAAGGTGGTTATTGGGGTTCAAAACCAATCCTCCTTCTGTTGAAAAAATTGTGTTAACCCCAAGCCCCCTTTCTGTTTACATAAGTGATCAAAACCCCCTCTACCACTTTCTCTTTACATAAGGTACAATGCTACACTTAATTTCAGAGCTAGTTCCAGCTAGTACGCTAGTTCCAGTCGATGCTCATAGCTCACCTCACCTCTCTTTACATAAGTGACTCCAAACCAGCAACCCCTTCCCATTACCTTCTCTCCCTCTCAGTTCCCTACTAATATTAATTGTATGTAGAACATGTTATTGATGTGTTCACCATGCATGTTTCTCACACCAATTTGGGTCTGTGTGCAAAAGGTACCAAATTTTTGCAACCTTGGCTTTACACTGTGTTATTTCCCTTGGCAAGGTTCTTCATCCACATTGCACTCAGTTCAACCATCTGTACAAATGGGTACCAGACAATGGATAGTACAGACTAATGAGGTTGCATGAATTACAAAGAAGCTCCCTAAAAGTACATTTCCATTTCGGCATTGATATGGAGCTCAAAAGCAGAGTCTGGCATTGGATATAAATCTTGAAATTTGTTATTATCAAAATAATCAAAACCTTAAACGTGATCAAGAATTACAGTTTTGTTTTTAAGCAAATCTGATTCTTCGACTAAAGTGTTTATATTGTATGAAGACAATCAGCAAGGTTCCACATGTTGATAATATTGAATAATTATACACATATATGAAACACAATACATTATTCTTGAAGTCATCATATCATATTTCCCTTTTATGGATAGGAAATTGTTACATTGATGAATGGTCAGCAAGAAATGGATGGTCAGCAAGCTCCAGTGTCCATTTCAGATGACTCTCTGAGTGATCACTTGCTAAGAGTCCTCCCAGGATTTCTCAGATGATCCACGGGGACGGAGCTAAGCTCTCAGTCTAATGGAAGCAGAATTAATTTGTTCAGCCACTAATCTTCAGGTGCAGTGTGACTGTTGATGTTTATAGAGACCTTGATCATCACATTTTGCCAACTATTGGTGTGCTGTGACAGAGTTGGACAATGTTTTGTTTTAGCAGAAGAAGAAGAAGAAGAGAAGAGGAATATTTTCAAAAGTGTCACATATCACATTTCATGTTTTAACAGTTATGAACCATTATTAATAGTAACATCCAGCTAAAAGGCTTAATTATGAGATACTACATGCGTCAAACCAAAATACTAAATAAATAAGATATAATTATTACTAATACAAGTTTTCTATTTGTCCTTTGGATTCTTTATGGTTACTGCAAAATTGGTATTTTTTTCAATTAACACCTCAATATGCTTAGAAATGTATACAACATCGCTTAAATGTAATATTTATGCAGGTGTGGATCAATGACCTTGTATGATTTTCAAATATTTGGCATTTAACACTTATATTTGAATTTTAAGGTATCTTATTCTAAATGTTATTTTAGAAATTAAAGCATTAAATATAAAATAAATGAAATAATAACTCCTCATTGTACATTTGAATTCTTCTGTGTCTTCTTTATCATGTACAGACATTTCACCATAGATACTGGCTAGGCAACGACAAACCATTGTATCTACTTAACCAATGCTTTGGTAAGATCAATAAATCGACATTTATCTTGTATTTTGGCTAGATATATGAACTCTTTTCTTTCATATGTACATCGATCTAGATACTTGAGACACCATTATTTAGAACCTATAATATCCTACAATCAGTGACCTTCCGTTAATTCAATTTTTAGAGGTCGGTCCTTTGCTGGATCCCTGTCTTAGAATGTAAAGACAGACTATATATAAGCTAATTCTCTACCACTGTGCAAATACTGTAGGAAACAGTTTCCTATCAGATCATTGAATTGTAACTTGATATTTCATTGTAGAAATTCTTTCATTTAATCCTCTTTTTGGTCATCAGTAAGAGTATGGACTGATCAAATTGGCAGTTCTTAAATCTTATTATTCCGGAGCAAGAGAAAAATCTCAATATTAAGACAAGTGTTGTTTGTATGATATAGCAGAATTGTATTTCATTTATTTGTTTAATTGAGGAAAGTATGCTTAAAATGCTTAACATGTCCATACATATACCAAAACCTCAACCTCAATATTAATATCTAGACTTTTCAACCGTTTTTTAAAGACTGAAAACACCATCATTTCAATATACCTATCTCCGCAAAGGTTAAGTATAACACATTTGAAAGGTTTTGACGAAGTTATGACATATCAGCTGGTATGACAAAAGATAAAATGTACTTGAATGTCATTTGAGATCATCTTGAGTGACATTAGAGAAATGAAGTTAATCCTATGGATGGTATTGTTTCTATCCCCCGGCTTCTCAATTGCCTTCATATGATGTGAGATGGATAGGTACTTCCTTCTCTTCTACTGTATTCACCTTTGGTATATAGATGATTGACGTTTTTAGGATATGAAATGTGTTAACTCTCCCTTTTGTTACATGTTTATAAGACATGAGTGCATAAAATTAATGTTTCTTGACACAATAGGTTATCAACTTCTCAAAATATTATTTGCATTTAAGAACAGTGGAAGAAATGTGTAATGTTTAAAAAAAATGTGTATGAAAAATGTTTAAGGTCAAAATCAGCTTTTCAGTTATATATGCACATGCAGTTGGATGACATTATAACATCTGTGATTGTTTTTAACTTTTTTTCATTTTGTTTCTTAATCAAAACACATTGTATAATGTGCGTTCAATTTCTACAACCAAGTTCAAATCAGGATTAATTACTGCATCTATTAATTGAAATTGTGACCTTTTGCATGAAAATAGGACTTGAGAAAAGCGGGGTTCCGAATATCCCCTATTGTCATCAGCTCAGAGATCCGATGGAATTCTGCCAATCTTTTTTTATGGGTATATTCTTAGCCTGAGTAGCTAATAAGTAAAAACATGTCATGATTTGTTACTTCTTACACCAAGGGCTATATGTTGCCTTTGATTCAACAGTTTCTGGTTAGGAATGTCGCTTGACTCTTTGACCGGTTTGATTCCACTATAAACAAAAACAATCTGATGAGTTTGAATAAGAACAAAACTATTTACTTGAAAGAAAAGATTTAAAAAAGGGAAAAAGTTGAAGAAGCCCCACCCCTATTTTTGCCTTTTGCATGTATATTATAGTATATGTAAAAAGTCTTATAATGTTATAGATTTTCTGCATAGGTGTGGTAAAGAAATAAATCAGCATTTGTGACAATAATAGAAAATAATTATGTTGCGTTATGTATATTGCATGACAGGATAAGTAATACAATTATTGGATGCACAACATATGACAACGTCATCATTGGTGCCTAAAAAATGTAGATGGGCAAAACAATTTCAGAACCTGTTACCAAGCTAATAATTATTGCTCGGATCATTTTTGAAGAAATATAGATATTCATTAATAATATGATACTTCTAGGGCTTTGCCCATTTAGAAACGATTACCAAAACTTTTTAACAAGGGTAAAAATGTTAGACAAATCGATTAGAATATCAGAATTTTGGAAATAAAATGTCTTAAGGGGGGAGGGAGAATAAATTTTGCTCTTGTGTAGATGAAATTTGAAATGCTTCAGGTATGAACTTAGGTAACAAAAATAATAAAAGGTTCAACATTTTCCCAGGGGTTGGGAGGGAAAGTAAAATTTGCAACATCTTATATTCTGTAGGATTGCAGTAGCATCCCCCCTCCCAAATAGTCAATATCATGTAATGAGATTCTGTTTCATCTTCATTTGATTTGATATTTCTTGATTTAGATTGACAACCAACCCACAACACTCGGTAATTAAAATTGTCATAAACAAAGGGGAAAATCAGGGCTGTGACAATTTCAATGAAATCAAAACTTGCTAAAGGTATTAATGCATGGACCATTGTTTTCAATGTTAACAATTAGGGCTGATACATTTTTAGGGAATCAACAATGTAAAGACAGGTTAAAGGCAGATACACTTGGCAACCCAAACAAGCCATGATATATGTATGTCTATGGTTCCCATTAAATTCCCGGTTCTTTATTGCCGGTAGATCATATGACTTAATATTTTAACATCAAATAGTGTATTATCCAAGAACCTGGAGAAAAAGTAATGACAACCATCTTTTAGAATAAGGAATATGCCTGAGAAAGCAAATATGCCTATTCATTTTTCTCAATTTTTCATATTCATAATATATGTTATCATTTCTTACTAGCAAAATTAACAAACAATTAATACCTAATCAAAAAGTAAGTGACAAAGAAATTTTTAATAAACCCTAATCACACTGAATAACATGCTTTTATCATCGTCACACCTTTATGGATTTATTATTATATCATATGGTTACACCTTTATGGACTTATGTGGATATAATAAACCATTATACCTTATTTGGCTGTACATATTCTTGATAACAGACACACCTTAACGAGAAATTGATTGCTTGTTTGGGCGTGGCAGTCTCTTCACGATAATGAGTATATTCATATGTTTGATATACACATATTTCCTTAATGGCTGTTAAAATAGTCTATGATGTTATCCAGGTGTTCAGCATAAGAAGACAATGAGTTTTTGGATGATCAACTTCTTTATTGTAGAAAGTAGCTACATTTTGGCATAGATCCTTAAACTGGAAGTTGTTGTTTAAGGCTGTATACCAAAACATTGCTTCCCCATTTGCTTATTAACAGACAGACAGACAGACAGACAGACAGATAGACAGACAGATTTTATTTGTATAAATGGCCATGAGGCCAACAGTACAATGACGTGTTTTCATATACAATTATTCTGGAGCGCCTTTACATTGTCTACACATTGTTCTCATGTACAGGTGATACTTTAGCACAAACACAGCTAAGCATAATATAATATTAACTGATGTTGTATTCATTAGGCTTATAAATTTGTCTTGATTTGGGTAATGTAATAATAGCATTTGCTTATTAACAGTATAAGGATCTATACCAAAACGTTGTGCCACATTTCCTTGATAACAGTATAAAGATCTGTACTGAAACGTTGCTACCTTCTATTAAAGAAGTTTATAATTCATACTCCTTGTCTTCTTGATATTTCCAACTTCTAAAATGCCTTTCAAACAACTTCTACATCAGATAGACATCTAGGTCACCTGTATATTCAGTACTTTAAGCATCAACTAATTGTACTGAGTTTGTTTATTGCCATTCTTCAAAGGGCAAGATTAACCAATTCATTTCTTCTCATGATGAAATGATAATGGTAATGACAAAATGATAAATAGAGAATCTCACCCAAGTGTCATCTGATATCAAATATATCAACACGACTTGATTAAAGTTACAAATATCCGAGGCTTGCCGAGGATATTTTTACTTTAATCAACGAGTGTTGATATATTTGATATCAGAAGACACAAGGGTGAGATTTTATTTATCATCCAAATCATTTTTCAACTGTTATTAGCAAAAGAATGAACATATCTGAACACGAAACTGCCATTAGACTAGACTTCTTGAGCAGTGCAGTCATTGCATTGTGACGTCATCAGCATTATGACGTCATAGCATTGTTACGTCATGAACTTTGTGACGTCATAGTATTGTCGTCTGTGTTCTATTAAGTGATGCCAAAGCTTTGTGATGTCATTTAACTGATGATGTAATAGGATTATTACGATTTGATTATAGCGATATCTACAACGAAGATATCGCTTGTAGATATCGCTTGATCTTAGAAAAGCGATATCTACTGTGGTAGCCACTTTTGGATGATAAAAGATAATAACAGCAACTCATAACAATTGACTGACTTTTACTGGATTTAAAATAAAATCTAGATATACAAATTATGACATAAAAATGTTAATTAAATTTGATAATAAAAGTAGGACAAATATTTTGGACATTTTTCAAGAATGATAAAAACTCAAAGTAATTTTTGATTCTATGCAATTTCCCTAAGGTAGTCAAATTTAAGTTGCAATATGTAAGTGAAAGAGATATATGATATTCTCATAAATCATCTTTTATAGAGATTTCATGAATGAGAATTAGGGTAAAGTTAATTTTATTCTGATTAATCACTTTTAGGTTGTAACATATTCTTATATACTTCATGAATGTCAGCTGTTCGTTGATAACATGACCCCTACCTACCCCCAATTTGCCATTTCTAGTGCATTGAATATATCATTTAACACATTCACATGATAGCTCTTTACGTTTACCTCAGAGGATACTGTATAGCATAGATCACTGGGTTAAAGGGACAGTCCAATCAGGAAATGTTTGGTGAAAAAGTCTACAATATTTGTGCCTTTATGGACAATCCTTTCCAGTTCTAAATCTTTTTTATCTCTTGAAGTGTTTGAAGAATTTATTGATTGAAGAAAATAAGTGGATTAAAATTGGTTTACATTAGAAAAGCAAGGTTTTCTGTATAACAACTTCTTTATTGTGAAAGGTAGAAAATATAGCTAACTTCTGTTCTAGTGCAGAAGACAAGGGGGTTGCACTGCGGGAGATTGTGGTTGCCTTTGAGTGACAGGTTTTGTCCTTGGTGTATAGAGCTCATCAGATTGAGGAAAATGACTTGTGTAGAAGTATCCACTTCTCTTCTACTCTTTGTTAACTTCTATTCTAGTAATGACAAACTACTGTAGGTTTATGATACAACAGGTGACTTGATATTAGAGATAATTTGAATAAAATTCCTTGCAAGGATTAAATAACATGTGCACACATGCTTTCATATGATATTATGTCACAGGCAAGTTTTTTTAATGTGTTGACATATGGTAAATGAATAGAATGTACATAATATAATAGAAGAAATTAAATGGCAAATTTCTTTGGATTGAGAAATATTATAATGCTATGATTAAGGGAAACCGATAGAGGGTACTTAAACATGTCCTGCTCAGCTGATAGCACTGATCAAAGCTTGCCATTCAAAGTCATGCACAGAAGTCTTATCACTAAATGCATCTTCTTATCTAAATACATATAGGCTGTAAAAGCATGAAACTGCATGCTTCATGAAATCATGACTGCTAATGCCTTTACATGCTATATTATATTATATCTGTCTATTTTTGAAATGTTTTCATATTGCTAATAATTCTTAGTAGGTTATGGATAAGAGGTAATGTACATTGTTGAATCTGAGTATTCAGTTTGGTTCTTTGGTGAAAAGACTGGAAGCTTGAAATTAAATGTATAATGACTAATATTTTATCGGGTATGTGAATGGTCTTTAAATGGCAGAGGGTAACAAAAATTGAATAAAATAAAATGTTTGATGACCAACATTTAGTATTTAACATACAAACTCCATCACAAGAATATTTAGAGATGCTATAATATAACTAATGAATCTAATCATTAAAGGTAATATACATGTCCCTAATTAAGCTCAATTGCCCATATTAATCAATTTCATATAGCTCAAACACAGTGAAGTGTCATAACTCTTTGTCTTGTCAACACTTGTGGCACACTGAATGGCTTCAGCTTGTTTTATTTTCATCTCATGATGTGATCGTCCAATTTACAGCCTTACAAGCACATCCTTAAGCTTTATGATTGTGTCAATATTTTGATATGGTTATTTGATCGACCATTTTATTTGTTTATTGAAAATATAGATGAAGATTAAGCTTTTTGAAACAATATGCATGTTGTTAACCATAAAGGTATTTTCAAAGATTGCTCTCATATTATATATATATAAATACACAAACAAAAAGGTTTGGACAATCCTGATATTCAATATCAAAGCATTGAGATAAAAAAGCATTAATGAATATCTAGAAATTAGAAATTGTGCTGGTCTCTAACTTATTTAGATAAATATACTTCTGTTGTTAGTAAAATTTTAATTCATTTCATTCATATATCGGACTAATTCCTTATTGGAATGTGAAAATGTAAGAATCTTTCCAGACCATTTAAATGCTATGATGTCACATATTTATTACATGTTCATGTTGTCGACTTTCAAATGAGGTTTTAATGATTGTAAGTTTTATATTTTCAAAAACAATATTCTTTATGAGTAAAAATAAGATAATGACACACTATTAAAAGAGTTTGATGAAAGAGTAATCAAAAAAGTAAATGAAAGATTATTTTGTTGTTGTGCTCAACAGATTTTGTAGTAGAGGTATGGACATTTATTATGCACAAGTATTATATTTATGTGGCCAGAGACAAATGTCTATTTCAGAATTGGTTTATATTTGGTTTTTGGATGAATTCAATATTTTGTAGGGTTTTCAATTTCAACTGAACAAGAATTCCATTGGATTTTATGATTCCCTGTAACCTTCAATGGATGTTCCTTAGTGTTTTGGATTTGTATTCCCTTCACATTTATCACTATTGATTACAATTTTAATGTTGCATTCATGTCCAATTTCAAATCCACAAGGTTTAAAACTGAACTAACCAAAACTTGAAATTCTTGGCTTTGAATTTTGTATTAATTCCCTTGCACTCATTTCAAGCAATTCAAATCTTCATGATGCAATGTCCAATTTCAAATGCTCGCAATTTATAGTGAACAAACCAAAATTTTATATTCTTCGCTTTGAATTTTGTATTTCCTGTAATATGTTCTCTATCAATTAGAGTTTTGATGTTGCTTGATATCGAAGTCCATATTCTTGAATAGTAAAATGGGAACTACACCAAAAATAAAAATGTCCAGAAATCCATTAATCTGAATTTAATTTTTTTGGGGGGACTAATAAAATTGAGGCCTGCATATCTCTGATGTTGCATGCATATAACTGAGAATTCCTAATGGTATGTTGTACATTAATACTTTGGATTTTATTATTGAGCTACATTTCTTCCATCTGAATACATCTAATGCATAGAATTTATTTTATCTGATGAATAACGATATGAGCAAATTTGATTGTGCTGCACATCATGTAAAGTTGTCACAGACAACAAAATATGTGAATTTGTGCTGAAACAATCTTTGCTATGCAGAAGTGATATATGCATGCACATGCATGTATTCATTTTCACAATATGTCACTTTTCATGTTCAACTCTATGGTTAATGAACTTCCAAACATTAGTATTAACCATTTACCAATCAATTGTTTCAACATCATTTGGAGAAACAAATTAGGAAATGATCTGGTAATTGGTAGCTATGTCCAAAGATAACACTTTAAAGATATTCCATTATGCACTAGGAAACAGATAAATTTGATATTGGAAAGATTCCATACCTAAGATGTCCAAAACCCTATTTTGTAATGCCCTGTAAAGATTTTAAGTACATGTACATTTGAACGGTTCCTCAGAAAACATGTCCAGAACCCTATGTTATTCATGCCCTGGTTTCAAGGTCATTTATATTTAAAGATTTAATATCAAAGATGTTCAAAACGCTTTAATGCCCATGTAAACATTTAAAGAGCATGTACATATTCGAAAGTTTCTATACCTAGGATGTCTTTAATGCCCTGGTAAAGAACTAAAGTACATTGACATTCTAAAGATTCCATACTAATGATGTCCAAAACCCATGTCTTTAATACCATGGTAAAGATTTTAAATTGTTGTACGTTTAAAGAGTCAATACCAAAGTTGTCCGAAACCCGTTGTCTTAAATGCCCTGGTAAAGATATAAAGAAGATGTGCTGTACATATTGGACATCAATAAATTCTTTACTAAAGATGTCCAAAACCCGTTGTCTTAAATGCCCTGGTAAAGATTTAAAGAAGATGTACTGTACATATTTGACATCCATAAATTCTTTACTAAAGATGTCCAAAACCCGTTGTCTTAAATGCCCTGGTAAAGATTTAAAGAAGATGTACTGTACATATTGGACATCCATAAATTCTTTACTAAAGATGTCCAAAACCCGTTGTCTTAAATGCCCTGGTAGGATGTTTGAAACCTTATGTTTTTAATACCTTGTTAAAGAACTAGAGTACATGGATATTCTGATGATTCCATACCAAAGATGTCCTGATAAAGATTTGAAGTACACATACATTTCAAGGTCTCCGAAAACCAAATTTCACTAATCCATCTCCAGCAAAGTAGAGCAAGGTCTGGAATTGCATTGGCAGGTAAATTAGCATGCATTAAATTAAATGGTGTGAAAAGCAATTAGCTTTGGCAGGCTTGGGCACTATTAACAGTCATTTAAGGAGGCCATCAGGAAATGTATAGGAGCTTTAATCAAGCTTGTTACTGACCATGAACTCTGCTGAAAGCTGATCACAGGATTGGGAGCACTTGGTCACCGAATATTCGAATATTCACTCACGATACTTTGTTTGAAAGAGGGGATGCTTTTAAGGGTGTCATTTAATTGAGAGTATTTACTGACCGAATTTTTCAATATGCATTCATGATACATTGTTTAAATTGTAATTGATGTAGTATCTTTGAGACATGGTCACCTAATATTCAAATATTTTGCTCACAATACTTTGTTTGAAAGAGAGGCTGCTTTTGCGGATGTCGTTTAATTGCGAGTTGTTAGGGACCGAAGTTTTCAATATACGCTTACCGTACCATACAGTGTTGAATTGTAATTAGCAGCCCCGTCTAAGGACGGGGCTGCTATCAGTTTTTGTGAAGTTTCCATCGCCGCCGCCGCCGCCGCCGCCGCACTCGTACTACTAGCTATAACTTTTTTCCACTAAGCTTTCAAGAACTCTTATTCATACCTTACTACTCATACCTCGGGGGAACGATTTTGACACATTCACTTTCAAGGTCAAAGGTCAAGGTCACGAGATATGTATTCACTCTAAGAATTCCTTGTAAACGCGATAACTTGAAAAGTTTTTGTGCTATGAAGCTCTTACTTGGTATATATCATCCTTGGAAAAGTAAAAAACTTTGAAAAGGTTTTGGTTACAATCCGTCAAAGGTCAAGGTCACAGCAAGGTCATGACGTAAGCATGTTTTAGCGAAAATGCTTTATTTTAACTATGAACACTTTTAATCAATACATGATTGTTATACTCAATAAAAAGTGTTCAATGATGGTGTGACCTTGAAGGTCAAAGGTCAAGGTCATGAGATATGAGTTATTACAAAATGCACTAAATTTGGGTATAACTTTATCCCATTTAGCTTTTCAGAACTCATGAACATGTCTAAATGTTAATACTTCCAGGGAATCATTATGACATGTTCACTTTCAAGTTCAAAGGTCAAGGTCACGAGTTATAAAATCACAGCAAAATTCTTTGTAAACACGGTAACTTGAAAAGTTTTTGTGCTATGAAGCTCTAACTTGGTATATATCATCCTTGGAAAAGTAAAAAACTTTGAAAAGGTTTTGGCTACAATCCGTCAAAGGTCAAGGTCACAGCAAGGTCATGACTTAAGCATGGTTTAGCGAAAATGCTTAATTTTAACTATGATCACTTTTAATCAATACATGATTGTTATACTCCATAAAAAGTGTTCACTTATTGTGTGACCTTGAAGGTCAAAGGTCAAGGTCATGAGATATGAGTTATTTCAATTCCTTGTTAACACAATAACTTGAAAAGTTTTTGTGCTATGAAGTTTAGATTTTGTATATATTATCTCTTGAGAAGTACAAAATTTTCAAAAAGTTTTGGATACGAAATGTCGAAGGTCAAGGTCACAGCAGGGTCAACATATATGGAGAAAATGGATTAATTTAATTTTTAACACTTTATTTCATTACAATGATGTTATTCTAAATGAAATGTGTTCATTGATTGTGTGACCTTGAGTGTCAAAGGTCAAGGTCACGAGAAAATTCCCAATTTGGTGAGGCCTGAAAAAGGCGGAACAGGGTAAGGCGAAACCCAAAGTTCCGGGGCTGCTCTGCTTTTGCGGTATCCCGCAAACGCTAATCTAGTTAAACAACATGTAACCCCGAGGGGGTACACAATGCAGAAATGGATACATAAAGATATCTTGAGATAACATCGATATTTTGTTTGTTCAAAAACATGCGCAAAATAGTCATTTAATGACTTTGAAAACAAACATCATATTTTCAGTCTGTAAAACTTCTCTCAGCCAATCATAACCTGCCACATCACATCGCCCTTTCTCGCCAAACTGGCCAGGCTATTGCTATTGTTTACAGTATTGAGTCAAGCGGTCACTTACTTACTTGGCGTAAAATTACTATACAAACAAAGAAAACAACTTTCCAGTATGACGGTTAGTTAGTGAGACATATAATGAAGACATTTACTCATTTTGGTTGAATCTTTTTGACTGTTGATAGCTTAATCACGTCTTCTACAGAGGGATCTAAAGTCAATTCATCAATGAGACTACATGGTGTGTCATAGCCCTGTCATAGAACTATGTTGCGAATATCTATTTTTAAAAAAGAAACGGGGTATATGTTTATATTTATGCCGCTCCTAACAAAATAGTGACGTAACGTAAACATCGAAAGATCAGTACACATATCATATACAGTGACAGTATTGAAACAACGATTTTCGAAAACATACAACAAAGCAATTAAATGCTAAGGTTATATCTTCATTAATAGTATAAACATAAGGATATTTCATCAAGGCAAAATCTTAATATTCAATCATGTTTTGAAAATCTCTTTGATATTACGGTATAGTTATGTTTTGAATTTAGTAGTTCTAAGTTTATATTTTGTGATGAGTGGCCAGATAAAATTGAAGACAAATTAAACAAGTTTGTGAAATGTTTTAAGGAACTTATGAATAATCCTGAAGTAATTTTATATAATCTGAATGAGGTTTTGCTATATACACACTACGAAATATACGGAAAGAGAGTCATTGAGGCATCATGTCATGAAATTGTATTAAGTTCGCAATACAAGGATATTCAGGATATACACCTTTGACACCATGTTTCATCATGTCTTGAGCGTTTCTCAATCAAATAAAGAAACAATGTTAGTTTACAAAGAGACAACTCATCAGCGTAAAATAAATACCCTTCTATATCTTTGTTTGAGATAATGTTTTTTTAAATTTTAAATATTTGTAAACTTCTAACGCAAACAACTGCCTGAAATAACAAATATGTATACATATAAGTTTGAATGCACAAAGTTTAGTTTACATATCATGTGACCAAAGCCTACCTTAATGAGGTCACTGTAAACGCAAAATACTCCAAATCATGTGTACTGAATGTGTTCATCTCAAGACAGATGCAATGCATATGATTAGTTCTAAATGTTTAATTTTTTATTGGATCTAGTTTGTCTTATTGTTGACCAATGGATGACTAGTGCTTTGACAACTGGGCGTGTCATAGATGGGCAGACATGCTTGATCTCTAAAACAACATCCCCTCATTCTTGTAACAACATTGTCAAAGAGTGTGAAATATCCCAAGCGCGACTCCCTAGGCCTGTAATTAGACAATCAGTTACGATGTGCCATAACTGTTTAATTACTACTCTGTTTTATTGCCGGACAGATGAAGCTTCTAAATCGTGCTAAAACATGTTTATTCTGTTTATTTACCACCATTGTCTGTTATATTTACATTGATTAGGCCCATTTCCGTTCTGTATATGATGTAATAATACACAATCTGTAAAACTTCTCTCAGCCAATCATAACCTGCCACATCACATCGCCCTTTCTCGCATGCGCAGTAAAGGCAATATCGTTCACCCGGTAGAATCCCTTTTCAGACTGTCAAATTGAGAAGCCTAAAATTTGCGTACTTTGAAGGGCGATATCTTTGTTATTAGAGGACCGATGAAAACGTTTTTTGGTGTTTTTTGAAGTTGACAATGTTTTCTGTACATGTTCATGTTAAAAATTCATCGTTGAAAGCAGCCTTTCTTTCACAAGAAAGTATCATAAGCGAATATAAACAAATTTGGTCACCAAAAAATTTGTTTATATTCGCTTACGATACTTTCTTGTGAAAGAAAGGCTGCTTTCAACGATTTTGTGCCTTTTAGAAAAGTTTCTGACCAATTTTATTAATATACATTCATGATACATTGTTTGAATTGTAACTGATGTAGTATCTTGGGAGCACTTGGTCACAGAATATTCGAATATAAGCTCACAATACTTTGTTTGAAATTTTGATGAATTGTGATTGATGCCGTTTATTTGAGAGAAGTTGGTGGCCGAATATTTTGATATAGTTGCTTTGTTTGAATTCTTATTGATTTTGTACTTTGGGAGCAATTGGTCACCAAGTATTTGAATATTAGGCCATAATACTTTGTTTGAAAGAGAGAGAAATGTGATGGTTTGAAAGAAGTTTGTGACCGAATTATTTTATGTACAATCACAACACTTTGTTTGAATGGTAATTGATGTTGTATGTTTGGGACTTCTTGGTCACTGAATATTCAAATAAGCTCAAAATACTTTATTTGAAGAAAGGCAGCTTTTGAGGAAAATATGATTGATGTTGTTTATTTTAGAGTAGTTCCTGACTGAATTTTTAACATCCATTCAACATTTCTTTGTTCAAATTGTGATTGATGTTGTATCTTATGCATATTTATACATCTAAATTTGTACCAAAGAGAAATGACCATATTGATACAGCTAAATTTGTACCACAGAGAATTTGTACAACAGAGAAAATTCAAAATGGTATAACTTCAAGCAAATGTATACCTGCAGTTGATGTAACATTTAGCAACTATTTTCATAAAATCAAGATTGTTATCACTAAGTCTCCAGGGGTTGTTATCTAAAATCTCCAGGGGTTCAGCTGTTTCATCACTCCTTCTCCAATGGGAGAGCTTTGTTTGATTTCACAGCGAGAACTGGGCATGTTGATCAAAGGTCTTGTTCACACGTTATGTTACTTGTGCTGTGGTTTCCTTGTGTCAACTCTGAAATGTAAATGACAGGTTATTGATTGGTGAAATTGATTAGGCTCCATTCCTCTCGTTTATTTCTCTCATGTTCAAGTGAGTGGAGAGAGATCCTTAAAAGTGTCAATTTCAACATCTTTGCGAAATTTACATTTCAAACTCATTGGTGTGGTTTGATGTTTTAGAAATGCTAATAAGGAATTTTTAATGTGAATTATTATATGAATTTTAATATTTGAAGATCAAGAATATGTATTTTGATTATGGATGAATGTATTTGAAATTGATGAATGATGCTTTGATCTTAAATCATTATTCAAGAAATTAACAACAAATGTACAGCAATATATTTTTTATGTGTTATTATAATTTGTGAGTGAGTTATTTTTGAGCGCCACCTTTCAACTTATCCGCCATTAGTAGCTGTATGTTTTTTTAAATAGACGATAAATGATACTATTTGCATAAAAGATGTCCTAGAGAATTCAAGAATAAGGCATTATAGATATCAATATTCTTGAAAAGAATGTTAATTTCAACATGAATGCATCCCATTGTTAAACAAATCATTATTTATGAAAAAGATGTTCATTTCAACATGAATGCATGTCTTTGTGAAATTAACAATTTTGATGTCAATTTCATGCTATGAAATCATTCCAGATTAAAAATAAAAATTCAATGAAAGAAAATCCTCCTTGAGCACCACTGATAACTAAAACTCTGCAAAATTCATGCAAAAAGTTGTTTTCATTTCCCAGATGTATCTCTAGCGGTGCTGATTGATGCTGTTTAATTATTCAAGCTGCTTTGTGATAAGGACTTTACGCCTTTTGTTGGCATCCAAGCATACTCGTAATGATACCACTGGCAGCTGTGAAATCATCTACCATTTAGAAATAACAAACAAAATCATGTGTGAAGAACAATCACGAAGTGATTCATTTGATCAGTCCTGTATCGTTAGCTAACATTCATTATAACCTCTTGTATAAGAAGCGTAACATTATTGATGTTGGCCGAATGTTGTAACACCAACATCAACATGTTAGAGGAATCTGTAACCGAGTGTTAACTCCAGCCGCCATCTGGATTCGTCAATAGTTCAACAGCTCAGTGGTGAAACTCATCATTATATACTCTCAGTGTACTGAACAGCTGTGAGTTTGAGATACATCTATATAGTCTCTGTAATGTCCAAACCTTTGAATTAACACCTGAACAATCCTAATATACAGGTACTCAGAGCAGTTTTACCTTATGTAGAGACACTAATGTTATGGTGTAGGGACTCTGTGCTTTATAACTCAGTGGTGAACTCAGCGTTAGTCTCGGTGTACTGAACAGCTGTGAGTTTGAGATAAATATCTCAGTCTGTATATTGTCTAAACCTTAAATTAGCACTGAACAATCCTAATATACAGGTACAGCCTTTTTACCCTATGAAGAGAGAGAATGTTTTTATATTAACACCTGAATAATCTTAATATACAGTATCTCAGAGCAGTTTTACCTCATGTAGAGACACTAATGTTATAGTGTAGGGAATTAAAGACTGTGTTTAATAACTCAGTGGTGAAACTCACCAGTAGTCTCCTTATACTGAACAGCTGTGAGTTTGATATACATATCTCAGTCTGTATAGTGACAAAACCTTGAATTAGCACTGAACAATCCTAATATACAGGTACAGCCTTTTTACCTTATGAAGAGAGACTAATGTTATGATATTTAACAACTCAGTGGTGAACCTCGCCAGTAGTCTCCTTATACTGAACAGCTGTGAGTTTGAGATACATATCTCAGTCTGTATAGTTGATATTAACACCTGAACAATGCTATATACAGGTACTCAGAGCAGTTTGACCTCATGTAGAGAAACTAATGTTATAGTGTAGGGAATCTGTGTTTAATAACTCAGTGGTGAGACTCACCAGTAGTCTCCTTATACTGAACAGCTGTGAGTTAGAGATACATGCATATATAGCTTAGTCTGTATAGTCCAGACCTTTGAATTAACACCTGAACAATCCTAATATACAGGTATACATACTTACACCAGTTTTACCTCATGTAGATAGACTCATGTTACGGGGTAGGGACACTGTAACTCAGTGTTGAACTCAGTGTTATAGTCTCGATCTACTGAACAGCTGTGATTCTGAGGTAACATATCTCAAGTGTTTAGACCTTGAAGAATCTCTTTAGCACAACCATGACAATCTATAGATTTGGCACGGAATAAGACTCATTCTATTCTCTGTGTACTAAACATCTGTGATACTGGGTGCTGTTTCACAAAGCAGTTGTAAAGGTTTGATCAATTGTAGCCAATTCTTTTAACATTGATTACTATTGATTGTAGACTTACGATCAACTGTAAGTGTTTTGTGGAAAGATTTTCATCTGTCTTTTATTCACACCATTGAATCAAAACATGAACAATCTTAATATACACAAAGAACTTAATTAAGCACCCCCCTATTTTGTAAAATGAATTTGGGTGCTTTCGGACTATTTGGATTAATTTGATGTATTGACCACTCCAGATATAACAAGCGCTTTTTTATTGACTAGTTAATTGAACTTAAGATTGCTAATGAGCAAAAATAATGAAAATATGAGAAAAACTGTGAAACTACTGAAATTTGGCCAAATATAACTATTGTCATAGGGGGAAAACTACACATTATACTTTGGATGTTATGAATCAAAAATAACAATTTTGATCCCTAGTTGACATTCATACACAAAAACCCTTTTTATCATGCATGATAAGAGGCTAGCAAGACATTGAATTTTCAGTACTTTTTTCATCCAAAATTGATAAAATGCCTATAATCTTAACATCTGTGAGTAAATTTGAGATTCCTTGAGTTGAAATTGTTGACCAAACAGTTCTCCTTCCTTTAGATAAGCCATTTTCTTTGACAGTGGCAAATTAAGGTCTTTGTGCAGTTTTTTTTAAATTCTTTTTTTGATAATTTTGTGAGTTTGAAGGTTCATCCTGCTTTAACGATTGACTTTTGCTATGAGGTTATTTACTAAAAAGTCATCAATTCACTCAAGGGAATCATAGTAATCACATTGCAGCAAAAAATATTGACTTTCATTGTCAATTTTGAAGTAACTTGGATTTTGACTAAAAAATACCAAGCTTTTGTAAAACCAGTTACTCAGCGACAGTGAATCATAAGCCAAATGAAATGTTTGTTTCCACAATGCTAGATGATTGTTCTATTTTTTTATTAAATTGTTTGATTGTACATTTGTTTTGTTTATTATCAGCAGTGTTTTTCTGTTTGGAAAAGTGGGGGGTGCTTAATTAAGTTCTTTGTGTATATTAACAGTCTTTATACAGAACTAGGAGCTAGTGAATCTCCTATTATAGTGTACGTAGAGACTGTGCTGAACATCTCAGTTAAGAAACTTATCATCTTTATATCTGTTGTGCCTTCCTGTTGAACAACAGTAAACTTAAGATACTGATCTCAGTCTCTCTGTATGGTGTTTCAACATTTTAAATAAACACCTGAATACTAATATTAAAATGTTCTGAAATGCATAGATGTAATGTTTATTTTGTATGAAAAATAGTTTTTATGGTACCTCATGACATTATTCAATCAAACTAGTTGTGCAGTGTGGAATTAATGTTGTGTTTGATATGTTATGTGTATGTGTTCAGACACAGATGCATCTCTACTGCCTAGAGTCTTCCGCTCAGTGGAGAGATTCATATTTAGCCCATGCACTGTATTCAGTCAATATTGAAAAGCTCAGTAGAGAGAGACTCCTATCTCAATTCTTTCCTGATATGCAGCTGTGCAGCTGTGAGTTGGAGATAGTGATCTCTAATTGTCCATAATAGTGAGAAATGACCAGCTCAGTGGAAAGATAAGCATCTCCAGTATATGCATGTTGAGGTTAACACCTGTGACCTGTGCAGATTCTGATCTGAGTCTACTGGTCAGATGCTAAATTTAACTGAACTGAGGTGAAAAAAATTATGTCAGTGTGTCTTAGTGTGTTTAGCCTTTAGCTCAGAACTATCTGATAAAGTCACACTCAATACCAGGCACATGTGAGGTTACAAGCACCTTCATCAGTTGGCCAAGCTAGGAGTATATCACCTATACAGACTGTGATCTAAGCAACTGTGAGACAAATGTCTGATTGTCAACTCTGGTTATAGGTCAAACACTTGTAAACCAGACAGTCCTGTGCAGGTAATCAGAAAAAAGTTCCAAAAAGACACTTATCTTAATCTGTCACTTGTGCACATAGCCATAACAAAACTCCAAATAACAATCTTATTCTCTCATGAGGCATGAGTCCTCACTGAGTTGAACCCTGTGAGTTACAGTCTCATCTGTCTCAGCAGACTCTGACCATGCACCTGTGAACTACCACCAATTTCTAGTAGTGAGCCACTGAGGCATGCTCCTGAGCCACAGACCGTTAGATTGTGTCTGTCCTACACTGACTGAGCCGAGCATCCAGGAGCTATAGATATAGATCTCAGTCTGCCCTCTCTGGACTGACCCAAGCACCTGTCTGTCACAGACACTGATCTCTCTCTATCAATTTGCATGGACTCAGCTCACGAGCATGTGTGAAAAACACCCTCATCTGTCTACTGCACACTAGGCATTGCACCTGTGAATAACAGACCAGTCTGTCCACTATACAGACTCAGCCTAGCACCTGTGAATATAAGACCAGTCTGTCCACTGCAGACTCAGCCTAGCACCTGTGAGCTGTACATAACGATCTCAGTCTGTCTCTCCGCTTCTGAGATGCAGACCGGTGTAGTCAACGTAAGCTGTGGAGAGATGTGAGTGCAGAGACATATGCTTACTTCCCACACAGAATACTATAGGAGAGTCTATCTATCAGCAGTAGCTGATGGGAGCTCAGTGGCATCGCCACACAGCAACATTTCCAATACAGGATTTTATACTGCAGACGGCAACTCACTGGAGAGCATGGAACTCTTCTCTGAATCAAGCTAAATGGATATCTGTGACAGTTTAGTGCATGGATAGTTGGTGGCTCAGCTTATGGCTTCCTGTGCTGGATCTAAAAGAGACAGTGGCAATCATACCAAGCATATAAACTGACAATGCTGTCACAATTATAGGATTCCTTCTGTAGGCCCCAGCTAATGGATGTATCTCTGAGTATTTTCCTGTTGTAGTATCACTTCTTCCCAGTGTCATGGATATTCCAGGACATTGACCAACAAGTGATTTCTATGTGATTAAATGCAGCAATTGGCTTTGTGAGGATTCATGTCAAGCACTTAGTGTCAACACTGAGATCTCGTTTATTTACCTGTTTACACCTGCAAACTCAAAAACAAAAACATGTTTTCATCAGATACTCTTTCAATTCTTTGGTGACAACTGTACAGATGTATCACCTTTGTGGATGACTCTTGTAGTTTGTGGTATTTCTTTTGTGATTTGGATGTAACTGTTAATCCCAGAGCCCCGTCAGTTGTGACCAATGAGGGTCTAGTGACTTTGATGAAATACCCAGCTCAAAACATCTGGGAAATAAACTAATTCTGAATTCTTGAAAAAACAATTACAGACAATTCCTTGGTCTATTATGGAGTTAGATGTATTCCCCTAACAGCAACCTTATTGATGTGATTTTTCCTGGAGTTTTTATGTCTGGATGAAGGATTACACTTCTTTTGGAGATCGAAATCAGATTTAAGAGAAGATAACTGCTTATTCGTAAGTATTGGTGCAATTTATTTCACCATTTTCTATTTACAGACAATAAATGAATACAGTGTCAAAGAATGATATCTTTACATATACTTATCTGTTTTTCTCATTATTTTCTTTTTCTCTTGCAAGTTTTTGTAAAGGTTATGATGCTGAAATTACACCGCTTGCTTATGCACACCAGACACTATGTTTTAAATTTCAATCATATTTATGCTATTTTTGGAATGTTAGAATGTTTATATTAAGATCATTGATTTAACAGATGATATTGCTCGATTGTGGGTTTTTTAATATACAAATTTGAACAAAAACTGAACTTCTAATTATGTATCAAATGAAACTTTATTAAATTTATTCATGTTTAAATATTTGTAAAAACAAACAAATTTTCATTAACTTCATTATAAGGAAAATATCTTTTGAAATTTGTATTTTCAAATAGTTGCCATGCAAAGCTATGATTTTTTTTCTACCTGTCTTCTCTGTTAAAGTAGCGTGTGTAATATATATGAGGCCTACCATAAGCTATCTTGCCACACCCATGTGATGTCAAGAACAGAAAAAGCCTATATATTGACTTTTATAGTAATGGTATTTATATAATGACTCTGCAGACTTTAGTACCAATTATATAAGTAAATAGCCTGCGTCTTTTCTTTGCATTATGATTCTAGCAATGATCTTAATTAATAAGTTCATTCTTGCTTTAACACTTTCATTTAATTGATAATTACAAAACAGATAATTATCATGATCGCAATGAACTGTTAAGACATAAACCAAGAACCTATATTTCAATGTGATTTCAAAGTGATGAGTTTATACTTTTCATGTATGTAAATTAACATGCTAAATAAAGGTTAGCCTTTTAAATGTTGAAAATCGTCTTTTTAAAATTTTTGCATTTGAAACCCCAAAATTTCCAAACCGAAATTAAGTTAACTCTTAATCAAAATTTCTTGCTTTATAAGTTTCCTTACAAAATGCCTTTGATTATTGTTGTATATATAGTCCATCGTTAGGTACTGTCCCTCGTTAAGAGGTTTCAAATGATTGGACAGCAGCTGTCCACACAGGGGGTGGTTGATTCGATTCAAGACCTGTGAAATAATCTGTCATAGGTGAAACACCCTGTTGAGATGATCAATACAATCTGCCACATGTTGGTTATCTGCCCTAAATGCATGTTGATACATCACAGGTGTTCATAGCGACATGCTCATACTCTGAAATGGTGTCTGTATCAAATGTGATCATAGCAACATGCTCATACTCTGATAGTGGTGTCTGTATCAAATGTGATCATAGCAAAATGCTTCTGTTCTTATAGAGGTGATCACAGCTTCACAAAGGTGATCATTGCAACATGCTCATACTCTGTGAATGGTGCCTGTATCAAATGTGATTATAGCAACATGCTTCTGTTCTTATAGAGGTGATCACAGCTTCACAAAGGTGATCATTGCAACATGCTCATACTCTGGAATGGTGTCTGTATCAAATGTGATCAAAGCAACATGCTCATACTCTGAAATGGTGTCTGTATCAAATGTGATCATAGCAAAATGCTTCTGTTCTTATAGAGGTGATCACAGCTTCACAAAGGTGATCATTGCAACATGCTCATACTCTGTGAATGGTGTCTGTATCAAATGTGGTCATAGCAACATGCTTCTGTTCTTTAGAGGTGATCACAGCTTCACAAAGGTGAAACAAGTTATTAACATGGTTATACTCTGAAAATGGTGTCTGTATCAAATGTGATAATAGCAAAATGCTTCTATTCCTTAAGATGTGAGGGTTCACAAAGGTGGAAAAAAACAAGGTAATACTCTGAAAATGGTGTCTGTATCAAATGTGATAATAGCAAAATGCTTCTATTCTTTAAGAGGTGAGGGTTCACAAAGGTGAAAAAAACAACAAGGTTATACTCTGAAAATGTTGTCTGTGACATGCTTCTGTTCTTACAGTGGAAATCATAGCATCACTTTGATGATAAGCTCATACTCCTACAATGATTTTTGTACCAAGGGTGTTCAAAGCAACAGAAATGGCATTATATCACTAAGGTGATAACAGCAAAATGCTCATACTTTGAAAATGGTGTTTGTATCAAATGTGGTCATAGCAACATGTCTCTGGTTCTACAGTTGTGATCATATAGTATCACAAAGGTGATGATAGCAGCCAACAGACTGATACTAGCCTTATACAGTAGAACACGGATATAGCGAACTCGGATATAGCGAACACTCTGATAAAGCGAACTAAATTCTTTGGTCCCTTGGAGTTCGTTATATCCGAGTTCTACTGTAGATACATGTCGTACACGCCTTCACTCACAATCAATGATGAGTTTTAGGATAGGGGGTCGAAATTCCAGTGTCCAGAATGTAAAGAAGGTGATAATAGAAATTTTTCAATGCTCAAACAAGGAGTTATAATTGTTAGCAATATTTCCATAAGCCTGCAAAGTTTGCAATACCATTATTGCTTTTTATGGACAATATTCATGTATTATCTGACTTTATATAGCAACATGCATTTATGTTGAATACAATTGCTTTTACATACCGGTAATTATTGGTAATGTATTCATATATTTACGTACTTACCATACTAAGGCTACTTTTGATGGTGAATGAATAGAGAAGCTTAGCATGAAATAATAGTGAAAAACAAAAATTTAGGGACCATCCCCTTTTTAATATCTCAATCAGTATCATGTGAATCATTTCATAAACTTTTTGATATCAAAATATATTGAAAAGCATGATCTTTAACTCATTTTCTATATGATTATGTCTTTTTATTTTTTTCACTATATCAAAAGGTTTAAAACATGAGAATCCTCGCATATATAGTTCTCAGAAATCCAAAAAGTTAATGATTATTTATTTTGAGCTTTGAATTGATATTTTCTGCCATCAAGAATGATTTGTCTTCTCAGAACATATTCAATAAGGAAGGAGCCCTGTCAAATGATTTTCTACCGTATCGTTTCAATGTAATTGTGATGAAGATTGAAAACAGTGGTAAAAGCACAATTATTGACAGATTCAGGTTGTGCTGGAATGAAATTGATAACTTGTGTCGAAAATATCAAGTTATTTCGCCAAGAACGAGTTAAGAGAGATATCCTCTCAAGAAAATTGTCAGTTCATAAGACAGTCATATCTTGGTTAGACATAGAAAATATTTTTCTGTTACTTGATTTTTGACAGCTGAATTCATGATAGAGAATAACTTTTACAAAATTTATGGCTTGATTTAAGATATGTTATTTTTGTTACACTGCATTTATCTTTCTTTGATAACACAATTTATTTTCAAGGATTCTGTAGTTGAAATTGGAATTTTTAAAAAATATCCTAGGTATATCATCTAAATATAGATTGTCTGATAAGAAATATATAAAGAGAAGAAAACTCTTAAACTGAGAGATAATTTAAAGATTTATTTTCAGAAAATTCTATTTTTTTAAATGTCAGTGCAGATTCTAACAATAATGATTTTGGCGTGTCTATAGATTAAATCACACTCCAATTTAGATTGACCAAATTATATGATGCACAATTCATTTTGTATTTACATGAACCCTGTGTAAAAGAATTATTGAACAATTGAAGAAATCTTCATTTATGACTATGCAGCAGTAATTATACAGTTATATAATTTTCACAGTTTTTTTAAGTACAGTCGACAAAGATGGTGTTTATTTACTAATGTGCCCATATGAAAAGTATTACACTTCTTATTTTTAATCATGATAATAATCTTTTATGATATATTTTTATGAAATTTACAATTTCGGTTTTATTGCCAGAATTGCATACTTTTGTTGAAAATACAATTCCAGTCTTAATGTATGACCATTTATTCCCTGAAGTAATTTCAGTAAAACCATATTGCAGTTTGTTTTGCTACAGTCCCAATCTATGGTGTTATATTCACTAATGTGTCAAGTTCCAATAAAGAAGAATATTATTCCTACAGCGTTGAATTCCCATTATAGTGTCGCCTAATTATTCTCCAAGGAACCATTTCCTGTTTCTTCAATTTGTACATGTTCAAAGCAATTATTTAGACACAAATACTCGATAAAGTCAGACATCCCTAATTACTCTATTTATTCCCAGTATACCAAACAAAGACTGATCTCTCTCTCATATGAAATGTTGTTTTTACCATTGCCCATGAGATATATTATGAACATTAAAATATCCATCAAGGACGAATATTTTCGTAACTCTGAAAACTCTAATGATTGGAACTAAATTTTTACCATTTTTCAACTCTTTCTTGATTTTCTTTTCTTGAACATACTTTTTTGTATTCAGTACATTTAAATAGAGATAAACTTTCCCATTTGACCTTAAAGTATATATAAGATTTAGACATCTTCTACGGTTACAACTCTTTTTATGCAATATTTGTCCTTTAATCTTATATGCTTAGACTTGATTGAGTTTGACAATCGACTCTACCACCTTCTACTTATAGTCAACAGGGGCATGCAGTGCTTTGAGAATCATTCCAAATATCATACATAAATTATTATTTACTACAAAAGGTTTATTTGATCTCATGCAATCATGTATTGAACAAATGGTGAAATCAATATTTGATCAAAGATGGAATTATGTAACCTTTATGTTTGCCTCGATTCCGAGTGCTCTTACAACACTCATTTCGCTAGATCAATATCTCTGGTTAATGATTGAAGCTTAACAGTTCTGACATGGGGTGTTATCCATTGGTGAGTTGAATAGATTGTATAATATCACTTTGGTATTTCATGCTACATTGAGAATGTTTGCTGTTATGACATAAAGATTGACATTTCTTGTCTTAACTTACATCTTTTGCTCCATTGTACTTTGGACACTCTTTTAGCAAAACAATTAATTTCTACGAAGGTTTGCTTTAACTTCGATATCTTGAGAACTTAATTTCGATGAGGAGTTAAAGTAAATCCAGACAATGTATTGAGAGTATTTTTATACCGACTGTCCTCCAGTCAAATGTCAATGTATGTGTCTGCAGCTGTTACTTTAGATCACATTGGGTGGAATTCCACAAATTTGCAAACGATGTGAATCCTGTCTTGGACAACTGATTGGAATACTACTGTTTGAAGTTCAATATTGAAGGATGTAAAATATCTTTAAATTGTTTCAAATATGGTATGGGAACATTCATGTTACTGATAAACTATTACTTTAGGTGCATAGCTATTTGCTTAAACCATGTCCTTGACTTTATTACTCGAGGTGCATAATTATTTGCTTATACCTCAATTGCCTTTGTCTACACTCAGTTTATCAAGCATACCAGCTAGGCCCACTGTTGCTTAACTGTGGGTCTTTGTGTCTATGTGTCTTTGTGTATCAGTGTGGACCAGAGAATCATCCTTCAGTTTATCAAGCAATATGACATGGTTCACCTGCACATCAGGTGAGCCAAACCCAATATTGCATGTCTCCTCCACATTCTAAGGTTAACCATCAACAATGCAGTTAACCCATCCAGTTGGAAAGCCTGAGCCCAATCTTGCTGAACTTGAACTAAGCTATGCACTCGACACACAAAACATGATGTCAAGGCATTCTAAGCCTCCAAATATCCCTCAAAACAGAACCTTCTCCTTTTTATTCCGTTGTTTTGTTACAAACTCTATTTCATCATTTCATCCTCTATTCGCAGACTTCCACACCGATAGTCTATTAATCTTTAATCAGGCTTGTGTGAGAGCTGAAATTGAAATAAAATCACCAGTGTCAGTTAACACTGTGTGAATAGATTACCAAGGTCTTTGTCCATTAAGTACACACATTTCTTAAAGGTCAGCCGATAGTTCCAGAAAAGCCGCAGAGAAACCAGGAAGCTTTTACTTCATTTGAATCTTCAATGTAATTAGCTTGTGTCTCTTGCCAAAGGTTTCAATTCTTGATTAATTTATACAGAAGGATCAACATGGTATTAGTCTGAATATCATACCTTTTCTGTTATCAGTTAGGACCCCAAGCTTTGTCATGTAACATGTTTGTTCCCTCCCCCATATGCCCTTTATAGTTATTACTAAAATGTTGTATTCTTCTTTAGGAAGATTATTTGGAGTTAGTATTACTGACGAATTATGAAAAATGACAATAATCACTCAAATGTCACTAATTGTACATGGATGCTACTAAATTAGACCATTTCTTCACATGATATTTCTTTAAGAATTTAAGTGGGTTCAAATTCTATTTCAACTTTCTGTCAAAATCGCAATCAGGAATTTGTTTGCAGCCAATATACTGTCATTATTTCTGTGCAATTAAATACCATAATGAAACTTACACTGATATCTGTCTGGTAAGATACATATGTGTGTTGCACATGTCGAGAAGTCAATCTTTTCAACCATTAACGAACATAGTTTACATGATCATTTAAAAAGAACAATGATTTCACAAATACCTTAAGCTGCAACCAATCAGGTTTCAGTATTTATATCAAAGAAAGTGTTACTTCTTGTAACAGAGATTACTTAGAAATCTAGTGACATCTTTGGGCAGAGCATGATAAATAAGTGATTCAAACTGAATCTTCAAAAGATGTTGTCTGTGACAGGAACTGTGATGGGCGGACCTGCAGGACTTTTACTGCTGCTGAACAAATCATTAGTATAGAAACACTAGAGGTGTACTACCTAAGTAAAATAAGATCTCAGGCAAGACATCATATAATTATAATATGTCATTTGCTTTCCATGCTTGAGGGCAGCTTCTTTAGTCTTCTAATTACAATCAATATTTAGGCTTCGGACGTGCATTGTTTTACATGAGTGAGAGGGGTTTAATGTGCTGTCAGCAATATTTCAGCTATTTAATACATGGATGTCGCCATCTTTAAGAGAGTTAACAGATGATAGAGAAAAGGGATTGAAAGTTGAAAGAATGGCAAAATGAGAGAGTTACAGAGGTTTTAGAATGATTCAAATTTGGTCTTGCTTCTTTTCATTCTATTCATTGGGTGCATGTTCTTTCGAAGGGAAAGACAGCTTCACCTTGTAAAGCTCTTGGTGAAACTTGCAGCAATAAGATAGTCAAGGAGTCAAGGAGTCAAGGAGTCAAGTAGTAGTAGTTTCAGATTAGTGAATTGCATTGTTGCTATAGGTTAATAAATGCAACATAAGAATTGATAACTCATAGATTAATTGGAGACGAGGTATTTGTAGGACTTATGTACCAACTGAAGTGAATAATGGCCATGGGCCAATATGAGTGAATGAGATATTATGTTCAGCGCAGTTTGGGCAACATTTCAGCCATAAGCGTCATCAGACCAATGTCAGTGACATTAGAGGATTTTAAAGTTTCCACACTTGGTAACAACTTCCTAGTACATGTATATGAGAGGCATTTTAGAAGTTGGAATGACAATAATGAAGAAGAATATATGGATGATAACTGTTTTATTAATGATATGCTACGACACATGTTCTCTCGCCTTGCTTGAGAACGACACAAGAATTGAAACATCGCATACCATGAATAAAGAAGTTGTCATATATATATTACTCTTCATTTTTCCTCATAATAATTTATTTTGAGGGAAATTTTTTGGGACTTTGTTGCTGCAAAGTCACAGTGCTTATTGGGGAACTACTTACAGTTCACACATTCCACTTTTGATTTAGTTTAACATCACATTGCTCTTCACATGTGTCTATATTTAAAAGGATCAGAAATTATTTAGGTTGGAGTGGTTTATTCTTTTTCTGTAAATACATGCACTTTTATCATTAAATAATATCCCAACCCACCACATCATTTTATTGTTATTAATCTTCTAAACTGTCATAACTGTCTACATTGATGGTAAAAGTATATAATTCCTCAATATCACATCTAAGTAATTAAAGTTTTCCTCAGGTTAAACTGTTTCCATTAAGTGGTGAAATTATATGTATATATATATAAGCTTGCTGTTTTACTTTGGTATCCGTGCAGCACGTCTGCTTGTGAAGGTATTCTAACATTTGATAAAAGAATAAATGAAGTTAATTGAAAATAAAACTTGTTATTATTTCAACCAAATTCAATTTATGACAATTAATTACAAGTAATGAGACATCATTAAATATAAACAATTCACTATTGATAACTATACATTTAAAAAGCCAATAACAATCTGAAACATGTAATTTATCTCCATTAGTAATTACAAAGTTACAAAGTTTTAATAAGGAAATATTGAAACTTTGATATTGATCTCGGTTCAGCATTTATATAAAACAAGTACTTGACATTATGACTGACGTCAGTGTGTTCAGAGAATGTCAGTATAAACTTGAAATGAATGGTTTCATGACGTACAACCTAGACTGCGATGACGGACGTTACTAAGCCCTTGTGAGATTAGTTTATATAAGGTGTTGAGAGCTATATATGGACTTTGTCAGAAACGGAAATATTTTCAATTGGTACCAGAATAACCAATGATTATCCTTGTCACCTTGTAGTATTTCTGAATATTTTTTTTATAAATGTAAATTTTAAGTTGTGAATTCACACTGAACTTAACTTAAGTTATCATGAAAAAAATCTCTTCAAATACAAAATACTAAATTGATGTAAATGGAAAATTAAAAAATATGTTGTTGTTTTTTAGTTATTGGTATTGCAAGACATTAATATTGCCATATATTTAACTTTATTTTTAGGAATATTTAATCTAGTACTTATTCATAAATTATTATATAATGTAATACAGAATGATGATAGGAGTTGTATTGCTCTTATTCATAATTAAAAGAAATTAGAAATTATTAAGTACATCATGCAAAAACCATCATAAAAATATTTCTTTCAGTCGAGTTGACATTTATGTCCATTAGTTTTCATTGACGGTGATTAAATTCAGAATGATTCAAAACTGAGTTTCAGTGAAGGACGTGATTTAAATTATTAAAATCTGAAGGCTTTATTCAAACATTAATAACAAAAATTGCTCTGTGAATTTCAAATGATTACAAGAAAAATTGTAATGATGTAAAGACATGATTTCTAATACAAAAAAATATCAGATTGTGAAATGTTGATTTTATGAACTTCATTAATGTATTTTGTTCATATTTGTTGACAAGATGAAATATCATGAAAAATAAAAATAAAATGTAACTAATGATTTTATGGCTCATGCAGTTATTGCAATATGTAATTAACTAATTCCCAACCTAATAAATGTGTAATTAGATTTCTTTAGTAAGACAGGTAATTGAGATTCATTTTTATCATATCCTTCATATTTATTGATTTTAACTTTTGTATTATGACCATAAGTTACTAATTTCTTACTAGTAATAACTACTCCGAATTCAGCATTTAAAACAATATATATTATAATGGGAAATCAATAACCAAATAACAAAGATATATTCTTATTCATTTTGAACCTTATTAACTTAAAAACTTAAAACATTACATCGATTATATGCATAAAACTTGTCTAAAGAAATGGCTAGTTAACACTTACTGTCTGTGGAACTCAACAACTTCATAGACAGAAGCCAGGAGAAATGCTCAAAGACTTTGCTTATCAAATTAGGTTTTCACAAATTAATTGATATTTGTTCTTTAATGGAAATGAGACAATATAATCACATTTATTCCAGACATGTCTGTAATGATAAAGTACTGTAATCCATTCAAAGAGGTTCTCACAAAGGCCTGATGCCAGAAAAGCTGAACTAAATGTACATTTAGATTGAGTAGAGGGTGTATATTGACCAATTATTTGGTTTTGGTCACAGTGATTGTTTACTGGGCATTTTATTGTATTAAAGGGGCAAATTTAGACAAAAGACATTTGTCTGGAATAGAGATAATGGTGTTTTCTAACAACTTATGTTTTGTACAAGAAACTTTAGTTTTGTACCTTTTGTAACCTTTAGGTTTTCTAACGTAAGTTGCTTTAAATCCTTTACGGATCAACGTCATAAGTCATATGGAATAATATTCATGCCAAATAATGCAATAATTTAAATTTGTTATGTATATTTAGATTTTGATGGTCCAAATCATATTATTGACAAAAGAATTTAAAACCACCATGACATTCGATCAATAATGAGATATTCTAGTATTCATATAAGATATTGCTAAAAACAATTACATTTACATTACTAGTATATCAATTTTGAAAAATAATGATAATGCTTTATACAACATAACTGAAATTTAAAAAATATTAATGTAACTGAATCAAGTTTCTATGTTTCTGATGCAAACTTAAAATTTCAAAAGGTTTCAGATTTCACTGCACCAGTTCACCTAGCAATTGCCCATTGAAACACTCCTAAACATGAGCAAGCCTCCAATTGTTTATAGATAGTCCTTAAGACTTGGAAGTAGAAAGCCATAAGAAATATGTGGCCAATTCCTGGTGTATACCTGGATAACAGCCCAGGTGGCCTTCCTTGGTAATCCATCAACATACGATCTGCTTTCTACAAGATCTGTTTATGACTTGTGTCAGCTGAAGATCTACAATAAGATCTACTACCACAGAGAAATGAAAGGTATCACAGCAATCTCAGATTGTGTTAGAGGTGTGGCTGAACTCATAAGTTTAAGCACTTTCTGAAAAAATATTCTAAATTTTTTTGCAAAGTTGAGTCATACATCCTTACAACTAGTTAAGCTCATAATGATTCAGACAAGTTTTCGTTATGTGGCTAAAATTTGAAATTGTGGTTTTTTTTGGGTGTTCTTGTGAAATAGTTGTCATGATTGCAAAATTTTGCTAAATGTTTTAGAGACTAGTGTTTTGCAAATGTTCAGTCTGTAAGCTTTAAATATTAATCATTGCACATGATAATTGTAAGCAATGTTTAAGTAACCTTAGATTTATATTTTTCGTATTACACAGTTTTATTGGATATCTAGTAAGTCAGGTCCTGTTTTCGACTTACTATAAGTATGTACTTTTACTGGGCTTGAGATTACTAGAACTATATATACATACAACTTCCTAGATATGTGATGGTTTAACCTGGTAGATCTTGTTATGGTTGTGGTAATTGGAATAGGTTTATGGTCAATTGCTGACTTCAAGATAAGGTTATGTTCCACAGACACTGATAATTACTTGGACTCAAACTTATGATTAGGAGCACGGCTTGTGTATGGAGCACAGTGGTGTAGTGGTTAGCATTCTGGTCTCTCAAGCCAAAGGCCTGGGTTTGAATCTCTGTGGAGGCACCAAACATTTGTGACCTGGGCCTTGCACTATGTTTTGTCCCTTGGCAAGGCACTTCATCCACACTGCACTCAGTCTACCCAGCTGTACAAATGGATACTTGAACATGGAAATATATAGACATATGGTTGTAGGAAGCGCTGAATAGCAGCATCAAAAGTATTATTCCTTCAGGGTAATGTTAGATTTATTGTGCTTTCAGTATGCCAAGCATGGAAAAGTGCATTACAAATGAACTATTATCAACATTATTATTAAGATTTTATCCACACAAAAAATGACAAAACCATTTCAAATTATTAGTGTCAACCACAAGGGGTGCCTTCTAGAAAGATCTTATTGTTGACAAAGGTATGAAAGTAAATGTACAAGTGCACATGTCTTTTGCAGAAAATAATGTATACATACTAAATTACAATGACAGTTAATGTAGATATAACCATAGTTACCATGTCAAGCTGATATTGCCAGGTTTCATTTCAATTCATAACCGCAATGATGATGCAGGCTTTCCCTACGATTACAATAGCAGTTGTGGTAAGGAAGAAATGTTCTGGAAGTTGAATAATATCAGATAAGCTCTTTGTTCCTATACAAAATTTATGTCCTGTTGAAAAGAGCATTCTTCCCAACTTTCATCTCTGTAAGGTATGACTTAGAGCACTTTGTGATATATAAGATGTACAACATGTTTGGATTCTTGGAATTGCAGAGTTTCTACACTAAAAGGTAGACAATTAGGATGTTCAATGGTCGTATAAAATGTCTTTGATCTGTACCATAATAGGTAAAAGGAAATTCATTTTAGAGATCAATAACATTCAGCTTAAGTCTCGTTATAGCATTAAAGGGGAAAACTGTCTTAAAATTCTTTTGATCTCTGTGAATGGTAAATGTATAATTTTAGTTTAAGAGATAATTCAATTTGTTATCATTATAGGGGAAAGTTGCAAGACCTTCTTCTTTGGGAATGAATGATGTTTTACTCCAGCTTCATGACTCACATAAAACAGATATGTTATAATTTTGTCTGCAGTATTGACATATATTTTGAGAGAAGTCAATTCAGTTTTTTAACCTGCTGAGTTTCCCAATTGTTGTATAAAAAATGTTCATGAATTGTTAACGATAAGAGTTGAGATCCTGCCTTGCCACAATTGGATAAAAGACTTTTCTCCTGGCGCCTTGTTCGGTTGCTAAGACAGTAAAAAGTGCTGAACAAGTAATAATTTTGTGTTCTGTTGTCACAAAATTTGTATTTTGAATAATATTCTTTCGGTTTGATTTCACAAATGCAATATTTCTTCCCTGAAAGAAAGTTATTCCATTTGGTAATTGTGTTTTTGATGGTGTGAAGGAATAACATTTTGGCTGATAGTGGAAAAAATTAATTGGGCAAACCTTTATAAATGTAATTTTTAAGTCTGTTGAAGTAAATCATAAAACGATCTATGGGTTCCTTGTTACATTAAAGCCTGGAAAGATGCCAGATTCTGTCAAATGTAGAAATAAGAAAACACTACTTGTTTTTCACAGTTTAAGCAGAATGTACAAAATCTTGTTTAGTCTGTTTTCCATCAACGTTTCTTCTCTGTGTGGTTGATGTTACAATATCAAATACATATGTCAAGATTCTATTTCAATGCATGATTGACATATTCCTCCCTTTTGTCCAAATGTCACTTTGGATCGATTCATTTTGATCTCTGGGGGTAACCAAATTAAGAAAATTGAATTTGATGTATTGACAAGCTAGTTCTGTGGCAGATCATCCCTCAGTCTTAATGAATTAGTCTGGTTCTTGCTCTAGTAAGATTAACCAAGTTATACACACTATCATCAAGCTTTCATCTTCTACTGTAATATCCTGACTTCTAGAAACATATGGGCATCAGTATGACCTTGTAAATTATTCTCTTTGATTGTGGACATCGTAGATATAAGAAACATATCCTGTCA
The DNA here is from genome assembly GCA_916613615.1 of Steromphala cineraria. Taxonomy (NCBI): domain Eukaryota; kingdom Metazoa; phylum Mollusca; class Gastropoda; order Trochida; family Trochidae; genus Steromphala; species Steromphala cineraria. The sequence continues at coordinate 31,606,874 of OU744727.1, read as the reverse complement.
AATTTGGCAAGGATGAATGCTGTATATGTGTTGGTTGAATCACTTATTTCTACAAGTACAACAGGTCCTACACAGTTATTTTACAAGCGTAATGATGGTAATATCTGCATTTTGTTTGACCTTGTTTAATATTTTGTTAGATTGTCGACATTGTATATGAGCTATATATGTTGTCAAAGTTTAAGGAAAGTAAAGTAAAAAGCAATGCAAACAATCATTTCTAGAATGATATGCACATTTGATTTGATATATGTACATTATTTTGTTTGATTCTGGACATTTAAGTTCAGATTTACACTTCAGATAAACTAGATAATAAAAAATATGTAAAATCTCTGGCAAGATAAACTTTCCACAGAAAAAAAAAGTATTTTCTCATTGTTTATCATTTTTAGCTTCTAGCAAGTGTGTTTACCTACTTTCCAGAGAAAACAATGGCATCTTCTTATTGTTGATTCTGATTGATTTAATATTTTACTTTGCCATTGACATTTACATATTCATATTTGGACCAAGTTTGATTATGTAGTATGAAGTTCTTTTTCCAAATGTCAATGTTTCACCTCTTTCCATTGTGTTCCAGTAAGATTAATCAATCTGTGTAGTTGATCATCAATGTGTCAACCCATAAGAGTATCATCCTGAAAGTAAAGACCATATTGGTATCTTGGTTGACCTCACATATCATTGAGTATTGATATATTTTGACTAAAATTTAGTCTATGAAATATTTTTTTAAAAAATACTGTACCTTCATTTTTATAATTTTATTTCTTGAGGCTTTTCATTTCATGTGTATTCAGTCAATCTTAACTTGCAGGATTAGGGCATAGACTGAATTAAAGGTTCCTATTTGATACGTACACAGTCATGAAGCACGGCAATGACATACTTACCAGGTGCCCTTTTCAAACTTTTAAGTAAATTAAGAATATGTTTTTCTTACAAATAATTTATGTTTTGTACAAATGAAGATATATATCATAATATGTGATTTTGTGTAATCTGAGATATTGATCTAAATGATTTCCTTATCGACATGTTAGCATCATATATTTTTCAGTTTGACTTAAGGTATATACCAGATGCCATTTTTAATCTTTTAAGAAATAAAAATTACTTTGAAATAGTTTTTATTAAAATTTTCTGTAGGTATTGACATTGACATGCAATTTCATTTTATGAGCTTCTGAAAGCTCATGGCAAATTTCTTGTAACTGTGTTTGAGAAGAATACATGAGGATGCCATTAAACATGATTTTGGGTAACCTAAAATAATGAAGCAAATTATCTCAGTAAAATGTCATTTATTGCCAGAGGGAAAGTTCAATTTTTATTGACTTTGTGAAACCCTTTTGTGCAATCTCTTGAGCCTTCGGGGATACAAGATTCCATACACTCTCTTGACAGAAACAACACAATTTTATTTCATAAAAAAAATAACTTTTGTCATGTGCTTGACTTCTGACAACGTAAGATTTTAAGACAAAAAATGAAATTTTACTGCTTGCATTGATATCTGTCATCAAGGAGTCCAAATAACCTTGTGTCTATCAATGTGTTCCAGTCATTTCATTTGAAGGTTCATTTACTAGAGTTTCTTAACTTTATCATGATGGAATGTCATTCAATGATAAGGATAAGATTTCACTCATAGGATATCTGTACCAATTTAAGTTGTTAATGAATCATATATAGTTCTAGCTTATATTGATATAGAGCTGCGTACCTAAAGTTTGTTCATTTACCTGTATATTCTAGTGCAAATATCATGTAATTTTGAATGTCTTTT